>OY970820.1:57244260-58444260 GCA_963853835.1 Calendula officinalis
CATTAGTTTTTATCATTCGGCTCACTTATGTTCACAATTTGGACTGTGTTCACTAGTATCGTTCGGTTCGCCACTGTAATTAAGCATACATATCGATTAACAAGTCGCCAGCATCGAGTGTCGTGGAAATGCAAATCTACACTTAGAGTCCCGTACATAATTGTATTGCTTCAGTATTCAACAAAAAAAGTTGAATGCTACATGTATACAAAACTCACCAACACAAATATGTATGTAGGATTACACAATACCCAACACAAAAAGGTTCACGTGCTTCCCAATTGAAATTTGAAAAAATAAATAAGAATATTTACACATCTTCTTAGTCGTTAATAAATGTAAAAGTTGTGTGTTGCATTTCTGGTATTCAGCTTCAACAATATGCAACTAGAACAAAAGGAGAATAGGTTAAAAGTTTGAGTAGAATATTAATGATACCCGCTAAAGTATCTTGTCCACCGGCGGTCCCCAGCCCATACGGCCACAGTCTCTGCCGCTTCTCCACCCTCACGTGAACCCTCACGATCGATATTCGTGATCATCGTGATCGTCCATCTGTTCATGTGATACCCAGATCTGTAACCATTGTTAAGTATTTCGTCGATGTGGTTCTCGCAAAACCCAGATGCCGGCGGCGGACTCTCTAAGGTTTTGGTGGCAGTGTGCCATGGTAGACAGAAAGAGAGAAAGAGGGGTTTTTTTCAAATTGTTCGTTGTGGCTGTATAAAATGTGGAGATCTGAATACATTTTGCAAATTATAATACCATAATTAAATATATTGGATTTACTATTATACCCTTCCACCCTTTAATATTTAGGTCTTGTTATACATTTATTTACAAAACTATCATGGTTAATCACAGCCGTTGATCTCTTAATCTAATGGCCAGAATTGGTTCTCGCAGTTCTCGCAATTTTAATGGTTCTCGCATGAACCCTTGTCTATATATATATATATATATATATATATATATATATATATATATATATATATATATATATATATATATATATATATATAGGGTCCGGATCCGGTGATGACTCTTTTCCCGGCGATGACTGCTTTCCCGGCGAGGACTCCAAAAAAAACTCTAAAAATGATCCAAAACAAACTTTTTTCAAAAACTTTCTTTTTTAAACATTAAAATCGCAGCATATAAGATCCAAAAAAATAAAAAAAATTTAAAATTGATCCAAAAAAAAATATAGATCATAATAATGATCCACAAAAAAATATGGATCATTGTTATGTTACGCAAAAAAAAGGTGGATATATTTTTGAAATTTTTTTTTTTGGTCAAATGTAGTAATAATCATGAGGAGTTATATATATATTTTTTTGGGAACTTTTTGGAATGTTTTTGAGGTGTCCTCACGAGTCCTGTGAGGACCCATAATATATATATATATATATACATATATATATATATATATATATATATATATATATATATATATATATATATATATATATATACATTTTATATATAACATAAAAAACATTGGATGTTAGGATGGTTCTGCGGTTCTGCACCTTTAAACGGTTCGGCGCTGAATGGGGGCCCTATATATATATATATATATATATATATATATATATATATATATATATATATATATATATATATATATATATATATATATATATATATATATATATATATATATATATATATATATATATATATATATATATATATATATATATATATAGGGTCGAGTTATATAGAGAACCTTATATATGATGCAGAACCCGTAGAACCCTTATCAACCAATTAGAAATTAGTAAATTAATTTTAAATTATTTAATTACTTTTAATTTTCAAGGGGTATTTAGGAGATTTTACATTATATATTTTTATTTCCTTTTTTGAAAAAATTTAGGCATTAGTTTTGGGTATCATTTGTTGCATATATGTTATTTTACGGTTGTGAGTTTTATGTTTTTTTACGGTTATACATATATGTTTTTTTTACGGATTTGCGTACATGTTTTTTGGCGTTAATTTCAGATTTTTATTGTTGCATATATGGTTGATGTAGAGGGGTATGGTGTCTAGAGAGGATGTGGTTTCGTTTTCTTGAGATTCAGAAATAATTTGGACAGGGGTTAATTGATCAGGCACTGTATCTATGATAGGTGTAATAGGCTCACTTTCAGATGGTATAAAATTTTCAGATTGGGTATTATCAGATGTTGGAATATTTCAATATGTTTGGTTTTTGAGTGTTTTACTGGATTATTCACAATACTAATAGCACCTTGATTATCAATAAAAATAGCAGTTTTAAGAATAGATATACCAAAGTCTAGGAGTTGATTTTGAATCCACAGTACTTGAGCACAACAAGCAGATGCAACTACATACTCTGCTTCAGCAGTTGATGTTGAGACGTTTGTGTGTTTCTTGCATTGCCATGACACCAATCTTGATTCAAAGAATTGACATCCACCAGTAGTAGATTTTCTATCTTGACATTCACCACCATAGTCACTATCTGTGTAGGCTACTAGTTCAAAAGGTGAGTCATGTGGATATCAAAGACCAAGTGATGGTTTTCCCTTCAAGTATCTGAAGATCCTTTTGACTGCCTGCAAGTGAAGCTCCTTTGGTTTTGCTTGATACCTGCAAAACACACAAACACTATACATAATATCAGGTCTTGATGCAATTAAGTACATTAAAGACCCTATCTTTGATCTATATAAATGTTCATCTACATCCTCCCCCTCAACATCAGGATGTAGGTGTTTATGTGTTTCCATAGGTGTGCTTACATTTTTACAGTCTTTCATTGCAAATTTCTCCAAGATGTCTTTGACATATTTTGATTGATTAATCAAAATACCATATGTTCTTTGACTGATTTGGAGTCCAAGGAAGAAATTCATTGGACCCATTGAGCTCATCTTGAATTTGATCTGCATCGGCTCTTCAAACTCTTTGCACAGTTGATCATTTGTTGATCCAAAGATGATATCATCTACATATATCTGGACTAGTTGTATATCATCTTTGACTTTTCTTATAAACAGAGTTTTGTCAATTGCACCTCTTTTGAAATTGTTCTTCAATAAGTATGATTATAATGTATCATATCAAGCTCTTGGTGCATGATGTAGGCCATATAGACCTTTGTCTAATTTGTACACATAATCATCATGTTCAGGATCTTCAAATCCTGGAGGTTGACAAACATATACTTCTTCTTCAATCGTCCCATATAGGAATGCACTTTTAACATCCATTTGATAGACTTTGAATTTCTTGAATGAAGCATATGCCAGAAAAATCCTTATTGCTTCAATTCTTGCAACAGGAGCATATACTTCATCATAGTCTATTCCTTCTTCTTGAGTGTATCCTTGGGCTACAAGTCTGGCTTTGTTTTTGATTACTATACCTCTTTCATCGTTCTTATTTCTGAAGATCCATCGTGTTCCAATGAGCCTTTTTCCTTTTGGTAGAGGTACAAGTGTCCAAACAGCTTGTAATTTGAATTGGAGAAGTTCTTCTTGCATTGCTTCAATCCAATTTAAATCCTTCATGGCTTGTTGAATCTTTTTAGGTTCCTCATGTGATAGAAAATAAGCAAATAAACATTCATTAGATATTAGACTTATATTGCAAGTATTTGAATATAAAGTTGAGTTAAATTTGCTTCTAGTCTGCATATTTGAGTTCACATCACTTAGAACTAAGTGTAAGGGATGGTTCTTTTCAGTTCTTGAGTTGGAAACTTTATCAGCAACAATTTGACTGTCAAGGTTTGATTAATTGGATTAAGGAACTTATGCATATGTCGAGGTTTCTTCTTGATTTTCTGGATCTTTTTGAGTTTCTTCATTGCTGCTGGTATCAGTAGTAATATGATTTTCATTCAAATCATGTGGTTCATTGTTATTACTGACATCAGTATTGTTTGGTTCACTATTATCATTTTGAGTTTCTGAGTTACTACTGGGATCAGTAGTATCTTGTGAGCTTGAATTGTTACTCGTATCAAGATTGCTAGGGTTATCAGAGTTACTACTGTCCTCAGTATTAACCTTGGGATCAATATTAACAAGGATATACTTCATTGTATCTTGACTACCATTGAATGGTGATGATCTTCCTTGTGGACTTTGATTGTTTGTATCACCTGCATTACAATCATAACTAAAATAAGAGATTTGTTAGATTATCAATGTTAAATAGCCAATCTGGGCCATTTTCCTGTTCATTCATCAAGTTTTCATTAAATGATACATCCACACTTTCTTCAATGATCCTCAACATTTTGTTGAAAACTCTGTATGCTTTGCTTTGAGTTGAGTATCCTACAAAGATTCCATCATCTGATTTGCAGTCAAACTTACCAATTTGTTCTCTTGTAATTAAAATTGTACAAGGACAACCAAATGATTTTAAGAAACTTATTGAAGGTTTTCTTTTATTAAAAAGTTCATAAGGTGTTTTAAAATGAGGCTTAACTATTAATACTCTGTTTTGAACACAACAGGTCGTATTAACAGCTTCAGCCCAAAATGTTATTGGTAATTTTGAATCTGCAAGCATGGATATGGCTGCTTCAATGATTGTTCTATTTCTCCTTTCAGCTACACCATTTTGTTGTGGAGTTCCAGGTGAGCTGTGTTGTCTGTCAATACCTTTAAGATCACAAAAAGAGATTAAGTCAGCATTTTTAAATTATGTGCCATTATCACATCTAATGGCTTTCACTTTGAGATCTCTTGTGTTTTCCAGTTTGACTATCAGATTCTATATGATTTTACTTGTTTATTCTTTGGACCTGAGAAAGAAAACCCAAGTATACCTGGGAAATTCATCAGTAATAACAAGACAGTACTGTTTCTTTCAAATACTCATTACATTTGTAGGACCAAATAAGTCCATATGTAGGAGCTGCAAAGGGTCAGAAATAGAATTGATTGCTTTGGTCTAATGAGAAGTCTTGTGTTGTTTACCTTATAGGCATGCAACACAATGATGATTACATATGAATTCTTTTTGAGGTAAACCAACTACCAAATTCTTTTTGACTAAATTATTCATATTTTTAAAATTTGTGTGACACATCCTTCTATGCCAGAGTTCTGATTCATTGGTGTTTGCCTTAGATATAAAACAGTTGATCTCATTTGAAGAAATGAGTTCTCCCCCTATATCCAGGCAATACACATTGTTTCTCCTATGGGTTTCTTAAAATAACATATTTTTCATCTAAAATAAAGTCAGGAGAAAGAATGAGGCACTCTATATATGTAAAGAGAATTTTTTACTTTTTATCACATACTCGTGAGACACTCACCAGATTATATTCAAGCTCAACAACATAAAATACATCATCAAAAGTAATCTTACCATTAGATACTGTACCTTTACCTGTAATCCTACCACCTCTTGGGTTTTCACCAAAAGCAACATATCCTCCTTCAAAAGACTTGAAATCTCTAAAAAATAGAAGATTTCCAGTCATGTGCCTAGAGCATCCACTATCAATATGTCATGTTCTTCCTTCTTCAGGGATCTGAATGCTCTGCACAAAAAGTAAATGGATTAATTAAATTTGGGAACCCAAGCTTGTTTTGTCTTGGGTTCATCCTTTGAAGAATAAGATTTTCGAACAGTGTAAGCTTTTGATGCAGGTTTGGTATTCAGTTGTTTATTGTTACTGTTGTTTGGTGTTATTGATTTTTGTTTATACCCATAATTTTAGGCTTTTGAATATTTTACTACTGATGGACCAGTAGTATTTGGGTAATATGAGTTCTTAGGATGATCAGTAGTATTATAGTAAGTGTATCTGACAGCATTGTAATTAGGTTTAGTACCAGTAGTAAATCTTTGATTGTTACTACTGATGTTTGAAAAACTTGAATATTTAGAAAATTGATTAGGCTTTCGATTATTTTCAAAATAATGATTACTTTTTGGGCTTCCATGCCTAATATTTTGGACAAATCTTTGCGCAGATCTTCCAAATTTAGAGACTTCAACATGTGGATTTTTAATTTGTTTAACTTCTGCAGTTTGTTTTAATTTCAATTCTTTTAATTTTTCTTTGTTTTCTTTGAATTCTTTAATTCTTTGCAGTTAATTGGATTGAAGTGACAATCCTTTGCTAAGTGATTAACTTTGTTGCAAATTAAACAAGTTTATTTTGTTGTTTTAGCGCTTTCAGGTTTTCTTTGTTCTTTTAACTGATTTAGATTTCTTTGATTTCCCCTTTTAGAATAGTTGGTATATTTTCTGAATTATATTTGAGGGATTCAGTTTGATTTTGTGTGGTATGAAAACTTGTAACGGTTGATTTAATTGTTTGTTCATCATCAGATGAATCATTACTTGTTTCAGTTTGACTTTCTAATTTTAATTCATCTAAGATTCTTTCTGAACTAGACTTGAGTGGAGGAATAAACTTTGTTGGAGGTGGGACAGCATGATATCCAACACCATGAACAACTTTTTCAGTGGTTTGATTGCTGGTTAATTCATCAATTATTTTAGAACTTCTTTCAAATTTCTTAATGGTTGATTTATTTTGTTTAAATTCTAACTGACATTCTTCTAATTTGATTAAAGTTTCATTTAATTTTAACTCAGCATGTTCTTTATCATATGTTGCTTGTAATAATTCATCTTTTAGTTTTTTATCAGCTATTTTATAAATTTTAATTTGATTTTCTAAATCTGCAATGCAACCATTAAATTCAATTCTTCTATTTCTGTTTAATATCATCTCATCAAGAGTTTCTTTATTAAGTTTTTCTAGTTCTTTATATGCTTTGATGCATTCAGGAGTGCAAGATTTGAATGTACCTCAGTAGTAGAATGTGAAGTCCATGAGTGCTTGATTTTGAGCATGTTCTTCTGCTTGTAAGCTCCAATCATAACCTTGTCCCTCTTGAGATACAAGAGCAGTTGAGTTTGATGTACTGTTCTTGTTGTAATTTGATCTTTGATCTTTGCTTGGACATTCTCTAGAAAACTGACCAAAATTACTACAGTTGTAGCACTTGACTTTGGTTTTGTCAAATCCAGCATGTTCACCTTTGTTGAAGTTCAAATTCTGTCTACCAGTTCTTTTAAGAAATCTTTTGGTCTTTAAACTCAGCACTGCCATCTGCCACTTTATATCCATCTCTTCCAGATCATCAGGATTGATTTGTTCCAAGTCTTCACTAATTAGTGCAGTGTACACATGGCTAGTAAAGAATGATTATCATGCTATATCTTCAGCTTCTTTAGAATTTCCATTTGTAGCATCCTGACTTGTACCTGTATTTGACACAAAAGCAGCATTGTTTGAAGGTAAAGTAGTAGTTTTCTGACTTACCTCAGATTTAAAGACTCGTAGTTCATTGTAAAGTTCAACAAGTTCTTTGTCTTCCAATGCATCTCCCTGTCTATATATCACAGTATACATAGACCACTCTTCTCCAAGAGACCTGAGAAACTTTCTATTGACATCATCATTGTCTGGTTTAACTCCAACTTGATTGAGTTCACCAATAAGTTTGTTGAATCGATCAAAAACTTGTGACAAGGATTCATTCTTCTCTCCTTTGAAGTTTTCAATGTCTTGCTTCAAGACAGACTTCATGTTTCTTTTAGTACTTTTGGTACCAACAAACCTTTTCTCCAGTGCCTGCCACAGCTTCTTAGAATCGTCTTATTCAACAAATATATGTTGGTAGTCATTGGGAATAGCAAGCAACAGGGTGCTCAAAGCTTTCAGTTCAATTCATCTGTCTTTCTTCTCTTTGTCACACTTGAGTTTGTCTGATTCAGTTGATGAACTTGTGAGTTGAGTTTGTATGGTTTTGTTGCCTTCTAGAACAACTTCCCACATGGAATAATCAGTAATAAGCATGTACTGCTTCATTCTGTTTTTCCACATCCCAAAGTTGTTTGCCTGCGTGCTTTCATTGTTATCAGACATGATTAACAATTTTAGTTTTGAAAGTATGAAACTTTTTGATGTTCTTAATTCGTAGATCTAGAACCTTATTGCTCTGATACCACTTGTCAGGATCGAATAACTCAATAAGTTATTGAATCACAGATCTACTCAACAATTGAAGTAACAGCGGATTAACACTATGTTGATTGAATAAGAACAATGAAAACTGGAAATTGAATAAGAATAAACAAGAACACAGTTTATCACAAAAAGCTTCAATGTATTAATATTAATCGATCAATACACGTATGTTTACAATTCAATAGGAATTATATATAATAGTCCTTGAAGCCTAACATTATACCCTAGTTATTCTAGGACTAGATTATAATCAAATTACAAAAAGATTTAAATTCTAAACTAAATCTACTAGAATTTCGGACAAGATCAGCTTCATATATCGACATCAGTAGTAAACTTGATCATCAGTAGTAAGTCCAAGATCAGTAGTGTTTCTTGTAATTGTACCCCATCAGTACTAAGTCTTCTTAAGTACCAACTGCAGCATCAGTAGTATCGTCTATATCTCAACAGTTTGTCCCGTAATAAGTGAAATACAACACCTATACGCTTTCACTAACCAATTTAAAATTAATGGAGACACTCAACACTTTTTAAACTTTTCTTTATTAATGAATAATGATACAATAAAGATGCAAGCAGTTTGCGGAATAACTAAGAACAAATCCTAACTAAACAGCTTGCATTTGATACACAACAACAGGTATTATCTAAGACAGGTTTATGATCAACAAATGATCAAGCACAAGACCAGACACTTTCGTTATACAGATTCAATTCTCGAATCAGGTAACTAGAGGTAACTGGTGGTTTACACTCTGCTCGAAGGAATAAAGTTCTGGAGTAATTTCAGCAGCGTGTAACTTTGTTGGGTGCACACATAAATCGATCGTCTAAGTCCTCAATTTATATCATTGAGAAACGTAGAGCTAAAGGAATGATCGACCGATTCCACGTATGAGAATTCCATTGTTGCAGAGGATATTTCATGGGACGAGCACGACTAACGGAATTCTAACAGTAGTTTATGTCATCTTGTGATCGCCGATATCTTCTAGAAGATCTGCAAGATATTCTAATAATCAGCGATGCACAAACTTGTGCTTTACTTGTGTCTTTCTGTGACACTAAAACTTTGGGCCTATGTACATTTTTGGCAGCCATGAGTTTTCGGATACTCATGCTTCTTCAGATGGCCTTCAGTTTCAGCGACCTTCACTAAGAGTTTTGCTTAGAGAAGTATCTGATCAATGGTTCAGCGTTTTGTCCTATGCGCTGAACCTGTTACACTATTGTAACATCCCAAAAATCAGAGGAAATTTAAAAAAATTTAATCAATAAAATATTACATTTTTCCTCAAAATTACAAGTAACTCAAATGTCCCAATTCATAAATAAAAATATAAAACCGTCTCGTGGTTTAAATGCGGAATAATTAAGGGTTTTAAAATAATAATTACTTCATTAATTGACTATGACATGTCTAATTTAATTAACGTCTAATAATACGAGACGTCTTAACTATCAATTAAAAGCATCCAATAAAAAAAATAATTCTAAATAAAATAAAATAAAAACATGATTGAAATAATATTATTTAGTGGCTACAAATTTTGGGGCGTTACAACTATCTGATCTATTAATCAGTATCTGATTCCGCACGGGGAATTGATCGTTGTTTCAGATAGTGATCATATAGTGTAGCTCGGTAACTGAAATCCGAACTGATCAGATTCAATTGCCCACAATGTGAGGAACTAATCCTTAAATTGTCTTCTGACTATTTATCTTTTTGTCTTCATTAAATCTCCTCAGTGGGGGATGCTTTTCAGCGACCCAACACTTTTCTTTTTCAGTCAATCTTTTTTAGCGACCCAACAGATGCTTTTCAATCTGGGGTAAAAGGCCCGGGTGAGAAAAAAAATGAAAAATGGAATTCAAACCGAAACATCGAAAAAACCATATCGAAAAAAATGAACCATTTGAAAAACTGATCTGAGTGGTTTTAATTTTTGGAAAAACTGAATATTTGGGGTGGTTTTTCAGTGTAGATGAAAAACCGAACATAAAAAAAACAGACTGACTCCACCATGTATATATATATATATATATATATATATATATATATATATATATATATATATATATATATATATATATATAGTGATGGATTCCATACAGAACCCATATTATATACAGAACTTTTAGAATTATTCTTCACCAATCATATTCAAGATAAATCAATTTTATTAAATATTTATATTTAATTATCATAGGGAACTATGGGTATTTTGCCGAAAACGTTTTTTATAAGTAACTGATATAGTGGAATCAATTCCTAATATATAGGATCGGTGGTTTCAATCCCATTATTTCTTCATTTAATGATTTTATATTTGTCGTTCCTTGTACGTGTCTTCTTACTCGTTCCATGTTAATACATACATACATGCATGGCAGAATAATGATATTACATACATGCATGATGAACAAATTATTACATACATATATGCATGGCTGTAAAAAAATATATACATGCATGATGAAAAAAAATAATACATACATGCATGACGAAAAAATATAAATATTCATGATACATACATGCATGATGAAACAACACATACATTCATGATACATACATGCATGACGAAAAAACACATACATTCATGATAATTTTAATAAGGATAATGCCACTTTCCTTTTACCACTTGATTTCCAACTTATGACTCCCGTTTTTAAAGGAAATCGATTTTACCGTCTTAAAAGATCTTCACAATATATAAAAATGAATTTCCAGTTGTACACTTTTAAGAGTTAAATTTGAGTTGTTAAAATTAATATAATTACATTAATGCCACCAAAAGTTATAGCCCTTGATTTTTCTAACGTGTGGTCTAGATCTCTTCCAGATTAGTTCTATGGGTTCTGTAAATAATATTGGTTCTGTATGGAATTCAACCATATATATATATATATATATATATATATATATATATATATATATATATATATGTCCGGATCCGTTGAGGACTCAAAAACCGGTGAGAACTGCGAGGACTCCAAAAAAACTCTAAAATTTATCCGAAATAAACTTTTTTCAAAAAAAAAAAAAAGTTAAAACATAAAAATCGCAACCTATAAGATCCAAAAAAAGTATTCAAAAATGATCTAAAAAAATATGGATCATAAATGATCTAAAAAAAAATTCAAAAATGATCTAAAAAAAATTCAAAAATTCAAAAAAAAATTTGGTCAAATGTAGTAATAATCATGGGGAGTTTTTTTGGGATCATTTTTAAAAATTTTTTATTTTTTTTTGGATCTTATACATAGCGATTTTAATGTTTAAAAAAGGAATTTTTTGAAAAACGTTTGTTTTGGATCATTTTTAGAGTTTTTTTTTGAGTCCTCAACGTCCTCGCGAGGAAAAGAGTCCTCACCGGATCCGGACCCTCAAAACAAACGTTTTTCAAAAAATTCCTTTTTTAAACATTAAAATCGCTATGTATAAGATCCAAAAAAAAAAATTTCCAAAAATGATCCAAAAAAATAAATATGGATCATAATAATGATCCACAAAAAAAAATCTGGATCATTGTTATAATTCGCTAAAAAAAGTGGATCATAATTTTTTTTTTAAATTTTTTTTGTCAAATGTAGTAATAATCATGGTGGGTTATATATATTTTTTTCAGAATCTTTTGAAATTTTTATGAGGTGTCCTCGCGAGTCCTCACCAAAAAAAGAGACCTCACACTATCCCACTTCTATATATATATATATATATATATATATATATATATATATATATATATATATATATATATATATATATATATATATATGGGATATCGGGGGGGGGGGGGGGGGGGTTCATTTGAGAATTGCAAAAAGTGTGAGAATGTGAGAATCAGCCTAAAAGACGCGCGGTGGCATTTTTGTAATTAAGTCCAACTTTTATCTCCCACGTGTTGGTCGAAGGGCAAAATCGTCAAAATTCTAAATGTTGTTTTTAATTTGATCTTCTATCAAAATCTTCGCGTCAAATAACATCAACATCATTCTCTCTCTACCCAATCGATCGATCTATCTTCCAAAACCCTAAGTTTCCAGTCCAAATCTATAAGAAAATGTCTACCGATGAGGAAACAAAGCAACATCCATTGACAAACAAAGGTATTAGTTGAAAACCCTACGATTAATCGAAATTATGTTTGTATAACGTAACCATTTGTTTGTACGATAATAAACGTTTGAGATTTTTGAATACTGAAACATCGTTAGATTATGTTTGAATCATGTATAATTAAACGAGTCAAAGTTTCACATGAACAAGAGATTCTTAAAGAAAGTTTGAATCAGACTTTGTATGATGCTCTTTCAATGAATCCAAATAACGAAAATTTCCAAAGGTGGAAAAAATAGCTTTCTGAATTAGTTGGCTGTGCTGTTCACAAGGATGATAGTGTTGAAGAAGTAGAGCATAATGAGAATGAAGGTTTTCTTTCAAAATGTTTTTAACAAACATAAACTTTTTTTTAAATCACTCTTATTTTTAAAAATTTAAGATATATGATACATGATTAAACATCAAAAGTTTGAGCTTTTTGAATACTGAAACATCAATAAAATATGTCCACTCATGAATACTTAAACGAGTCAACGTTTCTGATGATTTTGTTGTTAATAAAGTGTTGTTTTATCTCTTTGTAATTAAACGAGTCTATGTTTCACATGAATTAGCGATTATGATGTTCATAAGATGCTGGTTTATATGTTTGTAATTAATCATTGATGATTTAACAAAATCGTTAGATCTATTTGTAACACAATACAAAGTTTAATCATCGATGATTAACTAACATCTTATTTAAAATGGAGACTAGATTACTAGTTTAATCATTGGTGATTTAACAGCATCCGTGATTTTAAAAACATAATTTATTTTATTAATCATTAGTGATTAAACACAATACCAAGTTTAATCATCGATGATTAACCAACATAATATTAAAAACTGTTACTAGATTACTAGTTTAATCATAGGTGATTAAACAGAATCTGTGATTTTAAACAGATTTGTTTAACCATAGATGATTATCCAAAATAATATTAAAAATTGATACTAATTTAATCATAAGTGATTAAACAGAATCTGCAATTTAAAAAAAAAGACTTGTTTTATTAATGATTGTTTTATTTTATTAATTTTTGATGATTAACCATCTTAGTATCATACACAACCTAGTTTAATCATTGATGATTAAACACAACCCAAAACGTTTAATCATCGATGATTAAAGACAACAACAAGTTTAATCATTAATGATTAAAAACAAAAATGTTTAATCATCAATGATTATTTATAAAACTTATAGTTTAACCACAAAATGATTATTCATGTCGAGTAATAATGTTTTAGGAGATCAAGCTGCCAATGAGGAGAAGAGTTCAAGTTCTTTTCTAAAAACTTATGACAGGACTAAGTATAAAAGACAACAAGAATGCCGACCTCCAACCCCCAAAATACCTCCAAAAAAGTCTCCATCATCAACAAAACAACAAATCTCCATCTCTGATGATGATGAACCTCAACCAGAACCAACTGCAATTAAAGTTCCTCAACCTCTCATTCAAAGTGTATATACTAGCTGCATTGGAAAAAGCAACAACAAGACAACAAGCAGATAAGTCATCTGATTCAACAGATGATAATGAACACATTCCAAAACATTTACCTAAAGAAGATCCAAAATATAATATTCCAATATCTAAATTCAAAAGGGCGCGTTTAAATGTAGATATTTCATCTAAGTCAAAGATGATCAAAATCCTCAAATAATAACAGACACTGATGATGGGCAACGAATCTCAAAAAGGACTCAAGCAGAAATTGTAATGCAGCAAACCATTCAGTTTGCTGACATTAAAAAGGAATATATGCCTGCTCCAACTGAGATTCCATCTTCGTCTGTGTTTTCTACATGGATAAACTCAAAAATCGGTGCTAAAAGAAGTTACAAGAAGCAAAAGAGGATTCAAAAGCCCATAAAACCAAAATATTTATACCAAAGAGGATTAAGAGATATTTGCTCTATAAATTTTCAGATACAAAATTTTACAATTCAAGAAGAAGAAGACACCATAATGACTACTTGTACTGGTTTGTACAGAAAAGATCCATTGAGAATTCCATTAAATAATATAAAAGATCTTGGGTTACAAGACTAGAAAAAGATAATTAGGTTGATTCTGGATATGCAATCTAGAAATTCCGAGTCAAAGGTTGTTTATGATGAAATCCATGCTATAACGTACACATGTTATGAAAGAGGAAGCTTGGAACAATCCGAATATAGAGACTTCTGTGTGATGTCAAAGGCTTACATAAATAATCTTCCAGAGTGCATTCATGCCTGCTCGGAGTTCAATACATTTATTCAAAAAGTACATGATAATTTAAAATTCGAAGATCAAAGCCATTAAATATATCCACCTGGATATATGTACACTGACTCAGAAGGAAAAGGGTGCTTCCTACCACAAGAACAACTTAAGAAAGCTCCTATTAGTCATTTGGTTGGTATAAAATGGCTGATAACTAAGAAAGAAGACTTGTGGTTCAAAAATCAGATTATTAAAGAACTTTGGAAAAGAAAGGATGAGGTAGACAGAAATGATGAGTTCAAAGATGTCATCAAAGAAATCTCAAATGAATATAAATCCTTAAATTGTTAGAAAAATATATGTTAAGGTTCTAATAGAACATAATTATTAGTAGTAAATAATGTATTGTTTATAATTTGATATTTTGTAGTTTTTTTATATGATTCCTTTGTTCAGAATGTTAATATACTTGAAAATTAGTGGATACCAGTTTAATTATTTGTTATTAAAAAAGAGCATTTTTTTTAAATATCCAGACTAGTTTAATCACCGATTATTAAACATATAGTCAAGATTAATCATCGATGATTAAACAACATCTTATAGAAAATTGATAATCTAAAAAACCGAGACAAGGTTAATCATCGATGATTAAACATTTTAATCATCGATGATTAAAAGAAAATGTCATAGATTAATCATTTATAATTAAAGAGAATTTAATAAAAAATTCAGTCTAGTTCAATCATCGATGATTAAACTCAACCACAAAGTTTAATCATCGATGATTAACATATAGTCAAGAGTAATCATCGATGATTAAACATCATCTCATAGAGAATTGAGAATCTAAAAAATGGAGACAAGGTAAATCATCGATGATTAAACTATTTAATCATCGACGATTAAAAGAAAATGTCAAAGATTAATCATTAGTAATTAAAGAGCATTTAATAAAGAATTCAGACTAGTTCAATCATCGATGATTAAACCCAACCTTAAAGTTTAATCATCGATGATTAAACATATAGTCAAGATTAATCATCGATGATTAAACAACATCTCATAGAGAATTGAGAATCTAAAAAATGGAGACAAGGTTAATCATCGATGATTAAACCGTTTAATCATCGATGATTAAAAGAAAATGTCAAAGATTAATCATTAGTAATTAAAGAGCATTTAATAAAAAATTCAGACTGGTTCAATCATCGATGATTAAACCCAACCTCAAAGTTTAATCATCGATGATTAACATATAGTCTAGATTAATCATCGATGATTAAACAACATCTTATAGAGAATTGAGAATCTAAAAAACTAAGACAAGGTTAATCATCGATGATTAAACTGTTTAATCATTGATGATTAAAAGAAAATGTCAAAGATTAATCATTTGTAATTAAAGAGCATTTAATAGAAAATTCAGACTAGTTCAATCATGGATGATTAAACCCAACATCAAAAGTTTAATCATCGATGATTAAACATATAGTCAAGATTAATCATCGATGATTAAACAGCATCTTGTAGAGCATTGAGAATCTAAAAAACGGAGACAAGGTTAATCATCGATGATTAAACATTTTAATGATTAAACATTTTAATCATCGATGATTAAAAGAAAATGTCATAGATTAATCATTTATAATTAAAGAGCATATAATAAAAAGTTCAGACTAGTTCAATCATCGATGATTAAACCCAACCTCAAAGTTTAATCATCGATGATTAAACATATAGTCAATAGTAATGAACGATGATTAAACAGTATATTATAGAGAATTGAGAATCTAAAAACGGAGACAATGTTAATCATCGATGATTAAATTGTTTAATCATCGATGATTAAAAAGAAATGTCATAGATTAATTATTTGTAATTAAAGAGCATTTAATAGAAAATTCAGACTAGTTCAATCATCGATGATTAAATATATAGTCAAGAGTAATCATCGATGATTAAACAGCATCTTATAGAGAATTGAGAATCTAAAAAACGGAGACAAGGTTAATCATCGATGATTAAACTGTTTAATCATCGATGATTAAAAGTTTAATGATAGTTAGGATAAAATTATGACATGAAAATGAGTTAAATATTTGTGATTAAACTTTAATATTAATAAAAATAAATTATTATAAAAATAATAATATGAATTAATATTTAATCGAAGTAAATATGCACAATTTTCAAAAGAAAGTTATCATTGCTCGTCTGCTCAGTGCCACTGAAGGTCTAACCGCCAAGAAACTGATCATCATTCGACTCTAAATTATCAACTCTAACCTCTCAAAAACTGATCATCATTTGGTGCTTATAAAAATCAACTTTAACAATTTAAAAACACATTTTTATCATTCTCGAAAATAAAAGAAGACGGAACTAGGAAGTTCTTCAAAAACACTAAAAAGAAACAAGATGGAAGCAGGTGGTTCTTCATCCTCCTCTACACGTATTGTTGACTTAACTATTTCGTTGTTAGAATACATTTTATCGTTTGTTGGGGCAAAATCTGCAAAACAAGTTTTCAAATGTACAGTAGTGTAAGTTTGTTTTACAGTCAGTCTATATCATATACCTATTTTGAATTTTTGACGTTATTAGTTTGAATTTTTTTGAATGATTGCGTCATAGGTGTAAAATCATGAAGGAAGCAGTACACTCAAGAGATGTGTATAAAAAACTAGAACTAGATCTTATTCGAAGACAAAGATTCAGTTCTGAATATAACAGCATTTTTCAAAGATGCAAAGATGCGAGGAACCCAAACCTGATGTTCATAGATGGCATGGTATTCTTCTTTTTTATACATTTTTTTAATAAAAATATAAATTATTTTGTGTGTCATAAGAAATTTGTCGAAAATCTGATTTTCACGACATTTTGACAAAAATGACTAAATTATGTAGTTTAATACTTCATTAGTTGTGATAATCATACATTAATCCTTTAGTTTAATAAAAAATGGATAAATCATATTGCTTAATACTTCACGAGTTTTAAATATTCATTTTGTTGATTAAAATTTGATTTATGTGTTTTATTAGGACAAATACTTTTTTGAGGACCGAGAAGAAGGAATGTTGTTATTGGAAGAAGTTGTTTCATTGGGACAAAAGGATGCAATTTTTGTGAAGGGGATGTTGTTGATGTCGAAAGAGAAAAGGGAAGAAGCTTTAAACCTTCTGTATGAAGAGTTCGACCAATCAAAGGGAAAATGGATTGTGAGTTATTCCTGGGAAAAAGTAAATGATATTTTGATGTCTAGATGGAACGAAATCTTAAGTATTAATTTCTCTGACTTTGAGCGTTATCAGATGTTAGATTGGGGATTGGAAGATTGTATGTGGGATCTGATGTTCCATAGATTTGCTAAGATATTTGGTTCTGATTAATTGTGTGGGACGTGTGATGTATGAATGTTTAAATATGTATAAATATTTTCTGGTTTTTGAACAACTTTATGTTTTTGTAAAATTAACTGCTATATATATGTACAGTTTGATATTTATTAATTAAAGTCATGTAGTTGGTTTTTACAAAATGCTATTTAATCATCGATGATTAAAAAGAATCTCGACTAGTTTAATCATTAATGATTAAATATAATCTCAAACTTTAATCATTTATAAATTAAACATGACCTTAAAAATAGATCATCGAAAACAATCTTAAAGTTTAATAATTAATGGCTAAAACACAAATAATGTTTAATCATCTATTATTAAAGAGCATTTTGATAAAATTCAGACTAGTTTAATCATCGATGATTAAACCCAACCTCAAAGTTTAATCATCTATGATTAAACACGTCCACAAGATTAGTCATCGATGATTAAATAGCATCTTAAAGAGAATTAAAAAATCTAAAAAACGGAGACAATGTTAATAATTAATGATTATATAGCATTTTAAAAAAAAATACAGACTAGTTTAATCATCGATGATTAAAAACAAACTCAACTAGTTTAATCACTTGTAAGTAAAAAGAGCATTTTATGAAAAATTCAGACTAGTTTAATCATTTATGATTAAACACCAACTTCAAGTTTAAGTCATTGATGATTAAACAAAACGCCAAGATTAATCATCGATGTTTAAAACACAATCTCAAAAGTTTAATCATTTATGATTAAACACAACAAATAAGTTTAATAATCTATGATTAAAGAGCATGTTATAAAAAAGTGTTGCTTATACAAATAAGTATGCATTGGTTAAATTTTTGAGATTAAACTCTAATATTAATAAAAATAAATTATTATGACAATAATAATATCATTTAATATTTACTCGTAGTAATTATGCACAATTTTCAAAAGAAGTCATCATTGCTCGTCTTTTCAGTTCACCCTAACCGCCCAAAAACTAATCATCAAATCTAACCTTCTAAAAAACTAATCATCATTCGGTTCTAAGAAAATAAAACTTTAACTCCTCAAAAACAGATTCTTATCATTCTCTAAAAAGCAAAAAAGATGGATGTCAGAAGTTATTCAAAAACACTCAAAAGAACCAAGATGGAAACAAAAAGTTTTCCATACTCCTCTGCACATATGGATGACTTACCTACTCCGTTGTTGGAACAAATTTTATCGTTTGTTGGGTCTGAATCTGCCAAACAAGTTTTCAATTGCACACCAGTGTAAGTTTGTTGTACAAATCGGTCTATTTGATATAACTATTTTGTATTTTCTACGTTATTAGTTTCTAATTTTTGGAATGATTGCGTCGTAGGTGTAAAACTATGAATAAAGCTGTATACTCAACATCAGTGTTTAAAAAACTAGAACTTGATCTTATTGGAAGAGAAAGATTAAATCCTGAATTTCACAAAATTATCCAAAGTTGCAAAGATGCTGGAAACCCAAACCTGATATTCTTAGATGGCATGGTACTCCTCTATTTTATGCATTTTTTTCCAAAATCTAAATTGTTTTTCATGTCTATAAGTAATTTGTGGAAATATGATTTTCATGACATTTTGATAAAAATGATTCAATTATGTAATTTAATTTTTCATGATTAATTATTCATGATTAATTTTTCATGATTAATTTTTCATTTGTTTTATGTGTTTAATTAGGACAAGTACTTTTTTGAGGACCAAGAAGAAGGGATGCATCTGTTGGAAGAGGCTGTTTCATTGGGACAAAAAGATGTTATTTTTGTAAAGGGCATGTTGTTGATGTCGCATGATAAAAAAGAAGAAGGTTTAAACTTTCTCAATGAAGAGTTCAAACGATCAAAAGGATCATGGAATGTGAGAGAATGTTGGAAGAAAGTGTATGATATTTTGATGTCTAGATGGGGCGCTTTGTTTATTTTGTACATTGGTTACTTTGAGCATGAATGTATGATTCATGGCTATCTCCCCAAGATGAGTTTAGATCAGATGATAGATTGGGTGTTGGAAGTGAAGTGTGAAGTTTGTATGTGGGATGTGTTTTTCTCTAGAGTTGCTGATATTTTTGGTTTCAATTATGTGTCATATGTGATGGATGATCAAGAACCTTTGAATACATATAACAAATAGGCAGATTTTTGAACAGTTTTATGCTTTTATATATTAGAAAACTTTGATGTTTACTAATTAATGTATTTGAATTTTTTTGAACAGTTTTATGATTTTTCCACAAAACTAGTTTAATGATGTATGATTAAAGAGCATTTAATAAAAAATTCAGACTAGTTCAATCATCGATGATTAAACCCAACCTCAAGGTTAATCATCGATGTTTAAATATATAGTCATGATTAATCATCGATGATTAAACAGCATCTTATAGAAAATTGATAATCTAAAAAACGGAGACAAGGTTAATCATCGATGATTAAAAATTTTAATCATCGATGATTAAAAGAAAATGCCATAGATTAATCATTTATAATTAAAGAGCATTTAATAAAAAATTCAGTCTAGTTCAATCGATGATTAAACCCAACCTCAAGTTTAATCATCGATGATTAAACATATAGTCAAGAATAATCATCGATGATTAAACAACATCTTATAGAGAATTGAGATTTTAGAATCTAAAATTTACGGAGATAAGGTATCGATGATTAAACAGCATTTTTTATTTTAAAAACAGAATTAAATCATCGATGATTAAAACACAAACACCAAAGTTAAACATCGCTGATTAAAAATAATCTCAAAGTTTGATCATTAATGCTAAAACAACACCACGCTTAATCATCCATGATTAAAAAAAATCTCAATAGTTGAATAATGAATGATTTAAAACATAAGAGTAAAAATTTCAATCATCGTTAAAATTAAAATTATGACGTGTAGATGATTTTATAGAAATAAGTATTCATGGGTTAAGTATTTGTTATTAAACTCTAATATTAAATAAAAATAAATTATTATAACAATAATAAAACGAATTAATATTTATTCGTAGTGAATATGCACAATTTTCAAAAGAAAAGTCATCATTGTGCGTCTGTTCAAAAAACTGATCATTATTCGGGTCTAGAATATCAACTCTAAACTCTCAAAACCTGATCATCATTCGGTGCTTAAAAAAATAAACTTTAACCCTTAAAAAACATATATTTATCATTCTCATAAAGCAAAAAGAAGATGGAAGTCGGAAGTTCTTCAAAAAACACTCAAAAGAAACAACATGGAAACAAGAGGTTCTTCATCTTTCTCTACACGTATGCTTGACATAACTACTCCGTTGTTAGAACACATTCTATCGTTTGTTGCGGCTGAATCTGCGAAACAAGTTTTCAAATGCACATTAGTGTAAGTTTATTTTTCAATCAGTCAATTTTCATATACCTATTTTGTATTTTCGACGTTATTAGTTTCTAATTTTTGGAATGATTGAATGATAGGTGTAAAACAATGAATGAAGCAGTATACTCAACATCAGTGTTTAAAAAACTAGAACTTGATCTTATTGGAAGAGAAAAATTAAATCCTGAATATTTGAAAATCATCCAAAGTTGCAAAGATGCTGGAAA
The DNA here is from genome assembly GCA_963853835.1 of Calendula officinalis. NCBI lineage: Eukaryota > Viridiplantae > Streptophyta > Magnoliopsida > Asterales > Asteraceae > Calendula > Calendula officinalis. The sequence goes on from OY970820.1 coordinate 57,265,628, forward strand.
CCCAAACCTGATGTTCAGAGATGGCATGGTACTCATATATTTTATGCATTTTTTCAAGAAAATATAATTTCATTTGGATGTAATATTCATATGTATAACTAATTATGTGGAAAATTTTATTTTCATGTCATTTTGCAAAAACATTGATTAATTTATGTAGTTTAATACTTCATTAGTTTGTGATAATTATTTATAATATTACCTTCTAAAACCCTGATGATATTATACTAAAATCAAAATAAAAAATACGTTTATTCATTAGTTATTAATCAATAAACCTTGAGTTTAATAAAAAAAATGTATAATCATATTGCTTAATCCTTCATGAGTTGTACAATGTTTAATTTTGTTGATTAAAATTTGATTTATGTGTTTAATTAGGACAAATACTTTTTTGAGAACCGAGAATAAGGAATGTTGCTATTGGAAAACGCTGTTTCATTGGGGCAAAAAGACGCCATTTTTGTGAAGGGGATGTTGTTGATGTCACAGGAGAAGAATCAAGAAGCTTTAAACATTCTAAATGAGGAGTTCAAAGAAGCAAAACATTTTATTGGCAGCTGGAGGAAAGTTTATCGTATCTTGATGTCTAGACGACACGAATTGTTAAGTATTAATTTCTCTGACTTTGAGCCTTATCTGTTGTTAGATTGGGGGTTGGATGATGTTAGTATTTGGGAATTGGTGTTCTGTAGATTTGCTAATATATTTGCTTTTGATTAATCGTGTTTGTCGGGTGATTAATGTATGTTTAAAGACGTATAAATAATTTCAAGCTTTTGAACATTTTATATGTTATTTGTAATATTAACTTCTATATATAAGTTCACTTTGATGTTTATTAATTAATGATTGTAGTTGGTTTTTATAAGATGTTGTTTAATCATCGATGATTAAACAACATCTTTGATTTTAAGAACAGAATTGTTTTATTAATCATCGATGATTAATAGTAATGATGATTAAACCCAACCTCAAAGTTTAATCATCGATGATTAAACATATTAGTCAAGATTAATCATCGATGATTAAACATAATCTTTGATTTTATGAACAGAATTGTTTTATTAATCATCGATGATTATTATTAAACCCAACCTCAAAGTTTAATCATCGATGATTAAACATATAGTCAAGATTAATCATCGATGATTAAACAGCATCTTTGATTTTATGAACATAATTGTTTTATTAATCATCGATGATTAATAGTAATGATGATTAAACCCAACCTCAAAGTAGTTTAATCATCGATGATTAAACATATAGTCAAGATTAATCATCGATGATTAAACAGCATCTTATAGAGAATTAAGAATGTAAAAAACGGAGATGAGACATCAATGATTAAACAACATTTCTTATTTTTAAAAAGCAGAATGAAATCATCGATGATTAAAACACAACACAAAATTTTAATCATCGCTGATAAAAAATAATCTCAAAGTTTGATCATTAATGCTAAAACAACACCACGTTTAATCTTCCATGATTGAAAACAATCTCAAAGTTGAATAATGAATGATTTAAAACATAATAGTAAAAAGTTCAATCATCGTTAGATAAAAAATTATGACGTGTAGATGATTCTTATATAAATAAGTATTCATGGGTTAAATATTTGTGATTAAACTCTAATATTAAATAAAAATAAATTATTTAACAATAATAAATCGAATTATTGTGCACAATTTTCAAAAAAAGAAAAGTCATCACTTATTCGTAGTGAATATGCACAATTTTCAAAAGAAAAGTCATCATTGCGCGTCTGTTAAAAATATTGATCATTATTCGGGTCTAAAATATCAACTCTAAACTCTCAAAAACTGATCATCATTCGGTGCTTAAAAAAATAAACTTTAACCCTTAAAAAAACAGATTTTTATCATTCTCATAAAGCAAAAAGAGATGGAAGTCGGAAGTTCTTCAAAAACACTCAAAAGAAACAAGATGGAAACAGGAGGTTCTTCATCTTTCTCTACACGTATGCTTGACATAACTACTCCGTTGTTAGAACACATTCTATCGTTTGTTGCGGCTGAATCTGCGAAACAAGTTTTCAAATGCACATTAGTGTAAGTTTATTTTTCAATCAGTCAATTTTTATATTCTTATTTTGTATTTTCGACATTATTAGTTTCTAATTTTTGGAATAATTGAATGATAGGTGTCAAACCATGAATGAAGCAGTATACTCAAGATCAGTGTTCAAAAAACTAGAACTTGATCTTATTGGAAGAGAAAGATTAAATCCTGAATATTTGAAAATCATCCAAAGATGCAAAGATGCTGGAAACCCAAACCTGATGTTCAGAGATGGCATGGTACTCTTATATTTTATGCATTTTTTCAAGAAAATATAATTTCATTTGCGTGTAATTTTCATATGTATAACTAATTAAGTCAAAAATTTTATTTTCATGTCATTTTGCAAAAAATTGATTAATTTATGTAGGTTAATGCTTCATTAGTTGTGATAATTATTTATATTATTACCTTTTTAAAACCCTGATGATATTAGACTAAATCAAAATAAAAAATACGTTTATTCATTAGTTATTAATCATTAAACCTTGAGTTTAATCAAAAAATGTATAATCATATTGCTTAATCATTCATGAGTTGGACAATGTTTAATTTTGTTAATTAAAATTTGATTTATGTGTTTAATTAGGACAAATACTTTTTTGAGAACCGAGAAGAAGGAATGTTGCTATTGGAAAACGCTGTTTCATTGGGGCAAAAAGATGCAATTTTTGTCAAGGGGATGTTGTTGATGTCGCAGAAGAAGAAGCAAGAAGCTTTAAACATTCTAAATGCGGAGTTCAAAGAATCAAAGGGACCATGGAATTTGGCTGACAGCTGGAGGAAAGTTTATGATATCTTGATGTCTAGACGGAACAAATTGTTAAGTATTAATTTATCTAACTTTGAGCCTTATCAGTTTTTAGATTGGGGGATGGATGATCTTGGTATGTGGGATATTGTGCTTTATAGATTTGCTAATATATTTGCTTTTGATTAATCGTGTTGGTCGGGTGATGAATGTATATTTAAATACGTATAAATAATTTCAAGTTTTTGAACATTTTATATGTTATTTGTAATATATTAACTTCTATATATAAGTTCACTTTGATGTTTATTAATTAATGTTTGTAGTTGGTTTTTATAAGATGTTGTTTACTCATCGATGATTAATCAGCATCTTTACTTTGAAAAACAGAATTGTTTTATCAATCATTGATGATTAATAGTAATGATGATTAAACCAAACCTCAAAGTTTAATTATCGATGATTAAACATACAGTCAAGATAAACCATCGATGATTAAACAACATCTTTGATTTTAAAAAAAAGAATTTTTTTAATAATTATCGATGATTAATAGAAATGATGATTAAACCCAACCTCAAAGTTTAAACATCGATGATTAAACATATAGTCAAGATTAATTACCAATGATTAAACAGCATCTTTCATTTTATAAAAAGAATTTTTTTAATAATCATCGATGATTAATAGAAATGATGATTAAACCCAACCCCAAAGTTTAATCATCGATGATTAAACATATAGACAAGATTAATAATCGATGATTAAACAGCATCTTTGCTTTTAAAAAGAGAATTGTTTTATTAATCATCGATGATTAATAGTAATGATGATTAAACCCAACCTCAAAGTTTAATCACCGATGATTAAACATATAGTCAAGATAAATCATCCATTATTAAAAAGCATCTTTGATTTAAAAAAAAAAGAATTTTTTTAATAATCATCGATGATTAATAGAAATGATGATTAAACCCAACCTCAAAGTTTAATCATCGATGGATGAACATATAGTCAAGATTAATCGTCGATGATTATACATATAGTCAAGATTAATCATCGATGATTAAACATATACTCAAGATTAATCATCGATGATTAAACAGCATCTTTGATTTTAAGAAATGAATTATTTTATTAATCATCGATGATTAATAGAAATGATGATTAAACCCAACCTCAAAGTTTAATCATTGATGATTAAACATATAGTCAAGATTAATCATCGATGATTAAACATATAGTCAAAGATTAATCATCGATGATTAAACAGCATCTTTGATTTTAAGAAATGAATTGTTTTATTAATCATCAATGATTAATAGAAATGATAATTAAACCCAACCTCAAAGTTTAATCATCGATGATTAAACATATAGTCAAGAATAATCATCGATGATTAAACAGCATCTTTGATTTTAAGAACATAATTGTTTTATTAATCATCGATGATTAAAAAGAAATGATGATTAAACCCAACCTCAAAAGTTTAATCATCGATGGATAAACATATAGTCAAGATTAATCATTAATGATTAAACAGCATCTTTGCTTTTAAAAACAGAATTGTTTTATTAATCATCGATGATTAATAGTAATGATGATTAAACCAAACCTCAAAGTTTAATTATCGATGATTAAACATATAGTCAAGATAAATCATCGATGATTAAACAGCATCTTTGATTTAAAAAAAAAGAATTTTTTTTAATAATCATCGATGATTAATAGAAATGATGATTAAACCCAACCTCAAAGTTTAATCATCGATGATTAAACATATAGTCAAGATTAATTACCGATGATTAAACAGCATCTTTCATTTTATAAAAAGAATTGTTTTAATAATCATCGATGATTAATATAAATGATGATTAAACCCAACCTCAAAGTTTAATCATCGATGATTAAACATATAGTCAAGATTAATCATCGATGATTAACCAACATCTTTGATTTTAAGAAACGAATTATTTTATTAATCATCGATGATTAATGAGAAATGATGACCAAACCCAACCTCGAAGTTTAATCATCGATGATTAAACATATAGTCAAGATTAATCATCGATGATTAAACAGCATCTTTGATTTTAAGAACAGAATTGTTTTATTAATCATCGATGATTAATGAGAAATGATGATTAAACCCAACCTCAAAATTTTAATCATCGATGATTAAACATATAGTCAAGATTAATCATCGATGATTAAACAACATCTTTGCTTTTAAAAACAGAATTGTTTTATTAATAATCGATGATTAATAGTAATGATGATTAAACCCAACCTCAAAGTTTAATCACCGATGATTAAACATATAGTCAAGATAAATCATCGATTATTAACCAGCATCTTTGATTTAAAAAAAAAGAATTTTTTTAATAATCATCGATGATTAATAGAAATGATGATTAACCCCAACCTCAAAGTTTAATCATCGATGATTGAACATATAGTCAAGATTAATCATCGATGATTAAACATATAGTCAAGATTAATCATCGATGATTAAACATATACTCAAGATTAATCATCGATTATTAAACAGCATCTTTGATTTTAAGAAACGAATTGTTTTATTAATCATCGGTGATTAATAGAAATGATGATTAAACCCAACTTCAAAGTTTAATCATCGATGATTAAACATATAGTCATGATTAATCATCGATGATTAAACATATAGTCAAAGATTAATCATCGATGATAAAACAACATCTTTGATTTTAAGAAACAAATTGTTTTATTAATCATCGATGATTAATAGAAATGATGATTAAACTCAACCTCAAAGTTTAATCATCGATGATTAAACATATAGTCAAGAGTAATCATCGATGATTAAACAGCATCTTTGATTTTAAGAACAAAATTGTTTTATTAATCATCGATGATTAAATAGAAATGATGATTAAACTCAACCTCAAAAGTTTAATCATCGATGAATAAACATATAGTCAAGATTAATCATCGATGATTAAACAGCATCTTTACTTTTAAAAACAGAATTGTTTTATCAATCATTGATGATTAATAGTAATGATGATTAAACCAAACCTCAAAGTTTAATTATCGATGATTAAACATATAGTCAAGATAAACCATCGATGATTAAACAACATCTTTGATTTTAAAAAAAAGAATTTTTTTAATAATTATCGATGATTAATAGAAATGATGATTAAACCCAACCTCAAAGTTTAAACATCGATGATTAAACATATAGTCAAGATTAATTACCAATGATTAAACAGCATCTTTCATTTTATAAAAAGAATTTTTTTAATAATCATCGATGATTAATAGAAATGATGATTAAACCCAACCCCAAAGTTTAATCATCGATGATTAAACATATAGACAAGATTAATAATCGATGATTAAACAGCATCTTTGCTTTTAAAAAGAGAATTGTTTTATTAATCATCGATGATTAATAGTAATGATGATTAAACCCAACCTCAAAGTTTAATCACCGATGATTAAACATATAGTCAAGATAAATCATCCATTATTAAAAAGCATCTTTGATTTAAAAAAAAAGAATTTTTTTAATAATCATCGATGATTAATAGAAATGATGATTAAACCCAACCTCAAAGTTTAATCATCGATGGATGAACATATAGTCAAGATTAATCGTCGATGATTATACATATAGTCAAGCTTAATCATCGATGATTAAACATATACTCAAGATTAATCATCGATGATTAAACAGCATCTTTGATTTTAAGAAATGAATTATTTTATTAATCATCGATGATTAATAGAAATGATGATTAAACCCAACCTCAAAGTTTAATCATTGATGATTAAACATATAGTCAAGATTAATCATCGATGATTAAACATATAGTCAAAGATTAATCATCGATGATTAAACAGCATCTTTGATTTTAAGAAACAAATTGTTTTATTAATCATCGCTGATTAATAGAAATGATGATTAAACTCAACCTCAAAGTTTAATCATCGATGATTAAACAACATCTTTGATTTTAAGAACAGAATTGTTTTATTAATCATCGATGATTAAATAGAAATGATGATTAAACCCAACCTCAAAAGTTTAATCATCGATGGATAAACATATAGTCAAGATTAATCATCGATGATTAAACAACATCTTTACTTTTAAAAACAGAATTGTTTTATCAATCATTGATGATTAATAGTAATGATGATTAAACCAAACCTCAAAGTTTAATTATCGATGATTAAACATATAGTCAAGATAAACCATCGATGATTAAACAACATCTTTGATTTAAAAAAAAAAGAATTTTTTTAATAATTATCGATGATTAATAGAAATGATGATTAAACCCAACCTCAAAGTTTAAACATCGATGATTAAACATATAGTCAAGATTAATTACCAATGATTAAACAGCATCTTTCATTTTATAAAAAGAATTTTTTTTAATAATCATCGATGATTAATAGAAATGATGATTAAACCCAACCCCAAAGTTTAATCATCAATGATTAAACATATAGACAAGATTAATAATCGATGATTAAACAGCATCTTTGCTTTTAAAAAGAGAATTGTTTTATTAATCATCGATGATTAATAGTAATGATGATTAAACCCAACCTCAAAGTTTAATCACCGATGATTAAACATATAGTCAAGATAAATCATCCATTATTAAAAAGCATCTTTGATTTAAAAAAAAAAGAATTTTTTTAATAATCATCGATGATTAATAGAAATGATGATTAAACCCAACCTCAAAGTTTAATCATCGATGGATGAACATATAGTCAAGATTAATCGTCGATGATTATACATATAGTCAAGATTAATCATCGATGATTAAACATATACTCAAGATTAATCATCGATGATTAAACAGCATCTTTGATTTTAAGAAATGAATTATTTTATTAATCATCGATGATTAATAGAAATGATGATTAAACCCAACCTCAAAGTTTAATCATTGATGATTAAACATATAGTCAAGATTAATCATCGATGATTAAACATATAGTCAAAGATTAATCATCGATGATTAAACAGCATCTTTGATTTTAAGAAATGAATTGTTTTATTAATCATCAATGATTAATAGAAATGATAATTAAACCCAACCTCAAAGTTTAATCATCGATGATTAAACATATAGTCAAGAATAATCATCGATGATTAAACAGCATCTTTGATTTTAAGAACAGAATTGTTTTATTAATCATCGATGATTAAATAGAAATGATGATTAAACCCAACCTCAAAAGTTTAATCATCGATGGATAAACATATAGTCAATATTAATCATCAATGATTAAACAGCATCTTTGCTTTTAAAAACAGAATTGTTTTATTAATCATCGATGATTAATAGTAATGATGATTAAACCAAACCTCAAAGTTTAATTATCGATGATTAAACATATAGTCAAGATAAATCATCGATGATTAAACAGCATCTTTGATTTAAAAAAAAAAGAATTTTTTTAATAATCATCGATGATTAATAGAAATGATAATTAAACCCAATCTCAAAGTTTAATCATCGATGATTGAACATATAGTCAAGATTAATTACCGATGATTAAACAGCATCTTTCATTTTATAAAAATAATTCTTTTAATAATCATCGATGATTAATAGAAATGATGACCAAGCCCAACTTCAAAGTTTAATCATCGATGATTAAACATATAGTCAAGATTAATCATCGATGATAAAACAGCATCTTTGATTTTAAGAACATAATTGTTTTATTAATCATCGATGATTAATTAGAAATGATGATTAAACCCAACCTCAAAATTTTAATCATCGATGATTAAACATATAGTAAAGATTAATCATCGATGATTAAACAACATCTTTGCTTTTAAAAACAGAATTGTTTTATTAATAATCGATGATTAATAGTAATGATGATTAAACCCAACCTCAAAGTTTAATCACCGATGATTAAACATATAGTCAAGATAAATCATCGATTATTAACCAGCATCTTTGATTTAAAAAAAAAAGAATTTTTTTAATAATCATCGATGATTAATAGAAATGATGATTAACCCCAACCTCAAAGTTTAATCATCGATGATTGAACATATAGTCAAGATTAATCATCGATGATTAAACATATAGTCAAGATTAATCATCGATGATTAAACATATACTCAAGATTAATCATCGATTATTAAACAGCATCTTTGATTTTAAGAAACGAATTGTTTTATTAATCATCGATGATTAATATAAATGATGATTAAACCCAACTTCAAAGTTTAATCATCGATGATTAAACATATAGTCATGATTAATCATCGATGATTAAACATATAGTCAAAGATTAATCATCGATGATAAAACAACATCTTTGATTTTAAGAAACAAACTGTTTTATTAATCATCGATGATTAATAGAAATGATGATTAAACTCAACCTCAAAGTTTAATCATCGATGATTAAACATATAGTCAAGAGTAATCATCGATGATTAAATAGCATCTTTGATTTTAAGAACAAAATTGTTTTATTAATCATCGATGATTAAATAGAAATGATGATTAAACTCAACCTCAAAAGTTTAATCATCGATGAATAAACATATAGTCAAGATTAATCATCGATGATTAAACAGCATCTTTGCTTTTAAAAACAGAATTGTTTTATTAATCATTGATGATTAATAGTAATGATGATTAAACCAAACCTCAAAGTTTAATTATCGATGATTAAACATATAGGCAAGATAAACCATCGATGATTAAACAGCATCTTTGATTTTAAAAAAAGAATTTTTTTAATAATTATCGATGATTAATAGAAATGATGATTAAACCCAACCTCAAAGTTTAAACATCGATGATTAAACATATAGTCAAGATTAATTACCAATGATTAAACAACATCTTTCATTTTATAAAAAGAATTTTTTTAATAATCATCGATGATTAATAGAAATGATGATTAAACCCAACCCCAAAGTTTAATCATCGATGATTAAACATATAGTCAAGATTAATAATCGATGATTAAACAGCATCTTTGCTTTTAAAAACAGAATTGTTTTATTAATCATCGATGATTAATAGTAATGATGATTAAACCCAACCTCAAAGTTTAATCACCGATGATTAAACATATAGTCAAGATAAATCATCCATTATTAAAAATCATCTTTGATTTAAAAAAAAAGAATTTTTTTAATAATCATCGATGATTAATAGAAATGATGATTAAACCCAACCTCAAAGTTTAATCATCGATGGTTGAACATATAGTCAAGATTAATCGTCGATGATTATACATATAGTCAAGATTAATCATCGATGATTAAACATATACTCAAGATTATTCATCGATGATTAAACATCATCTTTGATTTTAAGAAATGAATTATTTTATTAATCATCGATGATTAATAGAAATGATGATTAAACCCAACCTCAAAGTTTAATCATTGATGATTAAACATATAGTCAAGATTAATCATCGATGATTAAACATATAGTCAAAGATTAATCATCGATGATTAAACAGCATCTTTGATTTTAAGAAATGAATTGTTTTATTAATCATCAATGATTAATAGAAATGATAATTAAACCCAACCTCAAAGTTTAATCATCGATGATTAAACATATAGTCAAGAATAATCATCGATGATTAAACGGAATCTTTGATTTTAAGAACAGAATTGTTTTATTAATCATCGATGATTAAATAGAAATGATGATTAAACCCAACCTCAAAAGTTTAATCATCGATGGATAAACATATAGTCAAGATTAATCATCAATGATTAAACAGCATCTTTGCTTTTAAAAACAGAATTGTTTTATTAATCATCGTTGATTAATAGTAATGATGATTAAACCAAACCTCAAAGTTTAATTATCGATGATTAAACATATAGTCAAGATAAATCATCGATGATTAAACAACATCATTGATTTAAAAAAAAGAATTTTTTTAATAATCATCGATGATTAATAGAAATGATAATTAAACCCAATCTCAAAGTTTAATCATCGATGATTGAACATATAGTCAAGATTAATTACCGATGATTAAACAGCATCTTTCATTTTATAAAAAGAATTCTTTTAATAATCATCGATGATTAATAGAAATGATGATTAAACCCAACCTCAAAGTTTAATCATCGATGATTAAACATATAGTCAAGATTAATCATCGATAATTAAATAGCATCTTCGATTTTAAGAAACGAATTGTTTTATTAATCATCGATGATTAATGAGAAATGATGATTAAACCCAACCTCAAAGTTTAATCATCAGTGATTAAACATATAGTCATGATTAATCATCGATGATTAAACGGCATCTTTGATTTTAAGAACATAATTGTTTTATTAATCATCGATGATTAATGAGAAATGATGATTAAACCCAACCTCAAAAGTTTAATCATCGATGATTAAACATATAGTCAAGATTAATCATCGATGATTAAGCAGCATCTTTGATTTTAAGAAACAAATTGTTTTATTAATCATCGATGATTAATAGAAATGATGATTAAACTCAACCTCAAAGTTTAATCATCGATGATTAAACATATAGTCAAGAGTAATCATCGATGATTAAACAGCATCTTTGATTTTAAGAACAAAATTGTTTTATTAATCATCGATGATTAAATAGAAATGATGATTAAACTCAACCTCAAAAGTTTAATCATCGATGAATAAACATATAGTCAAGATTAATCATCGATGATTAAACAGCATCTTTGCTTTTAAAAACAGAATTGTTTTATTAATCATTGATGATTAATAGTAATGATGATTAAACCAAACCTCAAAGTTTAATTATCGATGATTAAACATATAGTCAAGATAAACCATCGATGATTAAACAGCATCTTTGATTTAAAAAAAAAGAATTTTTTTAATAATCATCGATGATTAATAGAAATGATGATTAAACCCAACCTCAAAGTTTAAACATCGATGATTAAACATATAGTCAAGATTAATTACCGATGATTAAACAGCATCTTTCATTTTATAAAAAGAATTGTTTTAATAATCATCGATGATTAATAAAAATGATGATTAAACCCAACCCCAAAGTTTAATCATCGATGATTAAACATATAGTCAAGATTAATAATCGATGATTAAACAGCATCTTTGCTTTTAAAAACAGAATTGTTTTATTAATCATCGATGATTAGTAGTAATGATGATTAAACCCAACCACAAAGTTTAATCACTGATGATTAAACATATAGTTAAGATAAATCATCCATTATTAAAAAGCATCTTTGATTTAAAAAAAAAAGAATTTTTTAATAATCATCGATGATTAATAGAAATGATGATTAAACTCAACCTCAAAGTTTAATCATCGATGGTTGAACATATAGTCAAGATTAATCGTCGATGATTATACATATAGTCAAGATTAATCATCGATGATTAAACATATACTCAAGATTAATCATCGATGATTAAACAACATCTTTGATTTTAAGAAACGAATTATTTTATTAATCATCGATGATTAATAGAAATGATGATTAAACCCAACCTCAAAGTTTAATCATTGATGATTAAACATATAGTCAAGATTTATCATCGATGATTAAACATATAGTCAAAGATTAATCATCGATGATTAAACAGCATCTTTGATTTTAAGAAATGAATTGTTTTATTAATCATCGATGATTAATAGAAATGATAATTAAACCCAACCTCAAAGTTTAATCATCGATGATTAAACATATAGTCAAGAATAATCATCGATGATTAAACATCATCTTTGATTTTAAGAACAGAATTGTTTTATTAATCATCGATGATTAAATAGAAATGATGATTAAACCCAACCTCAAAAGTTTAATCACCGATGAATAAACATATAGTCAAGATTAATCATCAATGATTAAACAGCATCTTTGCTTTTAAAAACAGAATTGTTTTATTAATCATCGATGATTAATAGTAATGATGATTAAACCAAACCTCAAAGTTTAATTATCGATCATTAAACATATAGTCAAAATAAATCATAGATGATTAAAGAGCATCTTTGATTTAAAAAAAAGAATTTTTTTAATAATCATCGATGATTAATAGAAATGATAATTAAACCCAATCTCAAAGTTTAATCATCGATGATTGAACATATAGGCAAGATTAATTACCGATGATTAAACAGCATCTTTCATTTTATAAAAAGAATTCTTTTAATAATCATCGATGATTAATAAAAATGATGATTAAACCCAAACTCAAAGTTTAATCATCGATGAATAAGCATATAGTCAAGATAAATCATCGATGATTAAACATCATCTTTGATTTAAAAAAAAAAAGAATTTTTTTAATAATCATCGATGATTAATAGAAACGATGATTATACCCAACCTCTAAGTTTAATTATCGATGATTAAACATATAGTCAAGATTAATCATCGACGATTAAGCATATAGTCAAGATTAATCATCGATGATTAAACATATTGTCAAGACTAATCATCGATGATTAAACAGCATCTTTGATTTTAAGAAAACAAATTGTTTTATTAATAATCTATCATTAATAGAAATGATGATTAAACCCAACCTCAAAGTTTAATCATCGATGATTAAACATATAGTCAAGAGTAATCATCGATGATTAAACAGCATCTTTGATTTTAAGAATAGAATTGTTTTATTAATCATCGATGATTAATTGTAATGATGATTAAGCCAAACCTCAAAGTTTAATCATCGATGATTAAACATATAGTCAAGATAAATCATCGATGATTAAACAGCATCTTTGATTTTAAAAAAAAAATTAATAATCATCGATGATTAATAGAAATGATGATTAAACCCAACCTAAAAGTTTAATCATCGATGATTAAACATGTAGTCAAGAATAATCATCGATGATTAAACAGCATCTTTGATTTTAAGAACATAATTTTTTTATTAATCATCGATGATTAATGAGAAATGATGATTAAACCAAACCTCAAAAGTTTAATCATCGATGATTAAACATATAGTCATGACTAATCATCGATGATTAAACAACATCTTTGCTTTTAAAAACAGAATTGTTTTACTAATCATCGATGATTAATAGAAATGATGATTAAACCCAACCTCAAAAGTTTAATCATCGATGATTAAACATATAGTCAAGATTAACGTTCGATGATTAGTAGTAATGATGATTAAACCCAACCTCAAAGTTTAATCATCGATGATTAAGCATATAGTCAAGATAAATCATCGATGATTAAACAGCATCTTTGATTTAAAATTTTTTTTTTTTTAATAATCATCGATGATTAAACGTAAGTCAAGATTAATCATCGATGATTAAGCATATAGTCAAGATTAATCATCGATGATTAAACATATAGTCAAGATTAATCATCGATGATTAAACAGCATCTTTGATTTTAAAAAACCAATTGTTTTATTAATCATCGATGATTAATAGAAATGAGGATTAAACCCAACCTCAAAGTTTAATCATCGATGATTAAACATATAGTCAAGAGTAGTCATCGATTATTAAACAGCATCTTTGATTTTAGGAACAGAATTGTTTTATTAATCATCGAGGATTAAATATTAATGATGATAAAACCCAACCTCAAAAGTTTAATCATCGATGATTAAACATATAGCCAAGATAAATCATCGATGGTTAAACAACATCTTTGATTTAAAAAAAAAAGAATTTTTTTAATAATCATCGATGATTATTAGAAATGATGATTAAACCCAACCTCAAAGTTTAATCATTGATGATTAAACATATAGTCAAGAATAATCATCGATGATTAAACAGCATCTTTGATTTTAAGAACATAATTTATTTATTAATCATCGATGATTAAATAGAAATGATGATTAAACCCAACCTCAAAAGTTTAGTCATCGATGTTTAAACATATTGTCAAGATTAATCATCGATGATTAAACAACAACTTTACTTTTAAAAACATAATTGTTTTATTAATCATCGATGATTAATAGTAAAGATGATTAAACCAAACCTCAAAGTTTAATCACCGATGATTAAACATATAGTCAAGATAAATCTTCGATTATTAAACAGCATCTTTGATTTAAAAAAAAAAAGAATTTTTTTAATAATTATCGATGATTAATAGAAATGTGATTAAACCCCACCTCAAAGTTTAATCATCGATGATTAAACATATAGTCAAGATTAATTACCGATGATTAAACAACATCTTTGATTTGAAAAAAAGATTTTTTTTAATAATCATCGATGATTAATAGAAATGATGATTAAACCCAACCTCAAAGTTTAATCATCGATGATTAAACATATTGTCAAGAATAATCATCGATGATTAAACATCATCTTTGATTTTAAGAACATAATTGATTTATTAATCATCGATGATTAAATAGAAATGATGATTAAACCCAACCTCAAAAGTTTAATCATCGATGAATAAACATATAGTCAAGATTAATCATCGATGATTAAACAACATCTTTGCTTTTAAAAACTTAATTGTTTACTTAATCATCGATGATTAATAGTAATGATGATTAAAGCAAACCTCAAAGTTTAATCACCGGTGATTAAACATATAGTCAAGATAAATCATCGATTATTAAACAGCATCTTTGATTTAAAAAAAAAGAATGTTTTTAATAATTATCGATGATTAATAGAAATGATGATTAAACCCAACCTCAAAGTTTAATCATCGATGATTGAACATATAGTCAAGATTAATCATCGATGATTAAACATATAGTCAAGACTAATCATCGATGATTAAACATCTACTCAAGATTAATCATCGATTACTAAACAACATCTTTGATTTTAAGAAACGAATTGTTTTATTAATCATCGATGATTAATAGAAATGATGATTAAACCCAACCTCAAAGTTTAATCATCGATGATTAAACATATAGTCAAGAGTAATCATCGATGATTAAACAGCATCTTTGATTTTAAGAATAGAATTGTTTTATTAATCATCGATGATTAATTGTAATGATGATTAAGCCAAACCTCAAAGTTTAATCATCGATGATTAAACATATAGTCAAGATAAATCATCGATGATTAAACAGCATCTTTGATTTTAAAAAAAAAATTAATAATCATCGATGATTAATAGAAATGATGATTAAACCCAACCTAAAAGTTTAATCATCGATGATTAAACATGTAGTCAAGAATAATCATCGATGATTAAACAGCATCTTTGATTTTAAGAACATAATTTTTTTATTAATCATCGACGATTAATGAGAAATGATGATTAAACCCAACCTCAAAAGTTTAATCATCGATGATTAAACATATAGTCATGATTAATCATCGATGATTAAACAACATCTTTGCTTTTAAAAACAGAATTGTTTTACTAATCATCGATGATTAATAGAAATGATGATTAAACCCAACCTCAAAAGTTTAATCATCGATGATTAAACATATAGTCAAGATTAACGTTCGATGATTAGTAGTAATGATGATTAAACCCAACCTCAAAGTTTAATCATCGATGATTAAGCATATAGTCAAGATAAATCATCGATGATTAAACAGCATCTTTGATTTACATTTTTTTTTTTTTTTAATAATCATCGATGATTAAACGTAAGTCAAGATTAATCATCGATGATTAAGCATATAGTCAAGATTAATCATCGATGATTAAACATATAGTCAAGATTAATCATCGATGATTAAACAGCATCTTTGATTTTAAAAAACCAATTGTTTTATTAATCATCGATGATTAATAGAAATGAGGATTAAACCCAACCTCAAAGTTTAATCATCGATGATTAAACATATAGTCAAGAGTAGTCATCGATTATTAAACAGCATCTTTGATTTTAGGAACAGAATTGTTTTATTAATCATCGAGGATTAAATATTAATGATGATAAAACCCAACCTCAAAAGTTTAATCATCGATGATTAAACATATAGCCAAGATAAATCATCGATGGTTAAACAACATCTTTGATTTAAAAAAAAAAGAATTTTTTTAATAATCATCGATGATTATTAGAAATGATGATTAAACCCAACCTCAAAGTTTAATCATTGATGATTAAACATATAGTCAAGAATAATCATCGATGATTAAACAGCATCTTTGATTTTAAGAACATAATTTATTTATTAATCATCGATGATTAAATAGAAATGATGATTAAACCCAACCTCAAAAGTTTAGTCATCGATGTTTAAACATATTGTCAAGATTAATCATCGATGATTAAACAACAACTTTGCTTTTAAAAACATAATTGTTTTATTAATCATCGATGATTAATAGTAAAGATGATTAAACCAAACCTCAAAGTTTAATCACCGATGATTAAACATATAGTCAAGATAAATCTTCGATTATTAAACAGCATCTTTGATTTAAAAAAAAAGAATTTTTTTAATAATTATCGATGATTAATAGAAATGTGATTAAACCCCACCTCAAAGTTTAATCATCGATGATTAAACATATAGTCAAGATTAATTACCGATGATTAAACAACATCTTTGATTTGAAAAAAAGATTTTTTTTAATAATCATCGATGATTAATAGAAATGATGATTAAACCCAACCTCAAAGTTTAATCATCGATGATTAAACATATTGTCAAGAATAATCATCGATGATTAAACATCATCTTTGATTTTAAGAACATAATTGATTTATTAATCATCGATGATTAAATAGAAATGATGATTAAACCCAACCTCAAAAGTTTAATCATCGATGAATAAACATATAGTCAAGATTAATCATCGATGATTAAACAACATCTTTGCTTTTAAAAACTTAATTGTTTTATTAATCATCGATGATTAATAGTAATGATGATTAAACCAAACCTCAAAGTTTAATCACCGGTGATTAAACATATAGTCAAGATAAATCATCGATTATTAAACAGCATCTTTGATTTAAAAAAAAAAGAATGTTTTTAATAATTATCGATGATTAATAGAAATGATGATTAAACCCAACCTCAAAGTTTAATCATCGATGATTGAACATATAGTCAAGATTAATCATCGATGATTAAACATATAGTCAAGACTAATCATCGATGATTAAACATCTACTCAAGATTAATCATCGATTACTAAACAACATCTTTGATTTTAAGAAACGAATTGTTTTATTAATCATCGATGATTAATAGAAATGATGATTAAACCCAACCTCAAAGTTTAATCATCGATGATTAAACATATAGTCAAGAGTAATCATCGATGATTAAACAGCATCTTTGATTTTAAGAATAGAATTGTTTTATTAATCATCGATGATTAATAGTAATGATGATTAAACCAAACCTCAAAGTTTAATCATCGATGATTAAACATATAGTCAAGATAAATCATCGATGATTAAACATCATCTTTGATTTTAAATTTTTTTTTTTAATAATCATCGATGATTAATAGAAATGATGATTATACCCAACCTCTAAGTTTAATTATCGATGATTAAACATATAGTCAAGATTAATCATCGACGATTAAGCATATAGTCAAGATTAATGATCGATGATTAAACATATTGTCAAGATTAATCATCGATGATTAAACAGCATCTTTGATTTTAAGAAAACGAATTGTCTTATTAATAATCTATCATTAATAGAAATGATGATTAAACCCAACCTCAAAGTTTAATCATCGATGATTAAACATATAGTCAAGAGTAATCATCGATGATTAAACAGCATCTTTGATTTTAAGAATAGAATTGTCTTATTAATCATCGATGATTAATTGTAATGATGATTAAGCCAAACCTCAAAGTTTAATCATCGATGATTAAACATATAGTCAAGATAAATCATCGATGATTAAACAGCATCTTTGATTTTAAAAAAAAATTTAATAATCATCGATGATTAAAATAGAAATGATGATTAAACCCAACCTCAAAGTTTAATCATCGATGATTAAACATGTAGTCAAGAATAATCATCGATGATTAAACAGCATCTTTGATTTTAAGAACAGAATTTTTTTACTAATCATCGATGATTAATAGAAATTATGATTAAACCCAACCTCAAAAGTTTAATCATCGATGATTAAACATATAGTCAAGATTAACGTTCGATGATTAGTAGTAATGATGATTAAACCCAACCTCAAAGTTTAATCATCGATGATTAAACATATAGTCATGATTAATCATCGATGATTAAACAGCATCTTTGCTTTTAAAAACAGAATTGTTTTACTAATCATCGATGATTAATAGAAATGATGATTAAACCCAACCTCAAAAGTTTAATCATTGATGATTAAACATATAGTCAAGATTAACGTTCGATGATTAGTAGTAATGATGATTAAACCCAACCTCAAAGTTTAATCATCGATGATTAAGCATATAGTCAAGATAAATCATCGATGATTAAACAGCATCTTTGATTTAAAAAAAAAAATTTGTTTTTAATAATCATCGATGATTAAACGTATAGTCAAGATTAATCATCGATGATTAAGCATATAGTCAAGATTAATCATCGATGATTAAACATATAGTCAAGATTAATCATCGATGATTAAACAGCATCTTTGATTTTAAAAAACCAATTGTTTTATTAATCATCGATGATTAATAGAAATGATGATTAAACCCAACCTCAAAATTTAATCATCGATGATTAAACATATAGTCAAGAGTAGTCATCGATTATTAAACATCATCTTTGATTTTAGGAACAGAATTGTTTTATTAATCATCGAGGATTAAATATTAATGATGATTAAACCCAACCTCAAAAGTTTAATCATCGATGATTAAACATATAACCAAGATAAATCATCGATGGTTAAACAACATCTTTGATTTAAAAAATAAAGAATTTTTTTAATAATCATCGATGATTATTAGAAATGATGATTAAACCCAACCTCAAAGTTTAATCATTGATGATTAAACATATAGTCAAGAATAATCATCGATGATTAAACAGCATCTTTGATTTTAAGAACATAATTTATTTATTAATCATCGATGATTAAATTGAAATGATGATTAAACCCAACCTCAAAAGTTTAGTCATCGATGTTTAAACATATAGTCAAGATTAATCATCGATGATTAAACAACATCTTTGCTTTTAAAAACATAATTGTTTTATTAATCATCGATGATTAATAGTAATGATGATTAAACCAAACCTCAAAGTTTAATCACCGATGATTAAACATATAGTCAAGATAAATCTTCGATTATTAAACAGCATCTTTGATTTAAAAAAAAAGAATTTTTTTAATAATTATCGATGATTAATAGAAATGTGATTAAACCCCACCTCAAAGTTTAATCATCGATGGTTAAACATATAGTCAAGATTAATTACCGATGATTAAACAACATCTTTGATTTGAAAAAAAGATTTTTTTTAATAATCATCGATGATTAATAGAAATGATGATTAAACCCAACCTCAAAGTTTAATCATCGATGATTAAACATATTGTCAAGAATAATCATCGATGATTAAACATCATCTTTGATTTTAAGAACATAATTGATTTATTAATCATCGATGATTAAATAGAAATGATGATTAAACCCAACCTCAAAAGTTTAATCATCGATGAATAAACATATAGTCAAGATTAATCATCGATGATTAAACAACATCTTTGCTTTTAAAAACTTAATTGTTTTATTAATCATCGATGATTAATAGTAATGATGATTAAACCAAACCTCAAAGTTTAATCACCGGTGATTAAACATATAGTCAAGATAAATCATCGATTATTAAACAGCATCTTTGATTTAAAAAAAAAAGAATGTTTTTAATAATTATCGATGATTAATAGAAATGATGATTAAACCCAACCTCAAAGTTTAATCATCGATGATTGAACATATAGTCAAGATTAATCATCGATGATTAAACATATAGTCAAGACTAATCATCGATGATTAAACATCTACTCAAGATTAATCATCGATTACTAAACAACATCTTTGATTTTAAGAAACGAATTGTTTTATTAATCATCGATGATTAATAGAAATGATGATTAAACCCAACCTCAAAGTTTAATCATCGATGATTAAACATATAGTCAAGAGTAATCATCGATGATTAAACAGCATCTTTGATTTTAAGAATAGAATTGTTTTATTAATCATCGATGATTAATAGTAATGATGATTAAACCAAACCTCAAAGTTTAATCATCGATGATTAAACATATAGTCAAGATAAATCATCGATGATTAAACATCATCTTTGATTTTAAATTTTTTTTTTTAATAATCATCGATGATTAATAGAAATGATGATTATACCCAACCTCTAAGTTTAATTATCGATGATTAAACATATAGTCAAGATTAATCATCGACGATTAAGCATATAGTCAAGATTAATGATCGATGATTAAACATATTGTCAAGATTAATCATCGATGATTAAACAGCATCTTTGATTTTAAGAAAACGAATTGTCTTATTAATAATCTATCATTAATAGAAATGATGATTAAACCCAACCTCAAAGTTTAATCATCGATGATTAAACATATAGTCAAGAGTAATCATCGATGATTAAACAGCATCTTTGATTTTAAGAATAGAATTGTCTTATTAATCATCGATGATTAATTGTAATGATGATTAAGCCAAACCTCAAAGTTTAATCATCGATGATTAAACATATAGTCAAGATAAATCATCGATGATTAAACAGCATCTTTGATTTTAAAAAAAAATTTAATAATCATCGATGATTAAAATAGAAATGATGATTAAACCCAACCTCAAAGTTTAATCATCGATGATTAAACATGTAGTCAAGAATAATCATCGATGATTAAACAGCATCTTTGATTTTAAGAACAGAATTTTTTTACTAATCATCGATGATTAATAGAAATGATGATTAAACCCAACCTCAAAAGTTTAATCATCGATGATTAAACATATAGTCAAGATTAACGTTCGATGATTAGTAGTAATGATGATTAAACCCAACCTCAAAGTTTAATCATCGATGATTAAACATATAGTCATGATTAATCATCGATGATTAAACAGCATCTTTGCTTTTAAAAACAGAATTGTTTTACTAATCATCGATGATTAATAGAAATGATGATTAAACCCAACCTCAAAAGTTTAATCATTGATGATTAAACATATAGTCAAGATTAACGTTCGATGATTAGTAGTAATGATGATTAAACCCAACCTCAAAGTTTAATCATCGATGATTAAGCATATAGTCAAGATAAATCATCGATGATTAAACAGCATCTTTGATTTAAAAAAAAAAATTTGTTTTTAATAATCATCGATGATTAAACGTATAGTCAAGATTAATCATCGATGATTAAGCATATAGTCAAGATTAATCATCGATGATTAAACATATAGTCAAGATTAATCATCGATGATTAAACATATTGTCAAGAATAATCATCGATGATTAAACATCATCTTTGATTTTAAGAACATAATTGATTTATTAATCATCGATGATTAAATAGAAATGATGATTAAACCCAACCTTAAAAGTTTAATCATCGATGAATAAACATATAGTCAAGATTAATCATCGATTATTAAACAACATCTTTGCTTTTAAAAACTTAATTGTTTTATTAATCATCGATGATTAATAGTAATGATGATTAAACCAAACCTCAAAGTTTAATCACCGATGGTTAAACATATAGTCAAGATAAATCATCGATTATTAAACAGCATCTTTGATTTAAAAAAAAAAGAATGTTTTTAATAATTATCGATGATTAATAGAAATGATGATTAAACCCAACCTCAAAGTTTAATCATCGATGATTGAACATATAGTCAAGATTAATCATCGATGATTAAACATATAGTCAAGATTAATCATCGATGATTAAACATCTACTCAAGATTAATCATCGATTACTAAACAGCATCTTTGATTTTAAGAAACGAATTGTTTTATTAATCATCGATGATTAATAGAAATCATGATTAAACCCAACCTCAAAGTTTAATCATCGATGATTAAACATATAGTCAAGAGTAATCATCGATGATTAAACAGCATCTTTGATTTGAAGAATAGAATTGTTTTATTAATCATCGATGATTAATAGTAATGATGATTAAACCAAACCTCAAAGTTTAATCATCGATGATTAAACATATAGTCAAGATAAATCATCGATGATTAAACATCATCTTTGATTTTAAAATTTTTTTTTAATAATCATCGATGATTAATAGAAATGATGATTAAACCCAACCTCAAAGTTTAATCATCGATGATTAAACATATAGTCAAGAATAATCATCGATGATTAAACATCATCTTTAATTTAAAAATAAAATTGTTTTATTAATCAACGATGATTAATAGTAATGATGATTAAACCCAACCTCAAAGTTTAATCACCGATGATTAAACATATAGTCAAGATAAATCATCGATTATTAACCAGCATCTTTGATTTAAATTTTTTTTTTTTTTTTTAATAATCATCGATGATTAATAGAAATGATGATTAACCCCAACCTCAAAGTTTAATCATCGATGATTGAACATATAGTCAAGATTAATCATCGATGATTAAACATATAGTCAAGATTAATCATCGATGATTAAACATATACTCAAGATTAATCATCGATTATTAAACAGCATCTTTGATTTTAAGAAACGAATTGTTTTATTAATCATCGATGATTAATAGAAATGATGATTAAACCCAACCTCAAAGTTTAATCATCGATGATTAAACATATAGTCAAGAATAATCATCGATGATTAAACAGCATCTTTAATTTAAAAACAAAATTGTTTTATTAATCATCGATGATTAATAGTAATGATGATTAAAACCAACCTCAAAGTTTAATCACCGATGATTAAACATATAGTCAAGATAAATCATCGATTATTAACCAGCATCTTTGATTTTAAAAAAAAGAATTTTTTTAATAATCATCGATGATTAATAGAAATGATGATTAACCCCAACCTCAAAGTTTAATCATCGATGATTGAACGTATAGTCAAGATTAATCATCGATGATTAAACATATAGTCAAGGTTAATCATCGATGATTAAACATATACTCAAGATTAATCATCGATTATTAAACAGCATCTTTGATTTTAAGAAACGAATTGTTTTATTAATCATCGATGATTAATAGAAATGATGATTAAACCCAACTTCAAAGTTTAATCATCGATGATTAAACATATAGTCAAAGATTAATCATCGATGATAAAACAACATCTTTGATTTTAAGAAACGAATTGTTTTATTAATCATCGATGATTAATAGAAATGATGATTAAACCCAACCTCAAAGTTTAATCATCGATGATTAAACATATAGTCAAGAGTAATCATTGAAGATTAAACAGTATCTTTGATTTTAAGAACAGAATTGTTTTATTAATCATCCATGATTAAATAGAAATGATGGTTAAACTCAACCTCAAAAGTTTAATCATCGATGAATAAACATATTGTCAAGATTAATCATCGATGATTAAACAACATCTTTGCTTTTAAAAACAGAATTGTTTTATTAACCATTGATGATTAATAGTAATGATGATTAAACCAAACCTCAAAGTTTAATCATCGATGACTAAACATATAGTCCAGATAAATCATCGATGATTAAACAGCATCTTTGATTTAAAAAAAAAGAATTTTTTTAATAATCATCGATTATTAATAGAAATGATGATTAAACCCAACCTCAAAGTTTAATCATCGATGATTAAACATATAGTCAAGAATAATCATCGATGATTAAACAGCATCTTTAATTTAAAAACAAAATTGTTTTATTAATCATCGATGATTAATAGTAATGATGATTAAAACCAACCTCAAAGTTTAATCACCGATGATTAAACATATAGTCAAGATAAATCATCGATTATTAACCAGCATCTTTGATTTAAAAAAAAAAGAATTTTTTTAATAATCATCGATGATTAATAGAAATGATGATTAACCCAACCTCAAAGTTTAATCATCGATGATTGAACGTATAGTCAAGATTAATCATCGATGATTAAACATATAGTCAAGATTAATCATCGATGATTAAACATATACTCAAGATTAATCATCGATTATTAAACAGCATCTTTGATTTTAAGAAACGAATTGTTTTATTAATCATCGATGATTAATAGAAATGATGATTAAACCCAACTTCAAAGTTTAATCATCGATGATTAAACATATAGTCATGATTAATCATCGATGATTAAACATATAGTCAAAGATTAATCATCGATGATAAAACAACATCTTTGATTTTAAGAAACGAATTGTTTTATTAATCATCGATGATTAATAGAAATGATGATTAAACCCAACCTCAAAGTTTAATCATCGATGATTAAACATATAGTCAAGAGTAATCATTGATGATTAACCATCTTTGATTTTAAGAACAGAATTGTTTTATTAATCATCGATGATTAAATAGAAATGATGGTTAAACTCAACCTCAAATGTTTAATCATCGATGAATAAACATATTGTCAAGATTAATCATCGATGATTAAACAGCATCTTTGCTTTTAAAAACAGAATTGTTTTATTAACCATTGATGATTAATAGTAATGATGATTAAACCAAACCTCAAAGTTTAATTATCGATGACTAAACATATAGTCCAGATAAATCATCGATGATTAAACAGCATTTTTGATTTAAACAAAAAGAATTTTTTTAATAATCATCGATGATTAATAGAAATGATGATTAAACCCAACCTCAAAGTTTAATCATCGATGATTAAACATATAGTCAAGATTAATTACCGATGATTAAACATCATCTTTCATTTTATAAAAAGAATTGTTTTAATAATCATCGATGATTAATAGTAATGATGATTAAACCCAACCCCAAAGTTTAATCATCGATAATTAAACATATAGTCAAGATTAATCATCGATGATTAACCAGCATCTTTGATTTTAAGAAACAAATTGCTTTATTAATCATCGATGATTAATGAGAAATGATTACTAAACCCAACCTCAAAGTTTAATCATCGATGATTAAACATATAGTCAAGATTAATCATCGATGATTAAACAGCATCTTTGATTTTAAGAATAGAATTGTTTTATTAATCATCGATGATTAATGAGAAATGATGATTAAACCCAACCTCAAAAGTTTAATCATCGATGATTAAACATATAGTCAGATTAATAATCGATGATTAAACAGCATCTTTGCTTTTAAAAACAGAATTGTTTTATTAATCATCAATGATTAATAGTAATGATGATTAAACTCAACCTCAAAGTTTAATCACCGATGATTAAACATATAGTCAAGATAAATCATCCATTATTAAAAAGCATCTTTGATTTAAAAAAAAAAGAATTTTTTTAATAATCATCGATGATTAATAGAAATGATGATTAACCCCAACCTCAAAGTTTAATCATCGATGATTAAACATAGAGTCAAGAATAATCATCGATGATAAAACAGCATCTTTAATTTAAAAACAAAATTGTTTTATTAATCATCGATGTTTAATAGTAATGATGATTAAACCCAACCTCAAAGTTTAATCACCGATGATTAAACATATAGTCAAGATAAATCATCGATTATTAACCAGCATCTTTGATTTAAAAAAAAAAGAATTTTTTTTAATAATCATCGATGATTAATAGAAATGATGATTAACCCCAACCTCATAGTTTAATCATCGATGATTGAACATATAGTCAAGATTAATCATCGATGATTAAACAGCATCTTTGCTTTTAAAAACAGAATTGTTTTATTAACCATTGATGATTAATAGTAATGATGATTAAACCAAACCTCAAAGTTTAATTATCGATGACTAAACATATAGTCCAGATAAATCATCGATGATTAAACAGCATCTTTGATTTAAACAAAAAGAATTTTTTTAATAATCATCGATGATTAATAGAAATGATGATTAAACCCAACCTCAAAGTTTAATCATCGATGATTAAACATATAGTCAAGATTAATTACCGATGATTAAACATCATCTTTCATTTTATAAAAAGAATTGTTTTAATAATCATCGATGATTAAAAGTAATGATGATTAAACCCAACCCCAAAGTTTAATCATCGATGATTAAACATATAGTCAAGATTAATCATCGATGATTAACCAGCATCTTTGATTTTAAGAAACAAATTGCTTTATTAATCATCGATGATTAATGAGAAATGATTACTAAACCCAACCTCAAAGTTTAATCATCGATGATTAAACATATAGTCAAGATTAATCATCGATGATTAAACAGCATCTTTGATTTTAAGAATAGAATTGTTTTATTAATCATCGATGATTAATGAGAAATGATGATTAAACCCAACCTCAAAAGTTTAATCATCGATGATTAAACATATAGTCAGATTAATAATCGATGATTAAACAGCATCTTTGCTTTTAAAAACAGAATTGTTTTATTAATCATCAATGATTAATAGTAATGATGATTAAACTCAACCTCAAAGTTTAATCACCGATGATTAAACATATAGTCAAGATAAATCATCCATTATTAAAAAGCATCTTTGATTTAAAAAAAAAGAATTTTTTTAATAATCATCGATGATTAATAGAAATGATGATTAACCCCAACCTCAAAGTTTAATCATCGATGATTAAACATATAGTCAAGAATAATCATCGATGATAAAACAGCATCTTTAATTTAAAAACAAAATTGTTTTATTAATCATCGATGTTTAATAGTAATGATGATTAAACCCAACCTCAAAGTTTAATCACCGATGATTAAACATATAGTCAAGATAAATCATCGATTATTAACCAGCATCTTTGATTTTAAAAAAAAAAAGAATTTTTTTAATAATCATCGATGATTAATAGAAATGATGATTAACCCCAACCTCAAAGTTTAATCATCGATGATTGAACATATAGTCAAGATTAATCATCGATGATTAAACATATAGTCAAGATTAATCATCGATGATTAAACATATACTCAAGATTAATCATCGATTATTAAACAGCATCTTTGATTTTAAGAAACGAATTGTTTTATTAATCATCGATGATTAATAGAAACGATGATTAAACCCAACTTCAAAGTTTAATCATCGATGATTAAACATATAGTCATGATTAATCATCGATGATTAAATATATAGTCAAAGATTAATCATCGATGATAAAACAACATCTTTGATTTTAAGAAACGAATTGTTTTATTAATCATCGATGATTAATAGAAATGATGATTAAACCCAACCTCAAAATTTAATCATCGATGATTAAACATATAGTCAAGAGTAATCATTGATGATTAAACAGCATCTTTGATTTTAAGAACAGAATTGTTTTATTAATGATCGATGATTAAATAAAAATGATGGTTAAACTCAACCTCAAATGTTTAATCATCGATGAATAAACATATTGTCAAGATTAACCATCGATGATTAAACAGCATCTTTGCTTTTAAAAACAGAATTGTTTTATTAACCATTGATGATTAATAGTAATGATGATTAAACCAAACCTCAAAGTTTAATTATCGATGACTAAACATATAGTCCAGATAAATCATCGATGATTAAACAGCATCTTTGATTTAAAAAAAAAGAATTTTTTTAATAATCATCGATGATTAATATAAATGATGATTAAACCCAACCTCAAAGTTTAATCATCGATGATTAAACATATAGTCAAGATTAATTACCGATGATTAAACAGCATCTTTCATTTTATAAAAAGAATTGTTTTAATAATCATCAATGATTAATAGTAATGATGATTAAACCCAACCCCGAAGTTTAATCATCGATGATTAAACATATAGTCAAGATTAATCATCGATGATTAACCAGCATCTTTGATTTTAAGAAACAAGTTGTTTTATTAATCATCGATGATTAATGAGAAATGATTACTAAACCCAACCTCAAAGTTTAATCATCGATGATTAAACATATAGTCAAGATTAATCATCGATGATTAAACAGCATCTTTGATTTTAAGAATAGAATTGTTTTATTAATCATCGATGATTAATGAGAAATGATGATTAAACCCAACCTCAAAAGTTTAATCATCGATGATTAAACATATAGTCAAGATTAATAATCGATTATAAAACAGCATCTTTGCTTTTAAAAACAGAATTGTTTTATTAATCATCAATGATTAATAGTAATGATGATTAAACCCAACCTCAAAGTTTAATCACCGATGATTAAACATATAGTCAAGATAAATCATCCATTATTAAAAAGCATCTTTGATTTAAAAAAAAAAAGAATTTTTTTAATAATCATCGATGATTAATAGAAATGATGATTAAACCCAACCTCAAAGTTTAATCATCGATGATTAAACATATAGTCAAGAATAATCATCGATGATTAAACAGCATCTTTAATTTAAAAACAAAATTGTTTTATTAATCATCGATGATTAATAGTAATGATGATTAAACCCAACCTCAAAGTTTAATCACCGATGATTAAACATATAGTCAAGATAAATCATCGATTATTAACCAGCATCTTTGATTTAAAAAAAAAAAGAATTTTTTTAATAATCATCGATGATTAATAAAAATGATGATTAACCCCAACCTCAAAGTTTAATCATCGATGATTGAACATATAGTCAAGATTAATAATCGATGATTAAACATATAGTCAAGATTAATCATCGATGATTAAACATATACTCAAGATTAATCATCGATTATTAAACAGCATCTTTGATTTAAAGAAACGAATTGTTTTATTAATCATCGATGATTAATAGAAACGATGATTAAACCCAACTTCAAAGTTTAATCATCGATGATTAAACATATAGTCATGATTAATCATCGATGATTAAACGTATAGTCAAAGATTAATCATCGATGATAAAACAACATCTTTGATTTTAAGAAACGAATTGTTTTATTAATCATCGATGATTAATAGAAATGATGATTAAACCCAACCTCAAAGTTTAATCATCGATGATTAAACATATAGTCAAGAGTAATCATTGATGATTAAACATCATCTTTGATTTTAAGAACATAATTGTTTTATTAATCATCGATGATTAAATAGAAATGATGGTTAAACTCAACCTCAAATGTTTAATCATCGATGAATAAACATATTGTCAAGATTAACCATCGATGATTAAACAGCATCTTTGCTTTTAAAAACAGAATTGTTTTATTAACCATTGATGATTAATAGTAATGATGATTAAACCAAACCTCAAAGTTTAATTATCGATGACTAAACATATAGTCCAGATAAATCATCGATGATTAACCAGCATCTTTGATTTAAAAAAAAAAAAGAATTTTTTTAATAATCATCGATGATTAATAGAAATGATGATTAAACCCAACCTCAAAGTTTAATCATCGATGATTAAACATATAGTCAAGATTAATTACCGATGATTAAACAGCATCTTTCATTTTATAAAAAGAATTGTTTTAATAATCATCGATGATTAATAGTAATGATGATTAAACCCAACCCCAAAGTTTAATCATCGATGATTAAACATATAGTCAAGATTAATCATCGATGATTAACCAGCATCTTTGATTTTAAGAAACAAATTGTTTTATTAATCATCGATGATTAATGAGAAATGATTACTAAACCCAACCTCAAAGTTTAATCATCGATGATTAAACATATAGTCAAGATTAATCATCGATGATTAAACAGCATCTTTGATTTTAAGAATAGAATTGTTTTATTAATCATCGATGATAATGAGAAATGATGATTAAACCCAACCTCAAAAGTTTAATCATCGATGATTAAACATATAGTCAAGATTAATAATCGATGATTAAACAGCATCTTTGCTTTTAAAAACAGAATTGTTTTATTAATCATCAATGATTAATAGTAATGATGATTAAACCCAACCTCAAAGTTTAATCACCGATGATTAAACATATAGTCAAGATAAATCATCCATTATTAAAAAGCATCTTTGATTTAAAAAAAAAGAATTTTTTTAATAATCATCGATGATTAATAGAAATGATGATTAAACCCAACCTCAAAGTTTAATCATCGATGATTAAACATATAGTCAAGAATAATCATCGATGATTAAACAACATCTTTAATTTAAAAACAAAATTGTTTTATTAATCATCGATGATTAATAGTAATGATGATTAAACCCAACCTCAAAGTTTAATCACCGATGATTAAACATATAGTCAAGATAAATCATCGATTATTAACCAGCATCTTTGATTTTAAAAAAAAAGAATTTTTTTAATAATCATCGATGATTAATAGAAATGATGATTAACCCCAACCTCAAAGTTTAATCATCGATGATTGAACATATAGTCAAGATTAATCATCGATGATTAAACATATAGTCAAGATTAATCATCGATGATTAAACATATACTCAAGATTAATCATCGATTATTAAACATCATCTTTGATTTTAAGAAACGAATTGTTTTATTAATCATCGATGATTAATAGAAACGATGATTAAACCCAACTTCAAAGTTTAATCATCGATGATTAAACATATAGTCATGATTAATCATCGATGATTAAACATATAGTCAAAGATTAATCATCGATGATAAAACAACATCTTTGATTTTAAGAAACGAATTGTTTTATTAATCATCGATGATTAATAGAAATGATGATTAAACCCAACCTCAAAGTTTAATCATCGATGATTAAACATATAGTCAAGAGTAATCATTGATGATTAAACAGCATCTTTGATTTTAAGAACAGAATTGTTTTATTAATCATCGATGATTAAATAGAAATGATGGTTAAACTCAACCTCAAATGTTTAATCACCGATGAATAAACATATTGTCAAGATTAACCATCGATGATTAAACAGCATCTTTGCTTTTAAAAACAGAATTGTTTTATTAACCATTGATGATTAATAGTAATGATGATTAAACCAAACCTCAAAGTTTAATTACCGATGACTAAACATATAGTCCAGATAAATCATCGATGATTAACCAGCATCTTTGATTTAAAAAAAAAAAGAATTTTTTTAATAATCATCGATGATTAATAGAAATGATGATTAAACCCAACCTCAAAGTTTAATCATCGATGATTAAACATATAGTCAAGATTAATTACCGATGATTAAACATCATCTTTCATTTTATAAAAAGAATTGTTTTAATAATCATCGATGATTAATAGTAATGATGATTAAACCCAACCCCAAAGTTTAATCATCGATGATTAAACATATAGTCAAGATTAATCATCGATGATTAACCAGCATCTTTGATTTTAAGAAACAAATTGTTTTATTAATCATCGATGATTAATGAGAAATGATTACTAAACCCAACCTCAAAGTTTAATCATCGATGATTAAACATATAGTCAAGATTAATCATCGATGATTAAACAGCATCTTTGATTTTAAGAATAGAATTGTTTTATTAATCATCGATGATTAAATAGAAATGATGGTTAAACTCAACCTCAAATGTTTAATCATCGATGAATAAACATATTGTCAAGATTAACTATCGATGATTAAACAGCATCTTTGCTTTTAAAAACAGAATTGTTTTATTAACCATTGATGATTAATAGTAATGATGATTAAACCAAACCTCAAAGTTTAATTACCGATGACTAAACATATAGTCCAGATAAATCATCGATGATTAACCAGCATCTTTGATTTAAAAAAAAAGAATTTTTTTAATAATCATCGATGATTAATAGAAATGATGATTAAACCCAACCTCAAAGTTTAATCATCGATGATTAAACATATAGTCAAGATTAATTACCGATGATTAAACATCATCTTTCATTTTATAAAAAGAATTGTTTTAATAATCATCGATGATTAATAGTAATGATGATTAAACCCAACCCCAAAGTTTAATCATCGATGATTAAACATATAGTCAAGATTAATCATCGATGATTAACCAGCATCTTTGATTTTAAAAAAAAAGAATTTTTTTAATAATCATCGATGATTAATAGAAATGATGATTAACCCCGACCTCAAAGTTTAATCATCGATGATTGAACATATAGTCAAGATTAATCATCGATGATTAAACATATAGTCAAGATTAATCATCGATGATTAAACATATACTCAAGATTAATCATCGATTATTAAACAGCATCTTTGATTTTAAGAAACGAATTGTTTTATTAATCATCGATGATTAATAGAAACGATGATTAAACCCAACTTCAAAGTTTAATCATCGATGATTAAACATATAGTCATGATTAATCATCGATGATTAAACATATAGTCAAAGATTAATCATCGATGATAAAACAACATCTTTGATTTTAAGAAACGAATTGTTTTATTAATCATCGATGATTAATAGAAATGATGATTAAACCCAACCTTAAAGTTTAATCATCGATGATTAAACATATAGTCAAGAGTAATCATTGATGATTAAGCATCTTTGAATTTAAGAACAGAATTGTTTTATTAATCATCGATGATTAAATAGAAATGATGGTTAAACTCAACCTCAAAAGTTTAATCATCGATGAATAAACATATTGTCAAGATTAATCATCGATGATTAAACAGCATCTTTGCTTTTAAAAACAGAATTGTTTTATTAACCATTGATGATTAATAGTAATGATGATTAAACCAAACCTCAAAGTTTAATTATCGATGACTAAACATATAGTCCAGATAAATCATCGATGATTAAACAACATCTTTGATTTTAAAAAAAAAAGAATTTTTTTAATAATCATCGATGATTAATAGAAATGATGATTAAACCCAACCTCAAAGTTTAATCATCGATGATTAAACATATAGTCAAGAATAATCATCGATGATTAAACAGCATCTTTAATTTATAAACAAAATCGTTTATTAATCATCGATGGTTAATAGTAATGATGATTAAACCCAACCTCAAAGTTTAATCACCGATGATTAAACATATTGTCAAGATAAATCATCGATTATTAACCAGCATCTTTGATTTTAAAAAAAAAAGAATTTTTTTAATAATCATCGATGATTATTAGAAATGATGATTAACCCCAACCTCAAAGTTTAATCATCGATGATTGAACATATAGTCAAGATTAATCATCGATGATTAAACATATAGTCAAGATTAATCATCGATGATTAAACATATACTCAAGATTAATCATCGATTGTTAAACAGCATCTTTGATTTTAAGAAACGAATTGTTTTATTAATCATCGATGATTAATAGAAATGATGATTAAACCCAACTTCAAAGTTTAATCATCGATGATTAAACATATAGTCATGATTAATCATCGATGATTAAACATATAGTCAAAGATTAATCATCGATGATAAAACAACATCTTTGATTTTAAGAAACGAATTGTTTTATTAATCATCGATGATTAATAGAAATGATGATTAAACCCAACCTCAAAGTTTAATCATCGATGATTAAACATATACTCAAGAGTAATCATTGATGATTAAACAGCATCTTTGATTTTAAGAACATAATTGTTTTATTAATCATCGATGATTAAATAGAAATGATGGTTAAACTTAACCTCAAAAGTTTAATCATCGATGAATAAACATATTGTCAAGATTAATCATCGATGATTAAACAGCATCTTTGCTTTTAAAAACAGAATTGTTTTATTAACCATTGATGATTAATAATAATGATGATTAAACCAAACCTCAAAGTTTAATTATCGATGACTAAACATATAGTCCAGAGAAATCATCGATGATTAAACAACATCTTTGATTTTAAAAAAAAGAATTTTTTTAATAATCATCGATGATTAATAGAAATGATGATTAAACCAACCTCAAAGTTTAATCATCGATGATTAAACATATAGTCAAGAATAATCATCGATGATTAAAAAGCATCTTTAATTTAAAAATAAAATTGTTTATTAATCATCGATGATTAATAGTAATGATGATTAAACCCAACCTCAAAGTTTAATCACCGATGATTAAACATATAGTCAAGATAAATCATCGATGATTAAACAGCATCTTTGATTTAAAAAAAAAAGATTTTTTTTAATAACCATCGATGATTAATAGAAATGATGATTAAACCCAACCCCAAAGTTTAATCATCGATGATTAAACATATAGTCAAGATTAATCATCGATGATTAACCAGCATCTTTGATTTTAAGAAACGAATTGTTTTATTAATCATCGATGATTAATGAGAAATGATTACTAAACCCAACCTCAAAGTTTAATCATCGATGATTAAACATATAGTCAAGATTAATCATCGATGATTAAACAGCATCTTTGATTTTAAGAATAGAATTGTTTATTAATCATCGATGATTAATAAGAAATGATGATTAAACCCAACCTCAAAAGTTTAATCATCGATGATTAAACATATAGTCAAGATTAATAATCGATGATTAAACAGCATCTTTGCTTTTAAAAACAGAATTGTTTTATTAATCATCAATGATTAATAGTAATGATGATTAAACCCAACCTCAAAGTTTAATCACCGATGATTAAACATATAGTCAAGATAAATCATCCATTATTAAAAAGCATCTTTGATTTTAAAAAAAAAAGAATTTTTTTAATAATCATCGATGATTTATAGAAATGATGATTAAACCCAACCTCAAAGTTTAATCATCGATGGTTGAACAAATAGTCAAGATTAATCGGCGATGATTATACATATAGTCAAGATTAATCATCGATGATTAAACATATACTCAAGATTAATCATCGATGATTAAACATATAGTCAAAGATTAATCATCGATGATTAAACAGCATCTTTGATTTTAAGAAATGAATTGTTTTATTAATCATCGATGATTAATAGAAATGATAATTAAACCCAACCTCAAAGTTTAATCATCGATGATTTAACATATAGTCAAGAATAATCATCGATGATTAAACATCATCTTTGATTTTAAGAACATAATTGTTTTATTAATCATCGATGATTAAATAGAAATGATGATTAAACCCAACCTCAAAAGTTTAATCATCGATGAATAAACATATAGTCAAGATTAATCATCAATGATTAAACAGCATCTATGCTTTTAAAAACAGAATTGTTTTATTAATCATCGATGATTAATAGTAATGATGATTAAACCAAACCTCAAAGTTTAATTATCGATGATTAAACATATAGTCAAGATAAATCATCGATGATTAAACAACATCTTTGATTTAAAAAAAAAGAATTTTTTTAATAATCATCGATGATTAATAGAAATGATGATTAAACCCAACCTCAAAGTTTAATCATCGATGATTAAACATATAGTCAAGATTAATTACCGATGATTAAACAACATCTTTCATTTTATAAAAAGAATTCTTTTAATAATCATCGATGATTAATAGAAATGATGATTAAACCCAACCTCAAAGTTTAATCATCGATGATTAAACATATAGTCAAGATTAATCATCGATGATTAAATAGCATCTTCGATTTTAAGAAATGAATTGTTTTATTAATCATCGATGATTAATGAGAAATGATGATTAAACCCAACCTCAAAGTTTAATCATCAATGATTAAACATATAGTCATGATTAATCATCGATGATTAAACAGCATCTTTGATTTTAAGAACATAATTGTTTTATTAATCATCGATGATTAATGAGAAATGATGATTAAACCCAACCTCAAAGTTTAATCATCGATTATTAAACATATTGTCAAGAATAATCATCGTTGACTAAACAACATCTTTGATTTTAAGAACATAATTGATTTATTAATCATCGATGATTAAATAGATATGATGATTAAACCCAACCTCAAAAGTTTAATCATCGATGAATAAACCCAACCTCAAAAGTTTAATCATCGATGAATAAACATATAGTCACGATGAATCATCGATGATTAAACAACATCTTTGCTTTTAAAAACATAATTGTTTTATTAATCATCGATGATTAATAGTAATGATGATTAAACCAAACCTCAAAGTTTAATCACCGATGATTAAACATATAGTCAAGATAAATCATCGATGATTAAGCATATAGTCAAGATTAATCATCGATGATTAAACATATTGTCAAGATTAATCATCGATGATTAAACAACATCTTTGATTTTAAGAAACGAATTGTTTTTTTAATCATCGATCATTAATAGAAATGATGATTAAACCCAACCTCAAAGTTTAATCATCGATGATTAAACATATAGTCAAGAGTAATCATCGATGATTAAACAGCATCTTTGATTTTAAGAATATAATTGTTTTATTAATCATCGACGATTAATAGTAATGATGATTAAGCCAAACCACAAAGTTTAATTATCGATGATTAAACATATAGTCAAGATAAATCATCGATGATTAAACAGCATCTTTGATTTAAAAAAAAAAATTAATAATCATCGATGATTAATAGAAATGATGATTAAACCCAACCTCAAAGTTTAATCATCGATGATTAAACATATAGTCAAGAATAATCATCGATGATTAAATAGCATCTTCGATTTTAAGAAACGAATTGTTTTATTAATCATCGATGATTAATGAGAAATGATGATTAAACCCAACCTCAAAGTTTAATCATCAATGATTGAACATATAGTCATGATTAATCATCGATGATTAAACAGCATCTTTGATTTTAAGAACAGAATTGTTTTATTAATCATCGATGATTAATGAGAAATGATGATTAAACCCAACCTCAAAGTTTAATCATCGATGATTAAACATATTGTCAAGAATAATCATCGATGATTAAACACCAACTTTGATTTTAAGAACATAATTGATTTATTAATCATCGATGATTAAATAGAAATGATGATTAAACCCACCTCAAAAGTTTAATCATCGATGAATAAACATATAGTCAAGATTAATCATCGATGATTAAACAACATCTTTGCTTTTAAAAACATAATTGTTTTATTAATCATCGATGATTAATAGTAATGATGGTTAAACCAAACCTCAAAACTTAATCACCGATGATTAAACATATAGTCAAGATAAATCATCGATGATTAAGCATATAGTCAAGATTAATCATCGGTGATTAAACATATTGTCAAGATTAATCATCGATGATTAAACAGCATCTTTGATTTTAAGAAACGAATTGTTTTATTAATCATCGATCATTAATAGAAATGATGATTAAACCCAACCTCAAAGTTTAATCATCGATGATTAAACATATAGTCAAGATTAATCATCGATGATTAAACAGCACCTTTGATTTTAAGAATAGAATTGTTTTATTAATCATCGATGATTAATGAGAAATGATGATTAAACCCAACCTCAAAAGTTTAATCATCGATGATTAAACATATAGTCAAGATTAATTACCGATGATTAAACAACATCTTTCATTTTATAAAAAGAATTCTTTTAATAATCATCGATGATTAATTGAAATGGTGCTTAAACCCAACCTCAAAGTTTAATCATCGATGATTAAACATATAGTCAAGATTAATCATCGATGATTAAATAGCATCTTCGATTTTAGGAAACGAATTGTTTTATTAATCATCGATGATTAATAGTAATGATGGTTAAACCAAACCTCAAAACTTAATCACCGATGATTAAACATATAGTCAAGATAAATCATCGATGATTAAGCATATAGTCAAGATTAATCATCGGTGATTAAACATATTGTCAAGATTAATCATCGATGATTAAACAGCATCTTTGATTTTAAGAAACGAATTGTTTTATTAATCATCGATCATTAATAGAAATGATGATTAAACCCAACCTCAAAGTTTAATCATCAGTGATTAAACATATAGTCATGATTAATCATCGATGATTAAACAGCATCTTTGATTCTAAGAACAGAATTGTTTTATTAATCATCGATGATTAATGAGAAATGATGATTAAACCCAACCTCAATAGTTTAATCATCGATGATTAAACATATAGTCATGATTAATCATCGATGATTAAGCAGCATCTTTGCTTTTAAAAACAGAATTGTTTTATTAATCATCGATGATTAATAGTAATGATGATTAAACCCAACCTCAAAGTTTAATCATCGATGATTAAGCATATAGTCAAGATAAATCATCGATGATTAAACAACATCTTTGATTTAAAAAAAAAAGAATTTTTTTAATAATCATCGATGATTAATAGAAATGATGATTATACCCAACCTCTAAGTTTAATCAGTGATGATTAAACGTATAGTCAAGATTAATCATCGACGATTAAGCATATAGTCAAGATTAATCATCGATGATTAAACATATTGTCAAGATTAATCATCGATGATTAAACAGCATCTTTGATTTTAAGAAACGAATTGTTTTATTAATAATCTATCATTAATAGAAATGATGATTAAACCCAACCTCAAAGTTTAATCATCGATGATTAAACATATAGTCAAGAGTAATCATCGATGATTAAACAACACCTTTGATTTTAAGAATAGAATTGTTTTATTAACCATTGATGATTAATAGTAATGATGATTAAGCCAAACCTCAAAGTTTAATCATCGATGATTAAACATATAGTCAAGATAAATCATCGATGATTAAACAGCATCTTTGATTTTAAAAAAAACATTTTAATAATCATCGATGATTAAGAGAAATGATGATTAAACCCAACCTCAAAGTTTAATCATCGATGATTAAACATATAGTCAAGAATAATCATCGATGATTAAACAGCATCTTTGATTTTAAGAACATAATTTTTTTTATTAATCATCGATGATTAATGAGAAATGATAATTAAACCCAACCTCAAAAGTTTAATCATCGATTATTAAACATATAGTCATGATTAATCATCGAAGATTAAACAACATCTTTGCTTTTTAAAACAGAATTGTTTTATTAATCATCGATGATTAATAGAAATGATGATTAAACCCAACCTCAAAAGTTTAATCATCGATGATTAAACATATAGTCAAGATTAATCATCGATGATTAGTAGTAATGATGATTAAACCCAACCTCAAAGTTTAATCATCGATGATTAAGCATATAGTCAAGATAAATCATCGATGATTAAACAACATCTTTGAATTTAAAAAAAAAAGAATTTTTTTAATAATCATCGATGATTAATAGAAATGATGATTATACCCAGCCTCTAAGTTTAATCATCGATGATTAAAAATATAGTCAAGATTAATCATCGATGATTAAGCATATAGTCAAGATTAATCATCGATGATTAAACATATAGTCAAGATTAATCATCGATGATTAAACAACATCTTTGATTTTAAAAAACCAATTGTTTTATTAATCATCGATGATTAATAGAAATGATGATTAAACCAAACCTCAAAGTTTAATCATCGATGATTAAACATATAGTCAAGAGTAGTCATCGATTATTAAACATCATCTTTGATTTTAGGAACATAATTGTTTTATTAATCATCGAGGATTAAATATTAATGATGATTAAACCCAACCTCAAAAGTTTAATCATCGATGATTAAACATATATCAAGATTAATCATCGATAATTAAACAGCATCTTTGCTTTTAAAAATTGAATTGTTTTATTAATCATCGATGAT
This sequence comes from Calendula officinalis, assembly GCA_963853835.1. Taxonomy (NCBI): domain Eukaryota; kingdom Viridiplantae; phylum Streptophyta; class Magnoliopsida; order Asterales; family Asteraceae; genus Calendula; species Calendula officinalis. The sequence continues at coordinate 57,306,110 of OY970820.1, forward strand.
TAATATTAATGATGATTAAACCAAACCTCAAAGTTTAATCATCGATGATTAAACATATAGTCAAGATAAATCATCGATTATTAAACAGCATCTTTGATTTTAAGAACATAATTGATTTATTAATCCTCGATGATTAAATAGAAATGATGATTGAACCCAACCTCAAAAGTTTAATCATCGATGTTTAAACATATAGTCAAGATTAATCATCGATGATTAAACAACATCTTTGCTTTTAAAAACATAATTGTTTTATTAATCATCGATGATTAATAGTAATGATGATTAAACCAAACCTCAAAGTTTAATCACCGATGATTAAACATATAGTCAAGATAAATCATCGATTATTAAACAGCATCTTTGATTTTAAAAAAAAGAATTTTTTTTTAATAATTATCGATGATTAATAGAAATGTGATTAAACCCCACCTCAAAGTTTAATCATCGATGATTAAACATATAGTCAAGATTAATTACCGATGATTAAACAACATCTTTGATTTAAAAAAAAAGATTTTTTTTGATAATCATCGATGATTAATAGAAATGATGATTAAACCCAACCTCAAAGTTTAATCATCGATGATTAAACATATTGTCAAGAATAATCATCGATGATTAAACAGCATCTTTGATTTTAAGAACGTAATTGATTTATTAATCATCGATGATTAAATAGAAATGATGATTAAACCCAACCTCAAATGTTGAATCATCGATGTTTAAACATATAGTCAAGATTAATCATCGATGATTAAACAACATCTTTGCTTTTAAAAACATAATTGTTTTATTAATCATCGATGATTAATAGTAATGATGATTAAACCAAACCTCAAAGTTTAATCACCGATGATTAAACATATAGTCAAGATAAATCATCGATGATTAAACAGCATCTTTGATTTTAAAAAAAAAAGATTTTTTTTTAATAACCATCGATGATTAATAGAAATGATGATTAAACCCAACCTCAAAGTTTAATCATCGATGATTAAACATATAGTCAAGAATAATCATCGATGATTAAACAACATCTTTGATTTTAAGAAAAGAATTTTTTTATTAATCATCGATGATTAATAGAAATGTGATTAAACCCCACCTCAAAGTTTAATCATCGATGATTAAACATATAGTCAAGATTAATTACCGATGATTAAACAGCATCTTTGATTTAAAAAGAAGATTTTTTTTAATAATCATCGATGATTAATAGAAATGATGATTAAACCCAACCTCAAAGTTTAATCATCGATGATTAAACATATAGTCAAGAATAATCATCGATGATTAAACAGTATCTTTGATTTTAAGAACATATTTTTTTTATTAATCATCGATGATTAATGAGAAATGATGATTAAACCCAACCTCAAAAGTTTAATCATCGATGATTAAACATATAGTCATGATTAATCATCGATGATTAAATAGCATCTTTGCTTTTAAAAACAGAATTGTTTTATTAATCATCGATGATTAATAGAAATGATGATTAAACCAAACCTCAAAGTTTAATCATCGATGATTAAACATATAGTCAAGAGTAGTCATCGATTATTAAACATCATCTTTGATTTTAGGAACATAATTGTTTTATTAATCATCGAGGATTAAATATTAATGATGATTAAACCCAACCTCAAAAGTTTAATCATCGATGATTAAACATATATCAAGATTAATCATCGATAATTAAACAGCATCTTTGCTTTTAAAAACTGAATTGTTTTATTAATCATCGATGATTAATATTAATGATGATTAAACCAAACCTCAAAGTTTAATCATCGATGATTAAACATATAGTCAAGATAAATCATCGATTATTAAACAGCATCTTTGATTTTAAGAACAAAATTGATTTATTAATCCTCGATGATTAAATAGAAATGATGATTGAACCCAACCTCAAAAGTTTAATCATCGATGTTTAAACATATAGTCAAGATTAATCATCGATGATTAAACAACATCTTTGCTTTTAAAAACATAATTGTTTTATTAATCATCGATGATTAATAGTAATGATGATTAAACCAAACCTCAAAGTTTAATCACCGATGATTAAACATATAGTCAAGATAAATCATCGATTATTAAACAGCATCTTTGATTTTAAAAAAAAGAATTTTTTTTTAATAATTATCGATGATTAATAGAAATGTGATTAAACCCCACCTCAAAGTTTAATCATCGATGATTAAACATATAGTCAAGATTAATTACCGATGATTAAACAACATCTTTGATTTAAAAAAAAAGATTTTTTTTGATAATCATCGATGATTAATAGAAATGATGATTAAACCCAACCTCAAAGTTTAATCATCGATGATTAAACATATTGTCAAGAATAATCATCGATGATTAAACAGCATCTTTGATTTTAAGAACGTAATTGATTTATTAATCATCGATGATTAAATAGAAATGATGATTAAACCCAACCTCAAATGTTTAATCATCGATGTTTAAACATATAGTCAAGATTAATCATCGATGATTAAACAACATCTTTGCTTTTAAAAACATAATTGTTTTATTAATCATCGATGATTAATAGTAATGATGATTAAACCAAACCTCAAAGTTTAATCACCGATGATTAAACATATAGTCAAGATAAATCATCGATGATTAAACAGCATCTTTGATTTTAAAAAAAAAAGATTTTTTTTAATAACCATCGATGATTAATAGAAATGATGATTAAACCCAACCTCAAAGTTTAATCATCGATGATTAAACATATAGTCAAGAATAATCATCGATGATTAAACAACATCTTTGATTTTAAGAAAAGAATTTTTTTATTAATCATCGATGATTAATAGAAATGTGATTAAACCCCACCTCAAAGTTTAATCATCGATGATTAAACATATAGTCAAGATTAATTACCGATGATTAAACAACATCTTTGATTTAAAAAAAAAGATTTTTTTTGATAATCATCGATGATTAATAGAAATGATGATTAAACCCAACCTCAAAGTTTAATCATCGATGATTAAACATATTGTCAAGAATAATCATCGATGATTAAACAGCATCTTTGATTTTAAGAACGTAATTGATTTATTAATCATCGATGATTAAATAGAAATGATGATTAAACCCAACCTCAAATGTTTAATCATCGATGTTTAAACATATAGTCAAGATTAATCATCGATGATTAAACAACATCTTTGCTTTTAAAAACATAATTGTTTTATTAATCATCGATGATTAATAGTAATGATGATTAAACCAAACCTCAAAGTTTAATCACCGATGATTAAACATATAGTCAAGATAAATCATCGATGATTAAACAGCATCTTTGATTTTAAAAAAAAAAGATTTTTTTTAATAACCATCGATGATTAATAGAAATGATGATTAAACCCAACCTCAAAGTTTAATCATCGATGATTAAACATATAGTCAAGAATAATCATCGATGATTAAACAACATCTTTGATTTTAAGAAAAGAATTTTTTTATTAATCATCGATGATTAATAGAAATGTGATTAAACCCCACCTCAAAGTTTAATCATCGATGATTAAACATATAGTCAAGATTAATTACCGATGATTAAACAGCATCTTTGATTTAAAAAGAAGATTTTTTTTAATAATCATCGATGATTAATAGAAATGATGATTAAACCCAACCTCAAAGTTTAATCATCGATGATTAAACATATAGTCAAGAATAATCATCGATGATTAAACAGTATCTTTGATTTTAAGAACATATTTTTTTTATTAATCATCGATGATTAATGAGAAATGATGATTAAACCCAACCTCAAAAGTTTAATCATCGATGATTAAACATATAGTCATGATTAATCATCGATGATTAAATAGCATCTTTGCTTTTAAAAACAGAATTGTTTTATTAATCATCGATGATTAATAGAAATGATGATTAAACCAAACCTCAAAGTTTAATCATCGATGATTAAACATATAGTCAAGAGTAGTCATCGATTATTAAACATCATCTTTGATTTTAGGAACATAATTGTTTTATTAATCATCGAGGATTAAATATTAATGATGATTAAACCCAACCTCAAAAGTTTAATCATCGATGATTAAACATATATCAAGATTAATCATCGATAATTAAACAGCATCTTTGCTTTTAAAAACTGAATTGTTTTATTAATCATCGATGATTAATATTAATGATGATTAAACCAAACCTCAAAGTTTAATCATCGATGATTAAACATATAGTCAAGATAAATCATCGATTATTAAACAGCATCTTTGATTTTAAGAACAAAATTGATTTATTAATCCTCGATGATTAAATAGAAATGATGATTGAACCCAACCTCAAAAGTTTAATCATCGATGTTTAAACATATAGTCAAGATTAATCATCGATGATTAAACAACATCTTTGCTTTTAAAAACATAATTGTTTTATTAATCATCGATGATTAATAGTAATGATGATTAAACCAAACCTCAAAGTTTAATCACCGATGATTAAACATATAGTCAAGATAAATCATCGATTATTAAACAGCATCTTTGATTTTAAAAAAAAGAATTTTTTTTTAATAATTATCGATGATTAATAGAAATGTGATTAAACCCCACCTCAAAGTTTAATCATCGATGATTAAACATATAGTCAAGATTAATTACCGATGATTAAACAACATCTTTGATTTAAAAAAAAAAGATTTTTTTTGATAATCATCGATGATTAATAGAAATGATGATTAAACCCAACCTCAAAGTTTAATCATCGATGATTAAACATATTGTCAAGAATAATCATCGATGATTAAACAGCATCTTTGATTTTAAGAACGTAATTGATTTATTAATCATCGATGATTAAATAGAAATGATGATTAAACCCAACCTCAAATGTTTAATCATCGATGTTTAAACATATAGTCAAGATTAATCATCGATGATTAAACAACATCTTTGCTTTTAAAAACATAATTGTTTTATTAATCATCGATGATTAATAGTAATGATGATTAAACCAAACCTCAAAGTTTAATCACCGATGATTAAACATATAGTCAAGATAAATCATCGATGATTAAACAGCATCTTTGATTTTAAAAAAAAAAGATTTTTTTTAATAACCATCGATGATTAATAGAAATGATGATTAAACCCAACCTCAAAGTTTAATCATCGATGATTAAACATATAGTCAAGAATAATCATCGATGATTAAACAACATCTTTGATTTTAAGAAAAGAATTTTTTTATTAATCATCGATGATTAATAGAAATGTGATTAAACCCCACCTCAAAGTTTAATCATCGATGATTAAACATATAGTCAAGATTAATTACCGATGATTAAACAGCATCTTTGATTTAAAAAGAAGATTTTTTTTAATAATCATCGACGATTAATAGAAATGATGATTAAACCCAACCTCAAAGTTTAATCATCGATGATTAAACATATAGTCAAGAATAATCATCGATGATTAAACAGTATCTTTGATTTTAAGAACATATTTTTTTTATTAATCATCGATGATTAATGAGAAATGATGATTAAACCCAACCTCAAAAGTTTAATCATCGATGATTAAACATATAGTCATGATTAATCATCGATGATTATATAGCATCTTTGCTTTTAAAAACAGAATTGTTTTATTAATCATCGATGATTAATAGAAATGATGATTAAACCAAACCTCAAAGTTTAATCATCGATGATTAAACATATAGTCAAGAGTAGTCATCGATTATTAAACATCATCTTTGATTTTAGGAACATAATTGTTTTATTAATCATCGAGGATTAAATATTAATGATGATTAAACCCAACCTCAAAAGTTTAATCATCGATGATTAAACATATATCAAGATTAATCATCGATAATTAAACAGCATCTTTGCTTTTAAAAACTGAATTGTTTTATTAATCATCGATGATTAATATTAATGATGATTAAACCAAACCTCAAAGTTTAATCATCGATGATTAAACATATAGTCAAGATAAATCATCGATTATTAAACAGCATCTTTGATTTTAAGAACATAATTGATTTATTAATCCTCGATGATTAAATAGAAATGATGATTGAACCCAACCTCAAAAGTTTAATCATCGATGTTTAAACATATAGTCAAGATTAATCATCGATGATTAAACAACATCTTTGCTTTTAAAAACATAATTGTTTTATTAATCATCGATGATTAATAGTAATGATGATTAAACCAAACCTCAAAGTTTAATCACCGATGATTAAACATATAGTCAAGATAAATCATCGATGATTAAACAGCATCTTTGATTTTAAAAAAAAAAGATTTTTTTTTTAATAACCATCGATGATTAATAGAAATGATGATTAAACCCAACCTCAAAGTTTAATCATCGATGATTAAACATATAGTCAAGAATAATCATCGATGATTAAACAACATCTTTGATTTTAAGAAAAGAATTTTTTTATTAATCATCGATGATTAATAGAAATGTGATTAAACCCCACCTCAAAGTTTAATCATCGATGATTAAACATATAGTCAAGATTAATTACCGATGATTAAACAGCATCTTTGATTTAAAAAGAAGATTTTTTTTAATAATCATCGATGATTAATAGAAATGATGATTAAACCCAACCTCAAAGTTTAATCATCGATGATTAAACATATAGTCAAGAATAATCATCGATGATTAAACAGTATCTTTGATTTTAAGAACATATTTTTTTTATTAATCATCGATGATTAATGAGAAATGATGATTAAACCCAACCTCAAAAGTTTAATCATCGATGATTAAACATATAGTCATGATTAATCATCGATGATTAAATAGCATCTTTGCTTTTAAAAACAGAATTGTTTTATTAATCATCGATGATTAATAGAAATGATGATTAAACCAAACCTCAAAGTTTAATCATCGATGATTAAACATATAGTCAAGAGTAGTCATCGATTATTAAACATCATCTTTGATTTTAGGAACATAATTGTTTTATTAATCATCGAGGATTAAATATTAATGATGATTAAACCCAACCTCAAAAGTTTAATCATCGATGATTAAACATATATCAAGATTAATCATCGATAATTAAACAGCATCTTTGCTTTTAAAAACTGAATTGTTTTATTAATCATCGATGATTAATATTAATGATGATTAAACCAAACCTCAAAGTTTAATCATCGATGATTAAACATATAGTCAAGATAAATCATCGATTATTAAACAGCATCTTTGATTTTAAGAACAAAATTGATTTATTAATCCTCGATGATTAAATAGAAATGATGATTGAACCCAACCTCAAAAGTTTAATCATCGATGTTTAAACATATAGTCAAGATTAATCATCGATGATTAAACAACATCTTTGCTTTTAAAAACATAATTGTTTTATTAATCATCGATGATTAATAGTAATGATGATTAAACCAAACCTCAAAGTTTAATCACCGATGATTAAACATATAGTCAAGATAAATCATCGATTATTAAACAGCATCTTTGATTTTAAAAAAAAGAATTTTTTTTTTAATAATTATCGATGATTAATAGAAATGTGATTAAACCCCACCTCAAAGTTTAATCATCGATGATTAAACATATAGTCAAGATTAATTACCGATGATTAAACAACATCTTTGATTTAAAAAAAAAGATTTTTTTTGATAATCATCGATGATTAATAGAAATGATGATTAAACCCAACCTCAAAGTTTAATCATCGATGATTAAACATATTGTCAAGAATAATCATCGATGATTAAACAGCATCTTTGATTTTAAGAACGTAATTGATTTATTAATCATCGATGATTAAATAGAAATGATGATTAAACCCAACCTCAAATGTTTAATCATCGATGTTTAAACATATAGTCAAGATTAATCATCGATGATTAAACAACATCTTTGCTTTTAAAAACATAATTGTTTTATTAATCATCGATGATTAATAGTAATGATGATTAAACCAAACCTCAAAGTTTAATCACCGATGATTAAACATATAGTCAAGATAAATCATCGATGATTAAACAGCATCTTTGATTTAAAAAAAAAAAAGATTTTTTTTAATAACCATCGATGATTAATAGAAATGATGATTAAACCCAACCTCAAAGTTTAATCATCGATGATTAAACATATAGTCAAGAATAATCATCGATGATTAAACAACATCTTTGATTTTAAGAAAAGAATTTTTTTATTAATCATCGATGATTAATAGAAATGTGATTAAACCCCACCTCAAAGTTTAATCATCGATGATTAAACATATAGTCAAGATTAATTACCGATGATTAAACAACATCTTTGATTTAAAAAAAAAGATTTTTTTTTATAATCATCGATGATTAATAGAAATGATGATTAAACCCAACCTCAAAGTTTAATCATCGATGATTAAACATATTGTCAAGAATAATCATCGATGATTAAACAGCATCTTTGATTTTAAGAACGTAATTGATTTATTAATCATCGATGATTAAATAGAAATGATGATTAAACCCAACCTCAAATGTTTAATCATCGATGTTTAAACATATAGTCAAGATTAATCATCGATGATTAAACAACATCTTTGCTTTTAAAAACATAATTGTTTTATTAATCATCGATGATTAATAGTAATGATGATTAAACCAAACCTCAAAGTTTAATCACCGATGATTAAACATATAGTCAAGATAAATCATCGATGATTAAACAGCATCTTTGATTTTAAAAAAAAAAGATTTTTTTTAATAACCATCGATGATTAATAGAAATGATGATTAAACCCAACCTCAAAGTTTAATCATCGATGATTAAACATATAGTCAAGAATAATCATCGATGATTAAACAACATCTTTGATTTTAAGAAAAGAATTTTTTTATTAATCATCGATGATTAATAGAAATGTGATTAAACCCCACCTCAAAGTTTAATCATCGATGATTAAACATATAGTCAAGATTAATTACCGATGATTAAACAGCATCTTTGATTTAAAAAGAAGATTTTTTTTAATAATCATCGATGATTAATAGAAATGATGATTAAACCCAACCTCAAAGTTTAATCATCGATGATTAAACATATAGTCAAGAATAATCATCGATGATTAAACAGTATCTTTGATTTTAAGAACATATTTTTTTTATTAATCATCGATGATTAATGAGAAATGATGATTAAACCCAACCTCAAAAGTTTAATCATCGATGATTAAACATATAGTCATGATTAATCATCGATGATTAAATAGCATCTTTGCTTTTAAAAACAGAATTGTTTTATTAATCATCGATGATTAATAGAAATGATGATTAAACCAAACCTCAAAGTTTAATCATCGATGATTAAACATATAGTCAAGAGTAGTCATCGATTATTAAACATCATCTTTGATTTTAGGAACATAATTGTTTTATTAATCATCGAGGATTAAATATTAATGATGATTAAACCCAACCTCAAAAGTTTAATCATCGATGATTAAACATATATCAAGATTAATCATCGATAATTAAACAGCATCTTTGCTTTTAAAAACTGAATTGTTTTATTAATCATCGATGATTAATATTAATGATGATTAAACCAAACCTCAAAGTTTAATCATCGATGATTAAACATATAGTCAAGATAAATCATCGATTATTAAACAGCATCTTTGATTTTAAGAACAAAATTGATTTATTAATCCTCGATGATTAAATAGAAATGATGATTGAACCCAACCTCAAAAGTTTAATCATCGATGTTTAAACATATAGTCAAGATTAATCATCGATGATTAAACAACATCTTTGCTTTTAAAAACATAATTGTTTTATTAATCATCGATGATTAATAGTAATGATGATTAAACCAAACCTCAAAGTTTAATCACCGATGATTAAACATATAGTCAAGATAAATCATCGATTATTAAACAGCATCTTTGATTTTAAAAAAAAGAATTTTTTTTTAATAATTATCGATGATTAATAGAAATGTGATTAAACCCCCACCTCAAAGTTTAATCATCGATGATTAAACATATAGTCAAGATTAATTACCGATGATTAAACAACATCTTTGATTTAAAAAAAAAGATTTTTTTTGATAATCATCGATGATTAATAGAAATGATGATTAAACCCAACCTCAAAGTTTAATCATCGATGATTAAACATATTGTCAAGAATAATCATCGATGATTAAACAGCATCTTTGATTTTAAGAACGTAATTGATTTATTAATCATCGATGATTAAATAGAAATGATGATTAAACCCAACCTCAAATGTTTAATCATCGATGTTTAAACATATAGTCAAGATTAATCATCGATGATTAAACAACATCTTTGCTTTTAAAAACATAATTGTTTTATTAATCATCGATGATTAATAGTAATGATGATTAAACCAAACCTCAAAGTTTAATCACCGATGATTAAACATATAGTCAAGATAAATCATCGATGATTAAACAGCATCTTTGATTTTAAAAAAAAAAGATTTTTTTTAATAACCATCGATGATTAATAGAAATGATGATTAAACCCAACCTCAAAGTTTAATCATCGATGATTAAACATATAGTCAAGAATAATCATCGATGATTAAACAACATCTTTGATTTTAAGAAAAGAATTTTTTTATTAATCATCGATGATTAATAGAAATGTGATTAAACCCCACCTCAAAGTTTAATCATCGATGATTAAACATATAGTCAAGATTAATTACCGATGATTAAACAGCATCTTTGATTTAAAAAGAAGATTTTTTTTAATAATCATCGACGATTAATAGAAATGATGATTAAACCCAACCTCAAAGTTTAATCATCGATGATTAAACATATAGTCAAGAATAATCATCGATGATTAAACAGTATCTTTGATTTTAAGAACATATTTTTTTTATTAATCATCGATGATTAATGAGAAATGATGATTAAACCCAACCTCAAAAGTTTAATCATCGATGATTAAACATATAGTCATGATTAATCATCGATGATTATATAGCATCTTTGCTTTTAAAAACAGAATTGTTTTATTAATCATCGATGATTAATAGAAATGATGATTAAACCAAACCTCAAAGTTTAATCATCGATGATTAAACATATAGTCAAGAGTAGTCATCGATTATTAAACATCATCTTTGATTTTAGGAACATAATTGTTTTATTAATCATCGAGGATTAAATATTAATGATGATTAAACCCAACCTCAAAAGTTTAATCATCGATGATTAAACATATATCAAGATTAATCATCGATAATTAAACAGCATCTTTGCTTTTAAAAACTGAATTGTTTTATTAATCATCGATGATTAATATTAATGATGATTAAACCAAACCTCAAAGTTTAATCATCGATGATTAAACATATAGTCAAGATAAATCATCGATTATTAAACAGCATCTTTGATTTTAAGAACATAATTGATTTATTAATCCTCGATGATTAAATAGAAATGATGATTGAACCCAACCTCAAAAGTTTAATCATCGATGTTTAAACATATAGTCAAGATTAATCATCGATGATTAAACAACATCTTTGCTTTTAAAAACATAATTGTTTTATTAATCATCGATGATTAATAGTAATGATGATTAAACCAAACCTCAAAGTTTAATCACCGATGATTAAACATATAGTCAAGATAAATCATCGATTATTAAACAGCATCTTTGATTTTAAAAAAAAGAATTTTTTTTTAATAATTATCGATGATTAATAGAAATGTGATTAAACCCCACCTCAAAGTTTAATCATCGATGATTAAACATATAGTCAAGATTAATTACCGATGATTAACCAACATCTTTGATTTAAAAAAAAAGATTTTTTTTGATAATCATCGATGATTAATAGAAATGATGATTAAACCCAACCTCAAAGTTTAATCATCGATGATTAAACATATTGTCAAGAATAATCATCGATGATTAAACAGCATCTTTGATTTTAAGAACGTAATTGATTTATTAATCATCGATGATTAAATAGAAATGATGATTAAACCCAACCTCAAATGTTTAATCATCGATGTTTAAACATATAGTCAAGATTAATCATCGATGATTAAACAACATCTTTGCTTTTAAAAACATAATTGTTTTATTAATCATCGATGATTAATAGTAATGATGATTAAACCAAACCTCAAAGTTTAATCACCGATGATTAAACATATAGTCAAGATAAATCATCGATGATTAAACAGCATCTTTGATTTAAAAAAAAAGATTTTTTTTAATAACCATCGATGATTAATAGAAATGATGATTAAACCCAACCTCAAAGTTTAATCATCGATGATTAAACATATAGTCAAGAATAATCATCGATGATTAAACAACATCTTTGATTTTAAGAAAAGAATTTTTTTATTAATCATCGATGATTAATAGAAATGTGATTAAACCCCACCTCAAAGTTTAATCATCGATGATTAAACATATAGTCAAGATTAATTACCGATGATTAAACAGCATCTTTGATTTAAAAAAAAAAGATTTTTTTTAATAATCATCGACGATTAATAGAAATGATGATTAAACCCAACCTCAAAGTTTAATCATCGATGATTAAACATATAGTCAAGAATAATCATCGATGATTAAACAGTATCTTTGATTTTAAGAACATATTTTTTTTATTAATCATCGATGATTAATGAGAAATGATGATTAAACCCAACCTCAAAAGTTTAATCATCGATGATTAAACATATAGTCATGATTAATCATCGATGATTAAATAGCATCTTTGCTTTTAAAAACAGAATTGTTTTATTAATCATCGATGATTAATAGAAATGATGATTAAACCAAACCTCAAAGTTTAATCATCGATGATTAAACATATAGTCAAGAGTAGTCATCGATTATTAAACATCATCTTTGATTTTAGGAACATAATTGTTTTATTAATCATCGAGGATTAAATATTAATGATGATTAAACCCAACCTCAAAAGTTTAATCATCGATGATTAAACATATAGTCAAGATTAATCATCGATAATTAAACAGCATCTTTGCTTTTAAAAACTGAATTGTTTTATTAATCATCGATGATTAATATTAATGATGATTAAACCAAACCTCAAAGTTTAATCATCGATGATTAAACATATAGTCAAGATAAATCATCGATTATTAAACAGCATCTTTGATTTTAAGAACATAATTGATTTATTAATCCTCGATGATTAAATAGAAATGATGATTGAACCCAACCTCAAAAGTTTAATCATCGATGTTTAAACATATAGTCAAGATTAATCATCGATGATTAAACAACATCTTTGCTTTTAAAAACATAATTGTTTTATTAATCATCGATGATTAATAGTAATGATGATTAAACCAAACCTCAAAGTTTAATCACCGATGATTAAACATATAGTCAAGATAAATCATCGATTATTAAACAGCATCTTTGATTTTAAAAAAAAGAATTTTTTTTTAATAATTATCGATGATTAATAGAAATGTGATTAAACCCCACCTCAAAGTTTAATCATCGATGATTAAACATATAGTCAAGATTAATTACCGATGATTAAACAACATCTTTGATTTAAAAAAAAAGATTTTTTTTGATAATCATCGATGATTAATAGAAATGATGATTAAACCCAACCTCAAAGTTTAATCATCGATGATTAAACATATTGTCAAGAATAATCATCGATGATTAAACAGCATCTTTGATTTTAAGAACGTAATTGATTTATTAATCATCGATGATTAAATAGAAATGATGATTAAACCCAACCTCAAATGTTTAATCATCGATGTTTAAACATATAGTCAAGATTAATCATCGATGATTAAACAACATCTTTGCTTTTAAAAACATAATTGTTTTATTAATCATCGATGATTAATAGTAATGATGATTAAACCAAACCTCAAAGTTTAATCACCGATGATTAAACATATAGTCAAGATAAATCATCGATGATTAAACAGCATCTTTGATTTTAAAAAAAAAAAGATTTTTTTTAATAACCATCGATGATTAATAGAAATGATGATTAAACCCAACCTCAAAGTTTAATCATCGATGATTAAACATATAGTCAAGAATAATCATCGATGATTAAACAACATCTTTGATTTTAAGAAAAGAATTTTTTTATTAATCATCGATGATTAATAGAAATGTGATTAAACCCCACCTCAAAGTTTAATCATCGATGATTAAACATATAGTCAAGATTAATTACCGATGATTAAACAGCATCTTTGATTTAAAAAGAAGATTTTTTTTAATAATCATCGACGATTAATAGAAATGATGATTAAACCCAACCTCAAAGTTTAATCATCGATGATTAAACATATAGTCAAGAATAATCATCGATGATTAAACAGTATCTTTGATTTTAAGAACATATTTTTTTTATTAATCATCGATGATTAATGAGAAATGATGATTAAACACAACCTCAAAAGTTTAATCATCGATGATTAAACATATAGTCATGATTAATCATCGATGATTAAATAGCATCTTTGCTTTTAAAAACAGAATTGTTTTATTAATCATCGATGATTAATAGAAATGATGATTAAACCAAACCTCAAAGTTTAATCATCGATGATTAAACATATAGTCAAGAGTAGTCATCGATTATTAAACATCATCTTTGATTTTAGGAACATAATTGTTTTATTAATCATCGAGGATTAAATATTAATGATGATTAAACCCAACCTCAAAAGTTTAATCATCGATGATTAAACATATATCAAGATTAATCATCGATAATTAAACAGCATCTTTGCTTTTAAAAACTGAATTGTTTTATTAATCATCGATGATTAATATTAATGATGATTAAACCAAACCTCAAAGTTTAATCATCGATGATTAAACATATAGTCAAGATAAATCATCGATTATTAAACAGCATCTTTGATTTTAAGAACATAATTGATTTATTAATCCTCGATGATTAAATAAAAATGATGATTGAACCCAACCTCAAAAGTTTAATCATCGATGTTTAAACATATAGTCAAGATTAATCATCGATGATTAAACAACATCTTTGCTTTTAAAAACATAATTGTTTTATTAATCATCGATGATTAATAGTAATGATGATTAAACCAAACCTCAAAGTTTAATCACCGATGATTAAACATATAGTCAAGATAAATCATCGATTATTAAACAGCATCTTTGATTTTAAAAAAAAGAATTTTTTTTTAATAATTATCGATGATTAATAGAAATGTGATTAAACCCCACCTCAAAGTTTAATCATCGATGATTAAACATATAGTCAAGATTAATTACCGATGATTAACCAACATCTTTGATTTAAAAAAAAAGATTTTTTTTGATAATCATCGATGATTAATAGAAATGATGATTAAACCCAACCTCAAAGTTTAATCATCGATGATTAAACATATTGTCAAGAATAATCATCGATGATTAAACAGCATCTTTGATTTTAAGAACGTAATTGATTTATTAATCATCGATGATTAAATAGAAATGATGATTAAACCCAACCTCAAATGTTTAATCATCGATGTTTAAACATATAGTCAAGATTAATCATCGATGATTAAACAACATCTTTGCTTTTAAAAACATAATTGTTTTATTAATCATCGATGATTAATAGTAATGATGATTAAACCAAACCTCAAAGTTTAATCACCGATGATTAAACATATAGTCAAGATAAATCATCGATGATTAAACAGCATCTTTGATTTAAAAAAAAAAGATTTTTTTTAATAACCATCGATGATTAATAGAAATGATGATTAAACCCAACCTCAAAGTTTAATCATCGATGATTAAACATATAGTCAAGAATAATCATCGATGATTAAACAACATCTTTGATTTTAAGAAAAGAATTTTTTTATTAATCATCGATGATTAATAGAAATGTGATTAAACCCCACCTCAAAGTTTAATCATCGATGATTAAACATATAGTCAAGATTAATTACCGATGATTAAACAGCATCTTTGATTTAAAAAAAAAGATTTTTTTTAATAATCATCGATGATTAATAGAAATGATGATTAAACCCAACCTCAAAGTTTAATCATCGATGATTAAACATATAGTCAAGAATAATCATCGATGATTAAACAGCATCTTTGATTTTAAGAACATATTTTTTTTATTAATCATCGATGATTAATGAGAAATGATGATTAAACCCAACCTCGAAAGTTTAATCATCGATGATTAAACATATAGTCATGATTAATCATCGATGATTAAATAGCATCTTTGCTTTTAAAAACAGAATTGTTTTATTAATCATCGATGATTAATAGTAATGATGATTAAACCCAACCTCAAAGTTTAATCATCGATGATTAAACATATAGTCAAGATAAATCATCGATGATTAAACAGCATCTTTGCTTTTAAAAACAGAATTGTTTTATTAATCATCGATGATTAATAGAAATGATGATTAAACCCAACCTCAAAAGTTTAATCATCGATGATTAAACATATAGTCAAGATTAATCATCGATGATTAGTAGTAATGATGATTAAACCCAACCTCAAAGTTTAATCATCGATGATTAAGCATATAGTCAAGATAAATCATCGATGATTAAACAGCATCTTTGATTTAAAAAAAAAAAAAGAATTTTTTTAATAATCATCGATGATTAATAGAAATGATGGTTATACCCAACCTCTAAGTTTAATCATCGATGATTAAACATATAGTCAAGATTAATCATCGATGATTAAGCATATAGTCAAGATTAATCATCGATGATTAAACATATAGTCAAGATTAATCATCGATGATTAAACAGCATCTTTGATTTTAAAAACCAATTGTTTTATTAATCATCGATGATTAATAGAAATGATGATTAAACCCAACCTCAAAGTTTAATCATCGATGATTAAACATATAGTCAAGAGTAGTCATCGATTATTAAACAGCATCTTTGATTTTAGGAACAAAATTGTTTTATTAATCATCGAGGATTAAATATTAATGATGACTAAACCCAACCTCAAAAGTTTAATCATCGATGATTAAACATATAGACATGATTACTCATCGATGATTAAACAGCATCTTTGCTTTTAAAAACAGAATTGTTTGAATTAATCATCGATGATTAATAGAAATGATGATTAAACCGAACCTCAAAAGTTTAATCATCGATGATTAAACATATAGTCAAGATTAATCATCGATGATTAGTAGTAATGATGATTAAACCCAACCTTATAGTTTAATCATTGATGATTAAGCATATAGTCAAGATAAATCATCGATGATTAAACAGCATCTTTGTTTTAAAAAAAAAAAAAAATTTTTAATAATCATCGATGATTAATAGAAATGATGATTATACCCAACCTCTAAGTTTAATCATCGATGATTAAACATATAGTCAAGATTAATCATCGATGATTAAGCATATGGTCAAGATTAATCATCGATGATTAAACATATAGTCAAGATTAATCATCGATGATTAAACAGCATCTTTGATTTTAAAAAACCAATTATTTTATTAATCATCGATGATTAATAGAAATGATGATTAAACCCAACCTCAAAGTTTAATCATCGATGATTAAACATATAGTCAAGAGTAGTCATCGATTATTAAACAACATCTTTGATTTTAGGAACAGAATTGTTTTATTAATCATCGAGGATTAAATATTAATAATGATTAAACCCAACCTCAAAAGTTTAATCATCGATGATTAAACATATAGTTAAGATTAATCATCGATGATTAAACTGCATCTTTGCTTTTAAAAACATAATTGTTTTATTAATCATCGATGATTAAACAACATCTTTGCTTTTAAAAACATAATTGTTTTATTAATCATCGATGATTAATAGTAATGATGATTAAACCAAACCTCAAAGTTTAATTATCGATGATTAAACATATAGTCTAGATAAATCATCGATGATTAAACAGCATCTTTGATTTAAAAAAAAAAGAATTTTTTTAATAATTATCGATGATTAATAGAAATGTGATTAAATCTCACCTCAAAGTTTAATCATCGATGATTAAACATATAGTCAAGATTAATTACCGATGATTAAACAGCATCTTTGATTTAAAAAAAAGATTTTTTTTTAATAATCATCGATGATTAATAGAAATGATGATTAAACCCAACCTCAAAGTTTAATCATCGATGATTAAACATATTGTCAAGAATAATCATCGATGATTAAACAGCATCTTTGATTTTAAGAGCATAATTGATTTATTAATCATCGATGATTAAATAGAAATGATGATTAAACCCAACCTCAAAAGTTTAATCATCGATGAATAAACATATTGTCAAGATTAATCATCGATGATTAAACAACATCTTTGCTTTTAAAAACATAATTGTTTTATTAATCATCGATGATTAATAGTAATGATGATTAAACCAAACCTCAAAGTTTAATCACCGATGATTAAACATATAGTCAAGATAAATCATCGATTATTAAACAGCATCTTTGATTTAAAAAAAAAAAGAATGTTTTTAATAATTATCGATGATTAATAGAAATGATGATTAAACCCAACCTCAAAGTTTAATCATCGATGATTGAACATATAGTCAAGATTAATCATCGATGATTAAACATATAATCAAGATTAATCATCGATGATTAAACATCTACTCAGGATTAATCATCGATTACTAAACAGCATCTTTGATTTTAAGAAACGAATTGTTTTATTAATCATCGATGATTAATAGAAATGATGATTAAACCCAACCTCAAAGTTTAATCATCGATGATTAAACATATAGTCAAGAGGAATCATCGATGATTAAACAGCATCTTTGCTTTTAAAAACAGAATTGTTTTATTAATCATCGATGATTAATAGTAATGATGATTAAACCCAACCTCAAAGTTTAATCATCGATGATTAAACATATAGTCAAGATAAATCATCGATGATTAAACAGCATCTTTGATTTAAAAAAAAAAAGAAGTTTTTTAATAATCATCGATGATTAATAGAAATGATGATTATACCCAACCTCTAAGTTTAATCAGCGATGATTAAACATATAGTCAAGATTAATCATCGACGATTAAGCATATAGTCAAGATTAATCATCGATGATTAAACATATTGTCAAGATTAATCATCGATGATTAAACAGCATCTTTGATTTTAAGAAACGAATTGTTTTATTAATAATCTATCATTAATAGAAATGATGATTAAACCCAACCTCAAAGTTTAATCATCGATGAATAAACATATAGTCAAGAGTAATCATCGATGATTAAACAGCATCTTTGATTTTAAGAATAGAATTGTTTTATTAATCATCGATGATTAATGAGAAATGATGATTAAACCCAACCTCAAAAGTTTAATCATCGATGATTAAACAGCATCTTTGCTTTTAAAAACAGAATTGTTTTATTAATCATCGATGATTAATAGAAATGATGATTAAACCCAACCTCAAAAGTTTAATCATCGATGAATAAACATATTGTCAAGATTAATCATCGATGATTAAACAACATCTTTGCTTTTAAAAACATAATTGTTTTATTAATCATCGATGATTAATAGTAATGATAATTAAACCAAACCTCAAAGTTTAATCACCGATGATTAAACATATAGTCAAGATAAATCATCGATTATTAAACAGCATCTTTGATTTAAAAAAAAAAGAATGTTTTTAATAATTATCGATGATTAATAGAAATGATGATTAAACCCAACCTCAAAGTTTAATCATCGATGATTGAACATATTGTCAAGATTAATCATCGATGATTAAACAACATCTTTGCTTTTAAAAACATAATTGTTTTATTAATCATCGATGATTAATAGTAATGATGATTAAACCAAACCTCAAAGTTTAATCACCGATGATTAAACATATAGTCAAGATAAATCATCGATTATTAAACAGCATCTTTGATTTAAAAAAAAAAAGAATGTTTTTAATAATTATCGATGATTAATAGAAATGATGATTAAACCCAACCTCAAAGTTTAATCATCGATGATTGAACATATAGTCAAGATTAATCATCGATGATTAAACATATAGTCAAGATTAATCATCGATGATTAAACATCTACTCAGGATTAATCATCGATTACTAAACAGCATCTTTGATTTTAAGAAACGAATTGTTTTATTAATCATCGATGATTAATAGAAATGATGATTAAACCCAACCTCAAAGTTTAATCATCGATGATTAAACATATAGTCAAGAGGAATCATCGATGATTAAACAGCATCTTTGCTTTTAAAAACAGAATTGTTTTATTAATCATCGATGATTAATAGTAATGATGATTAAACCCAACCTCAAAGTTTAATCATCGATGATTTAACATATAGTCAAGATAAATCATCGATGATTAAACAGCATCTTTGATTTAAAAAAAAAAAGAATTTTTTTAATAATCATCGATGATTAATAGAAATGATGATTATACCCAACCTCTAAGTTTAATCAGCGATGATTAAACATATAGTCAAGATTAATCATCGACGATTAAGCATATAGTCAAGATTAATCATCGATGATTAAACATATTGTCAAGATTAATCATCGATGATTAAACAGCATCTTTGATTTTAAGAAACGAATTGTTTTATTAATAATCTATCATTAATAGAAATGATGATTAAACCCAACCTCAAAGTTTAATCATCGATGAATAAACATATAGTCAAGAGTAATCATCGATGATTAAACAGCATCTTTCATTTTAAGAATAGAATTGTTTTATTAATCATCGATGATTAATGAGAAATGATGATTAAACCCAACCTCAAAAGTTTAATCATCGATGATTAAACAGCATCTTTGCTTTTAAAAACAGAATTGTTTTATTAATCATCGATGATTAATAGAAATGATGATTAAACCCAACCTCAAAGTTTAATTATCGATGATTAAACATATAGTCAAGAATAATCATCGATGATTAAACAGCATCTTTGATTTTAAGAACATAATTTATTTATTAATCATCGATGATTAATGAGAAATGATGATTAAACCCAACCTCAAAAGTTTAATCATCGATGATTAAACAGCATCTTTGCTTTTAAAAACAGAATTGTTTTATTAATCATCGATGATTAATAGAAATGATGATTAAACCCAACCTCAAAAGTTTAATCATCGATGATTAAACATATAGTCAAGATTAATCATCGATGATTAGTAGTAATGATGATTAAACCCAACCTCAAAGTTTAATCATCGATGATTAAGCATATAGTCAAGATAAATCATCGATGATTAAACAGCATCTTTGATTTAAAAAAAAAAAGAATTTTTTTAATAATCATCGATGATTAATAGAAATGATGGTTATACCCAACCTCTAAGTTTAATCATCGATGATTAAACATATAGTCAAGATTAATCATCGATGATTAAGCATATAGTCAAGATTAATCATCGATGATTAAACATATAGTCAAGATTAATCATCGATGATTAAACAGCATCTTTGATTTTAAAAAACCAATTGTTTTATAAATCGTCGATGATTAATAGAAATGATGATTAAACCCAACCTCAAAGTTTAATCATCGATGATTAAACATATAGTCAAGAGTAGTCATCGATTATTAAACAGCATCTTTGATTTTAGGAACAAAATTGTTTTATTAATCATCGAGGATTAAATATTAATGATGACTAAACCCAACCTCAAAAGTTTAATCATCGATGATTAAACATATAGTCATGATTACTCATCGATGATTAAACAGCATCTTTGCTTTTAAAAACAGAATTGTTTGAATTAATCATCGATGATTAATAGAAATGATGATTAAACCGAACCTCAAAAGTTTAATCATCGATGATTAAACATATAGTCAAGATTAATCATCGATGATTAGTAGTAATGATGATTAAACCCAACCTTATAGTTTAATCATCGATGATTAAGCATATAGTCAAGATAAATCATCGATGATTAAACAGCATCTTTGTTTTAAAAAAAAAAAAGAATTTTTTTAATAATCATCGATGATTAATAGAAATGATGATTATACCCAACCTCTAAGTTTAATCATCGATGATTAAACATATAGTCAAGATTAATCATCGATGATTAAGCATATGGTCAAGATTAATCATCGATGATTAAACATATAGTCAAGATTAATCATCGATGATTAAACAGCATCATTGATTTTAAAAAACCAATTATTTTATTAATCATCGATGATTAATAGAAATGATGATTAAACCCAACCTCAAAGTTTAATCATCGATGATTAAACATATAGTCAAGAGTAGTCATCGATTATTAAACAACATCTTTGATTTTAGGAACATAATTGTTTTATTAATCATCGAGGATTAAATATTAATAATGATTAAACCCAACCTCAAAAGTTTAATCATCGATGATTAAACATATAGTTAAGATTAATCATCGATGATTAAACTGCATCTTTGCTTTTAAAAACATAATTGTTTTATTAATCATCGATGATTAAACAACATCTTTGCTTTTAAAAACATAATTGTTTTATTAATCATCGATGATTAATAGTAATGATGATTAAACCAAACCTCAAAGTTTAATTATTGATGATTAAACATATAGTCTAGATAAATCATCGATGATTAAACAGCATCTTTGATTTAAAAAAAAAGATTTTTTTTAATAATTATCGATGATTAATAGAAATGTGATTAAACCTCACCTCATAGTTTAATCATCGATGATTAAACATATAGTCAAGATTAATTACCGATGATTAAACAGCATCTTTGATTTAAAAAAAAAGATTTTTTTTTAATAATCATCGATGATTAATAGAAATGATGATTAAACCCAACCTCAAAGTTTAATCATCGATGATTAAACATATTGTCAAGAATAATCATCGATGATTAAACAACATCTTTGATTTTAAGAACATAATTGATTTATTAATCATCGATGATTAAATAGAAATGATGATTAAACCCAACCTCAAAAGTTTAATCATCGATGAATAAACATATTGTCAAGATTAATCATCGATGATTAAACAACATCTTTGCTTTTAAAAACATAATTGTTTTATTAATCATCGATGATTAATAGTAATGATGATTAAACTTTGACCAAACCTCAAAGTTTAATCACCGATGATTAAACATATAGTCAAGATAAATCATCGATTATTAAACAGCATCTTTGATTTAAAAAAAAAAAAAGAATGTTTTTAATAATTATCGATGATTAATAGAAATGATGATTAAACCCAACCTCAAAGTTTAATCATCGATGATTGAACATATAGTCAAGATTAATCATCGATGATTAAACATATAGTCAAGATTAATCATCGATGATTAAACATCTACTCAGGATTAATCATCGATTACTAAACAGCATCTTTGATTTTAAGAAATGAATTGTTTTATTAATCATCGATGATTAATAGAAATGATGATTAAACCCAACCTCAAAGTTTAATCATCGATGATTAAACATATAGTCAAGAGTAGTCATCGATGATTAAACAGCATCTTTGATTTTAAGAATAGAATTGTTTTATTAATCATCGATGATTAATAGTAATGATGATTAAACCAAACCTCAAAGTTTAATCATCTATGATTAAACATATAGTCAAGGTAAATCATCGATGATAAAACAGCATCTTTGATTTAAAAAAAAATTTAATAATCATCGATGATTAATAGAAATGATGATTAAACCCAACCTCAAAGTTTAATCATCGATGATTAAACATATAGTCAAGAGTAATCATTGATGATTAAACAGCATCATTGATTTTAAGAACAGAATTGTTTTATTAATCATCGATGATTAAATAGAAATGATGGTTAAACTCAACCTCAAAAGTTTAATCATCGATGAATAAACATATTGTCAAGATTAATCATCGATGATTAAACAGCGTCTTTGCTTTTAAAAACAGAATTGTTTTATTAACCATTGATGATTAATAGTAATGATGATTAAACCAAACCTCAAAGTTTAATTATCGATGACTAAACATATAGTCCAGATAAATCATCGATGATTAAACAGCATCTTTGATTTAAAAAAAAAGAATTTTTTTAATAATCATCGATGATTAACAGAAATGATGATTAAACCCAACCTCAAAGTTTAATCATCGATGATTAAACATATAGTCAAGATTAATTACCGATGATTAAACAGCATCTTTCATTTTATAAAAAGAATTGTTTTAATAATCATCGATGATTAATAGTAATGATGATTAAACCCAACCCCAAAGTTTAATCATCGATGATTAAACATATAGTCAAGATTAATCATCGATGATTAACCAGCATCTTTGATTTTAAGAAACGAATTGTTTTATTAATCATCGATGATTAATGAGAAATGATGACTAAACCCAACCTCAAAGTTTAATCATCAATGATTAAACATATAGTCAAGATTAATCATCGATGATTAAACAACATCTTTGATTTTAAGAATAGAATTGTTTTATTAATCATCGATGATTAATGAGAAATGATGATTAAACCCAACCTCAAAAATTTAATCATCGATGATTAAACATATAGTCAAGATTAATAATCGATGATTAAACAGCATCTTTGCTTTTAAAAACAGAATTGTTTTATTAATCATCAATGATTAATAGTAATGATGATTAAACCCAACCTCAAAGTTTAATCACCGATGATTAAACATATAGTCAAGATAAATCATCCATTATTAAAAAGCATCTTTGATTTAAAAAAAAAGAATTTTTTTAATAATCATCGATGATTAATAGAAATGATGATTAAACCCAACCTCAAAGTTTAATCATCGATGGTTGAACAAATAGTCAAGATTAATCGACGATGATTATACATATAGTCAAGATTAATCATCGATGATTAAACATATACTCAAGATTAATTATCGATGATTAAAAAGCATCTTTGATTTTAAGAAACGAATTATTTTATTAATCATCGATGATTAATATAAATGATGATTAAACCCAACCTCAAAGTTTAATCATTGATGATTAAACATATAGTCAAGATTAATCATCGATGATTAAACATATAGTCAAAGATTAATCATCGATGATTAAACAGCATCTTTGATTTTAAGAAATGAATTGTTTTATTAATCATCGATGATTAATAGAAATGATAATTAAACCCAACCTCAAAGTTTAATCATCGATGATTAAACATATAGTCAAGAATAATCATCGATGATTAAACAACATCTTTGATTTTAAGAACAGAATTGTTTTATTAATCATCGATGATTAAATAGAAATGATGATTAAACCCAACCTCAAAAGTTTAATCATCGATGATTAAACATATAGTCAAGATTAATCATCAATGATTAAACAGCATCTTTGCTTTTAAAAACAGAATTGTTTTATTAATCATCGATGATTAATAGTAATGATGATTAAACCAAACCTCAAAGTTTAATTATCGATGATTAAACATATAGTCAAGATAAATCATCGATGATTAAACAACGTCTTTGATTTAAAAAAAAAGAATTTTTTAATAATGATCGATGATTAATAGAAATGATGATTAAACCCAACCTCAAAGTTTAATCATCGATGATTAAACATATAGTCAAGATTAATTATCGATGATTAAACAGCATCTTTCATTTTATAAAAAGAATTCTTTTAATAATCATCGATGATTAATAGAAATGATGATTAAACCCAACCTCAAAGTTTAATCATCGATGATTAAACATATAGTCAACATTAATCATCGATGATTAAATAACATCTTCGATTTTAAGAAACGAATTGTTTTATTAATCATCGATGATTAATGAGAAATGATGATTAAACCCAACCTCAAAGGTTAATCATCAATGATTAAACATATAGTCATGATTAATCATCGATGATTAAACAGCATCTTTGATTTTAAGAACATAATTGTTTTATTAATCATCGATGATTAATGAGAAATGATGATTAAACCCAACCTCAAAGTTTAATCATCGATGATTAAACATATTGTCAAGAATAATCATCGATGATTAAACAGCATCTTTGATTTTAAGAACATAATTGATTTATTAATCATCGATGATTAAATGGAAATGATGATTAAACCTAACCTCAAAAGTTTAATCATCGATGAATAAACATATAGTCAAGATTAATCATCGATGATTAAACAACATCTTTGCTTTTAAAAACATAATTGTTTTATTAATCATCGATGATTAATAGTAATGATGATTAAACCAAACCTCAAAGTTTAATCACCGATGATTAAACATATAGTCAAGATAAATCATCGATGATTAAGCATATAGTCAAGATTAATCATCGATGATTAAACATATTGTCAAGATTAATTATCGATGATTAAACAGCATCTTTGATTTTAAGAAACGAATTGTTTTATTAATCATCGATCATTAATAGAAACGATGATTAAACCCAACCTCAAAGTTTAATCATCATTGATTAAACATATAGTCAAGAGTAATCATCGATGATTAAACTGCATCTTTGATTTTAAGAATAGAATTGTTTTATTAATCATCGATGATTAATAGTAATGATGATTAAGCCAAACCTCAAAGTTTAATCATCGATGATTAAACATATAGTCAAGATAAATCATCGATAATTAAACAGCATCTTTGATTTAAAAAAAAATTTAATAATCATCGATGATTAATGGAAATGATGATTAAACCCAACCTCAAAGTTTAATCATCGATGATTAAACATATAGTCAAGAATAATCATCGATGATTAAATAGCATCTTTGATTTTAAGAATAGAATTGTTTTATTAATCATCGATGATTAATGAGAAATGATGATTAAACCCAACCTCAAAGTTTAATAATCAATGATTAAACATATAGTCATGATTAATCATCGATGATTAAACAGCATCTTTGATTTTAAGAACAGAATTGTTTTATTAATCATCGATGATTAATGAGAAATGATGATTAAACCCAACCTCAAAGTTTAATCATCGATGATTAAACATATTGTCAAGAATAATCATCGATGATTAAACATCATCTTTGATTTTAAGAACATAATTGATTTATTAATCATCGATGATTAAATAGAAATGATGATTAAACCCAACCTCAAAAGTTTAATCATCGATGATTAAACATATTGTCAAGATTAATCATCGATGATTAAACAGCATCTTTGATTTTAAGAAACGAATTGTTTTATTAATCATCGATCATTAATAGAAATGATGATTCAACCCAACCTCAAAGTTTAATCATCGATGATTAAACATATAGTCAAGATTAATCATCGATGATTAAACAGCATCTTTGATTTTAAGAATAGAATTGTTTTATTAATCATCGATGATTAATGAGAAATGATGATTAAACCCAACCTCAAAAGTTTAATCATCGATGATTAAACATATAGTCAAGATTAATAATCGATGATTAAACAGCATCTTTGCTTTTAAAAACATAATTGTTTTATTAATCATCAATGATTAATAGTAATGATGATTAAACCCAACCTCAAAGTTTAATCACCGATGATTAAACATATAGTCAAGATAAATCATCCATTATTAAAAAGCAACTTTGATTTTAAAAAAAAGAATTTTTTTACTAATCATCGATGATTAATAGAAATGATGATTAAACCCAACCTCAAAGTTTAATCATCGATGGTTGAACAAATAGTCAAGATTAATCGTCGATGATTATACATATAGTCAAGATTAATCATCGATGATTAGACATATACTCAAGATTAATCATCGATGTTTAAACAGCATCTTTGATTTTAAGAAACGAATTATTTTATTAATCATCGATGATTAATAGAAATGATGATTAAACCCAACCTCAAAGTTTAATCATTGATGATTAAACATATAGTCAAGATTAATCATCGATGATTAAACATATAGTCAAAGATTAATCATCGATGATTAAACATCATCTTTGATTTTAAGAAATGAATTGTTTTATTAATCATCGATGATTAATAGAAATGACAATTAAACCCAACCTCAAAGCTTAATCATCGATGATTAAACATATACTCAAGAATAATCATCGATGATTAAACATCATCTTTGATTTTAAGAACAGAATTGTTTTATTAATCATCGATGATTAAATAGAAATGATGATTAAACCCAACCTCAAAAGTTTAATCATCGATGAATAAACATATAGTCAAGATTAATCATCAATGATTAAACAGCATCTTTGCTTTTAAAAACAGAATTGTTTTATTAATCATCGATGATTAATAGTAATGATGATTAAACCAAACCTCAAACTTTAATTATCGATGATTAAACATATAGTCAAGATAAATCATCGATGATTAAACAGCATATTTGATTTAAAAAAAAAAAAGAATTCTTTTAATAATCATCGATGATTAATAGAAATGATGATTAAACCCAACCTCAAAGTTTAATCATCGATGATTAAACATATAGTCAAGATTAATCATCGATGATTAAATAGCATCTTCGATTTTAAGAAACGAATAGTTTTATTGATCATCGATGATTAATGAGAAATGATGATTAAACCCAACCTCAAAGTTTAATCATCAATGATTAAACATATAGTCATGATTAATCATCGATGATTAAACAGCATCTTTTATTTTAAGAACATAATTTTTTTATTAATCTTCGATGATTAATGAGAAATGATGATTAAACACAACCTCAAAGTTTAATCATCGATGATTAAACACATTGTCAAGAATAATCATCGATGATTAAACAGCATCTTTGATTTTAAGAACATAATTGATTTATTAATCATCGATGATTAAATAGAAATGATGATTAAACCCAACCTCAAAAGTTTAATCATCGATGAATAAACATATAGTCAAGATTAATCATCGATGATTAAACAACATCTTTGCTTTTAAAAACATAATTGTTTTATTAATCATCGATGATTAATAGTAATGATGATTAAACCAAACCTCAAAGTTTAATCACCGATGATTAAACATATAGTCAAGATAAGTCATCGATGATTAAGCATATAGTCAAGATTAATCATCGATGATTAAACATATTGTCAAGATTAATCATCGATGATTAAACAGCATCTTTGATTTTAAGAAACGAATTGTTTTATTAATCATCGATCATTAATATAAATGATGATTAAACCCAACCTCAAAGTTTAATCATCGATGATTAAACATATAGCCAAGAGTAATCATCAATGATTAAACAGCATCTTTGATTTTAAGAATAGAATTGTTTTATTAATCATCGATGATTAATAGTAATGATGATTAAGCCAAACCTCAAAGATTAATCATCGATGATTAAACATATAGTCAGGAAAATCATCGATGATTAAACAGCATCTTTGATTTTAAAAAAAAAAATTTAATAATCATCGATGATTAATAGAAATGTTGATTAAACCCAACCTCAAAGTTTAATCATCAAGGATTAAACATATAGTCAAGAATAATCATCGATGATTAAATAGCATCTTCGATTTTAAGAAACGAATTGTTTTATTAATCATCGATGATTAATGAGAAATGATGATTAAACCCAACCTCAAAGTTTAATCATCAATGATTAAACATATAGTCATGATTAATCATCGATGATTAAACAGCATCTTTGATTTTAAGAACATAATTGTTTTATTAATCATCGATGATTAATGAGAAATGATGGTTAAACCCAACCTCAAAGTTTAATCATCGATGATTAAACATATTGTCAAGAATAATCATCGATGATTAAACATCATCTTTGATTTTAAGAACATAATTGATTTATTAATCATCGATGATTAAATAGAAATGATAATTAAACCCAACCTCAAAAGTTTAATCATCGATGAATAAACATATAGTCAAGATTAATCATCGATGATTAAACAAATCTTTGCTTTTAAAAACATAATTGTTTTATTAATCATCGATGATTAATAGTAATGATGATTAAACCAAACCTCAAAGTTTAATCACCGATGATTAAAAATATAGTCAAGATAAATCATCGATGATTAAGCATATAGTCAAGATTAATCATCGATGATTAAACATATTGTCAAGATTAATCATCGATGATTAAACATCATCTTTGATTTTAAGAAACGAAGTGTTTTATTAATCATCGATCATTAATAGAAATGATGATTAAACCCAACCTCAAAGTTTAATCATCGATGATTAAACATATAGTCAAGAGTAATCATCGATGATTAAACAACATCTTTGATTTTAAGAATAGAATTGTTTTATTAATCATCGATGATTAATAGTAATGATGATTAAGCCAAACCTCAATGTTTAATCACCGATGATTAAACATATAGTCAAGATAAATCATTGATGATTAAACAGCATCTTTGATTTTAAAAAAAAAATTTAATAATCATCGATGATTAATAGAAATGATGATTAAACCCAACCTCAAAGTTTAATCATCGATGATTAAACATATAGTCAAGAATAATCATCGATGATTAAACAGCATCTTTGATTTTAAGAACAGAATTTTTTTTATTAATCATCGATGATTAATGAGAAATGATGATTAAACCCAACCTCAAAAGTTTAATCATCGATGATTAAACATATAGTCAAGATTAATCATCGATGATTAAACAGCATCTTTGATTTTAAGAACAAAATTGTTTTATTAATCATCGATGATTAATGAGAAATGATGATTAAACCCAACCTCAAAGTTTAATCATCGATGATTAAACATATTGTCAAGAATAATCATCGATGATTAAACAGCATCTTTGATTTTAAGAACATAATTGATTTATTAATCATCGATGATTAAATAGAAATGATGATTAAACCCAACCTCAAAAGTTTAATCATCGATGAATAAACGTATAGTCAAGATTAATCATCGATGATTAAACAACATCTTTGCTTTTAAAAACATAATTGTTTTATTAATCATCGATGATTAATAGTAATGATGATTAAACCAAACCTCAAAGTTTAATCACCGATGATTAAACATATAGTCAAGATAAGTCATCGATGATTAAGCATATAGTCAAGATTAATCATCGATGATTAAACATATTGTCAAGATTAATCATCGATGATTAAACAGCATCTTTGATTTTAAGAAACGAATTGTTTTATTAATCATCGATCATTAATAGAAATGATGATTAAACCCAACCTCAAAGTTTAATCATCGATGATTAAACATATAGCCAAGAGTAATCATCGATGATTAAACAACATCTTTGATTTTAAGAATAGAATTGTTTTATTAATCATCGATGATTAATAGTAATGATGATTAAACCAAACCTCAAAGTTTAATCATCGATGATTAAACATATAGTCAAGATAAATCATCGATGATTAAACAGCATCTTTGATTTTTAAAAAAAAAATTTAATAATCATCGATGATTAATAGAAATGATGATTAAACCCAACCCCAAAGTTTAATCATCGATGATTAAACATATAGTCAAGAATAATCATCGATGATTAAATAGCATCTTCGATTTTAAGAAACGAATTGTTTTATTAATCATCGGTGATTAATGAGAAATGATGATTAAACCCAACCTCAAAGTTTAATCATCAATGATTAAACATATAGTCATGATTAATCATCGATGATTAAACAGCATCTTTGATTTTAAGAACAGAATTGTTTTATTAATCATCGATGATTAATGAGAAATGATGATTAAACCCAACCTCAAAGTTTAATCATCGATGATTAAACATATTGTCAAGAATAATCATCGATGATTAAACATCATCTTTGATTTTAAGAACATAATTGATTTATTAATCATCGATGATTAAATTGAAATGATAATTAAACCCAACCTCAAAAGTTTAATCATCGATGAATAAACATATAGTCAAGATTAATCATCGATGATTAAACAACATCTTTGCTTTTAAAAACATAATTGTTTTATTAATCATCGATGATTAATAGTAATGATGATTAAACCAAACCTCAAAGTTTAATCACCGATGATTAAACATATAGTCAAGATAAGTCATCGATGATTAAGCATATAGTCAAGATTAATCATCGATGATTAAACATATTGTCAAGATTAATCATCGATGATTAAACAGCATCTTTGATTTTAAGAAACGAATTGTTTTATTAATCATCGATCATTAATATAAATGATGATTAAACCCAACCTCAAAGTTTAATCATCGATGATTAAACATATAGCCAAGAGTAATCATCAATGATTAAACAGCATCTTTGATTTTAAGAATAGAATTGTTTTATTAATCATCGATGATTAATAGTAATGATGATTAAGCCAAACCTCAAAGATTAATCATCGATGATTAAACATATAGTCAGGAAAATCATCGATGATTAAACAGCATCTTTGATTTTAAAAAAAAAATTTAATAATCATCGATGATTAATAGAAATGTTGATTAAACCCAACCTCAAAGTTTAATCATCAAGGATTAAACATATAGTCAAGAATAATCATCGATGATTAAATAGCATCTTCGATTTTAAGAAACGAATTGTTTTATTAATCATCGATGATTAATGAGAAATGATGATTAAACACAACCTCAAAGTTTAATCATCAATGATTAAACATATAGTCATGATTAATCATCGATGATTAAACAACATCTTTGATTTTAAGAACATAATTGTTTTATTAATCATCGATGATTAATGAGA
Source organism: Calendula officinalis (assembly GCA_963853835.1). Classification (NCBI taxonomy): domain Eukaryota; kingdom Viridiplantae; phylum Streptophyta; class Magnoliopsida; order Asterales; family Asteraceae; genus Calendula; species Calendula officinalis. The sequence goes on from OY970820.1 coordinate 57,338,834, forward strand.
AATGATGGTTAAACCCAACCTCAAAGTTTAATCATCGATGATTAAACATATTGTCAAGAATAATCATCGATGATTAAACATCATCTTTGATTTTAAGAACATAATTGATTTATTAATCATCGATGATTAAATAGAAATGATAATTAAACCCAACCTCAAAAGTTTAATCATCGATGAATAAACATATAGTCAAGATTAATCATCGATGATTAAACAACATCTTTGCTTTTAAAAACATAATTGTTTTATTAATCATCGATGATTAATAGTAATGATGATTAAACCAAACCTCAAAGTTTAATCACCGATGATTAAACATATAGTCAAGATAAATCATCGATGATTAAGCATATAGTCAAGATTAATCATCGATGATTAAACATATTGTCAAGATTAATCATCGATGATTAAACATCATCTTTGATTTTAAGAAACGAAGTGTTTTATTAATCATCGATCATTAATAGAAATGATGATTAAACCCAACCTCAAAGTTTAATCATCGATGATTAAACATATAGTCAAGAGTAATCATCGATGATTAAACAACATCTTTGATTTTAAGAATAGAATTGTTTTATTAATCATCGATGATTAATAGTAATGATGATTAAGCCAAACCTCAATGTTTAATCACCGATGATTAAACATATAGTCAAGATAAATCATTGATGATTAAACAGCATCTTTGATTTTAAAAAAAAAATTTAATAATCATCGATGATTAATAGAAATGATGATTAAACCCAACCTCAAAGTTTAATCATCGATGATTAAACATATAGTCAAGAATAATCATCGATGATTAAACAACATCTTTGATTTTAAGAACAGAATTTTTTTATTAATCATCGATGATTAATGAGAAATGATGATTAAACCCAACCTCAAAAGTTTAATCATCGATGATTAAACATATAGTCAAGATTAATCATCGATGATTAAACAGCATCTTTGATTTTAAGAACAGAATTGTTTTATTAATCATCGATGATTAATGAGAAATGATGATTAAACCCAACCTCAAAGTTTAATCATCGATGATTAAACATATTGTCAAGAATAATCATCGATGATTAAACAACATCTTTGATTTTAAGAACATAATTGATTTATTAATCATCGATGATTAAATAGAAATGATGATTAAACCCAACCTCAAAAGTTTAATCATCGATGAATAAACGTATAGTCAAGATTAATCATCGATGATTAAACAACATCTTTGCTTTTAAAAACATAATTGTTTTATTAATCATCGATGATTAATAGTAATGATGATTAAACCAAACCTCAAAGTTTAATCACCGATGATTAAACATATAGTCAAGATAAGTCATCGATGATTAAGCATATAGTCAAGATTAATCATCGATGATTAAACATATTGTCAAGATTAATCATCGATGATTAAACAGCATCTTTGATTTTAAGAAATGAATTGTTTTATTAATCATCAATCATTAATAGAAATGATGATTAAACCCAACCTCAAAGTTTAATCATCGATGATTAAACATATAGCCAAGAGTAATCATCGATGATTAAACAACATCTTTGATTTTAAGAATAGAATTGTTTTATTAATCATCGATGATTAATAGTAATGATGATTAAACCAAACCTCAAAGTTTAATCATCGATGATTAAACATATAGTCAAGATAAATCATCGATGATTAAACAGCATCTTTGATTTTAAAAAAAAAATTTAATAATCATCGATGATTAATAGAAATGATGATTAAACCCAACCCCAAAGTTTAATCATCGATGATTAAACATATAGTCAAGAATAATCATCGATGATTAAATAGCATCTTCGATTTTAAGAAACGAATTGTTTTATTAATCATCGGTGATTAATGAGAAATGATGATTAAACCCAACCTCAAAGTTTAATCATCAATGATTAAACATATAGTCATGATTAATCATCGATGATTAAACAGCATCTTTGATTTTAAGAACAGAATTGTTTTATTAATCATCGATGATTAATGAGAAATGATGATTAAACCCAACCTCAAAGTTTAATCATCGATGATTAAACATATTGTCAAGAATAATCATCGATGATTAAACATCATCTTTGATTTTAAGAACATAATTGATTTATTAATCATCGATGATTAAATAGAAATGATAATTAAACCCAACCTCAAAAGTTTAATCATCGATGAATAAACATATAGTCAAGATTAATCATCGATGATTAAACAACATCTTTGCTTTTAAAAACATAATTGTTTTATTAATCATCGATGATTAATAGTAATGATGATTAAACCAAACCTCAAAGTTTAATCACCAATGATTAAACATATAGTCAAGATAAATAATCGATGATTAAGCATATAGTCAAGATTAATCATCGATGATTAAACATATTGTCAAGATTAATCATCGATGATTAAACATCATCTTTGATTTTAAGAAACGAATTGTTTTATTAATCATCGATCATTAATAGAAATGATGATTAAACCCAACCTCAAAGTTTAATCATCGATGATTAAACATATAGTCAAGAGTAATCATCGATGATTAAACAGCATCTTTGATTTTAAGAATAGAATTGTTTTATTAATCATCGATGATTAATAGTAATGATGATTAAGCCAAACCTCAAAGTTTAATCATCGATGATTAAACATATAGTCAAGATAAATCATCGATGATTAAACAGCATCTTTGATTTTTAAAAAAAATTAAGAATCATCGATGATTAATAGAAATGATGATTAAACCCAACCTCAAAGTTTAATCATCTATGATTAAACATATAGTCAAGAATAATCATCGATGATTAAACAGCATCTTTGATTTTATGAACATAATTTTTTTATTAATCATCGATGATTAATGAGAAATGATGATTAAACCCAACCTCAAAAGTTTAATCATCGATGATTAAACATATAGTCAAGATCAATCATCGATGATTAAACAGCATATTTGCTTATAAAAACAGAATTGTTTTACTAATCATCGATGATTAGTAGTAATGATGATTAAACCCAACCTCAAAGTTTAATCATCGATGATTAAGCATATAATCAAGATAAATCATCGATGATTAAACAGCATCTTTGATTTAAAAAAAAAAAAATTTAAATAATCATCGATGATTAATAGAAATGATGATTATACCCAACCTCTAAGTTTAATCATCAATGATTAAACATATAGTCAAGATTAATCATCGATGATTAAACATATAGTCAAGATTAATCATCGATGATTAAACAGCATCTTTAATTTTAAGAAACCAATTGTTTTATTAATCATCGATGATTAATAGAAATGATGATTAAACCCAACCTCAAAGTTTAATCATCGATGATTAAACATATAGTCAAGAGTAATCATTAATTATTAAACAGCATCTTTGATTTTAAGAACAGAATTGTTTTATTAATCATCGAGGATTAAATATTAATGATGATTAAACCCAACCACAAAAGTTTAATCATCGATGATTAAACATATAGTCAAGATTAATCATCGATGATTAAACAGCATCTTTGCTTTTAAAAATAGAATTGTTTTATTAATCATCGATGATTAATAGTAATGATGATTAAACCAAACCTCAATGTTTAATCATCGATGATTAAACATATAGCCAAGATAAATCATCGATGGTTAAACATCATCTTTGATTTAAAAAAAAAAAGAATTTATTTAATAATCATCGATGATTAATAGAAATGATGATTTAACCCAACCTCAAAGTTTAATCATCGATGATTAAACATATAGTCAAGAATAATCATCGATGATTAAACAGCATCTTTGATTTTAAGAACATAATTGATATATTAATCATCGATGATTAAATAGAAATGATGATTAAACCCAACCTCAAAAGTTTAATCATCGATGTTTAAACATATAGTCAAGATTAATCATCGATGATTAAATAACATCTTTGCTTTTAAAAACATAATTGTTTTATTAATCATCGATGATTAATAGTATTGATAATTAAACCAAACCTCAAAGTTTAATCACTAATGATTAAACATATAGTCAAGATAAATAATCGATTATTAAACATCATCTTTGATTTAAAAAAAAAGAATTTTTTTAATAATTATCGATGATTAATAGAAATGTGATTAAACCCCACCTCAAAGTTTAATCATCGATGATTAACACATATAGTCAAGATTAATTACCGATGATTAAACAGCATCTTTGATTTAAAAAAAAGATTTTTTTTAATAATCATCGATGATTAATAGAAATGATGATTAAACCCAACCTCAAAGTTTAATCATCGATGATTAAACATATTGTCAAGAATAATCATCGACTATTAAACAGCATCTTTGATTTTAAGAACATAATTGATTTATTAATCATCGATGATTAAATAGAAATGATGATTAAACCCAACCTCAAAAGTTTAATCATCGATGAATAAACATATAGTCAAGATAAATCATCGATGATTAAACAACATCTTTGCTTTTAAAAACATAATTGTTTTATTAATCATCGATGATTAATAGTAATGATGATTAAACCAAACCTCAAAGTTTAATCACCGATGATTAAACATATAGTCAAGATAAATCATCGATTATTAAACAGCACCTTTGATTTAAAAAAAAAAGAATTTTTTTAATAATTATCGATGATTAATAGAAATGATGATTAAACCCAACCTCAAAGTTTAATCATCTATGATTGAACATATAGTCAAGATTAATCATCGATGATTAAACATATAGTCAAGATTAATCATCGATGATTAAACATCTACTCAAGATTAATCATCGATTACTAAACAGCATCTTTGATTTTAAGAAACGAATTGTTTTATTAATCATCGATGATTAATAGAAATGATGATTAAACCCAACCTCAAAGTTTAATCATCGATGATTAAACATATAGTCAAGAGTAATCATCGATCATTAAACAGCATCTTTGATTTTAAGAATAGAATTGTTTTATTAATCATCGATGATTAATAGTAATGATGATTAAACCAAACCTCAAAGGTATTTGACCTAATAAGATCGTCCAGTTCCTATAGTCAACATCGATGATTAAATATATAGTCAAGATAAATCATCGATGATTAAACATCATCTTTGATTTAAAAAAAAAATAATTTAATAATCATCGATGATTAATAGAAATGATGATTAAACCCAACCTCAAACTTTAATCATCGATGATTAAACATATAGTCAACAATAATCATCGATGATTAAACAGCATCTTTAATTTAAAAACAAAATTGTTTTATTTAATCACCGATGATTAAACATATAGTCAAGATAAATCATCGATTATTAAACAGCATCTTTGATTAAAAAAAAAAGAATTTTTTTAATAATCATCGATGATTAATAGAAATAATGATTAAACCCAACCTGAAAGTTTAATCATCGATAACTGAACATATAGTCAAGATTAATCATCGATGATTAAAAATATAGTCAAGATTAATCATCGATGATTAAACATATAGTCAAGATTAATCATCGATTATTAAACAGCATCTTTGTTTTTAAGAAACGAATTGTTTTATTAATCATCGATGATTAATAGAAATGATGATTAAACCCAACCTCAAAGTTTAATCATCGATGATTAAACATATAGTCAAGAGTAATCATCGATTATTAAACAACATCTTTGATTTTAAGAACTGAATTGTTTTATTAATCATCGATGATTAAATATTAATGATGATAAAACCCAACCTCAAAAGTTTAATCATCGATGATTAAACATATAGTCAAGATTAATCATCGATGATTAAACAGCATCTTTTCTTTTAAAAACAGAATTGTTTTATTAATCATCGATGATTAATAGTAATGATGATTAAACCAAACCTCAAAGTTTAATCATCGATGATTAAACATATAGCCAAGATAAATCATCGATGATTAAATATATAGTCAAGAGTAATCATCGATTATTAAACAGCATCTTTGATTTTAAGAACATAATTGATTTATTAATCATCGATGATTAAATAGAAATGATGATTAAACCCAACCTCAAAAGTTTAATCATCGATGAATAAACATATAGTCAAGATTAATCATCGATGATTAAACAACATCTTTGCTTTTAAAAACATAATTGTTTTATTAATCATCGATGATTAATAGTAATGATGATTAAACCCAACCTCAAAGTTTAATCACCGATGATTAAACATTTAGTCAAGATAAATCATCGATTATTTATAATCATCTTTCATTTAAAAAAAAAGAATTTTTTTAATAATCATCGATGATTAATAGAAATGATGATTAAACCCAACCTCAAAATTTAATCATCGATGATTGAACATATAGTCAAGATTAATCATCGATGATTAAACATATAGTCAAGATTAATCATCGATGATTAAACATATACTCAAGATTAAACATCGATTACTAAACAACAGCTTTGATTTTAAGAAACGAATTGTTTTATTAATCATCGATGATTAATAGAAATTATGATTAAGCCCAACCTCAAAGTTTAATCATCGATGATTAAACATATAGTCAAGATTAATCATCGATGATTAAACATATAGTCAAAGATTAATCATCGATGATTAAACAGCATCTTTGATTTTAAGAAACAAATTGTTTTATTAATCATCGATGATTAATAGAAATGATGATTAAACCCGACCACAAAGTTTAATCATCGATGATTAAACATATAGTCAAGAGTAATCATCGATGGTTAAACAGCATCTTTGATTTTAAGAATAAAATTGTTTTATTAATCATCGATGACTAAATATTAGTGATGATTAAACCCAACCTCAAAAGTTTAATCATCGATGATTAAATAGAAATGATGATTAAACCCAACCTCAAAAGTTTAATCATCGATGATTAAACATATAGTCAAGATTAATCATCGATGATTAAACATATAGTCAAAGATTAATCATCGATGATTAAACAGCATCTTTGCTTTTGAAAATAGAATTGTTTTATTAATCATCGATGATTAATAGTAATGATGATTAAACCAAACCTCAAAGTTTAATAATCGATGATTAAACATATAGCCAAGATAAATCATCGATGATTAAACAGCATCTTTGATTTAAAAAAAAAAGAATTTTTTTAATAATCATCGATGATTAGTAGTAATGATGATTAAACCCAACCTTAAAGTTTAATCATCGATGATTAAGCATATAGTCAAGATAAATCATCGATTATTAAACAACATCTTTGATTTAAAAAAAAAAGAATTTTTTTAATAATCATCGATGATTAATAGAAATGATGATTCTACCCAACCTCTAACTTTAATCATCGATGATAAAACATATAGTCAAGATTAATCATCGATGATTAAACATATAGTCAAGATTAATCATCGATGATTAAACATATAGTCAAGATTAATCATCGATGATTAAACAACATCTTTGATTTTAAGAAACGAATTGTTTCATTAATCATCGGTGATTAATAGAAATGATGATTAAACCCAACCTCAAAGTTTAATCATCGATTATTAAACATATAGTCAAGAGTAATCATCATTTTTGATTTCAAGAACAGAATTGTTTTATTAATCATCGATGATTAAATATTAATGATGATTAAACCCAACCTCAAAAGTTTAATCGTCGCTGATTAAACATATAGTCAAGATTAATCATCGATGATTAAACAGCATCTTTGCTTTTAAAAATATAATTGTTTTATTAATCATCGATGATTAATAGTAATGATGATTAAACCAAACCTCAAAGTTTAATAATCGATGATTAAACATATAGCCAAGATAAATCATCGATGATTAAACAGCATCTTTGATTTAAAAAAAAAAGAATTTTTTTAATAATCATCGATGATTAATAGAAATGGTGATTAAACCCAACCTCAAAGTTTAATCCTCGATGATTAAACATATAGTCAAGAATAATTATCGATGATTAAACAGCATCTTTGATTTTAAGAACATAATTGATTTATTAATCATCGATGATTAAATAGAAATGATGATTAAACCCAACCTCAAAAGTTTAATCATCGATGAATAAACATATAGTCAAGATTAATCATCGATGATTAAACAACATCTTTGCTTTTAAAAACATAATTGTTTTATTAATCATCGATGATTAATAGTAATGATGATTAAACCCAACCTCAAAGTTTAATCACCGATGATTAAACATATAGTCAAGATAAATCATCGATTATTAAACAGCATCTTTGATTTAAAAAAAAAAGAATTTTTTTAATAATCGTCGATGATTAATAGAAATGATGATTAAACCCAACCTCAAAGTTTAATCATCGATGATTGAACATATAGTCAAGATTAATCATCGATGATTAAACATATAGTAAAGATTAATCATCGATGATTAAACATATACTCAAGATTAATCATCGATTACTAAACAACAGCTTTGATTTTAAGAAATGAATTGTTTTATTAATCATCGATGATTAATAGAAATGATGATTAAACCCAACCTCAAAGTTTAATCATCGATAATTAAACATATAGTCAAGATTAATCATCGATGATTGAACATATAGTCAAAGATTAATCATCGATGATTAAACAGCATCTTTGATTTTAAGAAACGAATTATTTTATTAATTGTGACAACTGTCAAAACATAGGATTTCAGCTTAGCTCATAAATAGCGTAATATAGATTTAGTAAGTGAATATAATTTATTTTAGTCAGTTATGATAATAAAAGTGTTAGTTATCATAGGAATCTTGTTGACATGCTTAGAATCCTTAGCATGTCGTATAAACATTTTAGTCGTCTTATAAAGTGACCAAATGAAACAATTAATATTAAATCGCTACAAAATAATAGTAAGAGTTAAAATACATATAATTATATGTAAGAATATAAATTTTAACTTAATGCAATAAAATTAAAATCTAGAACAAATAATTTAATTTAACATATAATTTTACAATTTTTATTTAACAAAATACATACATTGTCATGCAAATACCACTCATTAGCTATCACATGGGGCATAGGAACAAGAAAGAGTCACCTACACTACCCACTAATACTTGGAGTCTTCATTTTCATAGAACACACACAACACTCTTCACTTTTCCTCTCAACTCTCAAAAATCCGGATTCATAAATTCCACCAATATATCTTCACTAAAACTTTCATAACTTTTGATCTACAACTCCAAATTTGGTGATTCAAGTTGCCAAATCAACATAACAACTTCCTCTACAACATTTAACCTTTAAAACACCCAAACTTTCACTGGAAGTCAGTCGAAATATATCTTCAAAGAGGCTGTCCAGTTTTGTGTTCTTCAACATTCTTATGTAAGTCGATTTCCTTGTATTTCTTGCACTTTTCTTATGTTTTTCTTTCATCTTTCTCCATGTTTCTTGAGTTTTTCTATCCATGAAAGGCACTTAGGTGTCTAGATGGTAGATTACACACCATTGTCTTCAAGACACCTAATGAAGGTGGTAATCCATGATCCATACATCAAAAACTCAAGAACATAAAGTTTGATGTACATGCATGTATCTTTTCTTTCAAATCTTAGATGTTTGATCACATGCATGTGTTTATAAAAGTTAATAGCTTATTTTGATCTAAAAATAACTTTCATAATCCTAAATAAGTGTTAAAATTTAAGATTCAAACCATTGAATGTAAAGAAATGGCTAGAACCTTTAAAACCTTTAAAACTTCCATTTTTGAAATCTGGCAGATTGCATGCATGTACTTCATTCGGACATATCTTGAGTTTTATCCATTTAAAATACATGATTCTTTTTCTAAAAGTTAGTTTTATGTCTTATCTTTCCAACCCATGTAATTTCATTCCAAAATATGGAGTTTTGACCCACGAAACTCTACCCACAAGTTAGATGTGCAAACAGCTAACTGGGCAGAATAAAACTCAACATTAAAATGCTATATCTAATTCATAAAACATTAAAAATACTTGATTTTTCTTCTAGAATTTAATTTAAAGAGATATCTTTCAAATGCAACTGGTTTCATCGAAAAACATAAAGATTTGACCTCCAAACCAAACATGCAAAGGTAAGAGTGCACTGAAAAGAGTGCTGGCAGATTTTTACATGCAACTTTAAGTAATCATAACTCCTTTATAAAACATGCAAATGTAATGATTCTTTTTTTTAAACTTTAGTTGAGTGAGTTATCTTTAATACCCCATAAAATACAGAGAAAAACTCGAATATTTGATACCCCAAATAGGTCAAACAAAATCAGTGTGCAGACTGATTTGAAGTTACTGATACATACATTTATAAAATATAATTAAAATAGTTATACAACTTCAAAAATAATAAAAGTTATGCTAAAAGTTCCCTAACACACTAAATAAAAACATATAAAAAGTTGGTAAATTAAATCATTTGTTATGATATTAAAATAACTTGTGAAAGTGGACTAAAAATCTGGACAGCAACAAACATTTAGCTTTAGATATGAGAAAAGTAACTTCTAAGAAATATTGGACTATGTAGCACATAAAGTATAATATTTTACAATATACAAGTTAATTATAATATAACACATGTAAAATAGAAATATAAACTCAAATGAGCATATAAGTATAAAGTGCATACCAACAAGAATAAGACTTATAAGTATACATTTTTAGGAAATACAAAAATTAACATATAAATAAAGGTGAAACTAAACATATCTATATATATAAAGTAAGTAGGATTATATATATAAACTAATATACTACATAAAGGACTACAAATATTAAAAACTTATAACTATAATTGACAATTATGTACATCTCAATAAGTTCACTATTTTCCTTACGAAAATTCTTAAAATAAACCTTAAATACTGTATATAGAAAGTCTAAGATTTTATGAAGTTATAATAGCTAAATAATATTTTATCCCTAAGGTTAGACATAGCCTAATATTCAATTCCATTAATATAGGAAGGATTTAAGTCGGACTGAGCATCAAACGGAAAATTGTTGGATACAGCTACACACTGTGAGTATCATAGCCCCTTTTTACTTTGTTTTTAAATATTTTGGGGTGAAAAGCATGTTATAAAGTTTTTAATGGTTGCTCTATGATTGAAAAATGTTGTTGAATTAAATTGTTTGTGCACTATGTTATGTATGCTAAAATGCAATTGCTTGAGTTAAAAAGTGTAAGTCCCCGAAACGTGGAATTAAAATTTAGTGACACTACCATTAACTCGAACGGGGGCCTGCGGTTTTGTGGATAGCGCTATTAGGGTTTGGACATCCCCACTTAAGGTCGACGGGCCTTGGGTGCACATTTCCTAAAATTAAAAGTTGGGTTCTACACATGTGAGAAATTGCTCACCGCTGAGGTAGGACTGGTTACATTAGGGGCATCGTTGTCTGATTGGTTTGGTAGTGGCTCATGGCGGATAATTGCTAGCGTATTGTGACTTGTGCTAAAAATATATTTGAGCAACCAGTTACTCAATGTCTTGTGAACAAAAGTTTCACAATAACAACTTATGGATACTAATTTAATTTTTGTTCATCAAAAACCTATGAACTCACCAACTCTTTGTAGTTGACCTTTTTAACTCATGCTTTTCAGGTATAAACAAGTAAGTGTTGGCATGTAGGTGCATTTTGTGTGACGACATCAACATCAAGAAATTTTAAAATCCTTTATCATCAACTTTATCTATTGTGAATTTTGGGAACAAATTTGGTTGTAATAATTTAATTTTTGAACTACTTTTGATTAATGTTGTAGTTGGTGTTGTTTATTACCTCATGCTATGAAACCTTATGCTGTTGTATCTCGTGTTTCCGCTTTAGCGGGGTGTGACAGATTTGGTATCAGAGCCTAAGGTTATAGAGAATGCCGGTTTTCTTATGAAAACCTAAAACTATAACCAAAAATTCTCAAACAATTTTCAAAAAGGTTTCCCAAAATAAAATAAAATAAAATAAAATAAATATTGTTTAGACATGGAAGGCATGATTTTGTGTGTGTTTGCATAAACATTGCATACCCTAGGCACTCACAATTGCACAATTAGCTATTAAGTTAGTTATTATCACATTTAATACTTGGTAGATCTTACGTGGCACAAACCCTATATTCTAAGATTAGCCTCAATACTTTGGTTTAACATCAAGTCATAACCCACTAGTTATGGTACACATGAAGTGAAAAATACTGCTAATTCTCGGGAGATAAATGATCCTTTTGATGACGTACTTTGAGTAGTTATTAAATACTCATAGAGACCTTTAAAATTTAGATGATTACTTTTTTCCTGTTATTGATACAATTATCTTGTAGAGGAAAGTAATCTTACTCTATTAGCCTAACTAATGGCTCAAATTGAAAAGTTTATCAATAATATAACAATAAATATTGTGGACACTCAATAGAGAGCAGCTATGTATCTGCATAAGAAGTGAGTTTCGACAGAGCTACTAGCGAATGTCCTTGTGCATCAATAATGTAGTTCACTCCCATAGGTTCACAAATTAAAGTTAACTTTAAGGAGCTAGCATTGTAATATCGAAGAAAGTGATGTTAGGAGCATCGTATAAAGCATGGGAGCAGACACCATGTGTCGTCACTAATATACACTTCGGACGTACTTCCGTCATGAATCACAAATACTATAATCCTTTATAAAAGAATATAAGTGTAGGATATAGTAGAATCGTTAATATGATCACTGAATTGCATATGTTAGGTATACGATAGAGGTGCATGTAAGAATAAAATTGCAAAAAAAAAAAAAAAAAAAAAAACTAACTAATAATAAAAATAAAATAAAATAAAATTTTAAATAAATAAATAATAACATCCATTGATTGTAAATGAATTAGATGTCATTATAGTTAAAATAAGGCATCATAATGAAGGATAAATAATCTATAATTATAAAAGAATTGGAAGAAGATAATTATATTTAGGAAAGGAAGTATGAAGTGATAATGACAAGGAAATATTGTATGATGTAATCATAAAAACGTCTGGCCAACGTGTTTATAATTACACGATACAATATTGAGTTATCAAAGTCACTGATTGTTCATCGAACTGAAGAATGAAAGAGGTATATACAAGTAGTATATATACTATTAAAATAAGTAAGACTAATAGTTAACCAAGTCAATAAAATACCATCAAGAAATAAAGATAAGTCAAGGTTGGAGGATAAACTTACTTGACTAATAATGTGATGTTAGATTAGTGATCAATTTTGAGTGACCTTTGATGAGAAAGATAATGATGATGGTGATGAAGTTCGATGACCCCGGTTTATAATAAAGTTTATAAGGACATCAAAATCACTCAAGAAGGAGTAGGAAGAAGAAATATATAATAATGAAAGATTAAGAAAATGAAGTAAATATTAAAATGGTTAACGTTAAACTATGAATTTAGCGGAGGTGAAAGTGCCTAATAAATGAAAAGAAAAATAAATTCGATGAGCGTAAAATTTACTATATACATGGAGGAGAATTAATAAATAAAGAATTGTTTCGCAAAATTTTTATAAAGTAAATGATAAGAAAATAGAAGAATTAAGGATGTGTCATATCATATAATAGAAAAATTACAATAATATGTGAGATGAACAATAGTATTTAAATTTCTATAATACTAACAAAAAAAAAATGAATAAATAAAAATACTTCAAAATGATGAGTTATCCTGAGATTTGAGTGAAACATGGATGTGAAGTATGATTTTCGTTTATCTTCTATTACATTTCATTTTAACCATAGTTAGTATATAAACAAAATTATTACTTTAATGAATAATGAGATCTATAACTGGTCACGGGAATCACAAAGGAATAAAGAAATATAAAGACCTAACATTAAAAGGATGAAAAATATAGATTTATTGATACCAATGATATATAAAACCTGATAAATGAATGACAGAGATGAGTGAGTTAGACTCATTGATAACGTAATTTTAAGAAGTTTGAATTAGGTGTACTAAAGAAAGAAATGATAGTATACAGATTACAAATTGATGACAAGTAAGACAATATAAAAAGAAATAATGAGGATGACAAGAACAAATTTATATCCGTTAGAATTTAAAATTGTCATTCAAGAAATGAGGATTACTATCGAGAATGAATAATAAACAAATAGTTAATGAACCAGTTCATGAGTAAATAGAGTTATGCAGAAGATAAAAATGATATGTGAGTTGAAGTCAGTTCATGAAGTAAGAGGAGGACCATAGCTACATGTTGGTAAAGAAGTGAGCCGAAACTTTCAAAAACGGAGAGTGGAACATGAATATATGCATCAAGAACAAGATTAGAACATTAATAAGTGAAAATATATAATAACTCTATCGCATCTATATCTTTTATATATAAGTTGTGGTACAAGGATAATCAAGTTATATGAAAGATATAATTCACGAAAGTAATTAAAACCAAGAATTAATTATTTGAAAACAACTATCGGTACTTTAGAGTATATGTGCAGTGATAAGATACATATGTAGTATAGTTATGAAATATAAATACATGAGAAATAATAAATAGCTAAATATGTAGTCGAATTATAGTAGACACTGATAGATACGATATATAAAAGAAGTTTATTTTAAAATTAATATCTTCATTGTCAAATCAACAAAGTAAATAATAAGTGAAATGAAACCAACATGGTAATTAATATAAAAAAAAAAAAAAAAAAAAATTTTAAAGGGTATGAGCATTATGAGGAGTCGTTCATACAAGTTTAAAGACTCGAATCTTTGAAACGTAAAAAAAAGAAAAAAAGAGAGAACAAAAAGAACAATTCAAAAATTTCCAAAAATATATGCTACATACTTGTGCAATAGATCGTGATAAGAGTTGTGCAGATAGTCACATGAAACCTCTAGAATTCCAAATGAGTGATAAAAGACTTCAAAAGGTATCACTATGGAAATGAATTATTCTTCAGAAGTGAAGACAAAGTAAACAATATAAATATATATTGGAACATTTAAAATAATAGAAAGAATCAGGTCAGTGCAAGATAAACTTAAACTTACAAGAACAAAATGTCATCCAAGATAAATTTCATGTATCAAACCTAAAGAAATCTTTTACTTTTAAAATGTTGATCATATCCCAACAAAAAGTTAAGATTAAAAAAAACCGATTGCTGTTTAAGGAGGAACCAGTTGAAATTCTAGATCGCAAAATAAAACTACTTATACGAAGTAAAAATATAATTTTTATGGTTCCCTGAAATTCAAGACACTTGGATATAAGAGCATTATATGAAATTAAAGCAACCGAGCCAAATTTCTAAAGAGCAAAATAGGGATGTCAATTAATAAATTTCGGGACGAAATTTCTCTAACTAGGGGAGATTGTGACAACTGTCAAAACATAGGATTTCAGCTTAGCTCATAAATAGCGTAATATAGATTTAGTAAGTGAATATAATTTATTTTAGTCAGTTATGATAATAAAAGTGTTAGTTATCATAGGAATCTTGTTGACATGCTTAGAATCCTTAGCATGTCGTATAAACATTTTAGTCGTCTTATAAAGTGACCAAATGAAACAATTAATATTAAATCGCTACAAAATAATAGTAAGAGTTAAAATACATATAATTATATGTAAGAATATAAATTTTAACTTAATGCAATAAAATTAAAATCTAGAACAAATAATTTAATTTAACATATAATTTTACAATTTTTATTTAACAAAATACATACATTGTCATGCAAATACCACTCATTAGCTATCACATGGGGCATAGGAACAAGAAAGAGTCACCTACACTACCCACTAATACTTGGAGTCTTCATTTTCATAGAACACACACAACACTCTTCACTTTTCCTCTCAACTCTCAAAAATCCGGATTCATAAATTCCACCAATATATCTTCACTAAAACTTTCATAACTTTTGATCTACAACTCCAAATTTGGTGATTCAAGTTGCCAAATCAACATAACAACTTCCTCTACAACATTTAACCTTTAAAACACCCAAACTTTCACTGGAAGTCAGTCGAAATATATCTTCAAAGAGGCTGTCCAGTTTTGTGTTCTTCAACATTCTTATGTAAGTCGATTTCCTTGTATTTCTTGCACTTTTCTTATGTTTTTCTTTCATCTTTCTCCATGTTTCTTGAGTTTTTCTATCCATGAAAGGCACTTAGGTGTCTAGATGGTAGATTACACACCATTGTCTTCAAGACACCTAATGAAGGTGGTAATCCATGATCCATACATCAAAAACTCAAGAACATAAAGTTTGATGTACATGCATGTATCTTTTCTTTCAAATCTTAGATGTTTGATCACATGCATGTGTTTATAAAAGTTAATAGCTTATTTTGATCTAAAAATAACTTTCATAATCCTAAATAAGTGTTAAAATTTAAGATTCAAACCATTGAATGTAAAGAAATGGCTAGAACCTTTAAAACCTTTAAAACTTCCATTTTTGAAATCTGGCAGATTGCATGCATGTACTTCATTCGGACATATCTTGAGTTTTATCCATTTAAAATACATGATTCTATTTCTAAAAGTTAGTTTTATGTCTTATCTTTCCAACCCATGTAATTTCATTCCAAAATATGGAGTTTTGACCCACGAAACTCTACCCACAAGTTAGATGTGCAAACAGCTAACTGGGCAGAATAAAACTCAACATTAAAATGCTATATCTAATTCATAAAACATTAAAAATACTTGATTTTTCTTCTAGAATTTAATTTAAAGAGATATCTTTCAAATGCAACTGGTTTCATCGAAAAACATAAAGATTTGACCTCCAAACCAAACATGCAAAGGTAAGAGTGCACTGAAAAGAGTGCTGGCAGATTTTTACATGCAACTTTAAGTAATCATAACTCCTTTATAAAACATGCAAATGTAATGATTCTTTTTTTTAAACTTTAGTTGAGTGAGTTATCTTTAATACCCCATAAAATACAGAGAAAAACTCGAATATTTGATACCCCAAATAGGTCAAACAAAATCAGTGTGCAGACTGATTTGAAGTTACTGATACATACATTTATAAAATATAATTAAAATAGTTATACAACTTCAAAAATAATAAAAGTTATGCTAAAAGTTCCCTAACACACTAAATAAAAACATATAAAAAGTTGGTAAATTAAATCATTTGTTATGATATTAAAATAACTTGTGAAAGTGGACTAAAAATCTGGACAGCAACAAACATTTAGCTTTAGATATGAGAAAAGTAACTTCTAAGAAATATTGGACTATGTAGCACATAAAGTATAATATTTTACAATATACAAGTTAATTATAATATAACACATGTAAAATAGAAATATAAACTCAAATGAGCATATAAGTATAAAGTGCATACCAACAAGAATAAGACTTATAAGTATACATTTTTAGGAAATACAAAAATTAACATATAAATAAAGGTGAAACTAAACATATCTATATATATAAAGTAAGTAGGATTATATATATAAACTAATATACTACATAAAGGACTACAAATATTAAAAACTTATAACTATAATTGACAATTATGTACATCTCAATAAGTTCACTATTTTCCTTACGAAAATTCTTAAAATAAACCTTAAATACTGTATATAGAAAGTCTAAGATTTTATGAAGTTATAATAGCTAAATAATATTTTATCCCTAAGGTTAGACATAGCCTAATATTCAATTCCATTAATATAGGAAGGATTTAAGTCGGACTGAGCATCAAACGGAAAATTGTTGGATACAGCTACACACTGTGAGTATCATAGCCCCTTTTTACTTTGTTTTTAAATATTTTGGAGTGAAAAGCATGTTATAAAGTTTTTAATGGTTGCTCTATGATTGAAAAATGTTGTTGAATTAAATTGTTTGTGCACTATGTTATGTATGCTAAAATGCAATTGCTTGAGTTAAAAAGTGTAAGTCCCCGAAACGTGGAATTAAAATTTAGTGACACTACCATTAACTCGAACGGGGGCCTGCGGTTTTGTGGATAGCGCTATTAGGGTTTGGACATCCCCACTTAAGGTCGACGGGCCTTGGGTGCACATTTCCTAAAATTAAAAGTTGGGTTCTACACATGTGAGAAATTGCTCACCGCTGAGGTAGGACTGGTTACATTAGGGGCATCGTTGTCTGATTGGTTTGGTAGTGGCTCATGGCGGATAATTGCTAGCGTATTGTGACTTGTGCTAAAAATATATTTGAGCAACCAGTTACTTAATGTCTTGTGAACAAAAGTTTCACAATAACAACTTATGGATACTAATTTAATTTTTGTTCATCAAAAACCTATGAACTCACCAACTCTTTGTAGTTGACCTTTTTAACTCATGCTTTTCAGGTATAAACAAGTAAGTGTTGGCATGTAGGTGCATTTTGTGTGACGACATCAACATCAAGAAATTTTAAAATCCTTTATCATCAACTTTATCTATTGTGAATTTTGGGAACAAATTTGGTTGTAATAATTTAATTTTTGAACTACTTTTGATTAATGTTGTAGTTGGTGTTGTTTATTACCTCATGCTATGAAACCTTATGCTGTTGTATCTCGTGTTTCCGCTTTAGCGGGGTGTGACATTAATCATCGATGATTAATAGAAATGATGATTAAACCCGACCTCAAAGTTTAATCATCGATGATTAAACATATAGTCAGGAGTAATCATCGATGATTAAACAACATCTTTGATTTTAAGAACAAAATTGTTTTATTAATCATCGATGATTAAATATTAGTGATGATTAAACCCAACCTCAAAAGTTTAATCATCGATGATTAAACATATAGTCAAGATTAATCATCGATGGTTAAACAGCATCTTTGCTTTTAAAAACATAATTGTTTTATTAATCATCGGTGATTAATAGTAATGATGATTAAACCAAACCTCAAAGTTTAATCATCAATGATTAAACATATAGTCAAGATAAATCATCGATGATTAAACAGCATCTTTGATTTTAAAAAAAAGAATTTTTTTAATAATCATCGATGATTAATAGAAATAATGATTAAACCCAACCTCAAAGTTTAATAATCGATGATTAAACATATAGTCAAGATTAATTACTGATGATTAAACAGCAACTTTCATTTTATAAAAAGAATTGTTTTAATAATCATCGATGATTAATAGAAATGATGATTAAACCCAACCTCAAAGTTTAATCATCGATGATTAAACATATAGTCAAGATTAATCATCGATGATTAAACATATAGTCAAGATTAATCATCGATGATTAAACAACATCTTAGCTTTTAAAAACATAATTGTTTTATTAATCATCGATGATTAATAGTAATGATGATTAAACCCAACCTCAAAGTTTAATCACCGATGATTAAACATTTAGTCAAGATAAATCATCGATTATTAATAATCATCTTTCATTTAAAAAAAAAGAATTTTTTTAATAATCATCGATGATTAATAGAAATGATGATTAAACCCAACCTCAAAATTTAATCATCGATGATTGAACATATAGTCAAGATTAATCATCGATGATTAAACATATAGTCAAGATTAATCATCGATGATTAAACATATACTCAAGATTAAACATCGATTACTAAACAACAGCTTTGATTTTAAGAAACGAATTGTTTTATTAATCATCGATGATTAATAGAAATTATGATTAAGCCCAACCTCAAAGTTTAATCATCGATGATTAAACATATAGTCAAGATTAATCATCGATGATTAAACATATAGTCAAAGATTAATCATCGATGATTAAACAGCATCTTTGATTTTAAGAAACGAATTGTTTTATTAATCATCGATGATTAATAGAAATGATGATTAAACCCGACCACAAAGTTTAATCATCGATGATTAAACATATAGTCAAGAGTAATCATCGATGGTTAAACAGCATCTTTGATTTTAAGAATAAAATTGTATTATTAATCATCGATGACTAAATATTAGTGATGATTAAACCCAACCTCAAAAGTTTAATCATCGATGATTAAATAGAAATGATGATTAAACCCAACCTCAAAAGTTTAATCATCGATGATTAAACATATAGTCAAGATTAATCATCGATGATTAAACATATAGTCAAAGATTAATCATCGATGATTAAACAGCATCTTTGCTTTTGAAAATAGAATTGTTTTATTAATCATCGATGATTAATAGTAATGATGATTAAACCAAACCTCAAAGTTTAATAATCGATGATTAAACATATAGCCAAGATAAATCATCGATGATTAAACAGCATCTTTGATTTAAAAAAAAAAAGAATTTTTTTAATAATCATCGATGATTAGTAGTAATGATGATTAAACCCAACCTTAAAGTTTAATCATCGATGATTAAGCATATAGTCAAGATAAATCATCGATTATTAAACAACATCTTTGATTTAAAAAAAAAAGAATTTTTTTAATAATCATCGATGATTAATAGAAATGATGATTCTACCCAACCTCTAACTTTAATCATCGATGATAAAACATATAGTCAAGATTAATCATCGATGATTAAACATATAGTCAAGATTAATCATCGATGATTAAACATATAGTCAAGATTAATCATCGATGATTAAACAACATCTTTGATTTTAAGAAACGAATTGTTTCATTAATCATCGGTGATTAATAGAAATGATGATTAAACCCAACCTCAAAGTTTAATCATCGATTATTAAACATATAGTCAAGAGTAATCATCGATTATTAAACAGCATTTTTGATTTTAAGAACAGAATTGTTTTATTAATCATCGATGATTAAATATTAATGATGATTAAACCCAACCTCAAAAGTTTAATCGTCGCTGATTAAACATATAGTCAAGATTAATCATCGATGATTAAACAGCATCTTTGCTTTTGAAAATAGAATTGTTTTATTAATCATCGATGATTAATAGTAATGATGATTAAACCAAACCTCAAAGTTTAATAATCGATGATTAAACATATAGCCAAGATAAATCATCGATGATTAAACAGCATCTTTGATTTAAAAAAAAAAGAATTTTTTTAATAATCATCGATGATTAATAGAAATGGTGATTAAACCCAACCTCAAAGTTTAATCCTCGATGATTAAACATATAGTCAAGAATAATTATCGATGATTAAACAGCATCTTTGATTTTAAGAACATAATTGATTTATTAATCATCGATGATTAAATAGAAATGATGATTAAACCCAACCTCAAAAGTTTAATCATCGATGAATAAACATATAGTCAAGATTAATCATCGATGATTAAACAACATCTTTGCTTTTAAAAACATAATTGTTTTATTAATCATCGATGATTAATAGTAATGATGATTAAACCCAACCTCAAAGTTTAATCACCGATGATTAAACATATAGTCAAGATAAATCATCGATTATTAAACAGCATCTTTGATTTTAAAAAAAAGAATTTTTTTAATAATCGTCGATGATTAATAGAAATGATGATTAAACCCAACCTCAAAGTTTAATCATCGATGATTGAACATATAGTCAAGATTAATCATCGATGATTAAACATATAGTCAAGATTAATCATCGATGATTAAACATATACTCAAGATTAATCATCGATTACTAAACAACAGCTTTGATTTTAAGAAATGAATTGTTTTATTAATCATCGATGATTAATAGAAATGATGATTAAACCCAACCTCAAAGTTTAATCATCGATAATTAAACATATAGTCAAGATTAATCATCGATGATTGAACATATAGTCAAAGATTAATCATCGATGATTAAACAGCATCTTTGATTTTAAGAAACAAATTATTTTATTAATCATCGATGATTAATAGAAATGATGATTAAACCCGACCTCAAAGTTTAATCATCGATGATTAAACATATAGTCAGGAGTAATCATCGATGATTAAACAACATCTTTGATTTTAAGAACAAAATTGTTTTATTAATCATCGATGATTAAATATTAGTGATGATTAAACCCAACCTCAAAAGTTTAATCATCGATGATTAAACATATAGTCAAGATTAATCATCGATGGTTAAACAGCATCTTTGCTTTTAAAAACATAATAGTTTTATTAATCATCGGTGATTAATAGTAATGATGATTAAACCAAACCTCAAAGTTTAATCATCAATGATTAAACATATAGTCAAGATAAATCATCGATGATTAAACAGCATCTTTGATTTAAAAAAAAAGAATTTTTTTAATAATCATCGATGATTAATAGAAATAATGATTAAACCCAACCTCAAAGTTTAATAATCGATGATTAAACATATAGTCAAGATTAATTACTGATGATTAAACAGCAACTTTCATTTTATAAAAAGAATTGTTTTAATAATCATCGATGATTAATAGAAATGATGATTAAACCCAACCTCAAAGTTTAATCATCGATGATTAAACATATAGTCAAGATTAATCATCGATGATTAAACATATAGTCAAGATTAATCATCGATGATTAAACATATAGTCAAGATTAATCATCGATGATTAAACATATACTCAAGATTAATCATCGATTACTAAACAGCAGCTTTGATTTTAAGAAACGAATTGTTTTATTAATCATCGATGATTAATAGAAATGATGATTAAACCCGACCTCAAAGTTTAATCATCGATGATTAAACATATACTCAAGAGTAATCATCGATGATTAAACAGCATCTTTTATTTTAAGAACAAAATTGTTTTATTAATCATCGATGATTAAATATTAGTGATGATTAAACCCAGCCTCAAAAGTTTAATCATCGATGATTAAACAGCATCTTTGCTTTTAAAAACATAATTGTTTTATTAATCATCGATGATTAATGAGAAATGATGATTAAACCCGACCTCAAAAGTTTAATCATCGATGATTAAACATATAGTCAAGATTAATCATCGATGATTAAACATCATCTTTGCTTTTAAAAACATAATTGTTTTATTAATCATCGATGATTAATGAGAAATGACGATTAAACCCAACCTCAAAAGTTTAATCATCGATGATTAAACATATAGTCAAGATTAATCATCGATGATTAAAAGCATCTTTGCTTTTAAAAACAGAATTGTTTTACTAATCATCGATGATTAGTAGTAATGATGATTAAACCCAACCTCAAAGTTTAATCATCGAGGATTAAGCATATAGTCAAGATAAATCATCGATGATTAAACAACATCTTTGATTTAAAAAAAAAGAATTTTTTTAATAATCATCGATGATTAATAGAAATGATGATTATACACGACCTCTAAGTTTAATCATCGATGATTAAACATATAGTCAAGATTAATCATCGATGATTAATCTTGACTATATGTTTAATCATCGATGATTAAACATATAGTCAAGATTAATCATCGATGATTAAACAGCATCTTTGATTTTAAGAAACGAATTGTTTTATTAATCCTCGATGATTAATAGAAATGATGATTAAACCCAACCTCAAAGTTTAATCATCGATGATTAAACATATAGTCAAGAGTAATCATCGATTATTAAACAGCATCTTTGATTTTAAGAACAGAATTGTTTTATTAATCATCGATGATTAAATATTAATGATGATTAAACCCAATCTCAAAAGTTTAATCATCGACGATTAAACATATAGTCAAGATTAATCATCGATCATTAAACAGCATCTTTGCTTTTAAAAACAGAATTGTTTTATTAATCATCGATGATTAATAGTAATGATGATTATACCAAACCTCAAAGTTTAATCATCGATGATTAAACATATAGCCAAGATAAATCATCGATGATTAAACAGCATATTTGATTTAAAAAAAAAGAATTTTTTTAATAATCATCGATGATTAATAGAAATGATGATTAAACCCAACCTCAAAGTTTAATCCTCGATGATTAAACATATAGTCAACAATAATCATCGATGATTAAACAGCATCTTTGATTTTAAGAACATAATTGATTTATTAATCATCGATGATTAAATAGAAATGATGATTAAACCCAACCTGAAAGTTTAATCACCGATGATTAAACATATAGTCAAGATAAATCATCGATTATTAAACAACATCTTTGATTTAAAAAAAAGAATTTTTTTAATAATTATCGATGATTAATAGAAATGATGATTAAACCCAACCTCAAAGTTTAATCATCGATGATTGAACATATAGTCAAGATTAATCATCGATGATTAAACATATAGTCAAGATTAATCATCGATGATTAAACATATATAGTCAAGATTAATCATTGATGATTAAACATATATACTCAAGATTAATCATCGATTACTAAACAACAGCTTTGATTTTAAGAAACGAATTGTTTTATTAATCATCGATGATTAATAGAATTGATGATTAAGCCCAACCTCAAAGTTTAATCATCGACGATTAAACATATAGTCAAGATTAATCATCGATGATTAAACATATAGTCAAAGATTAATCATCGATGATTAAACAGCATCTTTGATTTTAAGAAACGAATTGTTTTATTAGTCATCGATGATTAATAGAAATGATGATTAACGCGACCTCAAAGTTTAATCATCGATGATTAAACATATAGTCAAGAGTAATCATCGATGATTAAACAGCATCTTTGATTTTAAGAACAAAATTGTTTTATTAATCATCGATGATTAAATATTAGTGATGATTAAACCCAACCTCAAAAGTTTAATCATCGATGAATAAACATACAGTCAAGATTAATCATCGATGATTAAACAACATCTTTGCTTTTAAAAACATAATTGTTTTATTAATCATCTATGATTAATAGTAATGATGATTAAACTCAACCTCAAAGTTTAATCACCGATGATTAAACATATAGTCAAGATAAATCATCGATGATTAAACATATATAGTCAAGATTAATCATCGATGATTAAACATATATACTCAAGATTAATCATCGATTACTAAACAACAGCTTTGATTTTAAGAAACGAATTGTTTTATTAATCATCGATGATTAATAGAAATGATGATTAAGCCCAACCTCAAAGTTTAATCATCGATGATTAAACATATAGTCAAGATTAATCATCGATGATTAAACATATAGTCAAAGATTAATCATCGATGATTAAACAGCATCTTTGATTTTAAGAAACGAATTGTTTTATTAATCATCGATGATTAATAGAAATGATGATTAAACCCGACCACAAAGTTTAATCATCGATGATTAAACATATAGTCAAGAGTAATCATCGATGATTAAACAGCATCTTTGATTTTAAGAATAAAATTGTTTTATTAATCATCGATGACTAAATATTAGAAATGATTAAACCCAACCTCAAAAGTTTAATCATCGATGATTAAATAGAAATGATGATTAAACCCAACCTCAAAAGTTTAATCATCGATGATTAAACATATAGTCAAGATTAATCATCGATGATTAAACATATAGTCAAAGATTAATCATCGATGATTAAACAGCATCTTTGCTTTTGAAAATAGAATTGTTTTATTAATCATCGATGATTAATAGTAATGATGATTAAACCAAACCTCAAAGTTTAATAATCGATGATTAAACATATAGCCAAGATAAATCATCGATGATTAAACAGCATCTTTGATTTAAAAAAAAAAGAATTTTTTTAATAATCATCGATGATTCGTAGTAATGATGATTAAACCCAACCTTAAAGTTTAATCATCGATGATTAAGCATATAGTCAAGATAAATCATCGATTATTAAACAACATCTTTGATTTAAAAAAAAAAAGAATTTTTTTAATAATCATCGATGATTAATAGAAATGATGATTCTACCCAACCTCTAACTTTAATCATCGATGATAAAACATATAGTCAAGATTAATCATCGATGATTAAACATATAGTCAAGATTAATCATCGATGATTAAACATATAGTCAAGATTAATCATCGATGATTAAACAACATCTTTGATTTTAAGAAACGAATTGTTTCATTAATCATCGGTGATTAATAGAAATGATGATTAAACCCAACCTCAAAGTTTAATCATCGATTATTAAACATATAGTCAAGAGTAATCATCGATTATTAAACAGCATTTTTGATTTTAAGAACAGAATTGTTTTATTAATCATCGATGATTAAATATTAATGATGATTAAACCCAACCTCAAAAGTTTAATCGTCGCTGATTAAACATATAGTCAAGATTAATCATCGATGATTAAACAGCATCTTTGCTTTTAAAAATAGAATTGTTTTATTAATCATCGATGATTAATAGTAATGATGATTAAACCAAACCTCAAAGTTTAATAATCGATGATTAAACATATAGCCAAGATAAATCATCGATGATTAAACAGCATCTTTGATTTAAAAAAAAAGAATTTTTTTAATAATCATCGATGATTAATAGAAATGGTGATTAAACCCAACCTCAAAGTTTAATCCTCGATGATTAAACATATAGTCAAGAATAATTATCGATGATTAAACAGCATCTTTGATTTTAAGAACATAATTGATTTATTAATCATCGATGATTAAATAGAAATGATGATTAAACCCAACCTCAAAAGTTTAATCATCGATGAATAAACATATAGTCAAGATTAATCATCGATGATTAAACAACATCTTTGCTTTTAAAAACATAATTGTTTTATTAATCATCGATGATTAATAGTAATGATGATTAAACCCAACCTCAAAGTTTAATCACCGATGATTAAACATATAGTCAAGATAAATCATCGATTATTAAACAGCATCTTTGATTTTAAAAAAAAGAATTTTTTTAATAATCGTCGATGATTAATAGAAATGATGATTAAACCCAACCTCAAAGTTTAATCATCGATGATTGAACATATAGTCAAGATTAATCATCGATGATTAAACATATAGTCAAGATTAATCATCGATGATTAAACATATACTCAAGATTAATCATCGATTACTAAACAACAGCTTTGATTTTAAGAAATGAATTGTTTTATTAATCATCGATGATTAATAGAAATGATGATTAAACCCAACCTCAAAGTTTAACCATCGATGATTAAACATATAGTCAAGATTAATCATCGATGATTGAACATATAGTCAAAGATTAATCATCGATGATTAAACAGCATCTTTGATTTTAAGAAACGAATTATTTTATTAATCATCGATGATTAATAGAAATGATGATTAAACCCGACCTCAAAGTTTAATCATCGATGATTAAACATATAGTCAGGAGTAATCATCGATGATTAAACAGCATCTTTGATTTTAAGAACAAAATTGTTTTATTAATCATCGATGATTAAATATTAGTGATGATTAAACCCAACCTCAAAAGTTTAATCATCGATGATTAAACATATAGTCAAGATTAATCATCGATGGATAAACAGCATCTTTGCTTTTAAAAACATAATTGTTTTATTAATCATCGGTGATTAATAGTAATGATGATTAAACCAAACCTCAAAGTTTAATCATCAATGATTAAACATATAGTCAAGATAAATCATCGATGATTAAACAGCATCTTTGATTTAAAAAAAAAGAATTTTTTTAATAATCATCGATGATTAATAGAAATAATGATTAAACCCAACCTCAAAGTTTAATAATCGATGATTAAACATATAGTCAAGATTAATTACCGATGATTAAACAGCAACTTTCATTTTATAAAAAGAATTGTTTTAATAATCATCGATGATTAATAGAAATGATGATTAAACCCAACCTCAAAGTTTAATCATCGATGATTAAACATATAGTCAAGATTAATCATCGATGATTAAACATATAGTCAAGATTAATCATCGATGATTAAACATATACTCAAGATTAATCATCGATTACTAAACAGCAGCTTTGATTTTAAGAAACGAATTGTTTTATTAATCATCGATGATTAATAGAAATGATGATTAAACCCGACCTCAAAGTTTAATCATCGATGATTAAACATATACTCAAGAGTAATCATCGATGATTAAACAGCATCTTTGATTTTAAGAACAAAATTGTTTTATTAATCATCGATGATCAAATATTAGTGATGATTAAACCCAGCCTCAAAAGTTTAATCATCGATGATTAAACATATAGTCGAGATTAATCATCGATGATTAAACAGCATCTTTGCTTTTAAAAACATAATTGTTTTATTAATCATCGATGATTAATGAGAAATGATGATTAAACCCGACCTCAAAAGTTTAATCATCGATGATTAAACATATAGTCAAGATTAATCATCGATGATTAAACATCATCTTTGCTTTTAAAAACATAATTGTTTTATTAATCATCGATGATTAATGAGAAATGACGATTAAACCCAACCTGAAAAGTTTAATCATCGATGATTAAACATATAGTCAAGATTAATCATCGATGATTAAAAGCATCTTTGCTTTTAAAAACAGAATTGTTTTACTAATCATCGATGATTAGTAGTAATGATGATTAAACCCAACCTCAAAGTTTAATCATCGATGATTAAGCATATAGTCAAGATAAATCATCGATGATTAAACAACATCTTTGATTTAAAAAAAAAGAATTTTTTTAATAATCATCGATGATTAATAGAAATGATGATTATACACGACCTCTAAGTTTAATCATCGATGATTAAACATATAGTCAAGATTAATCATCGATGATTAATCTTGACTATATGTTTAATCATCCATGATTAAACATATAGTCAAGATAAATCATCGATGATTAAACAGCATCTTTGATTTAAAAAAAGAATTTTTTTTAATAATCATCGATTATTAATAGAAATGATGATTAAACCCAACCTCAAAGTTTAATCGTTGATGATTAAACATATAGTCAGGAGTAATCATCGATGATTAAACAGCATCTTTGATTTTAAGAACAAAATTGTTTTATTAATCATCGATGATTAAATATTAGTGATGATTAAACCCAACCTCAAAAGTTTAATCATCGATGATTAAACATATAGTCAAGATTAATCATCGATGGTTAAACATCATCTTTGCTTTTAAAAACATAATTGTTTTATTAATCATCGGTGATTAATAGTAATGATGATTAAACCAAACCTCAAAGTTTAATCATCAATGATTAAACATATAGTCAAGATAAATCATCGATGATTAAACAGCATCTTTGATTTTAAAAAAAAAGAATTTTTTTAATAATCATCGATGATTAATAGAAATAATGATTAAACCCAACCTCAAAGTTTAATCATCGATGATTAAACATATAGTCAAGATTAATCATCGATGATTAAACAACATCTTTGCTTTTAAACACATAATTGTTTTATTAATCATCGATGATTAAATATTAGTGATGATTAAACCCAGCCTCAAAAGTTTAATCATCGATGATTAAACATATAGTCGAGATTAATCATCGATGATTAAACAGCATCTTTGCTTTTAAAAACATAATTGTTTTATTAATCATCGATGATTAATGAGAAATGATGATTAAACCCGACCTCAAAAGTTTAATCATCGATGATTAAACATATAGTCAAGATTAATCATCGATGATTAAACATCATCTTTGCTTTTAAAAACATAATTGTTTTATTAATCATCGATGATTAATGAGAAATGACGATTAAACCCAACCTCAAAAGTTTAATCATCGATGATTAAACATATAGTCAAGATTAATCATCGATGATTAAAAGCATCTTTGCTTTTAAAAACAGAATTGTTTTACTAATCATCGATGATTAGTAGTAATGATGATTAAACCCAACCTCAAAGTTTAATCATCGATGATTAACCATATAGTCAAGATAAATCATCGATGATTAAACAACATCTTTGATTTAAAAAAAAGAATTTTTTTAATAATCATCGATGATTAATAGAAATGATGATTATACACGACCTCTAAGTTTAATCATCGATGATTAAACATATAGTCAAGATTAATCATCGATGATTAATCTTGACTATATGTTTAATCATCGATGATTAAACATATAGTCAAGATTAATCATCGATGATTAAACAGCATCTTTGATTTTAAGAAACGAATTGTTTTATTAATCCTCGATGATTAATAGAAATGATGATTAAACCCAACCTCAAAGTTTAATCATCGATGATTAAACATATAGTCAAGAGTAATCATCGATTATTAAACAACATCTTTGATTTTAAGAACAGAATTGTTTTATTAATCATCGATGATTAAATATTAATGATGATTAAACCTAATCTCAAAAGTTTAATCATCGATGATTAAACATATAGTCAAGATTAATCATCGATGATTAAACAGCATCTTTGCTTTTAAAAACAGAATTGTTTTATTAATTATCGATGATTAATAGTAATGATGATTATACCAAACCTCAAAGTTTAATCATCGATGATTAAACATATAGCCAAGATAAATCATCGATGATTAAACAGCATCTTTGATTTAAAAAAAAAAGTATTTTTTAATAATCATCGATGATTAATAGAAATGATGATTAAACCCAACCTCAAAGTTTAATCCTCGATGATTAAACATATAGTCAACAATAATCATCGATGATTAAACAGCATCTTTGATTTTAAGAACATAATTGATTTATTAATCATCGATGATTAAATAGAAATGATGATTAAACCCAACCTGAAAGTTTAATCACCGATGATTAAACATATAGTCAAGATAAATCATCGATTATTAAACAGCATCTTTGATTTAAAAAAAAGAATTTTTTTAATAATTATCGATGATTAATAGAAATGATGATTAAACCCAACCTCAAAGTTTAATCATCGATGATATAACATATAGTCAAGATTAATCATCGATGATTAAACATATAGTCAAGATTAATCATCGATGATTAAACATATATAGTCAAGATTAATCATCGATGATTAAACATATATACTCAAGATTAATCATCGATTACTAAACAACAGCTTTGATTTTAAGAAACGAATTGTTTTATTAATCATCGATGATTAATAGAATTGATGATTAAGCCCAACCTCAAAGTTTAATCATCGATGATTAAACATATAGTCAAGATTAATCATCGATGATTAAACATATAGTCAAAGATTAATCATCGATGATTAAACAGCATCTTTGATTTTAAGAAACGAATTGTTTTATTAATCATCGATGATTAATAGAAATGATGATTAAACGCGACCTCAAAGTTTAATCATCGATGATTAAACATATAGTCAAGAGTAATCATCGATGATTAAACAACATCTTTGATTTTAAGAACAAAATTGTTTTATTAATCATCGATGATTAAATATTAGTGATGATTAAACCCAACCTCAAAAGTTTAATCATCGATGATTAAACATATAGTCAAGATTAATCATTGATGATTAAACAGCGTCTTTGCTTTTAAAAACATAATTGTTTTATTAATCATCGATGATTAATAGTAATG
Source organism: Calendula officinalis (assembly GCA_963853835.1). Classification (NCBI taxonomy): domain Eukaryota; kingdom Viridiplantae; phylum Streptophyta; class Magnoliopsida; order Asterales; family Asteraceae; genus Calendula; species Calendula officinalis. The sequence goes on from OY970820.1 coordinate 57,370,205, forward strand.
ATGATTAAACCAAACCTCAAAGTTTAATAATCGATGATTAAACATATAGTCAAGATAAATCATCGATGATTAAACAACATCTTTGATTTTAAAAAAAAGAAATTTTTTAATAATCATCCATGATTAATAGAAATAATGATTAAACCCAACCTCAAAGTTTAATCATCGATGATTAAACATATAGTCAAGATTAATTACCGATGATTAAACAACATTTTTCATTTTATAAAAAGAATTGTTTTAATAATCATCGCTGATTAATAGAAATGATGATTAAACCCAACCTCAAAGTTTAATCACTGATGATTAAACATATAGTCAAGATTAATCATCGATGATTAAACAACATCTTTGATTTAAGAACATAATTTTTTTATTAATCATCGATGATTAATGAGAAATGATGATTAAACCCAACCTCAAAAGTTTAATCATCGATGATTAAACATATAGTCAAGAATAATCATCGACTATTAAACAACATCTTTAATTTAAAAACAAAATTGTTTTATTAATCAACGATGATTAATAGTAATGATGATTAAACCCAACCTCAAAGTTTAATCACCGATGATTAAACATATAGTCAAGATAAATCATCGATTATTAAACAGCATCTTTGATCTAAAAAAAAAGATTTTTTTTTAATAATCATCGATGATTAATAGAAATAATGATTAAACCCAACCTGAAAGTTTAATCATCGATAATTGAACATATAGTCAAGATTAATCATCGATGATTAAAAATATAGTCAAGATTATTCATCGATGATTAAACATATACTCAAGATTAATCATCGATTATTAAACAGCATCTTTGATATTAAGAAACGAATTGTTTTATTAATCATCGATGATTAATAGAAATGATGATTAAACCCAACCTCAAAGCTTAATCATCGATGATTAAACATATAGTCAAGATTAATCATCGATGATTAAACAGCATCTTTGATTTTAAGAACAGAATTTTTTATTAATCATCGATGATTAATGAGAAATGATGATTAAACCCAACCTCAAAAGTTTAATCATCGATGATTAAACATATAGTCAAGATTAATAATCGATGATTAAACAGCATTTTTGCTTTTAAAAATAGAATTGTTTTACTAATCATCGATGATTGGTAGTAATGATGATTAAACCCAACCTCAAAGTTTAATCATCGATGATTAAGCATATAGTCAAGATAAATCATCGATGATTAAACAACATCTTTGATTTAAAAAAAAAAGAATTTTTTTAATAATCATCGATTATTAATGAGAAATGATGATTAAACCCAACCTCAAAAGTTTAATCATCGATGATTAAACATATAGTCAAGATTAATCATCGATGATTAAACAGCATCTTTGCTTTTAAAAATAGAATTTTTTTATTAATCATCGATGATTAATGAGAAATGATGATAAAACCCAACCTCAAAAGTTTAATCATCGATGATTAAACATATAGTCAAGATAAATCATCGATGATTAAACAACATCTTTGATTTAAAAAAAAAAGAATTTTTTTAATAATCATCGATTATTAATAGAAATGATGATTATACCCAACCTCAAAGTTTAATTATCGATGATTAAACATATAGTCAAGATTAATCATCGATGATTAAACATATAGTCAAGATAAATCATCGATGATTAAACAGCATCTTTGATTTAAAAAAAGAATTTTTTTTAATAATCATCGATTATTAATAGAAATGATGATTAAACCCAACCTCAAAGTTTAATCATTGATGATTAAACATATAGTCAAGATTAATCATCGATGATTAAACATATAGTCAAAGATAAATCATCGATGATTAAGCAGCATCTTTGATTTTAATAAATGACTTGTTTTATTAATCATCGATGATTAATAGAAATGATGATTAAACCCAACCTCAAAGTTTAATCATCGATGATTAAACATATTGTCAAGAATAATCATCGATGATTAAACAGCATCTTTAATTTAAAAACAGAAGCATTTTATTAATCATCGATGATTAATAGTAATGATGATTAAACCCAACCTCAAAGTTTAATCACCGATGATTAAACATATAGTCAAGATTAATCATCGATGATTAAACAGCATCTTTGCTTTTAAAAACAGAATTGTTTTATTAATCATCGATGATTAATGAGAAATGATGATTAAACCCAACCTCAAAAGTTTAATCATCGATGATTAAACATATAGTCAAGATTAATCATCGATGATTAAACAGCATCTTTGCTTTTAAAAACAGAATTGTTTTATTAATCATCGATGATTAATGAGAAATGATGATAAAACCCAACCTCAAAAGTTTAATCATCGATGATTAAACATATAGTCAAGATAAATCATCGATGATTAAACAACATCTTTGATTTAAAAAAAAAAAGAATTTTTTTAATAATCATCGATTATTAATAGAAATGATGATTATACCCAACCTCAAAGTTTAATTATCGATGATTAAACATATAGTCAAGATTAATCATCGATGATTAAACATATAGTCAAGATAAATCATCGATGATTAAACAGCATCTTTGATTTAAAAAAAGAATTTTTTTAATAATCATCGATTATTAATAGAAATGATGATTAAACCCAACCTCAAAGTTTAATCATTGATGATTAAACATATAGTCAAGATTAATCATCGATGATTAAACATATAGTCAAAGATAAATCATCGATGATTAAGCAGCATCTTTGATTTTAATAAATGACTTGTTTTATTAATCATCGATGATTAATAGAAATGATGATTAAACCCAACCTCAAAGTTTAATCATCGATGATTAAACATATTGTCAAGAATAATCATCGATGATTAAACAGCATCTTTAATTTAAAAACAGAAGCATTTTATTAATCATCGATGATTAATAGTAATGATGATTAAACCCAACCTCAAAGTTTAATCACCGATGATTAAACATATAGTCAAGATTAATCATCGATGATTAAACAGCATCTTTGCTTTTAAAAACAGAATTGTTTTATTAATCATCGATGATTAATGAGAAATGATGATTAAACCCAACCTCAAAAGTTTAATCATCGATGATTAAACATATAGTCAAGATTAATCATCGATGATTAAACAGCATCTTTGCTTTTAAAAACAGAATTGTTTTATTAATCATCGATGATTAATGAGAAATGATGATAAAACCCAACCTCAAAAGTTTAATCATCGATGATTAAACATATAGTCAAGATAAATCATCGATGATTAAACAACATCTTTGATTTAAAAAAAAAAAGAATTTTTTTAATAATCATCGATTATTAATAGAAATGATGATTATACCCAACCTCAAAGTTTAATTATCGATGATTAAACATATAGTCAAGATTAATCATCGATGATTAAACATATAGTCAAGATAAATCATCGATGATTAAACAGCATCTTTGATTTAAAAAAAGAATTTTTTTAATAATCATCGATTATTAATAGAAATGATGATTAAACCCAACCTCAAAGTTTAATCATTGATGATTAAACATATAGTCAAGATTAATCATCGATGATTAAACATATAGTCAAAGATTAATCATCGATGATTAAGCAGCATCTTTGATTTTAATAAATGACTTGTTTTATTAATCATCGATGATTAATAGAAATGATGATTAAACCCAACCTCAAAGTTTAATCATCGATGATTAAACATATTGTCAAGAATAATCATCGATGATTAAACAGCATCTTTAATTTAAAAACAGAAGCGTTTTATTAATCATCGATGATTAATAGTAATGATGATTAAACCCAACCTCAAAGTTTAATCACCGATGATTAAACATATAGTCAAGATTAATCATCGATGATTAAACAACATCTTTGCTTTTAAAAACAGAATTGTTTTATTAATCATCGATGATTAATGAGAAATGATGATTAAACCCAACCTCAAAAGTTTAATCATCGATGATTAAACATATAGTCAAGATTAATCATCGATGATTAAACAGCATCTTTGATTTTAAGAACATAATTTTTTTATTAATCATCGATGATTAATGAGAAATGATGATAAAACCCAACCTCAAAAGTTTAATCATCGATGATTAAACATGTAGTCAAGATAAATCATCGATGATTAAACAGCATCTTTGATTTTTTAAAAAAAAAGAATTTTTTTAATAATCATCGATTATTAATAGAAAGGATGATTATACCCAACCTCAAAGTTTAATCATCGATGATTAAACATATAGTCAAGATTAATCATCGATGATTAAACATATAGTCAAGATAAATCATCGATGATTAAACAGCATCTTTGATTTAAAAAAAGAATTTTTTTAATAATCATCGATTATTAATAGAAATGATGATTAAACCCAACCTCAAAGTTTAATCATTGATGATTAAACATATAGTCAAGATTAATCATCGATGATTAAACATATAGTCAAAGATTAATCATCGATGATTAAGCAGCATCTTTGATTTTAATAAATGAATTGTTTTATTTATCATCGATGATTAATAGAAATGATGATTAAACCCAACCTCAAAGTTTAATCATCGATGATTAAACATATTGTCAAGAATAATCATCGATGATTAAACAGCATCTTTAATTTAAAAACAGAAGCATTTTATTAATCATCGATGATTAATAGAAATGATGATTAAACCCAACCTCAAAGTTTAATCACCGATGATTAAACATATAGTCAAGATTGATCATCGATGATTAAACAGCATCTTTGCTTTTAAAAAAAATATTTTTTTTTAATAATCATCGATGATTAATTGAAATAATGATTAAACCCAACCTGAAAGTTTAATCATCGATAATTGAACATATAGTCAAGATTAATCATCGATGATTAAACATATAGTCAAGATTAATCATCGATGATTAAACATATATACTCAAGATTAATCATCGATTATTAAACAACATCTTTGACATTAAGAAACGAATTGTTTTATTAATCATCGATGATTAATAGAAATGATGATTAATCCCAACCTCAAAGTTTAATCATCGATGATTAAACATATAGTCAAGATTAATCATCGATGATTAAACATATAGTCAAGATTAATCATCGATGATTAAACAGCATCTTTGATTTTAAGAAAAAAAATTTTTTATTAATCATCGATGATTAATGAGAAATGATGATTAAACCCAACCTCAAAAGTTTAATCATCGATGATTAAACATATAGTCAAGATTAATCATCGATGATTAAACAGCATCTTTGCTTTTAAAAACAGAATTGTTTTATTAATCATCCATGATTAATACAAATGATGATTAAACCCAACCTCAAAGTTTAATCATCGATGATTAAACATATAGTCAAGATTAATCATCGATGATTAAACAGCATCTTTGATTTTAAGAACAAATTGTTTTATTAATCATCGATGATTAATGAGAAATGATGATTAAACCCAACCTCAAAAGTTTAATCATCGATGATTAAACATATAGTCAAGATTAATCATCGATGATTAAACAGCATCTTTGCTTTTAAAAACAGAATTGTTTTATTAATCATCGATGATTAATGAGAAATGATGATAAAACCCAACCTCAAAAGTTTAATCATCGATGATTAAACATATAGTCAAGATAAATCATCGATGATAAAACAACATCTTTGATTTAAAAAAAAAAGAATTTTTTTAATAATCATCGATTATTAATAGAAATGATGATTATACCCAACCTCAAAGTTTAATTATCGATGATTAAACATATAGTCAAGATTAATCATCGATGATTAAACATATAGTCAAGATAAATCATCGATGATTAAACAGCATCTTTGATTTAAAAAAAGAATTTTTTTAATAATCATCGATTATTAATAGAAATGATGATTAAACCCAACCTCAAAGTTTAATCATTGATGATTAAACATATAGTCAAGATTAATCATCGATGATTAAACATATAGTCAAAGATTAATCATCGATGATTAAGCAGCATCTTTGATTTTAATAAATGACTTGTTTTATTAATCATCGATGATTAATAGAAATGATGATTAAACCCAACCTCAAAGTTTAATCATCGATGATTAAACATATTGTCAAGAATAATCATCGATGATTAAACAGCATCTTTAATTTAAAAATAGAAGCGTTTTATTAATCATCGATGATTAATAGTAATGATGATTAAACCCAACCTCAAAGTTTAATCACCGATGATTAAACATATAGTCAAGATTAATCATCGATGATTAAACAGCATCTTTGCTTTTAAAAACAGAATTGTTTTATTAATCATCGATGATTAATGAGAAATGATGATTAAACCCAACCTCAAAAGTTTAATCATCGATGATTAAACATATAGTCAAGATTAATCATCGATGATTAAACAGCATCTTTGATTTTAAGAACATAATTTTTTTATTAATCATCGATGATTAATGAGAAATGATGATAAAACCCAACCTCAAAAGTTTAATCATCGATGATTAAACATGTAGTCAAGATAAATCATCGATGATTAAACAGCATCTTTGATTTAAAAAAAAAAAAGAATTTTTTTAATAATCATCGATTATTAATAGAAAGGATGATTATACCCAACCTCAAAGTTTAATCATCGATGATTAAACATATAGTCAAGATTAATCATCGATGATTAAACATATAGTCAAGATAAATCATCGATGATTAAACAGCATCTTTGATTTAAAAAAAGAATTTTTTTAATAATCATCGATTATTAATAGAAATGATGATTAAACCCAACCTCAAAGTTTAATCATTGATGATTAAACATATAGTCAAGATTAATCATCGATGATTAAACATATAGTCAAAGATTAATCATCGATGATTAAGCAGCATCTTTGATTTTAATAAATGAATTGTTTTATTTATCATCGATGATTAATAGAAATGATGATTAAACCCAACCTCAAAGTTTAATCATCGATGATTAAACATATTGTCAAGAATAATCATCGATGATTAAACAGCATCTTTAATTTAAAAACAGAAGCATTTTATTAATCATCGATGATTAATAGAAATGATGATTAAACCCAACCTCAAAGTTTAATCACCGATGATTAAACATATAGTCAAGATTGATCATCGATGATTAAACAGCATCTTTGCTTTTAAAAAAAATATTTTTTTTTAATAATCATCGATGATTAATTGAAATAATGATTAAACCCAACCTGAAAGTTTAATCATCGATAATTGAACATATAGTCAAGATTAATCATCGATGATTAAACATATAGTCAAGATTAATCATCGATGATTAAACATATATACTCAAGATTAATCATCGATTATTAAACAACATCTTTGACATTAAGAAACGAATTGTTTTATTAATCATCGATGATTAATAGAAATGATGATTAAACCCAACCTCAAAGTTTAATCATCGATGATTAAACATATAGTCAAGATTAATCATCGATGATTAAACATATAGTCAAGATTAATCATCGATGATTAAACAGCATCTTTGATTTTAAGAACAAATTTTTTTTATTAATCATCGATGATTAATGAGAAATGATGATTAAACCCAACCTCAAAAGTTTAATCATCGATGATTAAACATATAGTCAAGATTAATCATCGATGATTAAACAGCATCTTTGCTTTTAAAAACAGAATTGTTTTATTAATCATCCATGATTAATACAAATGATGATTAAACCCAACCTCAAAGTTTAATCATCGATGATTAAACATATAGTCAAGATTAATCATCGATGATTAAACAACGTCTTTGATTTTAAGAACAGAATTGGTTTATTAATCATCGATGATTAAATATTAATGATGATTAAACCCAACCTCAAAAGTTTAATCATCGATGATTAAACATATAGTCAAGATTAATCATCGATGATTAAACAGCATATTTGCTTTTAAAACAGAAGTGTTTTATTAATCATCGATGATTAATAGTAATGATGATTAAACCAAACCTCAATGTTTAATCATCGATGATTAAACATATAGCCAAGATAAATAATCGATGATTAAACAGCATCTTTGATTTAAAAAAAAAAAGAATTTTTTAATAATCATCGATGACTAATAGAAATTATGATTAAACCCTACCTCAAAGTTTAATCCTCGATGATTAAACATATAGTCAAGAATAATCATCGATGATTAAACATCATCTTTCATTTTAAGAACATAATTGATTTATTAATCATCGATGATTAAATAGAAATGATGGTTAAACCAAACCTCAAAAGTTTAATCATCGATGAATAAACATATAGTCAAGATTAATCATCGATGATTAAACAACATCTTTGCTTTTAAACACATAATTGTTTTATTAATCATCGATGATTAATAGTAATGATGATTAAACCCAACCTCAAAGTTTAATCACCGATGATTAAACATATAGTCAAGATAAATCATCGATTATTAAACAACATCTTTGTTTTAAAAAAAAAAGAATTTTTTTAATAATCATCGATGATTAATAGAAATGATGATTAAACCCAACCTCAAAGTTTAATCATTGATGATTAAACATATAGTCAAGATTAATCATCGATGATTAAACATATAGTCAAAGATTAATCATCGATGATTAAGCAACATCTTTGATTATAAGAACAAATTTTTTTTATTAATCATCGATGATTAAATAGAAATGATGGTTAAACCAAACCTCAAAAGTTTAATCATCGATGAATAAACATATAGTCAAGATTAATCATCGATGATTAAACAACATCTTTGCTTTTAAACACATAATTGTTTTATTAATCATCGATGATTAATAGTAATGATGATTAAACCCAACCTCAAAGTTTAATCACCGATGATTAAACATATAGTCAAGATAAATCATCGATTATTAAACAACATCTTTGTTTTAAAAAAAAAGAATTTTTTTAATAATCATCGATGATTAATAGAAATGATGATTAAACCCAACCTCAAAGTTTAATCATTGATGATTAAACATATAGTCAAGATTAATCATCGATGATTAAACATATAGTCAAAGATTAATCATCGATGATTAAACAGCATCTTTGATTATAAGAACAAATTTTTTTTATTAATCATCGATGATTAATAAGAAATGATGATTAAACCCAACCTCAAAAGTTTAATCATCCATGATTAAACATATAGTCAAGATTAATCATCGATGATTAAACAGCATCTTTGCTTTTAAAAACAGAATTATTTTATTAATCATCGATGATTAATAGAAATGATGATTAAACCCAACCTCAAAGTTTAATCATCGATGATTAAACATATAGTCAAGATTAATCATCGATGATTAAACAACATCTTTGCTTTTAAAAACAGAATTGTTTTATTAATCATCGATGATTAATAGAAATGATGATTAAACCCAACCTGAAAGTTTAATCATCGATGATTAAACATATAGTCAAGAGTAATCATCGATTATTAAACAGCATCTTTGATTTTAAGAACAGAATTGGTTTATTAATCATCGATGATTAAATATTAATGATGATTAAACCCAACCTCAAAAGTTTAATCATCGATGATTAAACATATAGTCAAGATTAATCATCGATGATTAAACATCATCTTTGCTTTTAAAAACAGAAGTGTTTTATTAATCATCGATGATTAATAGTAGTGATGATTAAACCAAACCTCAAAGTTTAATCATCAATGATTAAACATATAGCCAAGATAAATAATCGATGATTAAATAGCATCTTTGATTTAAAATTTTTATTTTTTTTTTTAATAATCATCGATGATTAATAGAAATGATGATTAAACCCTACCTCAAAGTTTAATCCTCGATGATTAAACATATAGTCAAGAATAATCATCGATGATTAAACAGCATCTTTCATTTTAAGAACATAATTGATTTGTTAATCATCGATGATTAAATAGAAATGATGATTAAACCCAACCTCAAAAGTTTAATCATCGATGAATAAACATATAGTCAAGATTAATCATCGATGATTAAACAACATCATTGCTTTTAAACACATAATTGTTTTATTAATCATCGATGATTAATAGTAATGATGATTAAACCCAACCTCAAAGTTTAATCACCGATGATTAATCATATAGTCAAGATAAATCATCGATTATTAAACAACATCTTTGTTTTAAAAAAAAGAAATTTTTTAATAATCATCGATGATTAATAGAAATGATGATTAAACCCAACCTCAAAGTTTAATCATCGATGATTGAACATATAGTCAAGATTAATCATCGATGATTAAACATATAGTCAAGATTAATCATCGATGATTAAACATATACTCAAGATTAATCATCGATTACTAAACAGCATCTTTGATTTTAAGAAACGAATTGTTTTATTAATCATCAATGATTAATAGAAATGATGATTAAACCCAACCTCAAAGTTTAATCATCGATGATTAAACATATAGTCAAGAGTAATCATCGATTATTAAACAGCATCTTTGATTTTAAGAACAGAATTGGTTTATTAATCATCGATGATTAAATATTAATGATGATTAAACCCAACATCAAAAGTTTAATCATCGATGATTAAACATATAGTCAAGAGTAATCATCGATTATTAAACAGCATCTTTGATTTTAAGAACAAAATTGGTTTATTAATCATCGATGATTAAATATTAATGATGATTAAACCCAACCTCAAAAGTTTAATCATCGATGATTAAACATATAGTCAAGATTAATCATCGATGATTAAACATCATCTTTGCTTTTAAAAACAGAAGTGTTTTATTAATCATCGATGATTAATAGTAATGATGATTAAACCAAACCTCAAAGTTTAATCATCGATGATTAAACATATAGCCAAGATAAATAATCGATGATTAAACAGCATCTTTGATTTAAAAAAAAAAAAATTAATAATCATCGATGATTAATAGAAATGATGATTAAACCCTACCTCAAAGTTTAATCCTCGATGATTAAACATATAGTCAAGAATAATCATCGATGATTAAACAGCATCTTTCATTTTAAGAACATAATTGATTTATTAATCATCGATGATTAAATAGAAATGATGATTAAACCCAACCTCAAAAGTTTAATCATCGATGAATAAACATATAGTCAAGATTAATCATCGATTATTAAACAACATCTTTGCTTTTAAACACATAATTGTTTTATTAATCATCGATGATTAATAGTAATGATGATTAAACCCAACCTCAAAGTTTAATTACCGATGATTAAACATATAGTCAAGATAAATCATCGATTATTAAACAACATCTTTGTTTTAAAAAAAAAGAATTTTTTTTAATAATCATCGATGATTAATAGAAATGATGATTAAACCCAACCTCAAAGTTTAATCATCGATGATTGAACATATAGTCAAGATTAATCATCGATGATTAAACATATAGTCAAGATTAATCATCGATGATTAAACATATACTCAAGATTAATCATCGATTACTAAACAGCATCTTTGATTTTAAGAAACGAATTGTTTTATTAATCATCGATGATTAATAGAAATGATGATTAAACCCAACCTCAAAGTTTAATCATCGATGATTAAACATATAGTCAAGATTAATCATCGATGATTAAACATATAGTCAAAGATTAATCATCGATTACTAAACATCATCTTTGATTTTAAGAAATGAATTGTTTTATTAATCATCGATGATTAATAGAAATGATGATTAAACCCGACCTCAAAAGTTTAATCATCGATGATTAAACATATAGTCAATATTAATCATCGATGATTAAACAGCATCTTTGCTTTTAAAAACAGAATTGTTTTATTAATCATCCATGATTAATACAAATGATGATTAAACCCAACCTCAAAGTTTAATCATCGATGATTAAACATATAGTCAAGATTAATCATCGATGATTAAACAACATCTTTTCTTTTAAAAACAAAATTATTTTATTAATCATCGATGATTAATAGAAATGATGATTAAACCCAACCTCAAAGTTTAATCATCGATGATTAAACATATAGTCAAGAGTAATCATCGATTATTAAACAGCATCTTTGATTTTAAGAACAGAATTGGTTTATTAATCATCGATGATTAAATATTAATGATGATTAAACCCAACCTCAAAAGTTTAATCATCGATGATTAAACATATAGTCAAGATTAATCATCGATGATTAAACAACATCTTTGCTTTTAAAAACAGAAGTGTTTTATTAATCATCGATGATTAATAGTAATGATGATTAAACCAAACCTCAAAGTTTAATCATCGATGATTAAACATATAGCCAAGATAAATAATCGATGATTAAACAGCATCTTTGATTTAAAAAAAAAAAAGAATTTTTTTAATAATCATCGATGATTAATAGAAATGATGATTAAACCCTACCTCAAAGTTTAATCCTCGATGATTAAACATATAGTCAAGAATAATCATCGATGATTAAACATCATCTTTCATTTTAAGAACATAATTGATTTATTAATAATCGATGATTAAATAGAAATGATGGTTAAACCCAACCTCAAAAGTTTAATCATCGATGAATAAACATATAGTCAAGATTAATCATCGATGATTAAACAACATCTTTGCTTTTAAACACATAATTGTTTTATTAATCATCGATGATTAATAGTAATGATGATTAAACCCAACCTCAAAGTTTAATCACCGATGATTAAACATATAGTCAAGATAAATCATCGATTATTAAACAACATCTTTGTTTTAAAAAAAAAAGAATTTTTTTAATAATCATCGATGATTAATAGAAATGATGATTAAACCCAACCTCAAAGTTTAATCATTGATGATTAAACATATAGTCAAGATTAATCATCGATGATTAAACATATAGTCAAAGATTAATCATCGATGATTAAGCAACATCTTTGATTTTAATAAATGAATTGTTTTATTAATCATCGATGATTAATAGAAATGATGATTAAACCCAACCTCAAAGTTTAATCATCGATGATTAGACATATTGTCAAGAATAATCATCGATGATTAAACAGCATCTTTAATTTTAAAACAGAATTGTTTTATTAATCATCGATGATTAATAGTAATGATGATTAAACCCAACCTCAAAGTTTAATCACCGATGATTAAACAGCATCTTTGCTTTTAAAAAAAATAATTTTTTTAATAATCATGATGATTAATAGAAATAATGATTAAACCCAACCTGAAAGTTTAATCATCGATAATTGAACATATAGTCAAGATTAATCATCGATGATTAAACATATAGTCAAGATTAATCATCGATGATTAAACATATACTCAAGATTAATCATCGATTATTAAACAGCATCTTTGATATTAAGAAACGAATTGTTTTATTAATCATCGATGATTAATAGAAATGATGATTAAACCCAACCTCAAAGTTTAATCATCAATGATTAAACATATAGTCAAGATTAATCATCGATGATTAAACATATAGTCAAGATTAATCATCGATGATTAAACAGCATCTTTGATTATAAGAACAAATTTTTTTTATTAATCATCGATGATTAATAAGAAATGATGATTAAACCCAACCTCAAAAGTTTAATCATCCATGATTAAACATATAGTCAAGATTAATCATCGATGATTAAACAGTATCTTTGCTTTTAAAAACAGAATTATTTTATTAATCATCGATGATTAATAGAAATGATGATTAAACCCAACCTCATAGTTTAATCATCGATGATTAAACATATAGTCAAGATTAATCATCGATGATTAAACAACATCTTTGCTTTTAAAAACAGAATTGTTTTATTAATCATCGATGATTAATAGAAATGATGATTAAACCCAACCTCAAAGTTTAATCATCGATGATTAAACATATAATCAAGAGTAATCATCGATTATTAAACAGCATATTTGATTTTAAGAACAGAATTGGTTTATTAATCATCGATGATTAAATATTAATGATGATTAAACCCAACCTCAAAAGTTTAATCATCGATGATTAAACATATAGTCAAGATTAATCATCGATGATTAAACATCATCTTTGCTTTTAAAAACAGAAGTGTTTTATTAATCATCGATGATTAATAGTAATGATGATTAAACCAAACCTCAAAGTTTAATCCTCGATGATTAAACATATAGTCAAGAATAATCATCGATGATTAAACAGCATCTTTCATTTTAAGAACATAATTGATTTGTTAATCATCGATGATTAAATAGATATGATGATTAAACCCAACCTCAAAAGTTTAATCATTGATGAATAAACATATAGTCAAGATTAATCATCGATGATTAAACAACATCATTGCTTTTAAACACATAATTGGTTTATTAATCATCGATGATTAATAGTAATGATGATTAAACCCAACCTCAAAGTTTAATCACCGATGATTAATCATATAGTCAAGATAAATCATCGATTATTAAACAACATCTTTGTTTTAAAAAAAAAGAATTTTTTTAATAATCATCGATGATTAATAGAAATGATGATTAAACCCAACCTCAAAGTTTAATCATCGATGATTGAACATATAGTCAAGATTAATCATCGATGATTAAACATATAGTCAAGATTAATCATCGATGATTAAACATATACTCAAGATTAATCATCGATTACTAAACAGCATCTTTGATTTTAAGAAACGAATTGTTTTATTAATCATCGATGATTAATAGAAATGATGATTAAACCCAACCTCAAAGTTTAATCATCGATGATTAAACATATAGTCAAGAGTAATCATCGATTATTAAACAGCATCTTTGATTTTAAGAACAGAATTGGTTTATTAATCATCGATGATTAAATATTAATGATGATTAAACCCAACCTCAAAAGTTTAATCATCGATGATTAAACATATAGTCAAGAGTAATCATCGATTATTAAACAGCATCTTTGATTTTAAGAACAGAATTGTATTATTAATCATCGATGATTAAATATTAGTGATGATTAAACCCAACCTCAAAAGTTTAATCATCGATGATTAAACATATAGTCAAGATTAATCATCGATGATTAAACATCATCTTTGCTTTTAAAAACATAATTGTTTTATTAATCATCGATGATTAATAGTAATGATGATTAAACCAAACCTCAAAGTTTAATCATCGATCATTAAACATATAATCAAGATAAATCATCGATGATTAAACAGCATCTTTGATTTAAAATAAAAAGAATTTTTTTAATAATCATCGATGATTAATAGAAATGATGATTAAACCCAACCTCAAAGTTTAATCATTGATGATTAAACATATAGTCAAGATTAATCATCGATGATTAAACATATAGTCAAAGATTAATCATCGATGATTAAGCAGCATCTTTGATTTTAATAAATGAATTGTTTTATTAATCATCGATGAATAATATAAATGATGATTAAACCCAACCTCAAAGTTTAATCATCGATGTTTAAACATATTGTCAAGAATAATCATCGATGATTAAACAACATCTTTAATTTAAAAACAGAATTGTTTTATTAATCATCGATGATTAATAGTAATGATGATTAAACCCAACCTCAAAGTTTAATCACCGATGATTAAACATATAGTCAAGATTAATCATCGATGATTAAACAGCATCTTTGCTTTTAAAAAAAAATAATTTTTTTAATAATCATCGACGATTAATAGAAATAATGATTAAACCCAACCTGAAAGTTTAATCATCGATAATTGAACTTATAGTCAAGATTAATCATCGATGATTAAACATATAGTCAAGATTAATCATCGATGATTAAACATATACTCAAGATTAATCATCGATTATTAAACAGCATCTTTGATATTAAGAAACGAATAGTTTTATTAATCATCGATGATTAATAGAAATGATGATTAAACCCAACCTCAAAGTTTAATCATCGATGATTAAACATATAGTCAAGATTAA
This sequence comes from Calendula officinalis, assembly GCA_963853835.1. Classification (NCBI taxonomy): domain Eukaryota; kingdom Viridiplantae; phylum Streptophyta; class Magnoliopsida; order Asterales; family Asteraceae; genus Calendula; species Calendula officinalis. The sequence goes on from OY970820.1 coordinate 57,386,097, forward strand.
CCATCGATGATTAAACATATAGTCAAGATTAATCATCGATGATTAAACAGCATCTTTGATTTTAAGAACAAATTTTTTTTATTAATCATCGATGATTAATAGGAAATGATGATTAAACCCAACCTCAAAAGTTTAATCATCGATGATTAAACATATAGTCAAGATTAATCATCGATGATTAAACAGCATCTTTGCTTTTAAAAACAGAATTATTTTATTAATCATCGATGATTAATAGAAATGTTGATTAAACCCAACCTCAAAGTTTAATCATCGATGATTAAACATATAGTCAAGATTAATCATCGATGATTAAACAACATCTTTGCTTTTAAAAACAGAATTGTTTTATTAATCATCGATGATAAAACATATAGTCAAGAGTAATCATCGATTATTAAACAGCATCTTTGATTTTAAGAACAGAATTGGTTTATTAATCATCGATGATTAAATATTAATGATGATTAAACCCAACCTCAAAAGTTTAATCATCGATGATTAAACATATAGTCAAGATTAATCATCGATGATTAAACATATAGTCAAGATTAATCATCGATGATTAAACAGCATCTTTGCTTTTAAAAACATAATTGTTTTATTAATCATCGATGATTAATGGTAATGATGATTAAACCAAACCTCAAAGTTTAATCATCGATGATTAAACATACAATCAAGATAAATCATCGATGATTAAAAAGCATTTTTGATTTAAAAAAAAAGAATTTTTTTAATAATCATCGATGATTAATAGAAATAATGATTAAACCCAACCTCAAAGTTTAATCATCGATGATTAAACATATAGTCAAGATTAATTACCGATGATTAAACAACATCTTTCATTTTATAAAAAATAATTGTTTTAATAATCATCGATGATTAATAGAAATGATGATTAAACCCAACCTCAAAGTTTAATCATCGATGATTAAACATATAGTCAAGATTAATCATCGGTGATTAAATAGCATCTTTGATTTTAAGAACATAATTTTTTTATTAATCATCGATGATTAATGAGAAATGATGATTAAACCCAACCTCAAAAGTTTAATCATCGATGATTAAACATATAGTCAAGATTAATCATCGATGATTAAACAGCATCTTTGCTTTTAAAAACAGAATTGTTTTATTAATCATCGATGATTAATGAGAAATGATGATTAAACCCAACCTCAAAAGTTTAATCATCGATGATTAAACATATAGTCAAGATAAATCATCGATGATTAAACAGCATCTTTGATTTAAAAAAAAGAATTTTTTTAATAATCATCGATTATTAATAGAAATGATGATTATACCCAACTTCAAAGTTTAATCATCGATGATTAAACATATAGTCAAGATAAATCATCGATGATTAAACAGCATCTTTGATTTAAAAAAAAAATTTAATAATCATCGATTATTAATAGAAATGATGATTAAACCCAACCTCAAAGTTTAATCATTGATGATTAAACATATAGTCAAGATTAATCATCGATGATTAAACATATAGTCAAAGATTAATCATCGATGATTAAACAGCATCTTTGATTTTAATAAATGAATTGTTTTATTCATCATCGATGATTAATAGAAATGATGATTAAACCCAACCTCAAACTTTAATCATCGATGATTAAACATATAGTCAAGAATAATCATCGATGATTAAACAACATCTTTGATTTTAAGAATAGAATTGTTTTATTAATCATCGATGATTAAATAGAAATGATGATTAAACCCAACCTCAAAATTTTATTCATCGATGAATAAACATATAGTCAAGATTAATCATCGATGATTAAACAACATCTTTGCTTTTAAAAACAGAATTGTTTTATTAATCATCGATGATTAATAGTAATGATGATTAAACCAAACCTCAAAGTTTAATTATCGATGATTAAACATATAGTCAAGGTAAATCATCAATGATTAAACAGCATCTTTGATTTAAAAAAAAAAAATTAATAATCATCGATGATTAATAGAAATGATGATTAAACCCAACCTCAAAGTTTAATCATTGATGATTAAACATATAGTCAAGATTAATCATTGATGATTAAACATATAGTCAAAGATTAATCATCGATGATTAAAAAGCATCTTTGATTTAAAAAAAATAATTTAATAATCATCGATTATTAATAGAAATGATGATTAAACCCAACCTCAAAGTTTAATTATTGATGATTAAACATATAGTCAAGATTAATCATCGATGATTAAACATATAGTCAAAGATTAATAATCGATGATTAAACAGCATCTTTGATTTAAAAAAAAAAAATTTAATAATCATCGATTATTAATAGAAATAATGATTAAACACAACCTCAAAGTTTAATCATTGATGATTAAACATATAGTCAAGATTAATCATCGATGATTAAACATATAGTCAAGAGTAATCATCGATTATTAAACAGCATCTTTGATTTTAAGAACAGAATTGGTTTATTAATCATCGATGATTAAATATTAATGATGATTAAACCCAACCTCAAAAGTTTAATCATCGATGATTAAACATATAGTCAAGATTAATCATCGATGATTAAACATATAGTCAAGATTAATCATCGATGATTAAACAGCATCTTTGCTTTTAAAAACATAATTGTTTTATTAATCATCGATGATTAATGGTAATGATGATTAAACCAAACCTCAAAGTTTAATCATCGATGATTAAACATACAATCAAGATAAATCATCGATGATTAAAAAGCATTTTTGATTTAAAAAAAAAGAATTTTTTTAATAATCATCGATGATTAATAGAAATAATGATTAAACCCAACCTCAAAGTTTAATCATCGATGATTAAACATATAGTCAAGATTAATTACCGATGATTAAACAACATCTTTCATTTTATAAAAAATAATTGTTTTAATAATCATCGATGATTAATAGAAATGATGATTAAACCCAACCTCAAAGTTTAATCATCGATGATTAAACATATAGTCAAGATTAATCATCGGTGATTAAATAGCATCTTTGATTTTAAGAACATAATTTTTTTATTAATCATCGATGATTAATGAGAAATGATGATTAAACCCAACCTCAAAAGTTTAATCATCGATGATTAAACATATAGTCAAGATTAATCATCGATGATTAAACAGCATCTTTGCTTTTAAAAACAGAATTGTTTTATTAATCATCGATGATTAATGAGAAATGATGATTAAACCCAACCTCAAAAGTTTAATCATCGATGATTAAACATATAGTCAAGATAAATCATCGATGATTAAACAGCATCTTTGATTTAAAAAAAAGAATTTTTTTAATAATCATCGATTATTAATAGAAATGATGATTATACCCAACTTCAAAGTTTAATCATCGATGATTAAACATATAGTCAAGATAAATCATCGATGATTAAACAGCATCTTTGATTTAAAAAAAAAATTTAATAATCATCGATTATTAATAGAAATGATGATTAAACCCAACCTCAAAGTTTAATCATTGATGATTAAACATATAGTCAAGATTAATCATCGATGATTAAACATATAGTCAAAGATTAATCATCGATGATTAAACAGCATCTTTGATTTTAATAAATGAATTGTTTTATTCATCATCGATGATTAATAGAAATGATGATTAAACCCAACCTCAAACTTTAATCATCGATGATTAAACATATAGTCAAGAATAATCATCGATGATTAAACAACATCTTTGATTTTAAGAATAGAATTGTTTTATTAATCATCGATGATTAAATAGAAATGATGATTAAACCCAACCTCAAAATTTTATTCATCGATGAATAAACATATAGTCAAGATTAATCATCGATGATTAAACAACATCTTTGCTTTTAAAAACAGAATTGTTTTATTAATCATCGATGATTAATAGTAATGATGATTAAACCAAACCTCAAAGTTTAATTATCGATGATTAAACATATAGTCAAGGTAAATCATCAATGATTAAACAGCATCTTTGATTTAAAAAAAAAAAAATTAATAATCATCGATGATTAATAGAAATGATGATTAAACCCAACCTCAAAGTTTAATCATTGATGATTAAACATATAGTCAAGATTAATCATTGATGATTAAACATATAGTCAAAGATTAATCATCGATGATTAAAAAGCATCTTTGATTTAAAAAAAATAATTTAATAATCATCGATTATTAATAGAAATGATGATTAAACCCAACCTCAAAGTTTAATTATTGATGATTAAACATATAGTCAAGATTAATCATCGATGATTAAACATATAGTCAAAGATTAATAATCGATGATTAAACAGCATCTTTGATTTAAAAAAAAAAATTTAATAATCATCGATTATTAATAGAAATAATGATTAAACACAACCTCAAAGTTTAATCATTGATGATTAAACATATAGTCAAGATTAATCATCGATGATTAAACATATAGTCAAAGATTAATCATCGATGTTTAAACAACATCTTTGATTTTAATAAATGAATTGTTTTATTAATCATCGATGATTAATAGAAATGATGATTATACCCAACTTCAAAGTTTAATCATCGATGATTAAACATATAGTCAAGATAAATCATCGATGATTAAACAGCATCTTTGATTTAAAAAAAAAATTTAATAATCATCGATTATTAATAGAAATGATGATTAAACCCAACCTCAAAGTTTATTCATTGATGATTAAACATATAGTCAAGATTAATCATCGATGATTAAACATATAGTCAAAGATTAATCATCGATGATTAAACAGCATCTTTGATTTTAATAAATGAATTGTTTTATTCATCATCGATGATTAATAGAAATGATGATTAAACCCAACCTCAAACTTTAATCATCGATGATTAAACATATAGTCAAGAATAATCATCGATGATTAAACAACATCTTTGATTTTAAGAATAGAATTGTTTTATTAATCATCGATGATTAAATAGAAATGATGATTAAACCCAACCTCAAAATTTTATTCATCGATGAATAAACATATAGTCAAGATTAATCATCGATGATTAAACAACATCTTTGCTTTTAAAAACAGAATTGTTTTATTAATCATCGATGATTAATAGTAATGATGATTAAACCAAACCTCAAAGTTTAATTATCGATGATTAAACATATAGTCAAGGTAAATCATCAATGATTAAACAGCATCTTTGATTTAAAAAAAAAAAATTAATAATCATCGATGATTAATAGAAATGATGATTAAACCCAACCTCAAAGTTTAATCATTGATGATTAAACATATAGTCAAGATTAATCATTGATGATTAAACATATAGTCAAAGATTAATCATCGATGATTAAAAAGCATCTTTGATTTAAAAAAAATAATTTAATAATCATCGATTATTAATAGAAATGATGATTAAACCCAACCTCAAAGTTTAATTATTGATGATTAAACATATAGTCAAGATTAATCATCGATGATTAAACATATAGTCAAAGATTAATAATCGATGATTAAACAGCATCTTTGATTTAAAAAAAAAAATTTAATAATCATCGATTATTAATAGAAATAATGATTAAACACAACCTCAAAGTTTAATCATTGATGATTAAACATATAGTCAAGATTAATCATCGATGATTAAACATATAGTCAAAGATTAATCATCGATGTTTAAACAACATCTTTGATTTTAATAAATGAATTGTTTTATTAATCATCGATGATTAATAGAAATGATGATTAAACCCAACCTCAAACTTTAATCATCGATGATTAAACATATAGTCAAGAATAATCATCGATGATTAAACAACATCTTTAATTTTAAGAATATAATTGATTTATTAATCATCGATGATTAAATAGAAATGATGATTAAACCCAACCTCAAAATTTTATTCATCGATGAATAAACATATAGTCAAGATTAATCATCGATGATTAAACAACATCTTTGCTTTTAAAAACAGAATTGTTTTATTAATCATCGATGATTAATAGTAATGATTATTAAACCAAACCTCAAAGTTTAATTATCGATGATTAAACATATAGTCAAGATAAATCATCAATGATTAAACAGCATCTTTGATTTAAAAAAATAATAATTAATAATCATCGATGATTAATAGAAATGATGATTAAACCCAACCTCAAAGTTTAATCATCGATGATTAAACATATAGTCATGATTAATTACCGATGATTAAACAGCATCTTTCATTTTATAAAAAGAATTTTTTTAATAATCATCGATGATTAATAGAAATGATGATTAAACCCAACCTCAAAGTTTAATCATCGATGATTAAACATATAGTCAAGATTAATCATCGATGATTAAACAGCATCTTTGATTTTAAGACACGAATTGTTTTATTAATCATCGATGATTAATGAGAAATGATGATTAAACCCAACCTCAAAGTTTAATCATCGATGATTAAACATATAGTCATGATTAATCATCGATGATTAAACATCATCTTTGCTTTTAAAAACAGAATTATTTTATTAATCATCGATGATTAATGAGAAATGATGATTAACGTCAAAAGTTTAATCATCGATGATTAAACATATAGTCAAGATAAATCATCGATGATTAAACAGCATCTTTGATTTAAAAAAAAAGAATTTTTTTAATAATCATCGATTATTAATAGAAATGATGATTATACCCAACTTCAAAGTTTAATCATCGATGATTAAACATATAGTCAAGATTAATCATCGATGATTAAACATATAGTCAAGATAAATCATCGATGATTAAACAGCATCTTTGATTTAAAAAAAAAAAATTAATAATCATCGATTATTAATAGAAATGATGAATAAACCCAACCTCAAAGTTTAATCATTGATGATTAAACATATAGTCAAGATCAATCATCGATGATTAAACATATAGTCAAAGATTAATTATCGATGATTAAACAGCATCTTTGATTTTAATAAATGAATTGTTTTATAAATCATCGATGATTAATAGAAATGATGATTAAACCCAACCTCAAACTTTAATCATCGATGATTAAACATATAGTCAAGAATAATCATCGATGATTAAACAACATCTTTGATTTTAAGAATAGAATTGTTTTATTAATCATCGATGATTAAATAGAAATGATGATTAAACCCAACCTCAAAATTTTATTCATCGATGAATAAACATATAGTCAAGATTAATCATCGATGATTAAACAACATCTTTGCTTTTAAAAACAGAATTGTTTTATTAATCATCGATGATTAATAGTAATGATTATTAAACCAAACCTCAAAGTTTAATTATCGATGATTAAACATATAGTCAAGATAAATCATCAATGATTAAACAGCATCTTTGATTTAAAAAAATAATAATTAATAATCATCGATGATTAATAGAAATGATGATTAAACCCAACCTCAAAGTTTAATCATCGATGATTAAACATATAGTCATGATTAATTACCGATGATTAAACAGCATCTTTCATTTTATAAAAAGAATTTTTTTAATAATCATCGATGATTAATAGAAATGATGATTAAACCCAACCTCAAAGTTTAATCATCGATGATTAAACATATAGTCAAGATTAATCATCGATGATTAAACAGCATCTTTGATTTTAAGACACGAATTGTTTTATTAATCATCGATGATTAATGAGAAATGATGATTAAACCCAACCTCAAAGTTTAATCATCGATGATTAAACATATAGTCATGATTAATCATCGATGATTAAACATCATCTTTGCTTTTAAAAACAGAATTATTTTATTAATCATCGATGATTAATGAGAAATGATGATTAACGTCAAAAGTTTAATCATCGATGATTAAACATATAGTCAAGATAAATCATCGATGATTAAACAGCATCTTTGATTTAAAAAAAAAGAATTTTTTTAATAATCATCGATTATTAATAGAAATGATGATTATACCCAACTTCAAAGTTTAATCATCGATGATTAAACATATAGTCAAGATTAATCATCGATGATTAAACATATAGTCAAGATAAATCATCGATGATTAAACAGCATCTTTGATTTAAAAAAAAAAATTAATAATCATCGATTATTAATAGAAATGATGAATAAACCCAACCTCAAAGTTTAATCATTGATGATTAAACATATAGTCAAGATCAATCATCGATGATTAAACATATAGTCAAAGATTAATCATCGATGATTAAACAGCATCTTTGATTTTAATAAATGATTTGTTTTATAAATCATCGATGATTAATAGAAATGATGATTAAACCCAACCTCAAACTTTAATCATCGATGATTAAACATATAGTCAAGAATAATCATCGATGATTAAACAACATCTTTGATTTTAAGAATAGAATTGTTTTATTAATCATCGATGATTAAATAGAAATGATGATTAAACCCAACCTCAAAATTTTATTCAACGATGAATAAACATATAGTCAAGATTAATCATCGATGATTAAACAACATCTTTGCTTTTAAAAACAGAATTGTTTTATTAATCATCGATGATTAATAGAAATGATGATTAAACCCAACCTCAAAGTTTAATCATCGATGATTAAACATATAGTCAAGAGTAATCATCGATTATTAAACAGCATCTTTGATTTTAAGAACAGAATTGGTTTATTAATCATCGATGATTAAATATTAATGATGATTAAACCCAACCTCAAAAGTTTAATCATCGATGATTAAACATATAGTCAAGATTAATCATCGATGATTAAACAGCATCTTTGCTTTTAAAAACAGAAGTGTTTTATTAATCATCGATGATTAATAGTAATGATGATTAAACCAAACCTCAAAGTTTAATCATCGATGATTAAACATATAGCCAAGATAAATAATCGATGATTAAACAGCATCTTTGATTTAAAAAAAAAGAATTTTTTTAATAATCATCGATGATTAATAGAAATGATGATTAAACCCTACCTCAAAGTTTAATCCTCGATGATTAAACATATAGTCAAGAATAATCATCGATGATTAAACAGCATCTTTCATTTTAAGAACATAATTGATTTATTAATCATCGATGATTAAATAGAAATGATGATTAAACCCAACCTCAAAAGTTTAATCATCGATGAATAAACATATAGTCAAGATCAATCATCGATGATTAAACAACATCTTTGCTTTTAAACACATAATTGTTTTATTAATCATCGATTATTAATAGTAATGATGATTAAACCTAACCTCAAAGTTTAATCACCGATGATTAAACATATAGTCAAGATTAATCATCGATGATTAAACATATAGTCAACATTAATCATCGATGATTAAACATATACTCAAGATTAATCATCGATTACTAAACAGCATCTTTGATTTTAAGAAACGAATTGTTTTATTAATCATCGATGATTAATAGAAATGATGATTAAACCCAACCTCAAAGTTTAATCATCGATGATTAAACATATAGTCAAGATTAATCATCGATGATTAAACATATAGTCAAAGATTAATCATCGATGATTAAACAACATCTTTGATTTTAAGAAACGAATTGTTTTATTAATCATTGATGATTAATAGAAATGATGATTAAACCCGACCTCAAAGTTTAATCATCGATGATTAAACATATTGTCAAGAGTAATCATCGATGATTAAACAGCATCTTTGATTTTAAGAACAAAATTGTTTTATTAATCATCGATGATTAAATATTAGTGATGATTAAACCCAACCTCAAAAGTTTAATCATCGATGATTAAACATATAGTCAAGATTAATCATCGATGATTAAACAGCATCTTTGGTTTTAAAAACATAATTGTTTTATTAATCATCGATGATTAATGGTAATGATGATTAAACCAAACCTCAAAGTTTAATCATCGATGATTAAACATATAATCAAGATAAATCATCGATGATTAAAAAGCATCTTTGATTTAAAAATAAAAGATTTTTTTTAATAATCATCGATGATTAATAGAAATAATGATTAAACCCAACCTCAAAGTTTAATCATCGATGATTAAACATATAGTCAAGATTAATTACCGATGATTAAACAACATCTTTCATTTTATAAAAAATAATTGTTTTAATAATCATCGATGATTAATAGAAATGATGATTAAACCCAACCTCAAAGTTTAATCATCGATGATTAAACATATAGTCAAGATTAATCATCGGTGATTAAATAGCATCTTTGATTTTAAGAACAAAATTTTTTTATTAATCATCGATGATTAATGAGAAATGATGATTAAACCTAACCTCAAAAGTTTAATCATCGATGATTAGACATATAGTCAAGATTAATCATAGATGATTAAACAGCATCTTTGCTTTTAAAAACAGAATTGTTTTATTAATAATCGATGATTAATGAGAAATGATGATTAAACCCAACCTCAAAAGTTTAATCATCGATGATTAAACATATAGTCAAGATAAATCATCGATGATTAAACAGCATCTTTGATTTAAAAAAAAGAATTTTTTTAATAATCATCGATTATTAATAGAAATGATGATTATACCCAACTTCAAAGTTTAATCATCGATGATTAAACATATAGTCAAGATTAATCATCGATGATTAAACATATAGTCAAGATAAATCATCGATGATTAAACAGCATCTTTGATTTAAAAAAAAAATTTAATAATCATCGATTATTAATAGAAATGATGATTAAACTCAACCTCAAAGTTTAATCATTGATGATTAAACATATAGTCAAGATTAATCATCGATGATTAAACATATAGTCAAAGATTAATCATCGATGATTAAACAGCATCTTTGATTTTAATAAATGAATTGTTTTATTAATCATCGATGATTAATAGAAATGATGATTAAACCCAACCTCAAACTTTAATCATCGATGATTAAACATATAGTCAAGAATAATCATCGATGATTAAACAACATCTTTGATTTTAAGAATAGAATTGTTTTATTAATCATCGATGATTAAATAGAAATGATGATTAAACCCAACCTCAAAATTTTATTCATCGATGAATAAACATATAGTCAAGATTAATCATCGATGATTAAACAACATCTTTGCTTTTAAAAATAGAATTGTTTTATTAATCATCGATGATTAATATTAATGATGATTAAACCAAACCTCAAAGTTTAATTATCGATGATTAAACATATAGTCAAGATAAATCATCAATGATTAAACAGCATCTTTGATTTTAAAAAAAAAAATTAATAATCATCGATGATTAATAGAAATGATGATTAAACCCAACCTCAAAGTTTAATCATTGATGATTAAACATATAGTCAAGATTAATCATTGATGATTAAACATATAGTCAAAGATTAATCATCGATGATTAAACAGCATCTTTGATTTAAAAAAAATAATTTAATAATCATCGATTATTAATAGAAATGATGATTAAACCCAACCTCAAAGTTTAATTATTGATGATTAAACATATAGTCAAGATTAATCATCGGTGATTAAACATATAGTCAAAGATTAATCATCGATGATTAAACAGCATCTTTGATTTAAAAAAAAAAATTTAATAATCATCGATTATTAATAGAAATGATGATTAAACCCAACCTCAAAGTTTAATCATTGATGATTAAACATATAGTCAAGATTAATCATCGATGATTAAACATATAGTCAAAGATTAATCATCGATGTTTAAACAGCATCTTTGATTTTAATAAATGAATTGTTTTATTAGTCATCGATGATTAATAGAAATGATGATTAAACCCAACCTCAAACTTTAATCATCGATGATTAAACATATAGTCAAGAATAATCATCGATGATTAAACAACATCTTTAATTTTAAGAATATAATTGTTTTATTAATCATCGATGATTAAATAGAAATGATGATTAAACCCAACCTCAAAATTTTATTCATCGATGAATAAACATATAGTCAAGATTAATCATCGATGATTAAACAACATCTTTGCTTTTAAAAATAGAATTGTTTTATTAATCATCGATGATTAATATTAATGATGATTAAACCAAACCTCAAAGTTTAATTATCGATGATTAAACATATAGTCAAGATAAATCATCAATGATTAAACAGCATCTTTGATTTTAAAAAAAAAAAATTAATAATCATCGATGATTAATAGAAATGATGATTAAACCCAACCTCAAAGTTTAATCATTGATGATTAAACATATAGTCAAGATTAATCATTGATGATTAAACATATAGTCAAAGATTAATCATCGATGATTAAACAGCATCTTTGATTTAAAAAAAAATAATTTAATAATCATCGATTATTAATAGAAATGATGATTAAACCCAACCTCAAAGTTTAATTATTGATGATTAAACATATAGTCAAGATTAATCATCGATGATTAAACATATAGTCAAAGATTAATCATCGATGATTAAACAGCATCTTTGATTTAAAAAAAAAATTTAATAATCATCGATTATTAATAGAAATGATGATTAAACCCAACCTCAAAGTTTAATCATTGATGATTAAACATATAGTCAAGATTAATCATCGATGATTAAACATATAGTCAAAGATTAATCATCGATGTTTAAACAGCATCTTTGATTTTAATAAATGAATTGTTTTATTAATCATCGATGATTAATAGAAATGATGATTAAACCCAACCTCAAACTTTAATCATCGATGATTAAACATATAGTCAAGAATAATCATCGATGATTAAACAACATCTTTAATTTTAAGAATATAATTGTTTTATTAATCATCGATGATTAAATAGAAATTATGATTAAACCCAACCTCAAAATTTTATTCATCGATGAATAAACATATAGTCAAGATTAATCATCGATGATTAAACAACATCTTTGCTTTTAAAAACAGAATTGTTTTATTAATCGTCGATGATTAATAGTAATGAATATTAAACCAAACCTCAAAGTTTAATTATCGATGATTAAACATATAGTCAAGATAAATCATCAATGATTAAACAGCATCTTTGATTTTAAAAAAAAAAATTAATAATCATCGATGATTAATAGAAATGATGATTAAACCCAACCTCAAAGTTTAATCATCGATGATTAAACATATAGTCATGATTAATTACCGATGATTAAACAGCATCTTTCATTTTATAAAAAGAATTGTTTTAATAATCATCGATGATTAATAGAAATGATGATTAAACCCAACCTCAAAGTTTAATCATCGATGATTAAACATATAGTCAAGATTAATCATCGATGATTAAACAGCATCTTTGATTTTAAGACACGAATTGTTTTATTAATCATCGATGATTAATGAGAAATGATGATTAAACCCAACCTCAAAGTTTAATCATCGATGATTAAACATATAGTCATGATTAATCATCGATGATTAAACAGCATCTTTTCTTTTAAAAACAGAATTGTTTTATTAATCATCGATGATTAATGAGAAATGATGATTAAACCCAACCTCAAAAGTTTAATCATCGATGATTAAACATATAGTCAAGATAAATCATCGATGATTAAACAGCATCTTTGATTTTAATAAATGAATTGTTTTATTAATCATCGATGATTAATAGTAATGATGATTAAACCAAACCTCAAAGTTTAATCATCGATGATTAAACATATAGCCAAGATAAATAATCGATGATTAAACAGCATCTTTGATTTAAAAAAAAAGAATTTTTTTAATAATCATCGATGATTGATAGAAATGATGATTAAACCCTACCTCAAAGTTTAATCCTCGATGATTAAACATATAGTCAAGAATAATCATCGATGATTAAACAGCATCTTTCATTTTAAGAACATAATTGATTTATTAATCATCGATGATTAAATAGAAATGATGATTAAACCCAACCTCAAAAGTTTAATCATCGATGAATAAACATATAGTCAAGATCAATCATCGATGATTAAACAACATCTTTGCTTTTAAACACATAATTGTTTTATTAATCATCGATGATTAATAGTAATGATGATTAAACCCAACCTCAAAGTTTAATCACCGATGATTAAACATATAGTCAATATAAATCATCGATTATTAAACAACATCTTTGTTTTAAAAAAAAGAATTTTTTTAATAATCATCTATGATTAATTGAAATGATGATTAAACCCAACCTCAAAGTTTAATCATCGATGATTGAACATATAGTCAAGATTAATCATCGATGATTAAACATATAGTCAAGATTAATCATCGATGATTAAACATATACTCAAGATTAATCATCGATTACTAAACAGCATCTTTGATTTTAAGAAACGAATTATTTTATTAATCATCGATGATTAATAGAAATGATGATTAAACCCAACCTCAAAGTTTAATCATCGATGATTAAACATATAGTCAAGATTAATCATCGATGATTAAACATATAGTCAAAGATTAATCATCGATGATTAAACAACATCTTTGATTTTAAGAAACGAATTGTTTTATTAATCATTGATGATTAATAGAAATGATGATTAAACCCGACCTCAAAGTTTCATTATCGATGATTAAACATATTGTCAAGAGTAATCATCGATGATTAAACAGCATCTTTGATTTTAAGAACAAAATTGTTTTATTAATCATCGATGATTAAATATTAGTGATGATTAAACCCAACCTCAAAAGTTTAATCATCGATGATTAAACATATAGTCAAGATTAATCATCGATGATTAAACAGCATCTTTGCTTTTAAAAACATAATTGTTTTATTAATCATCGATGATTAATGGTAATGATGATTAAACCAAACCTCAAAGTTTAATCATCGATGATTAAACATATAATCAAGATAAATCATCGATGATTAAAAAGCATCTTTGATTTAAAAAAAAAAAGAATTTTTTTAATAATCATCGATGATTAATAGAAATAATGATTAAACCCAACCTCAAAGTTTAATCATCGATGATTAAACATATAGTCAAGATTAATTACCGATGATTAAACAACATCTTTCATTTTATAAAAAATAATTGTTTTAATAATCATCGATGATTAATAGAAATGATGATTAAACCCAACCTCAAAGTTTAATCATCGATGATTAAACATATAGTCAAGATTAATCATCGGTGATTAAATAGCATCTTTGATTTTAAGAACATAATTTTTTTATTAATCATCGATGATTAATGAGAAATGATGATTAAACCCAACCTCAAAAGTTTAATCATCGATGATTAAACATATAGTCAAGATTAATCATCGATGATTAAACAACATCTTTGCTTTTAAAAACAGAATTGTTTTATTAATCATCGATGATTAATGAGAAAATGATGATTAAACCCAACCTCAAAAGTTTAATCATCGATGATTAAACATATAGTCAAGATTAATTACCGATGATTAAACAACATCTTTCATTTTATAAAAAATAATTGTTTTAATAATCATCGATGATTAATAGAAATGATGATTAAACCCAACCTCAAATTTTAATCATCGATGATTAAACATATAGTCAAGATTAATCATCGGTGATTAAATAGCATCTTTGATTTTAAGAACAAAATTTTTTTATTAATCATCGATGATTAATGAGAAATGATGATTAAACCCAACCTCAAAAGTTTAATCATCGATGATTAGACATATAGTCAAGATTAATCATCGATGATTAAACAGCATCTTTGCTTTTAAAAACAGAATTGTTTTATTAATCATCGATGATTAATGAGAAATGATGATTAAACCCAACCTCAAAAGTTTAATCATCGATGATTAAACATATAGTCAAGATAAATCATCGATGATTAAACAGCATCTTTGATTTAAAAAAAAGAATTTTTTTAATAAACATCGATTATTAATAGAAATGATGATTATACCCAACTTCAAAGTTTAATCATCGATGATTAAACATATAGTCAAGATTAATCATCGATGATTAAACATATAGTCAAGATAAATCATCGATGATTAAACAGCATCTTTGATTTAAAAAAAAATTTAATAATCATCGATTATTAATAGAAATGATGATTAAACTCAACCTCAAAGTTTAATCATTGATGATTAAACATATAGTCAAGATTAATCATCGATGATTAAACATATAGTCAAAGATTAATCATCGATGATTAAACAGCATCTTTGATTTTAATAAATGAATTGTTTTATTAATCATCGATGATTAATAGAAATGATGATTAAACCCAACCTCAAACTTTAATCATCGATGATTAAACATATAGTCAAGAATAATCATCGATGATTAAACAACATCTTTGATTTTAAGAATAGAATTGTTTTATTAATCATCGATGATTAAATAGAAATGATGATTAAACCCAACCTCAAAATTTTATTCATCGATGAATAAACATATAGTCAAGATTAATCATCGATGATTAAACAACATCTTTGCTTTTAAAAACATAATTGTTTTATTAATCATCGATGATTAATAGTAATGATGATTAAACCAAACCTCAAAGTTTAATTATCGATGATTAAACATATAGTCAAGATAAATCATCAATGATTAAACAACATCTTTGATTTTAAAAAAAAAAATTAATAATCATCGATGATTAATAGAAATGATGATTAAACCCAACCTCAAAGTTTAATCATTGATGATTAAACATATAGTCAAGATTAATCATTGATGATTAAACATATAGTCAAAGATTAATCATCGATGATTAAACAGCATCTTTGATTTAAAAAAAATAATTTAATAATCATCGATTATTAATAGAAATGATGATTAAACCCAACCTCAAAGTTTAATTATTGATGATTAAACATATAGTCAAGATTAATCATCGATGATTAAACATATAGTCAAAGATTAATCATCGATGATTAAACAGCATCTTTGATTTAAAAAAAAATAATTTAATAATCATCGATTATTAATAGAAATGATGATTAAACCCAACCTCAAAGTTTAATTATTGATGATTAAACATATAGTCAAGATTAATCATCGATGATTAAACATATAGTCAAAGATTAATCATCGATGATTAAACAGCATCTTTGATTTTAAAAAAAAAATTTAATAATCATCGATTATTAATAGAAATGATGATTAAACCCAACCTCAAAGTTTAATCATTGATGATTAAACATATAGTCAAGATTAATCATCGATGATTAAACATATAGTCAAGAATAATCATCGATGATTAAACAACATCTTTAATTTTAAGAATATAATTGTTTTATTAATCATCGATGATTAAATGGAATGATGATTAAACCCAACCTCAAAATTTTATTCATCGATGAATAAACATATAGTCAAGATTAATCATCGATGATTAAACAACATCTTTGCTTTTAAAAACAGAATTGTTTTATTAATCGTCGATGATTAATAGTAATGAATATTAAACCAAACCTCAAAGTTTAATTATCGATGATTAAACATATAGTCAAGATAAATCATCAACGATTAAACAGCATCTTTGATTTTAAAAAAAAAAAATAATAATCATCGATGATTAATAGAAATGATGATTAAACCCAACCTCAAAGTTTAATCATCGATGATTAAACATATAGTCATGATTAATTACCGATGATTAAACAGCATCTTTCATTTTATAAAAAGAATTGTTTTAATAATCATCGATGATTAATAGAAATGATGATTAAACCCAACCTCAAAGTTTAATCATCGATGATTAAACATATAGTCAAGATTAATCATCGATGATTAAACAGCATCTTTGATTTTAAGACACGAATTGTTTTATTAATCATCGATGATTAATGAGAAATGATGATTAAACCCAACCTCAAAGTTTAATCATCGATGATTAAACATATAGTCATGATTAATCATCGATGATTAAACTGCATCTTTTCTTTTAAAAACAGAATTGTTTTATTAATCATCGATGATTAATGAGAAATGATGATTAAACCCAACCTCAAAAGTTTAATCATCGATGATTAAACATATAGTCAAGATAAATCATCGATGATTAAACAGCATCTTTGATTTTAATAAATGAATTGTTTTATTAATCATCGATGATTAATAGTAATGATGATTAAACCAAACCTCAAAGTTTAATCATCGATGATTAAACATATAGCCAAGATAAATAATCGATGATTAAACAGCATCTTTGATTTAAAAAAAAAGAATTTTTTTAATAATCATCGATGATTGATAGAAATGATGATTAAACCCTACCTCAAAGTTTAATCCTCGATGATTAAACATATAGTCAAGAATAATCATCGATGATTAAACAGCATCTTTCATTTTAAGAACATAATTGATTTATTAATCATCGATGATTAAATAGAAATGATGATTAAACCCAACCTCAAAAGTTTAATCATCGATGAATAAACATATAGTCAAGATCAATCATCGATGATTAAACAACATCTTTGCTTTTAAACACATAATTGTTTTATTAATCATCGATGATTAATAGTAATGATGATTAAACCCAACCTCAAAGTTTAATCACCGATGATTAAACATATAGTCAATATAAATCATCGATTATTAAACAACATCTTTGTTTTAAAAAAAAAGAATTTTTTTAATAATCATCTATGATTAATTGAAATGATGATTAAACCCAACCTCAAAGTTTAATCATCGATGATTGAACATATAGTCAAGATTAATCATCGATGATTAAACATATAGTCAAGATTAATCATCGATGATTAAACATATACTTAAGATTAATCATCGATTACTAAACAGCATCTTTGATTTTAAGAAACGAATTGTTTTATTAATCATCGATGATTAATAGAAATGATGATTAAACCCAACCTCAAAGTTTAATCATCGATTATTAAACAGCATCTTTGATTTAAAAAAAAATTTAATAATCATCGATTATTAATAGAAATGATGATTAAACTCAACCTCAAAGTTTAATCATTGATGATTAAACATATAGTCAAGATTAATCATCGATGATTAAACATATAGTCAAAGATTAATCATCGATGATTAAACAGCATCTTTGATTTTAATAAATGAATTGTTTTATTAATCATCGATGATTAATAGAAATGATGATTAAACCAAACCTCAAAGTTTAATCATCGATGATTAAACATATAGCCAAGATAAATAATCGATGATTAAACAGCATCTTTGATTTAAAAAAAAAGAATTTTTTTAATAATCATCGATGATTGATAGAAATGATGATTAAACCCTACCTCAAAGTTTAATCCTCGATGATTAAACATATAGTCAAGAATAATCATCGATGATTAAACAGCATCTTTCATTTTAAGAACATAATTGATTTATTAATCATCGATGATTAAATAGAAATGATGATTAAACCCAACCTCAAAAGTTTAATCATCGATGAATAAACATATAGTCAAGATCAATCATCGATGATTAAACAACATCTTTGCTTTTAAACACATAATTGTTTTATTAATCATCGATGATTAATAGTAATGATGATTAAACCCAACCTCAAAGTTTAATCACCGATGATTAAACATATAGTCAATATAAATCATCGATTATTAAACAACATCTTTGTTTTAAAAAAAAAAGAATTTTTTTAATAATCATCTATGATTAATTGAAATGATGATTAAACCCAACCTCAAAGTTTAATCATCGATGATTGAACATATAGTCAAGATTAATCATCGATGATTAAACATATAGTCAAGATTAATCATCGATGATTAAACATATACTTAAGATTAATCATCGATTACTAAACAGCATCTTTGATTTTAAGAAACGAATTGTTTTATTAATCATCGATGATTAATAGAAATGATGATTAAACCCAACCTCAAAGTTTAATCATCGATTATTAAACAGCATCTTTGATTTAAAAAAAAATTTAATAATCATCGATTATTAATAGAAATGATGATTAAACTCAACCTCAAAGTTTAATCATTGATGATTAAACATATAGTCAAGAATAATCATCGATGATTAAACAGCATCTTTCATTTTAAGAACATAATTGATTTATTAATCATCGATGATTAAATAGAAATGATGATTAAACCCAACCTCAAAAGTTTAATCATCGATGAATAAACATATAGTCAAGATCAATCATCGATGATTAAACAACATCTTTGCTTTTAAACACATAATTGTTTTATTAATCATCGATGATTAATAGTAATGATGATTAAACCCAACCTCAAAGTTTAATCACCGATGATTAAACATATAGTCAATATAAATCATCGATTATTAAACAACATCTTTGTTTTAAAAAAAAAAGAATTTTTTTAATAATCATCTATGATTAATTGAAATGATGATTAAACCCAACCTCAAAGTTTAATCATCGATGATTGAACATATAGTCAAGATTAATCATCGATGATTAAACATATAGTCAAGATTAATCATCGATGATTAAACATATACTTAAGATTAATCATCGATTACTAAACAGCATCTTTGATTTTAAGAAACGAATTGTTTTATTAATCATCGATGATTAATAGAAATGATGATTAAACCCAACCTCAAAGTTTAATCATCGATTATTAAACAGCATCTTTGATTTAAAAAAAAATTTAATAATCATCGATTATTAATAGAAATGATGATTAAACTCAACCTCAAAGTTTAATCATTGATGATTAAACATATAGTCAAGATTAATCATCGATGATTAAACATATAGTCAAAGATTAATCATCGATGATTAAACAACATCTTTGATTTTAATAAATGAATTGTTTTATTAATCATCGATGATTAATAGAAATGATGATTAAACCCAACCTCAAACTTTAATCATCGATGATTAAACATATAGTCAAGAATAATCATCGATGATTAAACAACATCTTTGATTTTAAGAATAGAATTGTTTTATTAATCATCGATGATTAAATAGAAATGATGATTAAACCCAATCTCAAAATTTTATTCATCGATGAATAAACATATAGTCAAGATTAATCATTGATGATTAAACAACATCTTTGCTTTTAAAAACATAATTGTTTTATTAATCATCGATGATTAATAGTAATGATGATTAAACCAAACCTCAAAGTTTAATTATCGATGATTAAACATATAGTCAAGATAAATCATCAATGATTAAACAACATCTTTGATTTTAAAAAAAAAATTAATAATCATCGATGATTAATAGAAATTATGATTAAACCCAACCTCAAAGTTTAATCATTGATGATTAAACATATAGTCAAGATTAATCATTGATGATTAAACATATAGTCAAAGATTAATCATCGATGATTAAACAGCATCTTTGATTTAAAAAAAAATAATTTAATAATCATCGATTATTAATAGAAATGATGATTAAACCCAACCTCAAAGTTTAATTATTGATGATTAAACATATAGTCAAGATTAATCATCGATGATTAAACATATAGTCAAAGATTAATCATCGATGATTAAACAGCATCTTTGATTTAAAAAAAAATAATTTAATAATCATCGATTATTAATAGAAATGATGATTAAACCCAACCTCAAAGTTTAATTATTGATGATTAAACATATAGTCAAGATTAATCATCGATGATTAAACATATAGTCAAAGATTAATCATCGATGATTAAACAGCATCTTTGATTTTAAAAAAAAATTTAATAATCATCGATTATTAATAGAAATGATGATTAAACCCAACCTCAAAGTTTAATCATTGATGATTAAACATATAGTCAAGATTAATCATCGATGATTAAACATATAGTCAAGAATAATCATCGATGATTAAACAACATCTTTAATTTTAAGAATATAATTGTTTTATTAATCATCGATGATTAAATGGAATGATGATTAAACCCAACCTCAAAATTTTATTCATCGATGAATAAACATATAGTCAAGATTAATCATCGATGATTAAACAACATCTTTGCTTTTAAAAACAGAATTGTTTTATTAATCGTCGATGATTAATAGTAATGATGATTAAACCCAACCTCAAAGTTTAATCACCGATGATTAAACATATAGTCAATATAAATCATCGATTATTAAACAACATCTTTGTTTTAAAAAAAAAGAATTTTTTTAATAATCATCTATGATTAATTGAAATGATGATTAAACCCAACCTCAAAGTTTAATCATCGATGATTGAACATATAGTCAAGATTAATCATCGATGATTAAACATATAGTCAAGATTAATCATCGATGATTAAACATATACTTAAGATTAATCATCGATTACTAAACAGCATCTTTGATTTTAAGAAACGAATTGTTTTATTAATCATCGATGATTAATAGAAATGATGATTAAACCCAACCTCAAAGTTTAATCATCGATGATTAAACATATAGTCAAGATTAATCATCGATGATTAAACATATAGTCAAAGATTAATCATCGATGATTAAACAACATCTTTGATTTTAAGAAACGAATTGTTTTATTAATCATTGATGATTAATAGAAATGATGATTAAACCCGACCTCAAAGTTTAATTATCGATGATTAAACATATTGTCAAGAGTAATCATCGATGATTAAACATCATCTTTGATTTTAAGAACAAAATTGTTTTATTAATCATCGATGATTAAATATTAGTGATGATTAAACCCAACGTCAAAAGTTTAATCATCGATGATTAAACATATAGTCAAGATTAATCATCGATGATTAAACAGCATCTTTGCTTTTAAAAACATAATTGTTTTATTAATCATCGATGATTAATGGTAATGATGATTAAACCAAACCTCAAAGTTTAATCATCGATGATTAAACATATAATCAAGATAAATCATCGATGATTAAAAAGCATCTTTGATTTAAAAAAAAAAAGAATATTTTTAATAATCATCGATGATTAATAGAAATAATGATTAAACCCAACCTCAAAGTTTAATCATCGATGATTAAACATATAGTCAAGATTAATTACCGATGATTAAACAACATCTTTCATTTTATAAAAAATAATTGTTTTAATAATCATCGATGATTAATAGAAATGATGATTAAACCCAACCTCAAAGTTTAATCATCGATGATTAAACATATAGTCAAGATTAATCATCGGTGATTAAATAGCATCTTTGATTTTAAGAACAGAATTTTTTTATTAATCATCGATGATTAATGAGAAATGATGATTAAACCCAACCTCAAAAGTTTAATCATCGATGATTAAACATATAGTCAAGATTAATCATCGATGATTAAACAACATCTTTGCTTTTAAAAACAGAATTATTTTATTAATCATCGATGATTAATGAGAAATGATGATTAAACCCAACCTCAAAAGTTTAATCATCGATGATTAAACATATAGTCAAGATAAATCATCGATGATTAAACAGCATCTTTGATTTAAAAAAAAGAATTTTTTAATAATCATCGATTATTAATAGAAATGATGATTATACCCAACTTCAAAGTTTAATCATCGATGATTAAACATATAGTCAAGATTAATCATCGATGATTAAACATATAGTCAAGATAAATCATCGATGATTAAACAGCATCTTTGATTTAAAAAAAAAATTTAATAATCATCGATTGTTAATAGAAATGATGATTAAACTCAACCTCAAAGTTTAATCATTGATGATTAAACATATAGTCAAGATTAATCATCGATGATTAAACATATAGTCAAACATTAATCATCGATGATTAAACAGCATCTTTGATTTTAATAAATGAATTGTTTTATTAATCATCGATGATTAATAGAAATGATGATTAAACCCAACCTCAAACTTTAATCATCGATGATTAAACATATAGTCAAGAATAATCATCGATGATTAAACAACATCTTTGATTTTAAGAATAGAATTGTTTTATTAATCATCGATGATTAAATAGAAATGATGATTAAACCCAACCTCAAAATTTTATTCATCGATGAATAAACATATAGTCAAGATTAATCATCGATGATTAAACAACATCTTTGCTTTTAAAAACATAATTGTTTTATTAATCATCGATGATTAATAGTAATGATGATTATACCAAACCTCAAAGTTTAATTATCGATGATTAAACATATAGTCAAGATAAATCATAATGATTAAACAGCATCTTTGATTTAAAAAAAAAATTAATAATCATCGATTATTAATAGAAATGATGATTAAACCCAACCTCAAAGTTTAATCATTGATGATTAAACATATAGTCAAGATTAATCATTGATGATTAAACATATAGTCAAAGATTAATCATCGATGATTAAACAACATCTTTGATTTAAAAAAAATAATTTAATAATCATCGATTATTAATAGAAATGATGATTAAACCCAACCTCAAAGTTTAATTATTGATGATTAAACATATAGTCAAGATTAATCATCGATGATTAAACATATAGTCAAAGATTAATCATCGATGATTAAACAGCATCTTTGATTTAAAAAAAAAAATTTAATAGTCATCGATTATTAATAGAAATGATGATTAAACCCAACCTCAAAGTTTAATCATTGATGATTAAACATATAGTCAAGATTAATCATCGATGATTAAACATATAGTCAAAGATTAATCATCGATGTTTAAACAGCATCTTTGATTTTAATAAATGAATTGTTTTATTAATCATCGATGATTAATAGAAATGATGATTAAACCCAACCTCAAACTTTAATCATCGATGATTAAACATATAGTCAAGAATAATCATCGATGATTAAACAACATCTTTAATTTTAAGAATATAATTGTTTTATTAATCATCGATGATTAAATAGAAATGATGATTAAACCCAACCTCAAAATTTTATTCATCGATGAATAAACATATAGTCAAGATTAATCAACGATGATTAAACAACATCTTTGCTTTTAAAAACAGAATTGTTTTATTAATCGTCGATGATTAATAGTAATGATTATTAAACCAAACCTCAAAGTTTAATTATCGATGATTAAACATATAGTCAAGATAAATCATCAATGATTAAACAGCATCTTTGATTTTAAAAAAAAAAATTAATAATCATCGATGATTAATAGAAATGATGATTAAACCCAACCTCAAAGTTTAATCATCGATGATTAAACATATAGTCATGATTAATTACCGATGATTAAACAGCATCTTTCATTTTATAAAAAGAATTGTTTTAATAATCATCGATGATTAATAGAAATGATGATTAAACCCAACCTTAAAGTTTAATCATCGATGATTAAACATATAGTCAAGATTAATCATCGATGATTAAACAGCATCTTTGATTTTAAGACACGAATTGTTTTATTAATCATCGATGATTAGTGAGAAATGATGATTAAACCCAACCTCAAAGTTTAATCATCGATGATTAAACATATAGTCATGATTAATCATCGATGATTAAACAGCATCTTTGCTTTTAAAAACAGAATTGTTTTATTAATCATCGATGATTAATGAGAAATGATGATTAAACCCAACCTCAAAAGTTTAATCATCGATGATTAAACATATAGTCAAGATAAATCATCGATGATTAAACAGCATCTTTGATTTTAATAAATGAATTGTTTTATTAATCATCGATGATTAATAGTAATGATGATTAAACCAAACCTCAAAGTTTAATCATCGATGATTAAACATATAGCTAAGATAAATAATCGATGATTAAACAGCATCTTTGATTTAAAAAAAAGAATTTTTCTTAATAATCATCGATGATTGATAGAAATGATGATTAAACCCTACCTCAAAGTTTAATCCTCGATGATTAAACATATAGTCAAGAATAATCATCGATGATTAAACAGCATCTTTCATTTAAAGAACATAATTGATTTATTAATCATCGATGATTAAATAGAAATGATGATTAAACCCAACCTCAAAAGTTTAATCATCGATGAATAAACATATAGTCAAGATCAATCATCGATGATTAAACAACATCTTTGCTTTTAAACACATAATTGTTTTATTAATCATCGATGATTAATAGTAATGATGATTAAACCCAACCTCAAAGTTTAATCACCGATGATTAAACATATAGTCAATATAAATCATCGATTATTAAACAACATCTTTGTTTTAAAAAAAAAGAATTTTTTTAATAATCATCTATGATTAATTGAAATGATGATTAAACCCAACCTCAAAGTTTAATCATCGATGATTGAACATATAGTCAAGATTAATCATCGATGATTAAACATATAGTCAAGATTAATCATCGATGATTAAACATATACTCAAGATTAATCATCGATTACTAAACAGCATCTTTGATTTTAAGAAACGAATTGTTTTATTAATCATCGATGATTAATAGAAATGATGATTAAACCCAACCTCAAAGTTTAATCATCGATGATTAAACATATAGTCAAGATTAATCATCGATGATTAAACATATAGTCAAAGATTAATCATCGATGATTAAACAACATCTTTGATTTTAAGAAACGAATTGTTTTATTAATCATTGATGATTAATAGAAATGATGATTAAACCCGACCTCAAAGTTTAATCATCGATGATTAAACATATTGTCAAGAGTAATCATCGATGATTAAACAGCATCTTTGATTTTAAGAACAAAATTGTTTTATTAATCATCGATGATTAAATATTAGTGATGATTAAACCCAACCTCAAAAGTTTAATCATCGATGATTAAACATATAGTCAAGATTAATCATCGAATATTAAACAGCATCTTTGCTTTTAAAAACATAATTGTTTTATTAATCATCGATGATTAATGGTAATGATGATTAAACCAAACCTCAAAGTTTAATCATCGATGATTAAACATATAATCAAGATAAATCATCGATGATTAAAAAGCATCTTTGATTTAAAAAAAAAAAGAATTTTTTTAATAATCATCGATGATTAATAGAAATAATGATTAAACCCAACCTCAAAGTTTAATCATCGATGATTAAACATATAGTCAAGATTAATTACCGATGATTAAACAACATCTTTCATTTTATAAAAAATAATTGTTTTAATAATCATCGATGATTAATAGAAATGATGATTAAACCCAACCTCAAAGTTTAATCATCGATGATTAAACAGATAGTCAAGATTAATCATCGGTGATTAAATAGCATCTTTGATTTTAAGAACAGAATTTTTTTATTAATCATCGATGATTAATGAGAAATGATGATTAAACCCAACCTCAAAAGTTTAATCATCGATGATTAAACATATAGTCAAGATTAATCATCGATGATTAAACAGCATCTTTGATTTAAAAAAAAGAATTTTTTTAATAATCGTCGATTATTAATAGAAATGATGATTATACCCAACTTCAAAGTTTAATCATCGATGATTAAACATATAGTCAAGATTAATCATCGATGATTAAACATATAGTCAAGATAAATCATCGATGATTAAACAGCATCTTTGATTTAAAAAAAAAAAAATTAATAATAATCGATTATTAATAGAAATGATGATTAAACCCAACCTCAAAGTTTAATCAATGATGATTAAACATATAGTCAATATTAATCATCGATGATTAAACATATAGTCAAAGATTAATCATCGATGATTAAACAGCATCTTTGATTTTAATAAATGAATTGTTTTATTAATCATCGATGATTAATACAAATGATGATTAAACCCAACCTCAAACTTTAATCATCGATGATTAAACATATAGTCAAGAATAATCATCGATGATTAAACAACATCTTTGATTTTAAGAATAGAATTGTTTTATTAATCATCGATGATTAAATAGAAATGATGATTAAACCCAACCTCAAAATTTTATTCATCGATGAATAAACATATAGTCAAGATTAATCATCGATGGTTAAACAACATCTTTGCTTTTAAAAACAGAATTGTTTTATTAATCATCGATGATTAATAGTAATGATGATTAAACCAAACCTCAAAGTTTAATTATCGATGATTAAACATATAGTCAAGATAAATCATCAATGATTAAACAGCATCTTTGATTTTAAAAAAAAAATTAATAATCATCGATGATTAATAGAAATGATGATTAAACCCAACCTCAAAGTTTAATCATTGATGATTAAACATATAGTCAAGATTAATCATTGATGATTAAACATATAGTCAAAATTAATCATCGATGATTAAACAGCATCTTTGATTTAAAAAATAATAATTTAATAATCATCGATTATAAATAGAAATGATGATTAAACCCAACCTCAAAGTTTAATTATTGATGATTAAACATATAGTCAAGATTAATCATCGATGATTAAACATATAGTCAAAGATTAATCATCGATGATTAAACAGCATCTTTGATTTAAAAAAAAAAATTAATAATCATCGATTATTAATAGAAATGATGATTAAACCCAACCTCAAAGTTTAATCATTGATGATTAAACATATAGTCAAGATTAATCATCGATGATTAAACATATAGTCAAAGATTAATCATCGATGTTTAAACAGCATCTTTGATTTTAATAAATGAATTGTTTTATTAATCATCGATGATTAATAGAAATGATGATTAAACCCAACCTCAAACTTTAATCATCGATGATTAAACATATAGTCAAGAATAATCATCGATGATTAAACAACATCTTTAATTTTAAGAATATAATTGTTTTATTAATCATCGATGATTAAATAGAAATGATGATTAAACCCAACCTCAAAATTTTATTCATCGATGAATAAACATATAGTCAAGATTAATCATCGATGGTTAAACAACATCTTTGCTTTTAAAAACAGAATTGTTTTATTAATCATCGATGATTAATAGTAATGATGATTAAACCAAACCTCAAAGTTTAATTATCGATGATTAAACATATAGTCAAGATAAATCATCAATGATTAAACAGCATCTTTGATTTTAAAAAAAAAATTAATAATCATCGATGATTAATAGAAATGATGATTAAACCCAACCTCAAAGTTTAATCATTGATGATTAAACATATAGTCAAGATTAATCATTGATGATTAAACATATAGTCAAAATTAATCATCGATGATTAAACAGCATCTTTGATTTAAAAAATAATAATTTAATAATCATCGATTATAAATAGAAATGATGATTAAACCCAACCTCAAAGTTTAATTATTGATGATTAAACATATAGTCAAGATTAATCATCGATGATTAAACATATAGTCAAAGATTAATCATCGATGATTAAACAGCATCTTTGATTTAAAAAAAAAATTAATAATCATCGATTATTAATAGAAATGATGATTAAACCCAACCTCAAAGTTTAATCATTGATGATTAAACATATAGTCAAGATTAATCATCGATGATTAAACATATAGTCAAAGATTAATCATCGATGTTTAAACAGCATCTTTGATTTTAATAAATGAATTGTTTTATTAATCATCGATGATTAATAGAAATGATGATTAAACCCAACCTCAAACTTTAATCATCGATGATTAAACATATAGTCAAGAATAATCATCGATGATTAAACAACATCTTTAATTTTAAGAATATAATTGTTTTATTAATCATCGATGATTAAATAGAAATGATGATTAAACCCAACCTCAAAATTTTATTCATCGATGAATAAACATATAGTCAAGATTAATCATCGATGATTAAACAACATCTTTGCTTTTAAAAACAGAATTGTTTTATTAATCATCGATGATTAATAGTAATGATTATTAAACCAAACCTCAAAGTTTAATTATCGATGATTAAACATATAGTCAAGATAAATCATCAATGATTAAACAGCATCTTTGATTTTTAAAAAAAAAATTAGTAATCATCGATGATTAATAGAAATGATGATTAAACCCAACCTCAAAGTTTAATCATCGATGATTAAACATATAGTCATGATTAATTACCGATGATTAAACAGCATCTTTCATTTTATAAAAAGAATTGTTTTAATAATCATCGATGATTAATAGAAATGATAATTAAACCCAACCTCAAAGTTTAATCATCGATGATTAAACATATAGTCAAGATTAATCATCGATGATTAAACAGCATCTTTGATTTTAAGACACGAATTGTTTTATTAATCATCGATGATTAATGAGAAATGATGATTAAACCCAACCTCAAAGTTTAATCATCGATGATTAAACATATAGTCATGATTAATCATCGATGATTAAACAGCATCTTTGCTTTTAAAAACAGAATTGTTTTATTAATCATCGATGATTAATGAGAAATGATGATTAAACCCAACCTCAAAAGTTTAATCATCGATGATTAAACATATAGTCAAGATAAATCATCAATGATTAAACAGCATCTTTGATTTAAAAAAAAGAATTTTTTTAATAATCATCGATTATTAATAGAAATGATGATTATACCCAACTTCAAAGTTTAATCATCGATGATTAAACATATAGTCAAGATTAATCATCGATGATTAAACATATAGTCAAGATAAATCATCGATGATTAAACAGCATCTTTGATTTAAAAAAAAAAATTTAATAATCATCCATTATTAATAGAAATGATGATTAAACCCAACCTCAAAGTTTAATCATTGATGATTAAACATATAGTCAAGATTAATCATCGATGATTAAACATATAGTCAAAGATTAATCATCGATGATTAAACAGCATCTTTGATTTTAATAAATGAATTGTTTTATTAATCATCGATGATTAATAGAAATGATGATTAAACCCAACCTCAAACTTTAATCATCGATGATTAAACATATATTCAAGAATAATCATCGATGATTAAACAACATCTTTGATTTTAAGAATAGAATTGTTTTATTAATCATCGATGATTAAATAGAAATGATGATTAAACCCAACCTCAAAATTTTATTCATCGATGAATAAACATATAGTCAAGATTAATCATCGATGATTAAACAACATCTTTGCTTTTAAAAACAGAATTGTTTTATTAATCATCGATGATTAATAGTAATGATGATTAAACCAAACCTCAAAGTTTAATTATCGATGATTAAACATATAGTCAAGATAAATCATCAATGATTAAACAGCATCTTTGATTTAAAAAAAAAATTAATAATCATCGATGATTAATAGAAATGATGATTAAACCCAACCTCAAAGTTTAATCATTGATGATTAAACATATAGTCAAGATTAATCATTGATGATTAAACATATAGTCAAAGATTAATCATCGATGATTAAACAGCATCTTTGATTTAAATTTTTTTTTTAATAATCATCGATTATTAATAGAAATGATGATTAAACCCAACCTCAAAGTTTAATTATTGATGATTAAACATATAGTCAAGATTAATCATCGATGATTAAAAATATAGTCAAAGATTAATCATCGATGATTAAACAGCATCTTTGATTTAAAAAAAAAAAATTAATAATCATCGATTATTAATAGAAATGATGATTAAACCCAACCTCAAAGTTTAATCATTGATGATTAAACATATAGTCAAGATTAATCATCGATGATTAAACATATAGTCAAAGATTAATCATCGATGTTTAAACAGC
Source organism: Calendula officinalis (assembly GCA_963853835.1). Taxonomy (NCBI): domain Eukaryota; kingdom Viridiplantae; phylum Streptophyta; class Magnoliopsida; order Asterales; family Asteraceae; genus Calendula; species Calendula officinalis. Next base: position 57,417,527 of record OY970820.1, read on the forward strand.
ATCTTTGATTTTAATAAATGAATTGTTTTATTAATCATCGATGATTAATAGAAATGATGATTAAACCCAACCTCAAACTTTAATCATCGATGATTAAACATATAGTCAAGAATAATCATCGATGATTAAACAACATCTTTAATTTTAAGAATATAATTGTTTTATTAATCATCGATGATTAAATAGAAATGTTGATTAAACCCAACCTCAAAATTTTATTCATCGATGAATAAACATATAGTCAAGATTAATCATCGATGATTAAACAACATCTTTTCTTTTAAAAACAGAATTGTTTTATTAATCATCGATGATTAATAGTAATGATTATTAAAACAAACCTCAAAGTTTAATTATCGATGATTAAACATATAGTCAAGATAAATCATCAATGATTAAACAGCATCTTTGATTTAAAAAAAAAAAAAATTAATAATCATCGATGATTAATAGAAATGATGATTAAACCCAACCTCAAAGTTTAATCATTGATGATTAAACATATAGTCAAGATTAATCATTGATGATTAAACATATAGTCAAAGATTAATCATCGATGATTAAACAGCATCTTTGATTTAAATTTTTTTTTTAATAATCATCGATTATTAATAGAAATGATGATTAAACCCAACCTCAAAGTTTAATTATTGATGATTAAACATATAGTCAAGATTAATCATCGATGATTAAAAATATAGTCAAAGATTAATCATCGATGATTAAACAGCATCTTTGATTTAAAAAAAAAAAATTAATAATCATCGATTATTAATAGAAATGATGATTAAACCCAACCTCAAAGTTTAATCATTGATGATTAAACATATAGTCAAGATTAATCATCGATGATTAAACATATAGTCAAAGATTAATCATCGATGTTTAAACAGCATCTTTGATTTTAATAAATGAATTGTTTTATTAATCATCGATGATTAATAGAAATGATGATTAAACCCAACCTCAAACTTTAATCATCGATGATTAAACATATAGTCAAGAATAATCATCGATGATTAAACAACATCTTTAATTTTAAGAATATAATTGTTTTATTAATCATCGATGATTAAATAGAAATGTTGATTAAACCCAACCTCAAAATTTTATTCATCGATGAATAAACATATAGTCAAGATTAATCATCGATGATTAAACAACATCTTTTCTTTTAAAAACAGAATTGTTTTATTAATCATCGATGATTAATAGTAATGATTATTAAAACAAACCTCAAAGTTTAATTATCGATGATTAAACATATAGTCAAGATAAATCATCAATGATTAAACAGCATCTTTGATTTAAAAAAAAAAAAATTAATAATCATCGATGATTAATAGAAATGATGATTAAACCCAACCTCAAAGTTTAATCATCGATGATTAAACATATAGTCATGATTAATTACCGATGATTAAACAGCATCTTTCATTTTATAAAAAGAATTGTTTTAATAATCATCGATGATTAATAGAAATGATGATTAAACCCAACCTCAAAGTTTAATCATCGATGATTAAACATATAGTCAAGATTAATCATCGATGATTAAACAGCATCTTTGATTTTAAGACACGAATTGTTTTATTAATCATCGATGATTAATGAGAAATGATGATTAAACCCAACCACAAAGTTTAGTCATCGATGATTAAACATATAGTCATGATTAATCATCGATGATTAAACAACATCTTTGATATTAAAAACAGAATTGTTTTATTAATCATCGATGATTAATGAGAAATGATGATTAAACCCAACCTCAAAAGTTTAATCATCGATGATTAAACATATAGTCAAGATTAATCATCGATGATTAAACAGCATTTGATTTGAAGAACATAATTGTTTTATTAATCATCGATGATTAAATAGAAAGGATGATTAAACCCAACCTCAAAGTTTAATCATCAATGATTAAACATATAGTCAAGATTACTCATCGATGATTAAACATATTGTCAAGATTAATCATCGATGATTAAACAGCATCTTTGATTTTAAGAAACGAATTGTTTTATTAATCATCGATGATTAATGATAAATGATGATTAAACCCAACCTCAAAAGTTTAAAATAATAGAAAGGGTTTAAAAAATTGCCGACTTAAAAATAATAATAATAATAATAATAATAATAATAATAATAATAATAATAATAATAATAATAATAATAATAATAATAATAATACACATTAATTTTTATTGTATTAAAAAATATGATCGATTTTCAAAAAAGAGGTCATAATTGCAGTTTTTTTCAGCGCCGCCTGAAAATATCTGCAAATAATATTTACCGAAAAAAAAGTCATCATTAACAATTCGTGCCCCTATAAAAACAAACCCACGACTGAGAGTTGAAAATCGAAATACAAATAAATAAATACTTCATTGCCTTGGAATTTGTTAAAATTAAAAAGCCATAATTTTAAAAATAAATATAGGAAGTAATTTCAAAATTGAAATAGATATAGTCACTATTAGACGTTTGTAGTAATTAATAAATAGCTGTATTCAACTATGATTAAACGATACCTGTTGATTACACAAATTTAAAAACACACATTAGTTAAACCATAAATGATTAACAAAAACTTATAATCGAGGATTATTAAACATGCTACTTTTTAAGAAAAATACATGCTACTATTTTTAAAAATTAAAAAACATAGGATTAATACTAATAAGATTTAAAATAATGAAAGATATTTTTCTTATGTATATGCGTCATTTAACGTCATCAGTTCATAAGTGCACGTCTTCTCAAGAGCCCCCTAAAAATCTCTGCAAAAGATCTTCATCGGAAAAAAAAAATCATCATTTCTATCACATTTCTTCCCCTACTAAAACCAAACACACGCATTAGAGTTGAAAATAGAAATACCAAACACATTTCTATCACATTTCATTCGCCTTGGAAATTGTTAAATTAAAAAGCGATTGTTTTAAATTAATTGTTTTGTATTTGATGTTTAAAATTGAAATAGAAATAAATGAATGCTTCATTGTCTTTAGTAGCGTTTATTCTTTGAAAGTACACCGTATAATAAAAGTATTCATAAAGTTTTGGATTTAAAATTTGTCCCTGTCCTTTAAATGTTTTAATCCGAGGATTAAATTTTTATAGCTATTAATATTACTAATTATATAAACCAGAATTATTTTATTATTATAATCAGGATTATACGTTTATAGAAATGCATAATAACTTTATTCATCTATGATTTAAACGATACATGTTGATCACAAAAATTTAAAAACACACAATAGTTAAACCATCGATAATTAACAAATCGTATAATCATCGATGATTATACATGCTACAATTTCAGAAAAATACATGCTACTATTTTTAAAATTAAAAATATAGGAGTTATAATAATAAAAATAATCAAAGATATTTTTCTTATGTATATGCGTCATTTAACGTCATCAGTTCATAAATGCACGTCTTCTCAGTGCCCCCTAAAAATCTCTACAAATACTCTTCCCCAAAATACAGATCATCACCCCATCTCTATCATTTCTGATCATTTACATTATCAAATTAGTGTAAGTTTTTTTACAAAATCAGTCTATTTCATATAGTATGTTTTTTGTATTTTCGATGTTATTATATATTAATTTTGGGGATGTTTGCATTATAGGTTAATAAAACCATGTACTCAAGAGTAGTGATTAAAAATCTAGAAGTTGATCTTATTGAAAGAAGAAAAATTAGATCATCAGATTTACAAGTTTTGCAAAAGAATAGACAAAGATTGGACTTGTTTAGTTCATGTTTTTATAGATCACTTTTCAAGACTTGATAGGTTGGATTTGGAGAATGAGATAGAAGCCAAAAGACAAAGAAACGTCAAAGTTTTGAAAAAAGATTATGCAATAGACAATCAGAGGCATAAGGCTTTCAGTAGAAGAATTACTTCATTACATATAATGAGCCTATTGTGCAATCAATCAGAAGAATTATGCATCAAACAAGGTATTTTTTTTTCATAATGGATTTTTATTTTATTTTCCTAACTCTTAAATTCTAACAGAAGTTGATGAAGATCTTGAATTATCCTGCAAATTTCATCAAGAAAGTCAAACTCATATAAAAGTAGGCTCATTTCAGTCTATGGAAGATGATGAAGATGTTTCGTTTAAGTCGACTGAAAATGAGAGTGAAAAGTTGGACAAAATCGTCCTTTCACTAGTAGACAAGATACTGGATCAGCGTTTATGTCAAGCTGATGTTCATGGAATTAGAGTCACTGAAACGAAAAGCAGCCACCAAATGCTCGACAAAAATGTTCACGGAATTAGAGTCATTTCTTTCGTGGGATAACCAAAAACGCACAAGATTTACTTAAAAACAGGTTGAATTACGATGATGCTTCTTTCATGGTGTCCCCATTGATGTACTCTCACAATAATGCTTTCTGTGAGAGTACATCAATGGGTAAATGCAACCTTTATCTTATTAGAGAAGGAAATAGAAGCCAAAAGACAAGAAACAATCAATGCATTGAACAATAAGTGTTTGATTTAAAATCTTCAAGTCCATCCCTTTGCTCCATTTTTTTCATTTAATTCATCCTCAAATTTCTTAACTTGATCTTTGACTCATTTATCATTGTCATCTCCCAAAAATACTTAACAATATAACTTGACCTGCGTAACTCCACTTCCAAAGACTTGAAGGGATGGATTTGGAGAAGGACATAGAAGCCAAAAAGACTTGGTCTGCTTAACTCTACATCCAAAGACTTGAAAAGGTTGGATTCGGAGAAGGAGATAGAAGCCAAAAGACAAGAAACAGTTTATACAATCAATCAGAAGAATCAAGCATCAAAAACATAATAGTCTAGTCATTAAACTTTTCTGTATTTTTGATCTTTTTAATTTAAAGTGTATCAATTATTTTGAATCGGAGGAAGTATTAAAATGTGGTATGTTATTAAATTTGATGTATTTTTTATCAAGTTATTAATCATTTATATTTAAACTGGTTTGTATTTTTCAAGAATATCTTATAAAAGAATTAAGAATCTAAAAAATGTGGATAAGTTTAATTATCGATTATTAATCAGCAACTGGGATTTTAAAAACAGAATTGATTTATTAATCATTGATGATTAAAGACAAAAACCAAGTTTAATCATCGATGATTTAAATCAAATATCAAAGATTAATCATCAATTATTTTAATGCTTTATATTTTAAAAAACGTAGTCTAAATCATCGATAGTTAAACCCTCAATGAATGTTGAATCATCGATGATTAAACAACATAAAAAGAATACAAAGCTAGATTAATCAGCGATGATTAAGCAACATAAAAAAGAATACAAACTAGTTTAATCATCGGTGATTAAACAGTATCTAAAAATTTCACGCAAGTTTATCATAATAATAGCATCTGTAATTTTAAACATAATAAATAAATAATCAATCATTAAAAACAACACCAAAGTTTATCATCGAGGATTAAACACAGAATGTTATAAAATTGAAGAGTAGTTAAAACATACGTGAATATGCATAACACCTTTTTTAAAAATACATATATTGACCAAAGTAAATATAATTTTGATAATTATATAAAACCAAATTCTCATCGATGTCCACAAAAACATTTTTTTGTCACAGTGATAAAGTTTGTACTATTTTTTGATTTTGATATTCTAAAACACTATTATGTACATATTCTTTCATGTTGTTAATCTCTGAAGTTAGCATTCTTGCTGCATACTTCTTCCTGAGTTTTTCAATAAAATTACATATAATTGAATCATAATTGAATAGTAGTTTAAACATACATGAATATGCACAGCACCTTTTTTAAAATACATATATTTTAGCAAAGATTAATAGTACTTTTGATAATGATATAAAAGCAAATTGTAAAGGGTTTACACAAAAACATTGATTTATCATAGTGATACATTTTAGCCTAACGTTTTTGCTATTTTTTGATTTTGATATTCTAAAACACTATTATGTACATATTCTTTCATGTTATTAATCTCTGAAGTTAGCATTCTTGCTGCATACTTCTTCCTTAGTTTTTCAATAAAATGATCTTGAATAATAATTTCTTTTCCGAATCCAGGTTTCCATGTTGAAATTGATTGTCCTACATATGTTTCCATATGCCTCATCATAAAAATACCAGAATCAAATTCATTGTCTGTTGTCCTCCATGGCATTTCTATAACTTTTGGGATTAGACTTTTATTTGACATATCTTTGAGTTTCGTATGATTTAGTTCATCCAAATATCTCAAGAACAAAGATTTCTGTTAATCATATACGAATAATTATTAAACATATATAATATTTTTAAAAAAAAATGTTTTTGCTTAATCATTGATGCTTACCAGAGCATTATATATTTTCCCATATCTTTTGTTCACAGTTTCGTCAAAAATAAATTTGTTGTCTATAATTTCGTAAGAAGCTTTTTTCAAGTTGATGACAATCAAATATATATGTTCCTTCTTCGCGACAGGGAAGAAAATCTATTTTTTTAATAATACAATATTAGCTTGTAAAAAAGATAGAAAAAAAAATATAAAGATTAAGCTAACATACCAGATCAACATTTTTGAGTTGTAATTTGTCTTTGTCATTGTTAACAGACAAAGCAAAGTTTTCTTTGAACGTATTGTATCTAAGATCTTCAGAAATTCCTTGAGCATTAAGATAAAAATTCTAAAAATATTTAAACAATATATTAGTTTATAATTAGTAATCATAGATAAATATAACCAAAATTTCTTATTCATATGTATTAATTATATAAAGTATTTCTTACTGTCATTTCCATCTTCATAAACAACCGAAAAGGAGACTGTGATGTGTCCCTTTGTTGTTCGTGGTGATTCATTAAATCAGCCCATCCATCAATTAAAACTGAATATACATGCATTTTTGGGTATAAACTTTCCAATTGTCTCCTTATAATTCTTTGTCCAGTGTTTGTGCTTATAACTAATTCACTGTATTTTATTATTCACAAATTGTTGGTTTCCTATTTTTAATAAAAATATGTATACGATAATAATAAATAAAAATCTAGTGCATACCTGGTAGAATCATTACAGTTGAATAACCAATGAGAAACAATATCTTCTTCATCTGTTAATTTACTTTTAGCATTAGTGATTGAATCCTTAAATGGTGATCTTTCATTTGAACTCTTCTGATCTTCTAGAGTTGTTTTCTCTTTTGTTAATTCTATTGCAGCATAATGTTCCCTTGTTTGTATTGTTTTGTTTGATTCATTTTGAACTTCTGCTTTATCAATTCCATCAGGGCTTAAATCTATCCCCAAGGAGAATGATGGTCCATCGCAGAAACTAAAGATTTTAGTCCTTTCTTCTTTTGCTTTTTGATTTTTTGCTTTTTCAATTTCATCTGGGATTAAGAAAAATGTTGGTACATCACAGAAAGTAACTCTTTTCTTCAATTTTTCTGAATTTTCTTTTTCTGCCTTTTCAGCAGCCTCACACACTAATGGATCATTCCAGAAATCATCTGTATAATATCCATCATCTACAATAGACAAAATCAATTTATTAAAAATGTAATTATTAATAATTTTTATGGACATTTTATTCCTTAATCATAAATGATTAACAAAACAAATTCATATATGAATACAACTATTAATTATATCCAAGGACATTTAAAATTTTATTCATATATGAATACAATATTAAAAATATTAACTATACTTAATTTAACAGTTTATTACCTTCAATTATGTTTTCATTCTCTTTACCAATGCTTGTATAGACATTTGCCTCTTTCACGCTATGTATAACATTTACATCAACTGCATCAAGCCGATTAGCATCACCAGATATGTTATCTCCAACACGTTGATTAATTCCAATTAACACACCTGCCACATTTTGAATTAGATAAACTTTAATATACCACTATATATTTATTATAAATTTTTAAACGAATACCTGCTTCAAGTTTGTCAGCTATTTCTGTGACAATTGGATCATTCCAGTACTCATCACTTGAATTAATTGAATCTTGACTATTATTTATATTTGTTGAATTGGTAATTTCTCCACACAAATAATGAAGTTGAATTTTTCGATCTTCATCAATTACATAACTTTCTTCATGAACATCTCCAACATTATTACCATCAACACCTGTACCATCAACAACTATATCAACATTTTCACCAATATCATCACCTTCCCCATTCCCATCATCAACTTCAACTCCAACAATAGAATTACCAGCTGCTTCATTAACAAAATCAGCTTTAGCAACCACATCACGATTACCAGAATCATTTCCATCATCTTTTTCTAGTTCATCAACAAAATCAGCTTTATCAACCACATCACGATTACCAGAATCATTTCCATCATCTTTTTCTAGTTCATCACCAAAATCAGCTTTAGCAACCACATCACCATTATCAGAATCATTCCCATCATCTTTTTCTAGTTCATTTGCAAAAAAATACATATATTCTTCATTCTTCACTTGGATATTTTTGAAATGCTGATTTGTAGAGTGATATTTTAATGCTTTTTGTAATGCCAAATTTAGCTCTTCCATATTCGTTAAAATTTTAGTAAATTTTTTTTCAACTTTGAAGTTAAAAGCCTACACAACGAGAAAATTAAAAAAAAAAATAAAATAAGAAGGTTAATCATACATGAATTCACTATATTACAATTGTTACCTCAAAAGATTTATCTTCTTTGTAACTTTCATTAAACTCTGCTTCACATAAAGTTTTTTCAGAAATCTTTGTATCCTCTACAAGTTTTATCTTCTCAGATGTCCAATGACAAATAGCTGGACGTTCTCTTGAAACTTGTATATAATCAAATTTCGCATGATAAATATACATTAACTGCATTTAAAAAATGATATATTAAATTAGATAAATAATTTTTTGTGTATTCATATGTGAATCTGAAAAATTATTAGAATACGAAACTTACAACTAAATAAGCTGCCGGACCATAAAAGAAGGAGTTAAGTGAGTACGGCTTGAAACAACTTTTTGTTCTTACAAGGCAATCAAGAACATAACTACACCAATCTATACAGTTTATATGTGTATTCTTTTTGATTTTTTTCAAAGGTAGCAGATTGCATTTTCCCATTTGTGTACCCTCACATAAGCTATTTATAAAGAGCACTAGAAAATTAATGTTAAAATTAAAGTCTGCTTTTGGTGTTTGTGCAATTTTGCTCTTCAACTCTGTTAATCTTAAAGATTCAATTTTCTTAAATTGTTTTTTCCATTCATACATGCAGCTTTGTTCATCATCATGAGTAAAACTAGCCATGTCATTAATATTATCCCCAGAAGATGGTATTCCTAACATCTGATGTACAGATTTCTTTGTTACTTTAATATTACCATTTTTCAGTTTAATAATCATTTTTTTACTATTAAATATCTCGAGAACTTTGTGACCAAGCCTTAGAGGCACATCTGTCATTTTCATTTTTAACAAACTCCCTAACCCCATATCCCTAACACTTTCTTTCTGTTCATCACTTAAACCTTGGACAATAGAAAACAATGATCCCGGTGAGCATCTATTTTTCATTGCAAAAATTGATTTCTGGCATTTCTTAGCATTTCTTGATTTTTTTGATCTTAATTTGTCTTGTTTTGTTTTCATTGTACCTGCATAAAATGAATGCTAAATTAACAAAAACAGATTCAATCATACATGATTAACACAACAATTAATGATATTACACAAGAATAAAAAAAACAAAAAAAAAAAACTCTTGTTTAATCATTCATGAATGATTAAACATGATGTGATAATGTTACAAATATTTTTTGAAAACAATGACTTTTTTTAAATAATATATTATTAAAAATATTGTTTAAAATCAAATATGATTAAAACCACAACTGATGATGTTATACAAATCAAAAACAGAGACTCAATTAAATCATATATAATGAAAAGGGAGTTAATTTTCATACCACAAATATTGAAGTCTATACCACACTGTACAACTATATCTGCAGACTGTACAGCTACATAAAGCATTTGATGTGGTACATGAGTTAATTCATGTGGTACAAAAATTGTTGCCTATAATGAAACAGCAAATATAGAACGTAATCATATGAAATTTACCTTTGTTTTTTTTTGGTTTTTCTACTTGAATTTTTTGAACTTGAACCAGATTCAATTAGTTTTGATTTTTTGTTTGTTTTCCTCCTCTTTCATGGTCCGGCTGATTCTTCATAATCTGGATCATTTGCTGTTTTTCGTTTTTTATTTTTATGTTATCGTTTTCAATTGAATCTACATAAATTAAGGATCAAAATTAAGTCAAAACTCAAAATCTACATATAAAAGTCTTATAGGTATTAATCAAACAATTAAATAAACAATCAATAAACCTTGATAAATCAAAAAATACGTTTAAATCATGTAATATTAATTGTCGACTATACGTTTGTAAATTAAATCTCATTTAATCATCTGTGATTAAATAACATATTACAATTTGACGTATGTTCATATTTAACGGATCGATGCATCATATATGATTGATCAAAAACACAGAATCCTAAAAATACAAACTCTGTAATCATACAATTTAAAATTAAAATACATTAAAAATATAAGGAAAAAGTAATATATAGTCTATTTGAGAGTTGATTTCACAATCAATATTTTGAGAAGTGATTTCAAACCAAAAAACAAGTATTACGTTCCATGGATCATTTAATGTTATCGATTTTAATTGAATCTACATAAATTAAGCATTAAAATTAACTCAAACTCAAAAATCGAAATTAACACAAAATTATATGAATAAAACTTTTATGGATTCAAATTCAATTCGTAAAATTAATCGAACATAAAAAACTTTTACAGATCTAAATTCGTAAAATGTAAAATCAAACCGCAAACGATTTAACTATTTACCTTTCAATTTCTCTGATATTGCTTGTTGTTGATTTATTTCTCCATCGGAACGCATTTGATTCTCTTTAGCCATCGATTTCTAGAACTTCGATTCGATTCGTACTGTTTGTTGATACTTTTCTATGGAGAGAACTATGCGTTTATACTTTTCAGTTATGGTTTGTTTTTTTGTGAGTGAACACTTTTTAATATATTTGCCCTTATAAATAAAGTGGTTCAAATATAACTACCTCATTTATTTTTGACCGCATACATTTTCATTTTCATTAAAATGAGTTCCTGAGGAATATTTCTAAAATTCAGGGGTGTTGTCTTTTGTGTATTTTGCCTTCTTAATTTAAGGATGTCATTAGCATTTTCCTAAATTTTTTTACCATGAGTATTCTATTATATGTGTGATCATAAATGAATTAACTGCACAGTTTTATAAAAAGAAGTTATGATGATGTTATTTATTGATGATAAAAAGAGCTGTGATATAATGATTAATCATTCGATGATGAAAACTAGACTTTGATTTTTAAGTTTCTTTGAATTATGATATAAAGTTAGTTATACATTATTTGTAACTACAACTGAAATAACTACAATAACTATTTGTAATCAAACAGGTTTTTGATTTAAAACATTATTTGTCTTTTTTAATCATTAGTGATTAAATTAATGATTAATCATAGATGATTAAACATGATTTGTTGGCGTTAAAATTATTGAAATGATTAAACATTGATCGTATTTAAAAAGACAAATGTATGTAATCCTATATACAAATGTTAAAAAAAATCAAAAACATTGTTCACGCAACAAATCAGTTTTGACGACTATAATAAACATTGTTTGCCCACTTCTTATGAGCATCTCTTTCTTCCTGTGGTTTTTTACTATATTCATTTAATTTTTCTAAAATATAACTCTTCTTTGCGTTTAATTCAGATGTAAGTAATAGAGCTGCATACTTGTGTCTCAATTTATCTAGTAATTTCTGTTGAGCAGTTCCTTCATTCCCAAGCCCTACTACTTCACCCCATACTTTATGAGTTTGATTTTGAGTACCTAGGTATGTCTCCATATGCCTCATTGTGAAAACACCACAATCTTTTACATTTTTTTTAGTTCTCCATGGCATATGGAGTCTAATTGGGGTAAGAGATGCATTTGACATTTGTTTTAATTTTGGATGTTTGATATCAGCTAAGTATTTTAAAACAAGATCCATCTGTTAATCAAAAATTGATAAATGTTAGATATACAAAAATAATTTTAAAAAAATGTAAGTTTTTACAATTGATGCTTACCAGTGTCGGTAAAACTGGACCATATTTAATTTCAAGAGTTTCTGCTGTAGCACTGTTGTCTATGATATCAAATACTCTTTTTTTGAAGTTGACAACAATGCAATATATGTGTTCATACTTTAAAATTGGGAAGAATATCTGAGTTCAAAATAATACAATATCATATTAGATAATTATATTATAAAAAAGTTATATTTAAATAAATATTAACATACCATGTCATTTCTTAACTGAAGCATTTCATTATCATTATTAATTAAACTAGCTATTTCTTCTTTAAACTTCCTGAATTTTTGATCATCGGAGAAATTTTGATCATCAAAATAAGCACCATGCAGTTAATGTATATTCTTTGTTATGATTCACACATGAATATTTAAAAAAAATACTAAATATATGAATAATAATTATGATAGAAATGTAACTATTAAAAGAATATATAATATTACTTACAGTTAACCCTAATTTCATGAACAGCCGATTTGGAGAGTTGAAATCTCTTTCTTTTTCATTGTTATTTAACAAATCTACAAATGCATCAATGGCACTACTGTACACATAATGACTTGGACAAAAACTTTCTGTATCTCTCCTTGTGCATATCACATCTCCATTTTGTGTCTCAATAACAAAATCACTTTATGATATAAAATTTAGTTAGTTTTTTTTTTCAATTGCAAAACAAAAAATAAATATTGAAAAAAATATAAGGTACACACTTTGGTTCCCCTTGAAGGTTAAATAGTCATTCACAAATGATATCTTCTTGAGAACTTAATTTTGATTTGGCATCAATCACTCTTTCTTTATATGGAGATTTTAATAATGATGATGGCTTTTTTTCTCTTTTTTCCTTCATTTTTAATTCATTAACTTTTAATGGAATATGATGAACATCTAAATCACAGAAAATCACATATAAATATCAATTTAAGAATGATATCATCAAGTATATCAAAAAGTAAACAAAAAAATATTATCAAAGTAATTTACCTTGTTTCTGATTAAGATCTGTTGTAGCATTCACGAGTTTCTCAAATCCTTCAAAATGTACAACATGAGTAATATAGAAAATATTATTATTAATACAAATAAATATAAACACTAGATGATTAAATATACATTTAATAATGAATTATTAAAACAAAATTACCTTCTTTCTCAGCATAATCTCTTTTGTCCTTTCCAAATTCATCTATAGTCATTTCTAATTCAGCATCTAAAACATATGGATCGTATGTTAACATTATATTATACTAATTTATTTTAAAAAATAGAAATCAAGTATTTTAATTAATGATTAACAAAATCTGGTTATCAAGATTCATTAAACACATCAATGAGTCATATTTAATCATGTATGATTTAAAACCCTTATAATCATATATGATTAAACAGTATCTAATGAAATTTTACTAAAAAAACAAAAGGACTTGATTAATCATACAGGATAAACTAACTACCTTGAGTCTCACAAACATTTGATGAAAAATTCACAACTTCATCATTTCCTACCAAAATGTACAACAAGATTCATATAATTAATACATAAAAGATATAAAACCTTTTAATCATACATGATTAAACATTATATAAAGAATGAACTCAAAATTAAAAATAGACTCGTTTAATCATGTGTGATTAAACTCATTTTTAATAATAAATGATTAAACAAAATTACCTTCTTTCTCACCAACATCTAATATGTCCTTTCCAATTTCATCAATAACTTGAACATCTTCAACAAAGTTTCATATATTAAAATATTATAAAAATCCAAATATAAACACTACAAAGATTAATATTAGTTTAATTATAATTGATTAAACACATGCTTAGTTAATACAAGATTAAATAATAACCTTCTTTGTGACCAGCATTTCTTTCAGCATTTCCAAATGGCTCAGAAAATACAACATCAACAACAATCTCAAAAGTTTAATCATTAGTGATTAAAAATACAAAACAAAGGTTTAAACATGTATGATTAAAAAACATTTTTAAAAATTTTTGGGACTAGGTTAATCATTAGTGATTAAATAGAAAACAAAATTTTAATCATCGATGATTAAACCAAACCGCAAGTTTAATCATCGATGATTAAACACATCGTCAAAATTAATCATTGATGATTAAACAACATTCTTATTTAGAATTAAGAAGCTAAGAAACGGAGACAAGCTTAATCATCGATGATTAAACAGTATCTTTGATTTTAAAAGCAGAATTGTTTTATTAATCACCGATGATTAAACTGTTTAATCATCGATGATTAAAAAAACAAAGATTAATCATTAGTAATTAAACACAAAAACAAAGGTTTAATCATAAAAGATCATTTTATAAAAAATTTAGACTAGTTTAATAGTAATGATGATTAAACATAACCTCAAGTTTAATCATTGATGATTAAACACATCGTCAAGATTAATCATCGATAATTAAACAACATCTTATAAACACTACAAAGATTAATATTAGTTTAATTATAATTGATTAAACACATGCTTAGTGAATACAAAGATTAAATAATAACCTTCTTTGTGACCAGCATCTCTTTCAGCATTTCCAAATGTCTCAGAAGCTACAACATCTATCATATATTAAAAAATTATTATTAAAAATAAAAATATAAACACTACATGATTAACATCTGTTTAATCATAGTCGATTCTACTTCATAAAAACATTTTTAATGATACATATGATTAAACAAATATACCATCTTTTTTATCACCAGCATCTATTTCAGAATTCCTTACTTTCTCAGTATCTACATCATAGAAAATTTATATGAATATAAAAAATTTATCAACTTGTAAAACACTATATCTTATTTAAAACAATTACATATTTCCTTCAGACTTACATTCGACAGAATGTCACCTTTATAATAGATTTTTTATTAACTTATTATTTACCTTTTGAAATATCTGAATCTGAAACAATTTCTTTAAGCAATTCGTTCAGCTGAAAACTTTCTTCTTCGTTGACACCTTCATCATTGTTTGTACCACAAACATCAAGTGTATCAGCAACACCAATACAAACATCAACTATAAACATGTAAAAATAACATCAATATTAGAAATCATATGTGATTAAACATTTACAAAAAAAAAAAATAACATCATTTTCATTTTCATTGCATACATGATTAAACAAATTACCTTCTTTCTCACCAACATCAATTGTAACCTTTTTTACTTCTTCAGTAGCTACAACAAAAATGTCATAAATTATATATTATAAAACATCAAAAATATAATCACTACTTCATTAAAGAACCCGTTTTATCATAGATGATTATGCATTTTTAAATGAAGTTACAAAAACTACAAACATTATGCAATGAAATTACCTTCTTTATCACCAATATCTCTGTCAGCGTTCAATACTTCCTCAGAACCTACAACATATTAGTATATATATGAATACCAACTGATTAAGCTCTGATTCTAATCACTAATGATTAAAGAATTAAAATAAATCTGCAATTAAATATATTCTTACCACCTTCTTCTTCAACATATTCTTGATTTAGTACATCAGCTTCTTTTTCTTTATCTTTTTCTTTAAATTCATCAGATTTTTCCTCTTCTACTCTATCTTCATCTTGAGAAGGTTGTTTTTCATTTTCGTTATTATTTTTTGTATTTTCTTTTGATGATAGGAAAAACTTTATTTCCATGTTTTGACACTTTCATGATCACAGAATTCTGAAATTGATTCATTCAAAACCATTCTTGCCTTGTTTTGATTACTAGTAAACTTTACAAACATTTTTTCCAATTTTGTTTCAACAACCTGCAAAAATTTACATATATCAAAAATAGATATATTATATATCAAAAATCACTTTTATAATTGTTACCTCATCTACTACAAATTGGATATCATCTTGATGTAGTTATGATTCACCTAAACACCCTAAATTAATTTCCATGTTCTCTACCAATTTAAGTTTTTCAGATGTCCATTCACAAATAACTGGACGGTTTCTTGGCACTTGAATATAATTGATTTTTGCGCTATCAACATACAGTAACTGCATATACAATAATAATTATTTTAAACGTTAAGTGAAAGTGTAATCATATATGAACTATATATTTTTACATAAAAATAAATATATATGCTACGTCACTTACAATCAAATAGGATGCAGGACCAAAGAAATAAGAGTATGTAGTGTATCTCGCCTTTGTTCTTTTTAGACAATCAACAACATAACTACACCAATCTATATTTCTAATATCTGTATTCCTTTGGATTCTATACAAAGGTGTTAAATTGCATTTCCCAATTGGTGTATTCTCGCATAAAGTATTCACGAACAACAAGAGAAAGTTTATTTTGAACTCAAAACCTGTTTCCGTTGAGAGTAAAATTTGCTGCTTAACCTCTGTCAATCTAATGTCTTCAATTTTTGAAACCTTTTGTTTTAAATTATACAAACTACATTCTTTTTTATCATGATAAACAATATATAGCTCATCAATTTTGACTCCTCCATTTGATATTCCTAGAATATCATGAACAGATTGTGTATTAACTTCAATATTTCCCTTATTTAGTTCAATAGTCATATTGTTACTATTGAACTTATTGAGAAGATAAAAACCTAATCTAAGAGGTAATTCACTAACTTTTAGTTTTAACAATCTTCCAAAACCCATTTCTATTATTGTTTCTTTCTGCTGCTTGTTAAAACCTTTTACAATATCAATCAATTATTCTGGAGAACATCTGTTTTTCATCGATGGATATTTGTTCCGCTTCTTTTCCTTTTTTGTTGATTCTTCTGATGTTTTTCTCCGTTTTTCTGTATTATTTTTTTAGTTTTTGATGTTTTTCTCTTCCTTTCTTTTATTATTTCTACTTCATCTAAATCTGCAAAAAAATGACACTATTATATTATCTAAAAAGTATTATACATTTTAATCAACAATTAATAAATATAAAACTTGATAAAATCAAAACGCATATAATTAATAATCTATAACATTATTTTGATACGTTTTAATCATGTAATATTAAGTGTCGACTAAATTACTGTATCATAGATGATTAAACATGATATGTTGTAAATCAAAAGCTCATTTAATCATCTGTGATAATAACAACATATCACAATGTGATGTATGTTCATATTTAACTGATCGTTGCATCATATATGATTAATCAACACATACTCCTAAAAATACAAACTCTGTAATCATAGAATTTAAAATTAAAATACATTAAAATAAAAGGAAAAGTGATATATAGTTTATTTCAGAGTTGATTTCACAAACAATAGTTTCAGCAGTGATTTTAAACAAAAAAACAAGTATTCTAATCGCAATATCATTATATAGTTACAAGTATTACCTTCCGTGGAATCAACTGTAGACATTTCTATATTGATTTGTTCATCCGTAGACATTTTGTTGTGAGTGTGTGTTAACGAGCAATTAAAAGGATGGAAAGTTAGGGTTTAGAAGAGATGATTGAAATTTTTGAGAGAGAGAGAGAGAGTGGAATGTGCAGTTTTTGGGGCTACTGTGCAGCATATAGTGTCTGTGTGTGTTTTTGAAGTTACCCGCGTCTAAAAATTATATTATATTTTTAATTTTAGTCTTTAATAACCGTTGAGTTTTATTAAAATAACACCCCTTATTAAATTTTGTTGAATATTATTCATTTATTTCCATAGTCATCATTGCTTCTCTATAGGGGTGACCATAACAGGATACCCGCGGGTTCCGATTGGAACCGAAACCGGAACCAGAACCGTAGGTTCCTAAAAATATAGGAACTAGAAATCGAACCTGGAAGACAGGTTCTTAAATTTTCGGAATCGGAACAGGAACTACCTGTTCCAAGGCATGTTCCGATTACCCTGTTTCTAAATTCAAAATTTTTTAACATTACTAACTATATAAAAAAGACAATAAATCACACGAACTAACGATTACATATATCGTTTAATAGTTTAAAAATATAGTTGAACAATTACAAATATTGTTCAAAATAGAAATAAATTATCAATAATGATAAAAACATAGTAAATGTGTGAAGTAGCGCTAAAAACTGCACATTCCAGGGTATCCGCCGGTTCCAGGGTATCCACATGTTCCAGGTTCCTTAATTTTAAGAACATGAACCAAAACCTCTTAGGGCGGTTCCATGATTTTAGGAACCGGAACCAGAACCTCCTAATAGGTTCAGAGTTCCAGAGTATCCACATGTTCAAGGTTACCCTTTTTTTTCTGCTCACCCCTACTTCTCTGTACATTCATAAAATATCTTGAATGAATGTTTGGTTTAATCATCGATGTTTAACCAAAAAACATCGTAGAATCATTGATGATTAACCATCTTATGATTTACACAACCAAGTACAATCATCTATGATTATACTAAAACATCAATTTTAGTCTAATATGATTTGTATTCTTGACTATATGATTAAAGAACATTTAAAAAAAATTTGGACGAGTTTAATCATCGATGATTGAACCAAACCTCAAGTTTAATCATCGATGATTAAACACATCGTCAATATTAATCATTGATGATTAAACACCATCTTATTTAGAATTAATAATTTAAAACATCAAGTTTAATCATTGATGATTAAATACAAATACCAAACTATTAGTCATCGATGATTAACCAACAATTTATTTTGATTAAAAAAGTTTTATCACTTATGATTAAACTTGTCTTTGTTTTTAAAGTTTTGTTAATCATGCATTATTTGATAAGATTAAATCATTTATGATTAAACAAGTGGTTAAATATAGATTATTTGTTAATAAATGGTAATTAACCATGATTTTATAAATTTACACAGACAAGATAATCATCGATTAATAAACGTCACAACAATTCAAAAACACATCCGAGATATACATCGGTGATTAAACACAGCATCTTATAACTTCAAAACAAAAGATGTTTAATAAAACATCTACTTCAAAAACACACTAAGCTGATTAATAAAAGAATGATTAACAACTTGTTTGAACTTCTTCCCACGCCATGACCCAGACCCTGTTTCGACTTTTTGGTTCTTATTTTTTATTCTTTGAACTGCATGGTGCATCCGATTTTGTTGGAAGTTGAAATTATCAAGAGTTCAAGATCAGGATTTTACAAAATTTAGATTCTCTTGAAGTTGAAGTAAATGATCTACAGTTAGGCGTTGCAAATCAATTACTTCTACTTCATGAGAATCTAGGTTTTTATAAAATCTTGATCTTAAACTCTCAATAATTTCAACTTCTTACAAAAACGGATGAAAGCATGGGGTGCAAAAGAAGGTTGAAAAAAGAAAGAAGAAACAGACTCTGGATCATGGGGTACAAAGAAGGTCAAACAGGTTGTTAATCATAGATGATTAACAGCAGTTAATCATCGATAATTAATAGCACACAGTATCTTCACGACCAGTAACTTCGAGCACATAACTTCAACAAAGATCTCGTCTTTTGTAGGACGTCATTGGGGATATTATTTCCTGTAAACAAACGAAAAAATATAAAGATTAAAGCATATGGAAATCATTATGAAAAATATACCTTGCTTGATTTAGTGGACATCGACGGACTAAAAAATCGATATTTAAATTTTTTTCTTTCGAGTGTACTTGAAAAACTTTCAATTTAATATTCTATATTTATATTAGGATAAAATATTGGTTTAGGGGATAATGATGATTTGTTTTGAATACGAAGAGTGTTGCAGAGGTTTTAGGCTCAACTGTAAAATAGACGCATTGATGACCTTTTTGAAAATTGCACATATACAAAGTAATTGTAAAAAATAATCATTCGTCCACTAGAAAAACACACCCACACAATGATAACACTTCTCACACTCATAATTAAATTCACCCATAAAATATATTGATTTAAATGATCCGTTTAAAATCGGAAGAATGTTTATTAATACGTATTATTATTGTTATAAAACTAATTAATTTTACTAATCTTAGAGTTTAAACACAAATTTTTATGGGTTAAAGCCCGTGAAAAATCATTGACACGTGTCACTCCTATATTCACCCATAAATTCATTTTCCCGCTCATTTTTAAATCCAAGTCTTAATTCAATTTATTTACTAAATTTATTATCATAATCGAACAATTAAGGAACATAATTTAAATTTTCACGGGTGATTATCGAGTGTCTTAAATTAACAGATTTAATTTAGTATAGATTTTAAATTTACCATAATTATCTTATTTAATTTAATTTAATTGAATTCAAATTTATCTTAATTATCTACAGAATTCGGAACTATCCTCTTTTAGTAGATTCATGGTTAGGGATGGACAGTGCAGTACATATCATTCACAACGGTATTTTTGCAATACATTTTTTTTTATATTTTAACTGCATTTTAGGGGTTTGATTCGTTAACATCATAAATATTATTGAATCTATTTTTTTTTACAGTGGATTATCGATTTTAACAATTAAACCTTAAATATATCATAAGAAATTTCTAACTATATCGTTATCTTAAATCCTTAACTTAACCTTAAACCATAATCATTAACGATTTAACTCTAACCCTATAGCTATAGATACTGAAATTTCTTAAATTAACATTTTTAGTCAAAATAACCATAATATTAAAACATGCATGAAATTCAACAAATGATTTAATAATACAGTTAATCGTGCATATAGTGTCTACATATGAAATTAATTTCATAGTGTTTTTTAAGTATTGACCATTATCACCTGAATTTGAGTTCTGCCTAATGAAAGTTAATAAAAATTTTAAAGTGCTTGATGTAATCCTTTGTCAATTCCAATATCTAACTATGGACAAAATATGCAGACTGCTTCATCACAATTGTTCTTCATCATGACTATCTTTGTATATTACATAACAATGGAGGAAATTTATATGTAAGTTATATAGAAGCCCTTCTGTCACACATACTTTTTTTCTTTTGTAATTTGGGTATTTGTGTGATATTCCGTTTTAAAATTATGATCAAATTTTAACAAAATTTAGATATATTGTTATTTTGATTGCAGTTACATGAGTTTGTAAGAAATCATCAAGTTAAAACCGTGAGTTTGCAAATATTGATTGGAAGAAAGATACACCAGAAATCCTTGCAAATATTGGAAGAATTACTTTTTTTTGTTACACTATGATTGAAGTGATTGTGGTTATGGTTTGATTAAAAACTGTATTATTAAATGTTATCATTGATTTTATTAATGCATCTTTTTTTTATTAATTTAACTAGATTTTTCTATGTTTTGTATTTTAATATTATTGTTACAATTCTCTATTGAATTTCTTATTCTACCAAACAAGAGAATTGATTCCCCGTTACATTTCTCTGTTGAAGTCTCTGTGCTACCAAACAATAAATATTTCAAAGTATCGCGATCCACAAAGACGAGAACATGGAATGTTGGCCTAATGGGTGTCAAGTCATGGGTTACAAATGTAGGCCGGAGTCGAATGGTTGACTCAAAGATGATCGAGTTGGCCGGTGAACTTTGGTTAAAGGAATAGATTGGTGGTTACCCCGGTGGTGACAAAAGGTTTGGAAATCGGTAATAAGGAAATGGACCAGTTAAGGGTGATTAATGTGTAAGTGAGACGGTAAATGATAATCGGAGATTTTATTGGTATACCCGCGGGGTACAATGCATGTGTGTTGTGTGATGGCCTTGAAGGCGTATGATAATGGAAAAGTAATGTTATAGGAAACGTGTTAAGTAGTGACCAATGAGAAATGTGTTAAATATGAAAGAAAATGATAACTTGATATTAGGGGAAATGTGCTAAATTGCGTGGTGAATAAATAAACGATTAGTGGGTAAGATGGTGGTAAAGTATGTGATGTGAAAAGGTGTATACTAGTCAAGAAACTTTAATCATCGATGAATAAACATATAGTCAAGATCAATCATCGATGATTAAACAACATCTTTGCTTTTAAACGCATAATTGTTTTATTAATCATCGATGATTAATAGTAATGATGATTAAACCCAACCTCAAAGTTTAATCACCGATGATTAAACATATAGTCAATATAAATCATCGATTATTAAACAACATCTTTGTTTTAAAAAAAAAGAATTTTTTTAATAATCATCTATGATTAATTGAAATGATGATTAAACCCAACCTCAAAGTTTAATCATCGATGATTGAACATATAGTCAAGATTAATCATCGATGATTAAACATATAGTCAAGATTAATCATCGATGATTAAACATATACTCAAGATTAATCATCGATTACTAAACAGCATCTTTGATTTTAAGAAACGAATTGTTTTATTAATCATCGATGATTAATAGAAATGATGATTAAACCCAACCTCAAAGTTTAATCATCGATGATTAAACATATAGTCAAGATTAATCATCGATGATTAAACATATAGTCAAAGATTAATCATCGATGATTAAACAACATCTTTGATTTTAAGAAACGAATTGTTTTATTAATCATTGATGATTAATAGAAATGATGATTAAACCCGACCTCAAAGTTTAATCATCGATGATTAAACATATTGTCAAGAGTAATCATCGATGATTAAACAGCATCTTTGATTTTAAGAACAAAATTGTTTTATTAATCATCGATGATTAAATATTAGTGATGATTAAACCCAACCTCAAAAGTTTAATCATCGATGATTAAACATATAGTCAAGATTAATCATCGAATATTAAACAGCATCTTTGCTTTTAAAAACATAATTGTTTTATTAATCATCGATGATTAATGGTAATGATGATTAAACCAAACCTCAAAGTTTAATCATCGATGATTAAACATATAATCAAGATAAATCATCGATGATTAAAAAGCATCTTTGATTTAAAAAAAAAAGAATTTTTTTAATAATCATCGATGATTAATAGAAATAATGATTAAACCCAACCTCAAAGTTTAATCATCGATGATTAAACATATAGTCAAGATTAATTACCGATGATTAAACAACATCTTTCATTTTATAAAAAATAATTGTTTTAATAATCATCGATGATTAATAGAAATGATGATTAAACCCAACCTCAAAGTTTAATCATCGATGATTAAACATATAGTCAAGATTAATCATCGGTGATTAAATAGCATCTTTGATTTTAAGAACAGAATTTTTTTATTAATCATCGATGACTAATGAGAAATGATGATTAAACCCAACCTCAAAAGTTTAATCATCGATGATTAAACATATAGTCAAGATTAATCATCGATGATTAAACAACATCTTTGCTTTTAAAAACAGAATTGTTTTATTAATCATCGATGATTAATGAGAAATGATGATTAAACCCAACCTCAAAAGTTTAATCATCGATGATTAAACATATAGTCAAGATAAATCATCGATGATTAAACAGCATCTTTGATTTAAAAAAAAGAATTTTTTTAATAATCATCGATTATTAATAGAAATGATGATTATACCCAACTTCAAAGTTTAATCATCGATGATTAAACATATAGTCAAGATTAATCATCGATGATTAAACATATAGTCAAGATAAATCATCGATGATTAAACAGCATCTTTGATTTAAAAAAAAAATTTAATAATCATCGATTATTAATAGAAATGATGATTAAACCCAACCTCAAAGTTTAATCAATGATGATTAAACATATAGTCAAGATTAATCATCGATGATTAAACATATAGTCAAAGATTAATCATCGATGATTAAACAGCATCTTTGATTTTAATAAATGAATTGTTTTATTAATCATCGATGATTAATACAAATGATGATTAAACCCAACCTCAAACTTTAATCATCGATGATTAAACATATAGTCAAGAATAATCATCGATGATTAAACAACATCTTTGATTTTAAGAATAGAATTGTTTTATTAATCATCGATGATTAAATAGAAATGATGATTAAACCCAACCTCAAAATTTTATTCATCGATGAATAAACATATAGTCAAGATTAATCATCGATGATTAAACAACATCTTTGCTTTTAAAAACAGAATTGTTTTATTAATCATCGATGATTAATAGTAATGATGATTAAACCAAACCTCAAAGTTTAATTATCGATGATTAAACATATAGTCAAGATAAATCATCAATGATTAAACAGCATCTTTGATTTTAAAAAAAAAAATTTAATAATCATCGATGATTAATAGAAATGATGATTAAACCCAACCTCAAAGTTTAATCATTGATGATTAAACATATAGTCAAGATTAATCATTGATGATTAAACATATAGTCAAAATTAATCATCGATGATTAAACAGCATCTTTGATTAAAATAATAATAATTTAATAATCATCGATTATAAATAGAAATGATGATTAAACCCAACCTCAAAGTTTAATTATTGATGATTAAACATATAGTCAAGATTAATCATCGATGATTAAACATATAGTCAAAGATTAATCATCGATGATTAAACAGCATCTTTGATTTAAAAAAAAAAATTAATAATCATCGATTATTAATAGAAATGATGATTAAACCCAACCTCAACGTTTAATCATTGATGATTAAACATATAGTCAAGATTAATCATCGATGATTAAACATATAGTCAAAGATTAATCATCGATGTTTAAACAGCATCTTTGATTTTAATAAATGAATTGTTTTATTAATCATCGATGATTAATAGAAATGATGATTAAACCCAACCTCAAACTTTAATCATCGATGATTAAACATATAGTCAAGAATAATCATCGATGATTAAACAACATCTTTAATTTTAAGAATATAATTGTTTTATTAATCATCGATGATTAAATAGAAATGATGATTAAACCCAACCTCAAAATTTTATTCATCGATAAATAAACATATAGTCAAGATTAATCATCGATGATTAAACAACATCTTTGCTTTTAAAAACAGAATTGTTTTATTAATCATCGATGATTAATAGTAATGATTATTAAACCAAACCTCAAAGTTTAATTATCGATGATTAAACATATAGTCAAGATAAATCATCAATGATTAAACAGCATCTTTGATTTTAAAAAAAAAAATTAATAATCATCGATGATTAATAGAAATGATGATTAAACCCAACCTCAAAGTTTAATCATCGATGATTAAACATATAGTCATGATTAATTACCGATGATTAAACAGCATCTTTCATTTTATAAAAAGAATTGTTTTAATAATCATCGATGATTAATAGAAATGATGATTAAACCCAACCTCAAAGTTTAATCATCGATGATTAAACATATAGTCAAGATTAATCATCGATGATTAAACAGCATCTTTCATTTTAAGACACGAATTGTTTTATTAGTCATCGATGATTAATGAGAAATGATGATTAAACCCAACCTCAAAGTTTAATCATCGATGATTAAACATATAGTCATGATTAATCATCGATGATTAAACAGCATCTTTGCTTTTAAAAACAGAATTGTTTTATTAATCATCGATGATTAATGAGAAATGATGATTAAACCCAACCTCAAAAGTTTAATCATCGATGATTAAACATATAGTCAAGATAAATCATCAATGATTAAACAGCATCTTTGATTTAAAAAAAAGAATTTTTTTAATAATCATCGATTATTAATAAAAATGATGATTATACCCAACTTCAAAGTTTAATCATCGATGATTAAACATATAGTCAAGATTAATCATCGATGATTAAACATATAGTCAAGATAAATCATCGATGATTAAACAGCATCTTTGATTTAAAAAAAAAATTAATAATCATCCATTATTAATAGAAATGATGATTAAACCCAACCTCAAAGTTTAATCATTGATGATTAAACATATAGTCAAGATTAATCATCGATGATTAAACATATAGTCAAAGATTAATCATCGATGATTAAACAGCATCTTTGATTTTAATAAATGAATTGTTTTATTAATCATCGATGATTAATAGAAATGATGATTAAACCCAACCTCAAACTTTAATCATCGATGATTAAACATATAGTCAAGAATAATCATCGATGATTAAACAACATCTTTGATTTTAAGAATAGAATTGTTTTATTAATCATCGATGATTAAATAGAAATGATGATTAAACCCAACCTCAAAATTTTATTCATCGATGAATAAACATATAGTCAAGATTAATCATCGATGATTAAACAACATCTTTGCTTTTAAAAACAGAATTGTTTTATTAATCATCGATGATTAATAGTAATGATGATTAAACCAAACCTCAAAGTTTAATTATCGATGATTAAACATATAGTCAAGATAAATCATCAATGATTAACAGCATCTTTGATTTAAAAAAAAAATTAATAATCATCGATGATTAATAGAAATGATGATTAAACCCAACCTCAAAGTTTAATCATTGATGATTAAACATATAGTCAAGATTAATCATTGATGATTAAACATATAGTCAAAGATTAATCATCGATGATTAAACAGCATCTTTGATTTAATTTTTTTTTTTTTAATAATCATCGATTATTAATAGAAATGATGATTAAACCCAACCTCAAAGTTTAATTATTGATGATTAAACATATAGTCAAGATTAATCATCGATGATTAAAAATATAGTCAAAGATTAATCATCGATGATTAAACAACATCTTTGATTTAAAAAAAAAATTAATAATCATCGATTATTAATAGAAATGATGATTAAACCCAACCTCAAAGTTTAATCATTGATGATTAAACATATAGTCAAGATTAATCATCGATGATTAAATATATAGTCAAAGATTAATCATCGATGTTTAAACAGCATCTTTGATTTTAATAAATGAATTGTTTTATTAATCATCGATGATTAATAGAAATGATGATTAAACCCAACCTCAAACTTTAATCATCGATGATTAAACATATAGTCAAGAATAATCATCGATGATTAAACAACATCTTTAATTTTAAGAATATAATTGTTTTATTAATCATCGATGATTAAATAGAAATGTTGATTAAACCCAACCTCAAAATTTTATTCAACGATGAATAAACATATAGTCAAGATTAATCATCGATGATTAAACAACATCTTTGCTTTTAAAAACAGAATTGTTTTATTAATCATCGATGATTAATAGTAATGATTATTAAAACAAACCTCAAAGTTTAATTATCGATGATTAAACATATAGTCAAGATAAATCATCAATGATTAAACAGCATCTTTGATTTAAAAAAAAAATTAATAATC
Source organism: Calendula officinalis (assembly GCA_963853835.1). Taxonomy (NCBI): domain Eukaryota; kingdom Viridiplantae; phylum Streptophyta; class Magnoliopsida; order Asterales; family Asteraceae; genus Calendula; species Calendula officinalis. The sequence goes on from OY970820.1 coordinate 57,444,978, forward strand.
ATCGATGATTAATAGAAATGATGATTAAACCCAACCTCAAAGTTTAATCATCGATGATTAAACATATAGTCATGATTAATTACCGATGATTAAACAGCATCTTTCATTTTATAAAAAGAATTGTTTTAATAATCATCGATGATTAATAGAAATGATGATTAAACCCAACCTCAAAGTTTAATCATCGATGATTAAACATATAGTCAAGATTAATCATCGATGATTAAACAGCATCTTTGATTTTAAGACACGAATTGTTTTATTAATCATCGATGATTAATGAGAAATGATGATTAAACCCAACCACAAAGTTTAGTCATCGATGATTAAACATATAGTCATGATTAATCATCGATGATTAAACAACATCTTTGATATTAAAAACAGAATTGTTTTATTAATCATCGATGATTAATGAGAAATGACGATTAAACCCAACCTCAAAAGTTTAATCATCGATGATTAAACATATAGTCAAGATTAATCATCGATGATTAAACAGCATTTGATTTGAAGAACATAATTGTTTTATTAATCATCGATGATTAAATAGAAAGGATGATTAAACCCAACCTCAAAGTTTAATCATCAATGATTAAACATATAGTCAAGATTACTCATCGATGATTAAACATATTGTCAAGATTAATCATCGATGATTAAACAGCATCTTTGATTTTAAGAAACGAATTGTTTTATTAATCATCGATGATTAATGATAAATGATGATTAAACCCAACCTCAAAAGTTTAAAATAATAGAAAGGGTTTAAAAAATTGCCGACTTAAAAATAATAATAATAATAATAATAATAATAATAATAATAATAATAATAATAATAATAATAATAATAATAATAATAATAATAATAATAATAATAATAATAATAATAATAATAATACACATTAATTATTATTGTATTAAAAAATATGATCGATTTTCAAAAAAGAGGTCATAATTGCAGTTTTTTTCAGCGCCGCCTGAAAATATCTGCAAATAATATTTATCGAAAAAAAAGTCATCATTAACAATTCGTGCCCCTATAAAAACAAACCCACGACTGAGAGTTGAAAATCGAAATACAAATAAATAAATACTTCATTGCCTTGGAATTTGTTAAAATTAAAAAGCCATGATTTTAAAAATAAATATAGGAAGTAATTTCAAAATTGAAATAGATATAGTCACTATTAGACGTTTGTAGTAATTAATAAATAGCTGTATTCAACTATGATTAAACGATACCTGTTGATTACACAAATTTAAAAACACACATTAGTTAAACCATAAATGATTAACAAAAACTTATAATCGAGGATTATTAAACATGCTACTTTTTAAGAAAAATACATGCTACTATTTTTAAAAATTAAAAAACATAGGATTAATACTAATAAGATTTAAAATAATGAAAGATATTTTTCTTATGTATATGCCTCATTTAACGTCATCAGTTTATAAGTGCACGTCTTCTCAAGAGCCCCCTAAAAATCTCTGCAAAAGATCTTCATCGGAAAAAAAAAAATCATCATTTCTATCACATTTCTTCCCCAACTAAAACCAAACACACGCATTAGAGTTGAAAATTGAAATACCAAACACATTTCTATCACATTTCATTCGCCTTGGAAATTGTTAAATTAAAAAGCGATTGTTTTAAATTAATTGTTTTGTATTTGATGTTTAAAATTGAAATAGAAATAAATGAATGCTTCATTGTCTTTAGTAGCGTTTATTCTTTGAAAGTACACCGTATAATAAAAGTATTCATAAAGTTTTGGATTTAAAATTTGTCCCTGTCCTTTCAATGTTTTAATCCGAGGATTAAATTTTTATAGCTATTAATATTACTAATTATATAAACCAGAATTATTTTATTATTATAATCAGGATTATACGTTTATAGAAATGCATAATAACTTTATTCATCTATGATTTAAACGATACATGTTGATCACAAAAATTTAAAAACACACAATAGTTAAACCATCGATAATTAACAAATCGTATAATCATCGATGATTATACATGCTACAATTTCAGAAAAATACATGCTACTATTTTTAAAATTAAAAATATAGGAGTTATAATAATAAAAATAATCAAAGATATTTTTCTTATGTATATGCGTCATTTAACGTCATCAGTTCATAAATGCACGTCTTCTCAGTGCCCCCTAAAAATCTCTTCAAATACTCTTCCCCAAAATACAGATCATCACCTCATCTCTATCATTTCTGATCATTTACATTATCAAATTAGTGTAAGTTTTTTTACAAAATCAGTCTATTTCATATAGTACGTTTTTTGTATTTTCGATGTTATTATATATTAATTTTGGGGATGTTTGCATTATAGGTTAATAAAACCATGTACTCAAGAGTAGTGATTAAAAATCTAGAAGTTGATCTTATTGAAAGAAGAAAATTAGATCATCAGATTTACAAGTTTTGCAAAAGAATAGACAAAGATTGGACTTGTTTAGTTCATGTTTTTATAGATCACTTTTCAAGACTTGATAGGTTGGATTTGGAGAATGAGATAGAAGCCAAAAGACAAAGAAACGTCAAAGTTTTGAAAAAAGATTATGCAATAAACAATCAGAGGCATAAGGCTTTCAGTAGAAGAATTACTTCATTACATATAATGAGCCTATTGTGCAATCAATCAGAAGAATTATGCATCAAACAAGGTATATTTTTTTCATAATGGATTTTTATTTTATTTTCCTAACTCTTAAATTCTAACAGAAGTTGATGAAGATCTTGAATTATCCTGCAAATTTCATCAAGAAAGTCAAACTCATATAAAAGTAGGCTCATTTCAGTCTATGGAAGATGATGAAGATGTTTCGTTTAAGTCGACTGAAAATGAGAGTGAAAAGTTGGACAAAATCGTCCTTTCACTAGTAGACAAGATACTGGATCAGCGTTTATATCAAGCTGATGTTCATGGAATTAGAGTCACTGAAACGAAAAGCAGCCACCAAATGCTTGACAAAAATGTTCACGGAATTAGAGTCATTTCTTTCGTGGGATAACCAAAAACGCACAAGATTTACTTAAAAACAGGTTGAATTACGATGATGCTTCTTTCATGGTGTCCCCATTGATGTACTCTCACAATAATACTTTCTGTGAGAGTACATCAATGGGTAAATGCAACCTTTATCTTATTAGAGAAGGAAATAGAAGCCAAAAGACAAGAAACAATCAATGCATTGAACAATAAGTGTTTGATTTAAAATCTTCAAGTCCATCCCTTTGCTCCATTTTTTTCAATTCATCCTCAAATTTCTTAACTTGATCTTTGACTCATTTATCATTGTCATCTCCCAAAAATACTTAACAATATAACTTGACCTGCTTAACTCCACTTCCAAAGACTTGAAGGGATGGATTTGGAGAAGGACATAGAAGCCAAAAAGACTTGGTCTGCTTAACTCTACATCCAAAGACTTGAAAAGGTTGGATTCGGAGAAGGAGATAGAAGCCAAAAGACAAGAAACGGTTTATACAATCAATCAGAAGAATCAAGCATCAAAAACATAATAGTCTAGTCATTAAACTTTTCTGTATTTTTGATCTTTTTAATTTAAAGTGTATCAATTATTTTGAATCGGAGGAAGTATTAAAATGTGGTATGTTATTAAATTTGATGTATTTTTTATCAAGTTATTAATCATTTATATTTAAACTGGTTTGTATTTTTCAAGAATATCTTATAAAAGAATTAAGAATCTAAAAAATGTGGATAAGTTTAATTATCGATTATTAATCAGCAACTGGGATTTTAAAAACAGAATTCATTTATTAATCATTGATGATTAAAGACAAAAACCAAGTTTAATCATCGATGATTTAAATCAAATATCAAAGATTAATCATCAATTATTTTAATGCTTTATATTTTAAAAAACGTAGTCTAAATCATCGATAGTTAAACCCTCAATGAATGTTGAATCATCGATGATTAAACAACATAAAAAGAATACAAAGCTAGATTAATCAGCGATGATTAAGCAACATAAAAAAGAATACAAACTAGTTTAATCATCGGTGATTAAACAGTATCTAAAAATTTCACGCAAGTTTATCATAATAATAGCATCTGTAATTTTAAACATAATAAATAAATAATCAATCATTAAAAACAACACCAAAGTTTATCATCGAGGATTAAACACAGAATGTTATAAAATTGAAGAGTAGTTAAAACATACGTGAATATGCATAACACCTTTTTTAAAAATACATATATTGACCAAAGTAAATATAATTTTGATAATTATATAAAACCAAATTCTCATCGATGTCCACAAAAACATTTTTTTGTCACAGTGATAAAGTTTGTACTATTTTTTGATTTTGATATTCTAAAACACTATTATGTACATATTCTTTCATGTTGTTAATCTCTGAAGTTAGCATTCTTGCTGCATACTTCTTCCTGAGTTTTTCAATAAAATTACATATAATTGAATCATAATTGAATAGTAGTTTAAACATACATGAATATGCACAGCACCTTTTTTAAAATACATATATTTTAGCAAAGATTAATAGTATTTTTGATAATGATATAAAACCAAATTGTAAAGGGTTTACACAAAAACATTGATTTATCAGAGTGATACATTTTAGCCTAACGTTTTTGCTATTTTTTGATTTTGATATTCTAAAACACTATTATGTACATATTCTTTCATGTTATTAATCACTGAAGTTAGCATTCTTGCTGCATACTTCTTCCTTAGTTTTTCAATAAAATGATCTTGAATAATAATTTCTTTTCCGAATCCAGGTTTCCATGTTGAAATTGATTGTCCTACATATGTTTCCATATGCCTCATCATAAAAATACCAGAATCAAATTCATTGTCTGTTGTCCTCCATGGCATTTCTATAACTTTTGGGATTAGACTTTTATTTGACATATCTTTGAGTTTCGTATGATTTAGTTCATCCAAATATCTCAAGAACAAAGATTTCTGTTAATCATATACGAATAATTATTAAACATATATAATATTTTTTAAAAAAAATGTTTTTGCTTAATCATTGATGCTTACCAGAGCATTATATATTTTCCCATATCTTTTGTTCACAGTTTCGTCAAAAATAAATTTGTTGTCTATAATTTCGTAAGAAGCTTTTTTCAAGTTGATGACAATCAAATATATATGTTCCTTCTTCGCGACAGGGAAGAAAATCTATTTTTTAATAATACAATATTAGCTTGTATAAAAGATAGAAAAAAAAATATAAAGATTAAGCTAACATACCAGATCAACATTTTTGAGTTGTAATTTGTCTTTGTCATTGTTAACAGACAAAGCAAAGTTTTCTTTGAACGTATTGTATCTAAGATCTTCAGAAATTCCTTGAGCATTAAGATAAAAATTCTAAAAATATTTAAACAATATATTAGTTTATAATTAGTAATCATAGATAAATATAACCAAAATTTCTTATTCATATGTATTAATTATATAAAGTATTTCTTACTGTCATTTCCATCTTCATAAACAACCGAAAAGGAGACTGTGATGTGTCCCTTTGTTGTTCGTGGTGATTCATTAAATCAGCCCATCCATCAATTAAAACTGAATATACATGCATTTTTGGGTATAAACTTTCCAATTGTCTCCTTATAATTCTTTGTCCAGTGTTTGTGCTTATAACTAATTCACTGTATTTTATTATTCACAAATTGTTGGTTTCCTATTTTTAATAAAAATATGTATACGATAATAATAAATAAAAATCTAGTGCATACCTGGTAGAATCATTACAGTTGAATAACCAATGAGAAACAATATCTTCTTCATCTGTTAATTTACTTTTAGCATTAGTGATTGAATCCTTAAATGGTGATCTTTCATTTGAACTCTTCTGATCTTCTAGAGTTGTTTTCTCTTTTGTTAATTCTATTGCAGCATAATGTTCCCTTGTTTGTATTGTTTTGTTTGATTCATTTTGAACTTCTGCTTTATCAATTCCATCAGGGCTTAAATCTATCCCCAAGGAGAATGATGGTCCATCGCAGAAACTAAAGATTTTAGTCCTTTCTTCTTTTGCTTTTTGATTTTTTGCTTTTTCAATTTCATCTGGGATTAAGAAAAATGTTGGTACATCCCAGAAAGTAACTCTTTTCTTCAATTTTTCTGAATTTTCTTTTTCTGCCTTTTCAGCAGCCTCACACACTAATGGATCATTCCAGAAATCATCTGTATAATATCCATCATCTACAATAGACAAAATCAATTTATTAAAAATGTAATTATTAATAATTTTTATGGACATTTTATTCCTTAATCATAAATGATTAACAAAACAAATTCATATATGAATACAACTATTAATTATATCCAAGGACATTTAAAATTTTATTCATATATGAATACAATATTAAAAATATTAACTATACTTAATTTAACAGTTTATTACCTTCAATTATGTTTTCATTCTCTTTACCAATGCTTGTATAGACATTTGCCTCTTTCACGCTATGTATAACATTTACATCAACTGCATCAAGCCGATTAGCATCACCAGATATGTTATCTCCAACACGTTGATTAATTCCAATTAACACACCTGCCACATTTTGAATTAGATAAACTTTAATATACCACTATATATTTATTATAAATTTTTAAACGAATACCTGCTTCAAGTTTGTCAGCTATTTCTGTGACAATTGGATCATTCCAGTACTCATCACTTGAATTAATTGAATCTTGACTATTATTTATATTTGTTGAATTGGTAATTTCTCCACACAAATAATGAAGTTGAATTTTTCGATCTTCATCAATTACATAACTTTCTTCATGAACATCTCCAACATTATTACCATCAACACATGTACCATCAACAACTATATCAACATTTTCACCAATATCATCACCTTCCCCATTCCCATCATCAACTTCAACTCCAACAATAGAATTACCAGCTGCTTCATTAACAAAATCAGCTTTAGCAACCACATCACGATTACCAGAATCATTTCCATCATCTTTTTCTAGTTCATCAACAAAATCAGCTTTAGCAACCACATCACGATTACCAGAATCATTTCCATCATCTTTTTCTAGTTCATCACCAAAATCAGCTTTAGCAACCACATCACCATTATCAGAATCATTCCCATCATCTTTTTCTAGTTCATTTGCAAAAAAATACATATATTCTTCATTCTTCACTTGGATATTTTTGAAATGCTGATTTGTAGAGTGATATTTTAATGCTTTTTGTGATGCCAAATTTAGCTCTTCCATATTCGTTAAAATTTTAGTAAATTTTTTTTCAACTTTGAAGTTAAATGCCTACACAACGAGAAAATAAAAAAAAATAAAATAAGAAGGTTAATCATACATGAATTCACTATATTACAATTGTTACCTCAAAAGATTTATCTTCTTTGTAACTTTCATTAAACTCTGCTTCACATAAAGTTTTTTCAGAAATCTTTGTATCCTCTACAAGTTTTATCTTCTCAGATGTCCAATGACAAATAGCTGGACGTTCTCTTGAAACTTGTATATAATCAAATTTCGCATGATAAATATACATTAACTGCATTTAAAAAATGATATATTAAATTAGATAAATAATTTTTTGTGTATTCATATGTGAATCTGAAAAATTATTAGAATACGAAACTTACAACTAAATAAGCTGCCGGACCATAAAAGAAGGAGTTAAGGGAGTACGGCTTGAAACAACTTTTTGTTCTTACAAGGCAATCAAGAACATAACTACACCAATCTATACAGTTTATATGTGTATTCTTTTTGATTTTTTTCAAAGGTAGCAGATTGCATTTTCCCATTTGTGTACCCTCACATAAGCTATTTATAAAGAGCACTAGAAAATTAATGTTAAAATTAAAGTCTGCTTTTGGTGTTTGTGCAATTTTGCTCTTCAACTCTGTTAATCTTAAAGATTCAATTTTCTTAAATTGTTTTTTCCATTCATACATGTAGCTTTGTTCATCATCATGAGTAAAACTAGCCATGTCATTAATATTATCCCCAGAAGATGGTATTCCTAACATCTGATGTACAGATTTCTTTGTTACTTTAATATTACCATTTTTCAGTTTAATAATCATTTTTTTACTATTAAATATCTCGAGAACTTTGTGACCAAGCCTTAGAGGCACATCTGTCATTTTCATTTTTAACAAACTCCCTAACCCCATATCCCTAACACTTTCTTTCTGTTCATCACTTAAACCTTGGACAATAGAAAATAATGATCCCGGTGAGCATCTATTTTTCATTGCAAAAATTGATTTCTGGCATTTCTTAGCATTTCTTGATTTTTTTGATCTTAATTTGTCTTGTTTTGTTTTCATTGTACCTGCATAAAATGAATGCTAAATTAACAAAAACAGATTCAATCATACATGATTAACACAACAATTAATGATATTACACAAGAATAAAAAAAACAAAAAAAAAAAACTCTTGTTTAATCATTCATGAATGATTAAACATGATGTGATAATGTTACAAATATTTTTTGAAAACAATGACTTTTTTTAAATAATATATTATTAAAAATATTGTTTAAAATCAAATATGATTAAAACCACAACTGATGATGTTATACAAATCAAAAACAGAGACTCAATTAAATCATATATAATGAAAAGGGAGTTAATTTTCATACCACAAATATTGAAGTCTATACCACACTGTACAACTATATCTGCAGACTGTACAGCTACATAAAGCATTTGATGTGGTACATGAGTTAATTCATGTGGTACAAAAATTGTTGCCTATAATGAAACAGCAAATATAGAACGTAATCATATGAAATTTACCTTTGTTTTTTTTTGGTTTTTCTACTTGAATTTTTTGAACTTGAACCAGATTCAATTAGTTTTGATTTTTTGTTTGTTTTCCTCCTCTTTCATGGTCCGGCTGATTCTTCATAATCTGGATCATTTGCTGTTTTTCGTTTTTTATTTTTTATGTTATCGTTTTCAATTGAATCTACATAAATTAAGGATCAAAATTAAGTCAAAACTCAAAATCTACATATAAAAGTCTTATAGGTATTAATCAAACAATTAAATAAACAATCAATAAACCTTGATAAATCAAAAAATACGTTTAAATCATGTAATATTAATTGTCGACTATACGTTTGTAAATTAAATCTCATTTAATCATCTGTGATTAAATAACATATTACAATTTGACGTATGTTCATATTTAACGGATCGATGCATCATATATGATTGATCAAAAACACAGAATCCTAAAAATACAAACTCTGTAATCATACAATTTAAAATTAAAATACATTAAAAATATAAGGAAAAAGTAATATATAGTCTATTTGAGAGTTGATTTCACAATCAATATTTTGAGAAGTGATTTCAAACCAAAAAACAAGTATTACGTTCCATGGATCATTTAATGTTATCGATTTTAATTGAATCTACATAAATTAAGCATTAAAATTAACTCAAACTCAAAAATCGAAATTAACACAAAATTATATGAATAAAACTTTTACGGATTCAAATTCAATTCGTAAAATTAATCGAACATAAAAAACTTTTACAGATCTAAATTCGTAAAATGTAAAATCAAACCGCAAACGATTTAACTATTTACCTTTCAATTTCTCTGATATTGCTTGTTGTTGATTTATTTCTCCATCGGAACGCATTTGATTCTCTTTAGCCATCGATTTCTAGAACTTCGATTCGATTCGTACTGTTTGTTGATACTTTTCTATGGAGAGAACTATGCGTTTATACTTTTCAGTTATGGTTTGTTTTTTTGTGAGTGAACACTTTTTAATATATTTGCCCTTATAAATAAAGTGGTTCAAATATAACTACCTCATTTATTTTTGACCGCATACATTTTCATTTTCATTAAAATGAGTTCCTGAGGAATATTTCTAAAATTCAGGGGTGTTGTCTTTTGTGTATTTTGCCTTCTTAATTTAAGGATGTCATTAGCATTTTCCTAAATTTTTTTACCATGAGTATTCTATTATATGAGTAATCATAAATGAATTAACTGCACAGTTTTATAAAAAGAAGTTATGATGATGTTATTTATTGATGATAAAAAGAGCTGTGATATAATGATTAATCATTCGATGATGAAAACTAGACTTTGATTTTTAAGTTTCTTTGAATTATGATATAAAGTTAGTTATACATTATTTGTAACTACAACTGAAATAACTACAATAACTATTTGTAATCAAACAGGTTTTTGATTTAAAACATTATTTGTCTTTTTTAATCATTAGTGATTAAATTAATGATTAATCATAGATGATTAAACATGATTTGTTGGCGTTAAAATTATTGAAATGATTAAACATTGATCGTATTTAAAAAGACAAATGTATGTAATCCTATATACAAATGTTAAAAAAAATCAAAAACATTGTTCACACAACAAATCAGTTTTGACGACTATAATAAACATTGTTTGCCCACTTCTTATGAGCATCTCTTTCTTCCTGTGGTTTTTTACTATATTCATTTAATTTTTCTAAAATATAACTCTTCTTTGCGTTTAATTCAGATGTAAGTAATAGAGCTGCATACTTGTGTCTCAATTTATCTAGTAATTTCTGTTGAGCAGTTCCTTCATTCCCAAGCCCTACTACTTCACCCCATACTTTATGAGTTTGATTTTGAGTACCTAGGTATGTCTCCATATGCCTCATTGTGAAAACACCACAATCTTTTACATTTTTTTTAGTTCTCCATGGCATATGGAGTCTAATTGGGGTAAGAGATGCATTTGACATTTGTTTTAATTTTGGATGTTTGATATCAGCTAAGTATTTTAAAACAAGATCCATCTGTTAATCAAAAATTGATAAATGTTAGATATACAAAAATAATTTTAAAAAAATGTAAGTTTTTACAATTGATGCTTACCAGTGTCGGTAAAACTGGACCATATTTAATTTCAAGAGTTTCTGCTGTAGCACTGTTGTCTATGATATCAAATACTCTTTTTTTGAAGTTGACAACAATGCAATATATGTGTTCATACTTTAAAATTGGGAAGAATATCTGAGTTCAAAATAATACAATATCATATTAGATAATTATATTATAAAAAAGTTATATTTAAATAAATATTAACATACCATGTCATTTCTTAATTGAAGCATTTCATTATCATTATTAATTAAACTAGCTATTTCTTCTTTAAACTTCCTGAATTTTTGATCCTCGGAGAAATTTTGATCATCAAAATAAGCACCATGCAGTTAATGTATATTCTTTGTTATGATTCACACATGAATATTTAAAAAAAATACTAAATATATGAATAATAATTATGATAGAAATGTAACTATTAAAAGAATATATAATATTACTTACAGTTAACCCTAATTTCATGTACAGCCGATTTGGAGAGTTGAAATCTCTTTCTTTTTCATTGTTATTTAACAAATCTACAAATGCATCAATGGCACTACTGTACACATAATGACTTGGACAAAAACTTTCTGTATCTCTCCTTGTGCATATCACATCTCCATTTTGTGTCTCAATAACAAAATCACTTTATGATATAAAATTTAGTTAGTTTTTTTTTTCAATTGCAAAACAAAAAATAAATATTGAAAAAAATATAAGGTACACACTTTGGTTCCCCTTGAAGGTTAAATAGTCATTCACAAATGATATCTTCTTGAGAACTTAATTTTGATTTGGCATCAATCACTCTTTCTTTATATGGAGATTTTAATAATGATGATGGCTTTTTTTCTCTTTTTTCCTTCATTTTTAATTCATTAACTTTTAATGGAATATGATGAACATCTAAATCACAGAAAATCACATATAAATATCAATTTAAGAATGATATCATCAAGTATATCAAAAAGTAAACAAAAAAATATTATCAAAGTAATTTACCTTGTTTCTGATTAAGATCTGTTGTAGCATTCACGAGTTTCTCAAATCCTTCAAAATGTACAACATGAGTAATATAGAAAATATTATTATTAATACAAATAAATATAAACACTAGATGATTAAATATACATTTAATAATGAATTATTAAAACAAAATTACCTTCTTTCTCAGCATAATCTCTTTTGTCCTTTCCAAATTCATCTATAGTCATTTCTAATTCAGCATCTAAAACATATGGATCGTATGTTAACATTATATTATACTAATTTATTTTAAAAAATATAAATCAAGTATTTTAATTAATGATTAACAAAATCTGGTTATCAAGATTCATTAAACACATCAATGAGTCATATTTAATCATGTATGATTTAAAACCCTTATAATCATATATGATTAAACAGTATCTAATGAAATTTTACTAAAAAAACAAAAGGACTTGATTAATCATACAGGATAAACTAACTACCTTGAGTCTCACAAACATTTGATGAAAAATTCACAACTTCATCATTTCCTACCAAAATGTACAACAAGATACATATAATTAATACATAAAAGATATAAAACCTTTTAATCATACATGATTAAACATTATATAAAGAATGAACTCAAAATTAAAAATAGACTCGTTTAATCATGTGTGATTAAACTCATTTTTAATAATAAATGATTAAACAAAATTACCTTCTTTCTCACCAACATCTAATATGTCCTTTCCAATTTCATCAATAACTTGAACATCTTCAACAAAGTTTCATATATTAAAATATTATAAAAATCCAAATATAAACACTACAAAGATTAATATTAGTTTAATTATAATTGATTAAACACATGCTTAGTTAATACAAGATTAAATAATAACCTTCTTTGTGACAAGCATTTCTTTCAGCATTTCCAAATGGCTCAGAAAATACAACATCAACAACAATCTCAAAAGTTTAATCATTAGTGATTAAAAATACAAAACAAAGGTTTAAACATGTATGATTAAAAAACATTTTTAAAAATTTTTGGGACTAGGTTAATCATTAGTGATTAAATAGAAAACAAAATTTTAATCATCGATGATTAAACCAAACCGCAAGTTTAATCATCGATGATTAAACACATCGTCAAAATTAATCATTGATGATTAAACAACATTCTTATTTAGAATTAAGAAGCTAAGAAACGGAGACAAGCTTAATCATCGATGATTAGACAGTATCTTTGATTTTAAAAGCAGAATTGTTTTATTAATCACCGATGATTAAACTGTTTAATCATCGATGATTAAAAAAACAAAGATTAATCATTAGTAATTAAACACAAAAACAAAGGTTTAATCATATATGATTAAAGATCATTTTATAAATAATTTAGACTAGTTTAATAGTAATGATGATTAAACATAACCTCAAGTTTAATCATTGATGATTAAACACATCGTCAAGATTAATCATCGATAATTAAACAGCATCTTATAAACACTACAAAGATTAATATTAGTTTAATTATAATTGATTAAACACATGCTTAGTGAATACAAAGATTAAATAATAACCTTCTTTGTGACCAACATCTCTTTCAGCATTTCCAAATGTCTCAGAAGCTACAACATCTATCATATATTAAAAAATTATTATTAAAAATAAAAATATAAACACTACATGATTAACATCTGTTTAATCATAGTCGATTCTACTTCATAAAAACATTTTTAATGATACATATGATTAAACAAATATACCATCTTTTTTATCACCAGCATCTATTTCAGAATTCCTTACTTTCTCAGTATCTACATCATAGAAAATTTATATGAATATAAAAAATTTATCAACTTGTAAAACACTATATCTTATTTAAAACAATTACATATTTCCTTCAGACTTACATTCGACAGAATGTCACCTTTATAATAGATTTTTTATTAACTTATTATTTACCTTTTGAAATATCTGAATCTGAAACAATTTCTTTAAGCAATTCGTTCAGTTGAAAACTTTCTTCTTCGTTAACACCTTCATCATTGTTTGTACCACAAACATCAAGTGTATCAGCAACACCAATACAAACATCAACTATAAACATGTGAAAATAACATCAATATTAGAAATCATATGTGATTAAACATTTACAAAAAAAAAAATAACATCATTTTCATTTTCATTGCATACATGATTAAACAAATTACCTTCTTTCTCACCAACATCAATTGTAACCTTTTTTACTTCTTCAGTAGCTACAACAAAAATGTCATAAATTATATATTATAAAACATCAAAAATATAATCACTACTTCATTAAAGAACCCGTTTTATCATAGATGATTATGTATTTTTAAATGAAGTTACAAAAACTACAAACATTATGCAATGAAATTACCTTCTTTATCACCAATATCTCTGTCAGCGTTCAATACTTCCTCAGAACCTACAACATATTAGTATATATATGAATACCAATTGATTAAGCTCTGATTCTAATCACTAATGATTAAAGAATTAAAATAAATCTGCAATTAAATATATTCTTACCACCTTCTTCTTCAACATATTCTTGATTTAGTACATCAGCTTCTTTTTCTTTATCTTTTTCTTTAAATTCATCAGATTTTTCCTCTTCTACTCTATCTTCATCTTGAGAAGGTTGTTTTTCATTTTCGTTATTATTTTTTGTATTTTCTTTTGATGATAGGAAAAACTTTATTTCCATGTTTTGACACTTTCATGATCAAAGAATTCTGAAATTGATTCATTCAAAATCATTCTTGCCTTGTTTTGATTACTAGTAAACTTTACAAACATTTTTTCCAATTTTGTTTCAACAACCTGCAAAAATTTACATATATCAAAAATAGATATATTATATATCAAAAATCACTTTTATAATTGTTACCTCATCTACTACATATTGGATATCATCTTGATGTAGTTATGATTCACCTAAACACCCTAAATTAATTTCCATGTTCTCTACCAATTTAAGTTTTTCAGATGTCCATTCACAAATAACTGGACGGTTTCTTGGCACTTGAATATAATTGATTTTTACGCTATCAACATACAGTAACTGCATATACAATAATAATTATTTTAAACGTTAAGTGAAAGTGTAATCATATATGAACTATATATTTTTACATAAAAATAAATATATATGCTATGTCACTTACAATCAAATAGGATGCAGGACCAAAGAAATAAGAGTATGTAGTGTATCTCGCCTTTGTTCTTTTTAGACAATCAACAACATAACTACACCAATCTATATTTCTAATATCTGTATTCCTTTGGATTCTATACAAAGGTGTTAAATTGCATTTCCCATTTGGTGTATTCTCGCATAAAGTATTCACGAACAACAAGAGAAAGTTTATTTTGAACTCAAAACATGTTTCCGTTGAGAGTAAAATTTGCTGCTTAACCTCTGTCAATCTAATGTCTTCAATTTTTGAAACCTTTCGTTTTAAATTATACAAACTACATTCTTTTTTATCATGATAAACAATATATAGCTCATCAATTTTGACTCCTCCATTTGATATTCCTAGAATATCATGAACAGATTGTGTATTAACTTCAATATTTCCCTTATTTAGTTCAATAGTCATATTGTTACTATTGAACTTATTGAGAAGATAAAAACCTAATCTAAGAGGTAATTCACTAACTTTTAGTTTTAACAATCTTCCAAAACCCATTTCTATTATTGTTTCTTTCTGATGCTTGTTAAAACCTTTTACAATATCAATCAATTATTCTGGAGAACATCTGTTTTTCATCGATGAATATTTGTTCCGCTTCTTTTCCTTTTTTGTTGATTCATCTGATGTTTTTCTCCGTTTTTCTGTATTATTTTTTTAGTTTTTGATGTTTTTCTCTTCATTTCTTTTATTATTTCTACTTCATCTAAATCTGCAAAAAAATGACACTATTATATTATCTAAAAAGTATTATACATTTTAATCAACAATTAATAAATATAAAACTTGATAAAATCAAAACGCATATAATTAATAATCTATAACATTATTTTGATACGTTTTAATCATGTAATATTAAGTGTCGACTAAATTACTGTATCATAGATGATTAAACATGATATGTTGTAAATCAAAAGCTCATTTAATCATCTGTGATAATAACAACATATCACAATGTGATGTATGTTCATATTTAACTGATCGTTGCATCATATATGATTAATCAACACATACTCCTAAAAATACAAACTCTGTAATCATAGAATTTAAAATTAAAATACATTAAAATAAAAGGAAAAGTGATATATAGTTTATTTCAGAGTTGATTTCACAAACAATAGTTTCAGCAGTGATTTTAAACAAAAAAACAAGTATTCTAATCGCAATATCATTATATAGTTACAAGTATTACCTTCCGTGGAATCAACTGTAGACATTTCTATATTGATTTGTTCATCCGTAGACATTTTGTTGTGAGTGTGTGTTAACGAGCAATTAAAAGGATGGAAAGTTAGGGTTTAGAAGAGATGATTGAAATTTTTGAGAGAGAGAGAGAGAGTGGAATGTGCAGTTTTTGGGGCTACTGTGCAGCATATAGTGTCTGTGTGTGTTTTTGAAGTTACCCGCGTCTAAAAATTATATTATATTTTTAATTTTAGTCTTTAATAACCGTTGAGTTTTATTAAAATAACACCCCTTATTAAATTTTGTTGAATATTATTCATTTATTTCCATAGTCATCATTGCTTCTCTATAGGGGTGACCATAACAGGATACCCGCGGGTTCCGATTGGAACCGAAACCGGAACCAGAACCGTAGGTTCCTAAAAATATAGGAACTAGAAATCGAACCTGGAAGACAGGTTCTTAAATTTTCGGAATCGGAACAGGAACTACCTGTTCCAAGGCATGTTCCGATTACCCTGTTTCTAAATTCAAAATTTTTTAACATTACTAACTATATAAAAAAGACAATAAATCACACGAACTAACGATTACATATATCGTTTAATAGTTTAAAAATATAGTTGAACAATTACAAATATTGTTCAAAATAGAAATAAATTATCAATAATTATAAAAACATAGTAAATGTGTGAAGTAGCGCTAAAAACTGCACATTCCAGGGTATCCGCCGGTTCCAGGGTATCCACATGTTCCAGGTTCCTTAATTTTAAGAACATGAACCAAAACCTCTTAGGGCGGTTCCATGATTTTAGGAACCGGAACCAGAACCTCCTAATAGGTTCAGAGTTCCAGAGTATCCACATGTTCAAGGTTACCCTTTTTTTTCTGCTCACCCCTACTTCTCTGTACATTCATAAAATATCTTGAATGAATGTTTGGTTTAATCATCGATGTTTAACCAAAAAACATCGTAGAATCATTGATGATTAACCATCTTATGATTTACACAGCCAAGTACAATCATCTATGATTATACTAAAACATCAATTTTAGTCTAATATGATTTGTATTCTTGACTATATGATTAAAGAACATTTAAAAAAAATTTGGACGAGTTTAATCATCGATGATTGAACCAAACCTCAAGTTTAATCATCGATGATTAAACACATCGTCAATATTAATCATTGATGATTAAACACCATCTTATTTAGAATTAATAATTTAAAACATCAAGTTTAATCATTGATGATTAAATACAAATACCAAACTATTAGTCATCGATGATTAACCAACAATTTATTTTGATTAAAAAAGTTTTATCACTTATGATTAAACTTGTCTTTGTTTTTAAAGTTTTGTTAATCATGCATTATTTGATAAGATTAAATCATTTATGATTAAACAAGTGGTTAAATATAGATTATTTGTTAATAAATGGTAATTAACCATGATTTTATAAATTTACACAGACAAGATAATCATCGATTAATAAACGTCACAACAATTCAAAAACACATCCGAGATATACATCGGTGATTAAACACAACATCTTATAACTTCAAAACAAAAGATGTTTAATAAAACATCTACTTCAAAAACACACTAAGCTGATTAATAAAAGAATGATTAACAACTTGTTTGAACTTCTTCCCACGCCATGACCCATACCCTGTTTCGACTTTTTGGTTCTTATTTTTTATTCCTTGAACTGCATGGTGCATCCGATTTTGTTAGAAGTTGAAATTATCAAGAGTTCAAGATCAGGATTTTACAAAATTTAGATTCTCTTGAAGTTGAAGTAAATGATCTACAGTTAGGCGTTGCAAATCAATTACTTCTACTTCATGAGAATCTAGGTTTTTATAAAATCTTGATCTTAAACTCTCAATAATTTCAACTTCTTACAAAAACGGATGAAAGCATGGGGTGCAAAAGAAGGTTGAAAAAAGAAAGAAGAAACAGACTCTGGATCATGGGGTACAAAGAAGGTCAAACAGGTTGTTAATCATAGATGATTAACAGCAGTTAATCATCGATAATTAATAGCACACAGTATCTTCACGACCAGTAACTTCGAGCACATAACTTCGACAAAGATCTCGTCTTTTGTAGGACGTCATTGGGGATATTATTTCCTGTAAACAAACGAAAAAATATAAAGATTAAAGCATATGGAAATCATTATGAAAAATATACCTTGCTTGATTTAGTGGACATCGACGGACTAAAAAATCGATATTTAAATTTTTTTCTTTCGAGTGTACTTGAAAAACTTTCAACTTAATATTCTATATTTATATTAGGATAAAATATTGGTTTAGGGGATAATGATGATTTGTTTTGAATACGAAGAGTGTTGCAGAGGTTTTAGGCTCAACTGTAAAATAGACGCATTGATGACCTTTTTGAAAATTGCACATATACAAAGTAATTGTAAAAAATAATCATTCGTCCACTAGAAAAACACACCCACACAATGATAACACTTCTCACACTCATAATTAAATTCACCCATAAAATATATTGATTTAAATGATCCGTTTAAAATCGGAAGAATGTTTATTAATACGTATTATTATTGTTATAAAACTAATTAATTTTACTAATCTTAGAGTTTAAACACAAATTTTTATCCATGCTTACTTTTTGTATATGCACCATTTTTACGTAATTAAAACAAAACACACAAAAATTAAAACATTAAAACATGTATTTAACAGAAATGATTTTAAAGGTTAAATATTTAAAATCAATAAAAAATGTATTTAACAAAAAATAATTTTATATTGATTTGATTCTTATAAACTTCAAAAATTAAATAAATAAAATAAAAAGATGATTATTATTCCACAACGGAGCGCGATTTTTCACAATCCTTGTGTCACTTACAAAAATCAAACACACAGAGAAAAACCATTCGTTCTCTCTCTCTCTCTCTCTCTCTCTCTCTATCTCTATACAAATTGCGATATTTACTCCTTCAAATCAACTACACTGAGCAAGATGTATAATAAAATTATTTTTAGAAACGAAGATATTGAGTTTGATGCAAATGAAGTATACGGTAATTTCTTATCTGTGATTTCCTTTAATTTTATATATATAATCTAAATTTAATGTCATTTTGTTAATTTAACAGCGGGCTTAAAGAACAGGTTTTCTATGAAAATAAACTATGGTGGACACTTCACAGAATTCCCAAATAGAAAGTATATTGGAGGTAAAGTTTCATACGTTGATTACATTGATTGCGATGAGTTTTGTGTACACGAAATGTATCATTATTTGGTGGAATTGGGTTATTTCAGAAGTGATATTATGTATTGCAACTATAGAATCCCTAATAAGAATCTTGACTATGGATTGAATCCCTTGGGTTGTGATGATGACATTAGAAACCTAATAAAATTAGTTGAAACTTATAAGCTAATTGAAGTTTTTGTTGAGATTGGGAAAACTAAAATTAAGCATCGAATCCAACCTTTCACTTATACCTTTGAGATTCAAGAGTTAGACGAAAAATTGAATACGGATAATGTAGTTGATGATAGTTCAAAGAATGAAGTTGATGAGGAGAATTTTGCTGATGTCAGTTCATCTAAGACGAAAATATGTTCGGATAAAGGAAAAAGTCAAGACCCATCAACAACAAAAGGTAACACCTGAAAAGTTTAAAGATGTTTTTGCAGTTGTAATACTCGTATTATGTTGAATAACGCATAAGAATTGTTCGTATCAGAAAATTTCGTTTAATTCATGCATTAATAAAAAATACTTGTGTGTTTTTGAAGTTGTGTATGATTAATCAAGTCTTTTGTTTGTAGAGTTGTGTTAAATCATCATATGAATACATATAATAAAAAAAATTAAATTTTTGTTAATTTATGCAGATATGAAAACTGAAGAAACAGAGCAGAAAACTGTTCAAAAAGACACTAGATCAAGAGTCAAAATGTTAGCTACTAAAAAACGAATTATAACTAAAACTGAAAAACAGGAAAGTAGTAAGAAAAATAAAACATCAAAAGACACAAAAAATCAGGTAGTAGAATATGCCACATTAAAAAATCGATGTTCTCCTGAATCAATGTTTACAATTGTAAACTTATTAAGTAGAGAACAAAAAAAAAAGCAGTCAAAGAGATGGGATTTGGAAGCATTTTAAAAATTAAAATGACTGATATACGTCTAAAACTTGCTTATTTTGTTTTAAGCAAGTTCAATAGTGATAAAATGGTTATTGAATTAAAAAAAGGAAATATTATTGAATTAAAAGGAAATAAGATGGTTATTGCAATCTGTTCATGAAATGTTAGGAATACCAATGGGAAAAACAAATATTTGTAAAATTTCACCTATTGAAAAGAATGATGAAGAAAGCATCATGTCTGAATGGAGTGAACAATTTTAAAAGGTTGAGGATTTAATATTTACTGAACTGAAACAGAAGATTTTACAAACAAATGAAGCAGATTTTAATTTCAAAATGAACTTTCTTGCATTGTTTATAAATACTTTATGTCAGAATACACCGATGGGAAAATGCAATCTTTATCCTTTGTACAGAATTGGAAAAAATACAGATCCTAGAACAATATATTGGTGTGCTTATCTTCTGGACTGTCTTGTCACAACAAAAAATAAATACAACCCGAATTCAGAAAGTTCTTTCTTCTACGGTCCATCAGCATATCTAGTTGTAAGTAATATATTTTTAATATTTAGTATATTATTATATAACATAAAATTCATGTTTTTCAATTTTGATTAAATTAACTTATGTAATATTTAATTTTATATGCAGTTAATGTATGTTGATCATATGAAAATTGATTATTTAGAAGCTTCTAGAGAACGTCCAGTTAAATGTCATTGACATCTGAGAAATTAAAGTTGTAGAGAACACAGAGATATTAGCAAAATGCTTAGGTGACGGTGACTTAAATAAACGATATGTTAGTGATGAATCTGAGAAGGTAACAATTGTAATAATAGTTATTCATATAATATTTACATAAAATTTAGATCTATACATTTTTATAAATATATTATTTTGCAGGAAATTGGAAGAAAAATAAAAGATTTGATTGAAAAAATGGACAGTCTTAATGTAAGATCCAATAAGCTTTTGAATGATGCTGTTTCAAAGTACCCAAATAATGAAACATTTAAAAGGTGGAAAACAAAGTATTCTCAAATTAGTTAATGAAGCTGCTGATAAAGATGAAGTTATTATGGAAGTGTAAAATATTTAAGTTTTTGTGTTGTAGTTCAGGATAAACTAGAAATTCTTCATAGTAGTCTTAACATGGAAACATTGAAATTAATCACTTATCATTAAAAAAGTGTTGTTTAATCATTTATGATTTAATTTTTTATTCAAACCAGTTTAATCATGGATGATTAAACAATAAGACCAGGTTTAATCATTGATGATTAACCATCTTATGGTTTAATCAGCCAAGTATAATCATCTATGATTAAGCATCAAGCTTTATCATCAATGATGTTTAATCATATATGATTAAAACAAAGATGATATGTTTAATCATTAACGATCAAACTTGTCTTTGGGTTTAATCATCGATTATTTAGGTCTTTGAAAAAATAGAAAGAATTTTAATCATTAATGACTAAATTAGTCTGAATTTTTTATAAGTTGCTCTTTAATCATCAATGATTAAACTTGGTGTTGTCTTTAATCATCGATGATTAATAAAACTAATTCTATATTTAAAATCAAAGATGATGTGTAATCATCGATGATTAAACAAAAAAGAACATATTTTAATCATTGATGATCAAACATCTTAAGATTTTCCACACCCAAGAAAAATCATCTATGATTAAATCATAACATCAAAGTTAAATCATTGATGATTAAAATACAAAAACAAACTTTAATCATCGATGATGATCTTTTTTGAAGACGAAGAGAGTTGTAGAGGTTTTTAGGCTCAAAAGTAAATAGACATAACGATGATCTTTTTGAAAGCACATATACAAATTAAATTAAAAATGATTTTTCGTCTCTTAGTAAATCACACCCAAGCCTGAGACACTTAATTTAATGTTGACACTTATTAATTTAATGTGAGACAGTTCAATAAAAAAAACTCTAGTACTGTACTTTTTTTGAACAGATTCTAGTACTGTACTTATTTATTGATTTTTTCTTATTTATTGATTTGTTTTTCACAATGCTTGTTTGACCTAGAAATATCAAACACACAGAAATAACGATTCGTTCTCTGCAAATTAAGATATTTCCTCCGTCAATCAATTTCACTCAGAAAAATGTATGAAAAGTTTATTTTTAGAAACGAATATATTGAGTTTGATACAGACGAAATATACGGTAAATTCATATCTGTGATTTCCTTTAATTTCATAGCTACTTTAAAATTAGCGCATGTTTGGGAAAACTTATTTAAGAGGCTTTAAAGCTTATTAGCTTATTAAGCTCGAAAATTAGTGCAATTTTGGATCTTAATAAGCTAATAAGCTTAAAAGCCCCTTAAATAAGCTTTCCAAACATGCCCTAATAATGTCATTTTCTTAATTCAACAGCGGGCTTAAAGAACATGTTTTCTTTAAAAATAAACTATCATGGAAAGTTCGCAGAGTTACCAAATAGGAAGTACATTGAAGGTAAAGTTTAATACGTTGATTACATTGATGTCGGTGAGTTTTCTGTACACGAAATGTATTATTATTTGCAAGAATTGGGATGTTCTACATGTGGTGCAATTATAAAATCCCTAACGATAATCTTGATTATGGAATGAAACCTTTGTATTGTGATGATCATATTAGAACCCTAATTAAAGTAGTTGAAACTTACAAACTAATTGAAGTTTTTGTTGAGATTGGGGAAACTAAAATTGAGGAACAAATTCAAGAGATAGTCGAAAACTTGGATATGCATAATGTAGTTGATAATAGTGCAAAGAATGTAGTTGATGAGGAGATTTTTGTTGATGTCACTTCGTCTAAGAGGACAATATCTTCGGATGAAGAAAAACTAAAGACCGATCAACAAGTAAAGGTAACACCTGTCAGTTTATAAATGCTTTTGCAATTATAATACACTTATTTTGTTATAAAAATGCATAAGAATTGTTCGTATTAAATTAAATGAATAAAATAGACAGTATATTGACTTCCTTTTTTTATGAAAATGTAGCTTAATTAATGCATTAATAAAAAAGTTATTTTTTTTTGAAGTTATGAATGATTAAAAAAGACTTTTCTTTTTTAGAGTTGTGTTAAATCATCATATGAATATATATGATAAAAAACTCTAATTTTTTGTTAATTTATGCTGATGTTAGAACTGAACAAACAGAGCACGGAACTGTTCAAAAAGACCCTCAATCAAGACTAAAAATGTTAGCTACTAAAAAAAGAAGCATCCTGAAAAATGAAAAACAGGAAAGTAGCAAGAGAATTAAAACATCCAAAGACACAAAAAATCAGGTAGTAGAATATACTACGTTAAAAAATTGATATTCTCCTTAATCGATGTTTATAATTGTAAACTTATTAAGTATAGAACAAAAAAAAAAGCAGTGAAAGAGATGGGATTTGGAAGCATTTTAAAAATTAAAATGACTGATGTGCCTCTAAAACTTGCTACTTTTGTTTTAACCAAGTTCAATAGTGATAAGATGGCTATAGAACTAAAAAAAGGAAATATTTAGGTCACATTGGAATTTGTTCATGAAATGTTAGGAATACCAATGGGAAAAACCAATATTTGTAACCTTCCACCTATTGAAGAGGATGATGAGGAAAGCTTCATGGCTGAATGGAGTGAACAATTTGAAAAGGTTGAGGACATAAGGTTGACTGAATTGAAACAGAAGATTTTACAAACAACTGAAGCAGATTTTAATTTCAAAATGAACTTCCTTGCGTTGTTTATAAATACTTTATGTCAGAATACACCAATGGGGAAATGCAATCTTTATCCTTTATACAGAATTGGAAAGAATACAAATCCTAAAACAATAGATTGGTGTGCTTATCTTCTCGACTGTCTTGTCACAACAAAAAATAAATTCAACACGAAATCAGAAACTTGTTTCTTCTTCGGGCCATCAGCATATATAGTTGTAAGTGACATATTTTTAATATTTAGTACATTATTAAATAACATAAAATTTGTTTTTTCAATTTTGATTTAATTAACTTATGTAATATTAAATTATATATGCAGTTAATGTATATTGATCAAATGAAAATTGATTATTTAAAAGCTTCTAGACAACGTCCAGTTATTTGTCATTGGACAACTGAGCAAATAAAAATTGTAGAGAACACAGAGATATTAGCAAAGTGCTTGGGTGACGGTGACTTATATCCTCATGTCAATGATGAATCTGAGACGGTAACAATTGTAATATTAATTATTCATATAATATTTACATAAAAATTAGAAAAAATACACATTGATATAAACATTTTAATAAAAATATTATTTTGCAGGAAGTTGAAAGAAAAATAAAAAAATTGATTGAAAAAATGGACAGTCTTAATGAAAGATCCAATAAGCTTTTGAATGATGTTGTTTCAAAGTACCCAAATAATGAAACATTTAAAAGCTGGAAAAGAAAGTATTCTCAAATTAGTTAATGAAGTTGCTGATAAAGATGAAGTTGTTATGGAAGTGGAAATATTTAAGTTTTTGTGTTGTAGTTCAGGATAAATTAGAATTAATCATAGTAGTCTTAACATGGAAACATTGAAATTAATCGCTTATGATTAAAACTATATGTTGTTTAATCATTTATGCTTTAATTTTTTATGCACACCAATTTTAACATCGATGATAACAACATCCGTGAATTTTAAAACAAATTTTTTTTTAATAATCATTGATGATTAAACACAAAAACAATCGGTTTTAATCATCGATGATTAAACTGTTTAATGTCACAAAATTAAAAAACAAACAAACTAATTAAATCAAAGTAACTTTCAAATAAAGTCGTCCTCCAGAAGGGTTCATTTTCTCGAGATCAATTGTGAAAACAACCTTTTGGTTCCATTTGATATCCCAGTTCAATCTCAACCTTTCTTAATTCCCACGAATGTACATCGGTCCATAGGGTCTTTCTTCAAATTTTTTTCTTTCGAGCTTGAAAGGGATCATTAATCACGAACCTTTCTTTCATTTCTCCTCTCTAGAAGACACAACCAGGGCCGTAGTTGTAGAGCATGTGATCATCAACCACCTTTGCTGGTATAGTCTGAAATTTAGAGATGAAAACAAAATATATTTAATCATTATAAAAAAGAAAAAAAGAATAAAAGTACACAAATATATATATGCATACTATTTCAGAACGATCAACTATCTTAGAAATCCATTTCACAGTAAAGAAATAGTTTTTATCTATAGGATCTTCACTTTGATAGTTGTTTATCTCATCGTCAGTTGAAGAGTCGATTTCAATATATTCAGCAGGATAATTGTTATCGCTTTGGGAACTCATGTTTAATAACAAGTAAAGTTTTTTGATAATAATTTTCTTGTGATAAAAGGTTACCATTTTAGAAAATATTGTTAACTTTATATAATAACCAAGGGCCTCGAAAGATGCAGCCAATAAATGCCAAATTAAAGAGGAAAATCAATCGTCAGTTGAAATTTAAGCGCGTAAATTAAATGCATCGAGTAAAAAGTATGAAAAAAGTAGCTGTAAGCCTGTAAGACTAGCTATAATTTTGTACCCTTCATGATACTGCATATCATATTTGTCGCTTTAGATAGAAATTGAAGATAAGTATTAAAAAGTAGCTGTAAGAGTAGCCGTAATTTTGTACCATTCAGGAATATATCATATTTGAATAGCATGTTTAATGACTTTTACACCCTTTATGAATTTTGTATTTTTCTAGGATGTTTAATGACTTTTATATACTTCTTTTGCTTAGGATGTTTAATGACAAGATTAAAATAGTCTCTTTCTTTTTCGAACGATTTAAAAAACAGAGACAAGGTTAAACCCAACATCAAAGTTTAATCATCGATGATTAAACATATAGTCAAGACTAATCATCGATGATTAAACATCATCTTATACAGAAATTGAGAATCTAAAAAACAGAGACAAGGTTAATCATCGATGGTTAAACTGTTTAATCATCGATGATTTAAAGAAAATGTCAAAGATTAATCTAATAAAAAATTCAGACTAGTTCAATCATCGATGATTAAACCCAACCTCAAAGTTTAATCATCGATGATTAAACATATAGTCAAGAGTAATCATCGATGATTAAACAGCATCTTATAGAGAATTGAGAATCTAAAAAACGGAGACAAGGTTAATCATCGATGATTAAACTATTTAATCATCGATCATTAAAAGAAAATGTCAAAGATTAATCATTAGTAATTAAAGAGCATTTAATAAAAAATTCAGACTAGTTCAATCATCAATGATTAAACCAAACCTCAAAGTTTAATCACCGATGATTAAACATATAGTCAAGAGTAATCATCGATGATCATTTCAATCATCGATGATTAAAAGAAAATGTCATAGATTAGTCATTAGTATTTAAAGAGCATTTAATAAAAAATTCAGACTAGATCAATCATCGATGATTAAACCCAACCTCAAAGTTTAATCATCGATGATTAAAAATATAGCCAAGAGTAATCAGCGATGATTAAACAGCATCTTATAGAGATTAAAATAGCATTTAATAAAAAATTCAGACTAGTTCAATCATCGATGATTAAACCCAACCTTAAAGTTTAATCATCGATGATTAAACATATAGTCAAGACTAATCATCGATGATTAGACAGCATTTTATAGAGAATTGAGAATCTAAAAACCGGAGACAAGGTTAATCATCGATGATTAAATAGCATCTTTGATTTTAAATACACAATTTTTTAATTAATCATCAATGATTAAACACAACACAGAGTTTAATCATCGATGATTAAAAATAATCTGAAAAGTTAAATCATCAAAACCTGATTAAAGAACCCATCGATATTTTAAGTACCTTTATGAAAAAATATCATTAATTCATGTTTCAAAGTAAGTCGTTTATTAACTGTTTATTCAATTAAAAAATATAAAAAAGAATGAGAAATTTTTTTTCCTAACTAAATATCAAACTTGATTCTTTCCTAGTGCCGCTGCTGCTTTCTCTAATCTTTTTGCTTTTGCTTTCTCAAGTGCAACGGGACATGTCCGTACATTGTGAGGTTCCCTTTGATTACATCCACTACATAACATGTGCTCTTCAGGTCCTTTTGTCTTCTGAGCAATTTCAGCAGCACTAGGAATTCTTTTGTATTGACCACAACCTTTGTTACGTAGAATACTAGGAACTTCAACTTCAACTTCAACATCTGTTGGAATAGAAACATCCATAAGTTTGCTTGCACTAGCAGCATCAGTCCTATTTGTCGAAAATGTATATGAAGGGTCATTTTCATAATCCTTCAGCATGCTTGATGTTATGTTGACAAAAGCTGCCAATTTTTCATTGTGCTCTCTTACAAGATCCAAACATGATTCAAAATTGTAATATGCTTCATTTATTAATTTGGCCTTGTCATTGGCCAATGTATTATGATCTAGCCTGCTAAAGGTGTAATGTCTTGATATAGCATCGTTTCTCCAACGATTTAAAATATATTGTTCAGGAATTTCTTTAAAACCGCATCTCATCAATATAGCAAAAGGATGTCTGCATAAATAACCAATACGCTTGAAATTTTCACAGCTGCATGATATTTCCTTTTCTACAACTTTAATTTGAACCTGATCAAACAAAAAAAATAATTAAACATTCTGTTTAAAAACATCAATGATTAAACAGGTCTGTGTAAAAAAACATAAGTTGATGTTTAATTAGTCTATGATTTTTATAAAATGCGGATTAATCATTAATGATTACACTTGGGTTAAATATAAAATTATAGACATTGTTAAAAATATAATAGAATATTAATGAATAAAATTTAAAAAGTAATTAACTTACCTTTACTGAATATACAATTTCATTATTCTTGTTCAAATGGTCCACATTGTAAACGTCCCATCCATTTTCAGTACCAACAAGAGCATAGTAACAGAAAAGAGATCCTTTGTATATTTCAGTTTGGACTTTACCAAACATAGTCCTTGTATAAACTTTTGCAGCATGTTTTTCTATATCTCGAGGAGTTCTAAAAATATATTGTGCAGTCTTTGTTAAACGGTCAAAGTGTTGTTGTGTATTTCTTTGCTTTTGAATGGCATTGTCATAATTCATTATGAAATTTAAAAGCAAATTTCCAGTTTGAGAATATGCGTTGAAGAAAGAATTCTGACTTTCAGACCTTGAAGTTGTCTTCATCAATGCACATATAGGGATGTCATTGAAATACGCAGGTATCCATGAATTACGTAATTCAAACATATCTTTAAACCATCTCTTTTCTTCAAGCCCAAATTCATTAATAATTATTTCCCACTTCATTTCAAAATCAACAGGTGAAATATCCGTGTCCCAAACAAGCTTGTTAAATCTATTCCTAAAATCTGTGTTCTGTAACACATCTACACTAACCTATGATAAAAAAAATAAAGAAAACAGTGTAATGCAATTGAATTTTATTTGGCATTAAATGAATTATAAGATAATGGTTAAACATGAATGTATAAACTTTGATATTTAAATATCGATAATTAAACTGTTATGTGTAAAATCACAAATGCAGTTTTAATCATGAATAATTAAACTAATGTTTTTTATGTTGAGTGGTGTCATAAGATGCTTCAAAAATCATAAAATTATTAAACTTAGAATTAATCATTCATGAATAAACTATTTTGTTTAAAATCACAGATGTTGTTTGATCATAAATGATTAAACTTGCAATTAATCATTCATGAATAAACTATTTTGATTAAAATCAAAGATGCTGTTTAATCATAAAAAATGATTAAACTTGGTATTTAATTATGTATGATTAATCTGTTCAAACAAAAAATAATACCTTTGCCAGTAATTTTTTCATTATATGCCACATGCATAGTCTGTTTCTTGAATTAGGAAATACAATCTGAACAGCTTGTTTTATTGCTGGATCTTGGTCAGTTAAAACAATAACTGGTTCTTTACCATGTGCTTTAAGAAAAGCTCTCAACAACCAGCAATAAGAATCAATGCTCTCATTACTGAGCAGCCCTACTCCAACAGTAACTGAATTTGTATGATGATCAAAGGCAGTGAATGGAATAAATACAATTTTATACCTATGTAATCATAACTAGAAAAAATTAGAATACAAAACAAATAAAAAAATATAAATAAAAAAAAAAGACAAAATATATTTATCAACTTACTTATTTGTTCTAAAAGTGGCATCAAATGATATGACATCACCAAATTCGGAATAATATGCCTTCTCTCTTTCATCTGCCCAAAACATAGCAGATAAAACTCTTCCTTCAGAAAGATATTCGAAAGAATAATTTGGGCAATTCTGTCTTCGATCTTCCAACTTATTAATTGTTATTTGGGCATCCTTATAGGCTAAAATCCTATTTAAACCTCTCTTAAGATTTTTATAATCATTTACTTTTGAACGCATATACCTATAACCACCACTCATACTTGCTCTTAGTTTATGAGTCAATGTTGGACCCATTTTTTATGTTGACATACGAACTACATACTCTTTTTCAGTAAATAACATCATTCGTGCTTTCTTAGAATAACATTTATCTTCCATACTTTCTAAAGGATGGTTATGGACATCTACAAACTTCTTAACTCTATAAGAGCTACAATCAGGTACATCTTCAAATATAATCTTTGCTTTGCAACCAGTAACTGTCCTATTAGAATACTTCTTTCTTCTAACAGAACCAGAAACCAATTTATCACAAGGCTTATCCTTAGATACACCAATACCAGCCTTATTACATAAAACATGCTTTTCTTTTATATGGTTATCACGAAACTTGGATTGATTACTCAACCGAATACCAAAACCAGCAATCTCTGCATAATCACTGTATTTTTTATGCCAAGATCTAGCGTTGGGAAGGTGGAAAAAATGACAGGAATAAAATCTACATCTACATCAGGCCTATAAGAGGACTCTCCAATAAAATTGCTTCCATGTGATTCAATTGTAGAATTTGAAACTTCATCTAATAAACATGGGGATAAAAAAGTATAAAAATAATAAAGTTAAATCAGATATGATTAAAAAAACAAAAGATATGATTAAACTATTTCCGAATATTAAACAGTTTGTTTAATCATAGATGATTAAACCCAACCTCAAGTTTAATCATCGATGATTAAACCCAACCTCAAGTTTAATTGATAAGATTAATCATCGATAATTAAACAACATCTTATAGAGAATTAAGATTTTAAAAAACGGAGACAAGGTTAATCATCGATGATTAAACATCATCTTTGATTTTAAAAACAAAATTGTCTTATTAATCATCGATGATTTAAACACAAAAAAAAAGAGTTTAGTCATCGAAAATTAAAACCAATTTCAAAAAGTTAATCGTTAATGATTAAACATTGCACATCATTTGTTGATTTAACAAAAATATTTCAGAATGACATCTAATCATCTATGATTAGAAACAAAAAACATGTTTAATCATACATGATTAACCTAATTAAACCGTTTCCGAATATTAAACAGTTTGTTTAATCATCTATGATTAAACACATCATTTGTTGAATTTACAAAAAATATTTCATAATGAATACTAATCATGCTTGATTAAACACTATGATGTAAAGAAACTGTTTAATGATATATGATCAAACTGACTAAAGTGTTTACAAAGTTGTGTAAGATCATCATATGTATGTTTAATCACGAATGATTAAACTAAACTGTGATTTTACTTCAAAACAAAAGACTAACAAATGCACTTTTTATCATAAAATGATTACACATAATACTTTAATCATCCATGATTAAACACACCATCTGATGATCTTAAGAAAACATCGTAACCACATACTAGGTTAATCAAATAAGAATTAAAAACGTTAATCAAAACTGAATGTATAATACCTTGAACAGCATTCGAATTTTCTGTTGAATTCTCAAAATTGTGAAAAGAACTGAATTCAGAAGCATTCACAAAACTTGATGAAGACGCCATTTCAAAAAACAAACCTGCAATAATTAAAGTAAAAAAATTAGCAATTAAGCTGGAAAACAGATTTCATAAAAATAAAATTAAGTGAAACTGCAACAATGATCGATTGAGTTGATTTGCGATAACTGATCAACTAAAATAGTATTAAAAGCAAAAAAAACCTAAAAAAAACGAAATAAGATTAGACAATTTGATACATTGCGATGATTTGATACATCGCAATGATCGATTACGTTGATTTGATACATCGCAATAATAGATTGCGTTGATTTGATCCGGCTAAAACTATGAAAACGACAACTAAATTAGAAGAATAGAATATATTTTGATTAAGTTTACCTGAACGATTTATGATTCAGACGAAAAAAAAAACTTGATTATGAATCCTTGATTAAGAGAGCGATTTATGATTCAGAGAGAGATTTGTGATCAGAGATCGATTTATGATTCAGAAGAGCGATAATGAATCTTTGACGCAACTACCAGAGTATCTCCAGCAGGACAAATTACCATCTTACCCCTGATCATTTAAAAAGTGCGTGTGAGGGATGTTTGGAGATGAGAGGCTGAGATCTATTCTCACATTCTCACCTAATATATTAATTCTCAATGGAACTCACTTCTATATATATATATATATATATATATATATATATATATATATATATATATATATATATATATATATATATATATATATATATATATATATATATATATATATATATATATATATATATATATATATATATATAGTGTAGAATTAAAATCAGAACCAATTAAGGCTACGGAACCGTCAGAACTTAATCTAGGCCATTGGATTTTAAGATCAATGGTTAAGATTGTTATGACATTTCTTTATATAAATTAAATTGTAATTTTGGTAATAAATTAAATGAAAAGGGTAATTATGTACTTTGACATATTTGATTTTTTAACTATATAAAAGAAAGTTTTGAGTATATCATTTGTAATTTTCAGTGGTTTTATTCCAATATTTCCAGGTGTTATAACTGTATAAATACTAAATTTTGGATCATAAATTTTAATTTAACAGATTGGTAAATTTTAAACAAAACAAAAAAACGAAAAGAAAACCGAACTGATTTACTAGTAAAAACCGAAACCGAAACTGAATAAACCAAACAATTTTCCGATTCTTAAAAACTGAAGTTTGCGGTTCGGGGTTTGGTTTTAGTTAAAAACCGCTACAAACCGCCTCATACTCACCCTTAGATAAAAAAAAAGCAACACTATGTTTTTTTAGTTTTCGGAAAACAAGACAAGGTGTGCTTTTTCACTTTGTGAAAACAAAACGCGTCCTTTTTCCGGGGATAGTATATCATGGAGTGGCAGCACCATCAAGCTTCAAGCCTTGTCGAGTCATGACATTTTCGAGGCGTGACTTAAGGTAGAACAATTTTTAAATAATTTATAGATATATGTATATTAAGTTCACATGATAATAAGAATATGCGTAACCCATGACCGATATCTCAATGCTCACCCCTGACACATCAGCGTCACATCAGCTCGACCAAACACATAAAAAATCCCAACCAAACCCACGTAACCAGGCGACCAAACTATTCCCCTTTGAAAAAACCCACCCCCTTTGAAAATCAGACGACCCACAAGGGCCGTCTTGACGACCATTAAGCTCGACCGACGTGTCGCAGGGGTTTGCTCGTAACGGTTGGGACGCATCCCAAAGAGTGCCACGTATTGTTCGATGGAGGTCGTCACCTGTGCGTTACATACAGTCTAATAGATCAATTGATTTATATGATAATTCAATATAAAATTTAGAAAACGTGTTAGATATGTTTTCATAGTGAGCTTCAAAAAAACTCGTCATAAGGCGCGTCTTATCTTACGACACGCCTTACACAACCACCATGGTCCATTTCCTAATGTGGGTGCCACACATCGCGCCTTAAAGCCACCATAGGGCGACTTTTAGAACCCTTGTTGAAACGATGATGGATCCGGCTGGTCCGCCTTCATAGTCGCTTCTGGGCGTCAATTGTACCCTAATTTCAAATTGTGGTTTTTGTTTGCTGTTGTTTGATGTTATGACGGTAGTCTTCTCCGACCATGTAAGTCCCTTCTTTTCTTGTGTTATTCTCTACTCGTTAACCACTCGCTTCTTTTCACAATCAAATTAGACTGGGCTCTAATACCATGAATCGGAAATTTCTATCTAAGTGTTTGATCGATTTTGTGGAGAAGCGGTTTTCCTAAAATGCTTTGGCGATGTAACAAAACAGGGAACAAGAACAATTTTTTTTTATTGATTCCAAATTTACATATTCAAATTGGTGACGATTCACTTGTTGGCCGGTGACACCTTTCTTTATTATTTTATCCTAAATCCAATTATTTCACTAATTATTCTATTTACTAATTGAAGGGTTTCATAACACTGATCAACCCATTGGGTCGACCACCTAGTATGCTTGGTTCGACCATACTGACAAGAACATGAAGGTGTTCTTGCAGGTTAAACCAACTAGCCAGTTTAATCCCTAAAAGCGAAACTGAGATTAAACATAATCCTTAAACCCAAAAGGATTATAGGAACTTGGAAATCAAACTTGATTAACAAGAAAAGAAACCTTGTACGAAGAACTCGAACACACACACACACAGCTTGTGTGTGTTCGTCGAACACTGACCAAGAACCCTAAGGTTCTTGGTTCGCCGATCGAACAAAAGGGGAGACGGGAAAAGGGTTTCCCAAAAGCATATCTTAATGTTTGCTTAAGAAAGTCCACTAATGATGAACACAACGAGCGACCTTCTAGTTGATCCTTGCAATGAACTTCTTCTTCAATACTTGAAGAACACGACGAACGAACGAAGAACACGAAGAACACGAAGAACACAAGCTTGTGTTCTTGTGTTGGGTTTGGCCGAAATCAAGAGAGAGGGAGGAGGGTGATTTCGTGTGAAGGAGGCAAGAGATCAAGCATTAGGTTAACCCTTAAGCCTTCTATATATAATAGAAGATCTTACACTTAAAACCCTTTTAGTTTAATTAAGATTACCTTCTTAATTAAACTTATCCTTTTACACATTCAACCCTCATAGTTTTACTAGTTATTATTGTCACGCTTAATTATCAAATGTCTTAGTATTATACACTTGTATATTTCGGTATATACATACACGAAATATATACTTGTGTTTTATACTTTTAGTAATCAATTATATAATAACTTCTATATAATCTTAGACAATAATATTATCCAAACACTATATGATTTAATAGCTTTAAATCATATTATGGACAATCTTTAATTAACACATTGTATATTTACTCAACTAGTAAATGTACAAATACTTGTATTAATAATTTAGTTAAACTAATCCAGTAATAAGTTAGACTTAACTTAATACTGAAGGGTTTCACTCACATCTTGAGACTGATCGACCCATAGGACCGACCTCCTAGTATGCTTGGTTCGAACCATACTGACCAAGAACATGAACTTGTTCTTGACCGGTTAAAACCAACTAGCTGATTTAATCCCTAAAAGTGGAACTGGGATTAAACCTAATCCTTAAACCCAAAAGGATTGGGATGCTGGAAATGTAGATTAGATTAACAAGAAAGAAACCTTGTACAAAGAACTCAAACACACACATTGCTTGTATGGTTCGTTCGACCATCAACCAAAGAACCCTAGGGTTCTTTGGTCGAATTCGTCCAAGAGGGGAGAAGCGAGAAAAGAGTTTTCCCAAAACATACCTTGTTGTTTGCTTAAGATTAATCCACTGATGATGAACAAATCGAGCGATCTTCTAGTTGATCTAAGCAATGAACTTGTTCTTCAATACTTGAAGAACACGAAGAACGAAGAACACCAAGTGATGGTGTTCTTGGTTCGGCCGAATAGGAAAAGGGGAAAGGGGTTGGAATTCGTGTAGGGTTGTAAGGGAATAAGGGTTACCCTAAGCCTCTTGTTTATATACAAATAAGTTACGCATAGAACCCTTCTAGTTTAATTAATATTGGATCTTTAATTAAACTTCCTTTTAAAACTTCCATCCCTTATAGTTTAACTAGTTTATTATTGTTGCACTTAACTATTAAATGTCTAGTATTAATACACTAATAATTCGGTACCCATATATACGAATTATACATACTTGTATTTATAATTTTAATAATTAATTATATAATAACCTTTATATAATTTATACAACAATATTATCCAATCACTATATGACTTAATGGCTTTAAATCATATCATGGATAATCTTTAATTAACACATTGTATATTTACTCAACTAGTAAATGTATAAATACTTGTGTTAATTAGTTAGTTAAACTAATCTAGTAATAAGTTGAACTTAACTTAATACTTTAACTGATTCATAATGACTATTATGAATCATTCATCTTCGTAGTATCATTGCATATATTGCTCGTATACATGCACTCACCGGTGTGACCCTTAAGTGTTTCATAGGCATGGATGTATCATCATAGGTTGACTAACTATGCACATAAATCCTTCAGACTCCCACTTGTGCAAGTTCATAACCTTTGTCTTAATGATACGAGATACAGTGGCCTTCTAGATGGCCATGTAGGTAACCAACCCCATAAAAACAGCTTATGTAACCAGGTATAGTTTATGAAAAAACTCTTTAATAGCGTCTCCTAGTAAAGAACATTTTGTCTCTACTTCTTGGGCAACTATGTTAGGCTTATCCCTTGCAGCACGATATTTGTGATAACGAATACGAGCATGGTAGAAATTATCAACTCCTGTATTCGAAATCATTTCATGACTTCTTGATTCAAACTGTTGTGATAAACGACAAAGAACAAATCAGTTCTTTTGGGCACGGCCATGCACTTTCCAGTTATCTCATCATGTCAAAGGACCCATAAATATCTCTCCTAAAAAGGATGTGCTATTACCATCTTGCTATATTTCGATTCAAAATACAACTTCCTTTGTACCCAATATCGCCTCGTGTGACAAAAATTTTTCAGAATTGTCTAAGACGAACCAAAACACATTAGTTATTGTATCCTAAACCAAATACCTCAGGCTTAAGGACAATCCTAGTGAACAATAATTTTGAACTTTTCAACCACGAACTATTGTCACGGTGGTCAATCCAATATTCGTTGAGCCTCCAACAGAATATTAC
Organism: Calendula officinalis; assembly: GCA_963853835.1. Classification (NCBI taxonomy): domain Eukaryota; kingdom Viridiplantae; phylum Streptophyta; class Magnoliopsida; order Asterales; family Asteraceae; genus Calendula; species Calendula officinalis. The sequence goes on from OY970820.1 coordinate 57,481,633, forward strand.
CGATATTTGGTTTACACAAAACTTGTGTAGCTATCTTCGAAGAACTTCGAATCTACCACCAAATATCGCGATGAAGTTAACGTACCATCAAGGTTCCCACCAAGACGAGTAGTCACGGATTTATATCTGTTGAATAAAAAGACTTCTATTCATGGATGTTGTAAAACATACAAAGTCTGAATAAAAATGATACTAACTCATGTATTATTCCTTATTGGACATAGATACTAAATTATTACTGGATCATTACTTATTCCTTTGTTTGTGTTTATAACTTAATGACTTTTACAACCTTAATTGCAACTTTATCACTAAACCAGTCATTTCTATTAAACTAAAGACATAAGACAAGTATTTGAGAAATACTATTTCTTTTGCCTTTGCAAGATTTTGTTCTTGCAACAATCTAGAACATATTCCAGTCTTATCTTTTATGTGATTCGGTAAACATAGGAGGATTGGAAATTAACTCCTTAGTTTCTTGAATTCATAAAATTCTCCATGTAACTAAAGCCTCTTTTAGTTACTTGATTTGTAGATATATCCTTACTAGTTAAAGATATTTCCTTAAATGATTATGTTATCCACTGGAGTGTGAATAACCTATTAGATATGCAATAATTAATCACAAGACTTGTGATCACGCTATTAGGTTTGCAATAATCTAATCAATGATCATTTATTTCTCTTAACTCTTTGGCTAATGACTTGGTAAAACCTTGTTGTTAATGTCTTACTAACTCACTAAATTCATTAACATCTTTAATGAATTATGTTAGTCATAGCTCCCGCTATCTTTTATGTAACTTAAGCATCACTTAAACTACTACTTTGACCTAGTCAATAACTTGTAGTTCAATCTTTTAAGAATTCTATCAATAGTTAAGATCATCCTTTGGATTTGCGAATATCCACTATTCCTGTTTAGGGAATTATGACCTTTATTGATTACAGTACCTAACAAGTATAATACACTTGAAAACGATACTTCCATTTCTTAAATATATTAGTAATTTTTTAAGAACTTTATTTAATGCCAAAGTCATTTCTTGGATTTCTCAAATATCCATTATTCCTATAAGGGAATTATGACTTGATTAAATAATGTATTTATTACAAGTATAAAAGACTTGAAATAATACCTTTTGATTCTTAAATACTTTAATATAGTTTTTCCCTTTTAAGAGTTCATTTAATGTCTAAGTCATTTCTCTTGGATTTTACGAATATCCAATTATTCCTATTAGGGAATTATGACTTCATCAAATTCTTTATTACAAGTATGAAAGACTTGCAATAATACTCTTAAAGTCTATCTTGATTATATCCAATATAATAATACTATATTAATACTAATACTTTAAAACTTACTATCATAAGTAATGACTATTACTTAAGATGTTTTAACTAAGTTCTATAACTTTTGAACCTTATGCTTCCATAAAACTCTAAAATACTTTCATTAGAAAAACTTTCTAATTATTAGTATCTAAGTACCTTAAGCTATCAAGACATTATTCATTCATACAACAATCAAACAAGTATAAAAACATGAAATATAAAATAAATCAAAAACTTGACTTACAATCTACTCATAAACCTTGACTAGTGTAATTATCACACATGCACACAATATAATTCAACCATGGATTCGAAATTAATTAAAACCAAAGAAAAACTAGTTTTAATATAAAATAAAAATTATCCAAAAACAATGAAATAAAATTGTTTTTATTGAATCCATAAAACTACTGAATTATAAAAACTTGGTGCTCGTGGGATGATCACCATCTCATGCCGGTCATCATCACTTTCTATCTCCTCCTGCAATAAATGATTGCAAAAGTTAGATTACTCGTAATGTACTTTACAAGTATCTTAAAGTGATTAAGAAGTGTGGTTGTGTTACCTGAGGAACTTGCGTTTCCTCCACCACCACTTGCACCCTGGACAATTCTTTTTGCAATGCCCAGCCTCACCACACTTGAAGCACCGATTCTCGGTCCTCACTGTGTTAGGCTTAACCTTCTTGACCTTTTTTTGACACCTTTACCATTTGGCACTCCTTGGCTAGGATAGGTTTTACCCTTTCCTTTACCACCATGCCCTTTTCTCTTCTTCCCACCGCCATTACCGGTCATAAGAACGTCCTTAGATTTGGTCCCCAAACTCAACTCGGCTGTCTTGAGCATAGAATGTAGCTCAGCAATGGATTTCTCCATATTATGCATGTTGTAGTTGACCACAAAAGACTTGTAGTCATCAGACAACGAGTTGAGTATAGTATCTGTTGCCATATGCAACGGTATGGGGTGACCAAGTCTAGCGAGGTGATCCATGTGCCCTTTCATTTTCATGACGTGGGCACTCACCGGCATTCCTTTGACCATCTTGCAAGAGTTGAAGGCTTGATTGATGTCGAACCGCTCAGTGCGACCTTGCTCTTGAAATGAATCCCTAAGTTGCTGGATCATCTCAAATGCAGGCACATCCATAAGTCCCGCTTGTAACTCAGGACTCATAGTGGCGAGCATTAGACAGCTCACATCGAGTGCATCACTAACATGCTTATCATAAGCTTGCCTGGTTTCTGCTCTAGCATTAACGGCAGGGACATTTGGTATTGCTCTCTCCAAGACATACCACTTTCTCTCATGCCTGAGCACAATGCGAAGATTGCGCTCCCAATTGAGAAAGTTTGACCCAGTCAACTTGTCTTTTTCGAGGATTGAGCGAAGTGAGAGATTGTTGGTACTTGTCGTCGTGGTTGTTGCTGCCATCTACAAATCAAACACAGTTTAATTAGTAATCATCAATAAACATTCTCTAAAATATATTATAAACCCATAATTAATATTTTAGGGTCTAGGATTCATATATCACATTCTCGCCGCAAGGTTTGGGCACTTCCTGACGAGACATGTTGTTGCTGGTAGGTAACATCCTTACCGATCGTATCAAGACTTGACACGATTCCTAGGGGTCGCAGAAATATCTTTAGACTTATAATTTATTACAACCTTGTATATTTCTAAGTTAGTAATAAAGTCTAGTATGTTTATTCTACTCAAGTACTTTTTGGGTCGGGACTCCCGATTATCACCAAAATAGATCAGACCATCTAAGACAGTGCGATGCTCTGCACCGGGACTCCCGATTATCACAGAACCTTACGCACCCTGACACTCGCAATGATTTGAATCCATATATAAGGTTCTTTATCCTTACAATATGAATATCGTTGAACAAGTGAGGTGTTCCGTTAGGTGGATAGTACTTCGATCTAAGATTTTCTTAGGTTTGTTTAAGTCTTAAACTAAACTTAAACCTTTATTCCAATCTTAATCCTTGTTTAAAATGTGTGACTTGTGAATTTAAGAATTCTACAAGACACCTTTTTAAAACTTAAGAACTATTCTTTAAAAACTTATAGTTTCAAGAATTGCGAGACTTATATGTATACCTAAAACGAGGTGTACAAAACGATTTACTAGGTTTTGTGAAAAAACCTTATCTATAATAAAACTTACTTGTTTTATTTTACTTGAAAAACTTAAAACTTATGTTAAACCTTTTTAATTCTTTTATGATTCATAAACTTGAAACATAAATCTAGTTTAACACACCTAGTTTTTCATATGTCTAATAGTGAAATTAAAACATTTGTTTTTTGACTTACTAGATTCGACCAAACTTATGTCATAACGACACACTTATAAACTTTGTGATTTTCTTGCGTAGCTCCCACTAGCTCCAACAATTATGATGGAACTTAAGCAAACACAATCACCGGTCTATACTTGGTGAAACTAATAAACTTATTATATAAAGTCTATATATAATAATTTTTAGTTTGTTTTAAACATTTCTTACATTTAACTTGAACTATTTAAATATAGGTTATAAAGTTTTCTTGTTATTTATCACTTGATCATTAATCTAGTATATTACATTCTTGTAAAATACTTATATTATACTTGTATAATTATCTAGTTATAATAACTTAGAACTTTATACACCTTATAATAATAATAATATATAACTTTATATATCATATAATTTTATCTTGTACAATTTCTAGTTATAATGAAATCATAACTTTCTACTTTCTAGTCTTAATTACATAATAACTTTATATAATAACTAGTTATACTATTATCCTTTAAGATCAAAATAACATTATCTTTTTTAATTGTTCCATTTTATCTTGTATATAATATACTCGTATATATATATTAATTATAATAAACTTGTAACATTCTAATAAGAATATTACACCTAATTTATACGTATGTATTTTAACTTAATCTAATTAAAATATGTATAAACTTATTATTTCTTTTAAAATTCATTTTTCCTTTTAAATATTAAAAATTCCGAAAATATATATATATATATATATATATAAATAAATACATCTTGTTAATTAGTTAAACCCTAATCTTGTTCTTTATCAATCAAAACTAGGGTTTTGATTTACTTGATCAAAAACATTGTTTATTAAAAGATTAATTCTAATCAATCATATCTAAACAATAAACTTTTTTAAATTCTAAGATAGATTATAATCTTAATAAATTTATTTAAACCCTTTTTTAATTTAAACCTTATGGACAATAAAACTTTGTCTAAGTTTCTAGGTTTAAAGAACTAGTTTTAATAAATCTATTAGAACAATAATTAAACCTATTAAACAAGAACTTGTTTAATTATCTAGGTTTTAGATTATTATCCTAATTAATTCTTTTAAACTAATTAAACTAAACTAATTTAATTTTCTTGATCCTAGATTACTTCTTGGGTTCGAAAATTCTGTAGCCTAGGAAACTTTTCCACCAATTAAACTAGGCTAGTTTAATCAACATTGGTGTCCAAGTAACCTCCTTTGATTTCGAAATCTTTGAGGAAAAAAGGAAGGAATCCTTTTGACCAATTAAACCAAAACTTGGTTTAACACACTTGGTCCAAGATTTTGAAGATCAAGCAATAAGGAAAGAATCCTTTTGATCAAGAACTTTGATATTCTTGATCCTAGGGTTCTTCCCCTTTTTCGAAATTCTTGGGTTAGGAAAAAGAAGTCTTTTGATCACTTAAACTAAACTAGTTTAATGTTCTTGATCCTAGGGTTCTTTTACTATTTTCGAAAATTCTAGGGTTCTTAGAAACCTCTTGACTAATTAAACTAGACTAGTTTAATATTCTTGGTCCTAGGGTTCTTACCCTTTTCGAAAACATAAGAAGAAGAAGGAAAAAATTGGAACAAAAGGAAAGACTTTAATTTAAAAATTAAACAAACAAACTTTGTTAATCAAGTTTAGATCTCTAAACCAACGCTCTGATACCACTGAAGGGTTTCACTCACATCTTGAGACTGATCGACCCATAGGACCGACCTCCTAGTATGCTTGGTTCGAACCATACTGACCAAGAACATGAACTTGTTCTTGACCGGTTAAAACCAACTAGCTGATTTAATCCCTAAAAGCCGAAGTGGGATTAAACCCAATCCTTAAACCCTAAAGAATTGGGATGTTGGAAATCTAGATTAGATTAACAAGAAAGAAACCTTGTACGAAGAACTCGAACAAACGCATTGCTTGTGTGGTTCGTTCGACCATCAACCAAAGAACCCTAGGGTTCTGCGGTCGAATTCGTCCAAGAGGGGAGAAGGGAGAAAAAAGTTTTCCCAAAACATACCTTGTTGTTTGCTTAAGATTAGTCCACTGATGATGAACAAATCGAGCGATCTTCTAGTTGATCTAAGCAATGAACTTGTTCTTCAATACTTGAAGAACACGAAGAACACCATGTGATGGTGTTCTTGGTTCGGCCGAATAGGAGAGGGGGAAAGGGGTTGGAATTCGTGTAGGCATGCAAGGGAATAAGGGTTACCCTAAGCCTCTTATTTATGTACAAATAAGTTACGCTTAGAACCTTTCTAGTTTAATTAATATTGGATCTTTATTTAAACTTCCTTTTAACACTTTCATCCCTTATAGTTTAACTAGTTTATTATTGTTGCACTTAACTATTAAATGTCTAGTATTAATACACTAATAATTCGGTACCCATATACAAGAATTATACATACTTCTATTTATACTTTTAATAATTAATTATATAATAACCTTTATATAATTTATACAACAATATTATCCAATCACTATATGACTTAATGGCTTTAAATCATATCATGGATAATCTTTAATTAACACATTGTATATTTACTCAACTAGTAAATGTACAAATACATGTATTAATTAGTTAGTTAAACTAATCTAGTAATAAGTTGAATTTAACTTAATACTTTAACTGATTCATAATGACTATTATGAATCATTCCTCTTCGTAGTATCATTGCATATCTTGCTCGTATTACATGCACTCACCGGTGTGACCCTTAAGTGTTTCGTAGGAATGGATGTATCATCATAGGTTGACTAACTGTGCACATAAATCTTTCAAATGCTTAACTGATTTATAATGACTATTATGAATCATTCCTCTTCCAAGTGTCATTACATATTTTGCTCGTATTACATGCACTCACCGGTGTGACCTTTAAGTGTTTCGTAGGTTTGGATGTATCATCATAGGTTGACTAACTGTGCACATAATTCCAACACTAATTACTATGTTTCGTCATTAAATTCCAACAAAAGATACGCATTTGTTTCTAAAAACATGTATACAAGTCAAATGATTGGTTGAAATACCATGCCTATGAACCCGATACTCGTGGTAGACATCTTTAATGTACAGGGCATTGACTTTATTGGCCTATTTCCCACATCATTCGACAACTTAATACATTTTAGTGGTTGTTGATAGGGTTGTTAGCGAGTCGAGCTTTTAACGAGCTATTCGAGTTCGAGCTCGTTTATATCGAGCTCGAGCCTATACTAATTCGATCTCGAGTCAAGCTCGAACATAAAACAATACTCGATTAATCTCACGAGCCGAACCTAATAATTTAATACTCGACTCGGCTCGTTCGATAGCTCATTTAATCTCGAGCCGAACGAGCCAGACGATCTTAGCGAGCCGATCTTAACGAGCCGAACAAGTGTTGTATATAATAAGTGCAAGTATTGATACAATATGTACAAGAATATACATATATTATTATATGGATGTTAACTAGTCGAGTAATTAACGAGCTTTTCGAGTTTGTAAATTAGTTCATTTCAAGAAATATGAGATCATAAATGAGTATCGAGCTCGATCGAGCTCGAACACCATATAGATATTCGAACTCGATATCGAGCACAATTTTAAAAGTTTATTCGAGCTCGAGTCGAGCTCGAGCCGAGCCCAAATTTCCTGATATTTGACTCGACTCGGATCATTAACACCCCTAGTTGTTGACTATATTGGTCCCTTTCTAAATGGGCGGAAGCGGAAGCCACTAAGATGAATATTTAGAATTTAAATACAGTATAAGAATTTACAAAATAATAAAATAACTCTCTTTATTTGCTTTAGAAAATAACTCAAAACTAAAGCCTTCCTCAAACTCATAAAACTCATAAACTATCCCACAACTTAGACTGCTCCCGACAGTGGTGGAAACTGACGTCGTCAGTTGTTTCCAAATCCGCACCACGTCAGCTCACCCTCGAAATAATACTAAACTGACGTACTCATGCCAACAATACATATTTCCTTCAACTTTTTTGGGACCCACCACTAAAAAATATAAACACACACAAAATACCCCTTTGAGCCCACCACCCAACTCACGCCATCTCTCTTCCCCGTCTCCAAACCGGCGCATGGCAAACTGGCGGTAAAGTGACGGAATGGTGCCAAGGGCTGCACCAAACTCACGGCAAGAGACGCCGCCAGTTGGTGACCGTTGGCAACCGTCTTAGGCATCTTATATAGGGGATCCAGGTTATGATCCGAGAAAAATCACGGGCTGTCGTAATTTTGTTGAACATTATGTGATTCAAATATACTAAACGCTAATTTTATGATTACTCATACACTAAGAAACTATAAAATTATTTCTATAACATAAATACTTGAATTCATTTTACCTATAATACATTTATGATACAAGGTCTACTGTTCTTAAGCTTTTCTCATTTCAAATGATAAATTAATTCACTACCAATAAGATGAGGTAATATAAGTTTAAGGTAAGGAATTTGAACTAGAAAAATCACAGAAATCCTCAAAAGAACTTCAAGCTCCTAGAGACTAAGGCGAACCATATAACCCAGATGAGAATTAAATTAAGGCATTTATAAGCTACTTAACACGTGGATTTTGAAATTCAGATTTATTCTTAGATCACGTGTCCCCAGCTGCAGGTACCAGGTTTTTGGCCTTGTGGCGCTACAATCAAGCAAATAACCTATAAAATGTAATTTGGTTATGTGCTACTGGCACAATAATCGTATATATTTCGATCATACAACTGGCAGCCCAAAAAAATGAAATAAAAAAGATGTTGGTATCACATGATCAGCATCATATTCTAATCCATACGACACTGTACAAGTAGCTGCAACCGATAGCAATCATGTTAGTCCCCAGACTAAGTATATAAGATTTGATGATCGATAGCTAAGAAGAATAAAATCAGCTGATGTATGTATCTCTGCTGAAGTACAAGTATATTCATAAACCTTCAGCTGAGTACGTACTTAGCTCAAGAGATCAAGTCAAATCAGCAGCTATACAAAGTTGATCATTTGAAGTCTATGGCCAAAGGACAGAGACTAGAAGAAGAACATTCAGCTGATAGTGGAATCAGCTGATGGCACATGCTGCAGATAAAGACTTAATGAGAAAATGTTCTTGACACTTTGAACATTTTCCTTTCCCGCTCAAAGAAGAAGAAAAGGATGAAGATCTTCTATTTTGGAATAGAAGATAACTTGTCAGTATTTCATCATTTGTCCCTCCAAACATGTAAAGGGAAAGTCAACTACTTTTGTACTATCATAGTACACATTTTCACTGTGCGTCAGAAAAGGTGGTAAAAGAAGTTGACACAAAGTACAATTGGAACTATAACCTATGCAAGTGCATTAAATGTTTTCGTGGACAAGTCTACATCTATGAATGATATGTTTACACGTAGATTAACTTGTGGACAAAGGAACATGGGTCTTAGGCTATGTATAGAGACGTAAATACTTGCATTTACACACACCTTTTAGCATTCATAACACAAGAACATTTTCTGAGAGTTTGTTATTGTCTGGTATTAACTTCTCCATAGTTGATACTCGGACATTCAATACCAGCTGTTGATATCAGCTGATATAACTCTCCTTGCATAGATCTTTAGTTTTGAGCGAGCAAAAGTGTCACTTCAAGTATAAAGTTTTAGTTAGTGTGTACTATCTATTTCCGCAAACTTTGTACCGTATTAAGTTGTTTTAATAAACTCTTAATCATTGAAATATTGTGTGTTCTTTATCTTATCGTCTTTACACAGCCATAACGCAATACGTTTGTGTTGTTGGGATACAACAAATCATTTCCAGAAGAAGCTATAAGGATGCTATATGTCAACATTTCAACCACATTCAATTAATAAAATAAATAAATTAGTGGTGGGTCTGTTGTGTTTGCGGCGGGTCAAAACGGGTCACTTAAAAATAATTATAATTTGCTGAGGTGAGACCCGATTGGGTTGAGTCAGAACCACCTACTACTTTTTCACTTGAATGAACAACATAGTTTGAAGTCAGTGTTCAAAATCATTGTACTGCTAAAAAATAATACAATGATCATTTATATTTATACATTTTAAAACTATAAAAATTCTTCCAAAATAATACAATGATAGAATTTTGTTTAACAATAAAACAGATTCAACCCATACTCTTGTCCAAACATATGCAACATATAGAGATTACTATACAAGTTAATTACATAATTCAAACATGACACTCAACTTAGTGACTTACCAAACAGCTGTTAAAAAATAATGCAGCAGAAAGGCAGAAAAATGCAGTTGTACCATATGTTTTTTTGGTCTGTTTTGCAGGCTGTGTTGCAGTGCAGAAAAAAACTATGTTTTCGGTCTGTATTGTTGAACGATGTTTTGAAGCCCTCATAAAACCTGGAATTACCGGTTCTAAAACACACTTGGTAACCGAACTAACCCGCACCCGAATCGGACTCGGAACAGGTTAATATCAAATCCACCCTAAAATTTAAGCAGGCCAACCACTGCAACCACTGCAGATCATATCAAATCCACCCTCGAATTTAATTTACAAGGATTCGCATTATAAATAGCTTAAACATGTATCATGAATGTAGCTAACGACTAAAAAAAGAATGTACCAGTTACATTATGCTATATGTATTTTGCTTGTCAAAGGTAATTAAATTTTTTTACCTGATTTGTGTATGTTCTTCGACTTGAAAAAATAAAATCGGGTGTTCTATTGGTTTTAGTTTCCCAATATTGAATTACAGGTATTAAAATCTCTCGTTGAAGAAGATTCACAAAAAATCTTGCATTACAGCAGCGAAATTAATACAATCGAGCACATGCCATCTTCTTCCGAAATTAATTCGATGCTCAACTTAAATCATGGAGTAATTTCTTCTTTTCCTAAGTAATTGAACCAAATCAAAAATTAGGAACGTACGTAACTTTGGCAGGTTGGAAGAATTTTGGGCAAAATAGAGGAGATAACTGATTATTATTCTCGGAAAAGAAGCAAACAAATAAATCAGGGAACTTTGATCAAATTTTAGGCCAGATTTTATTGGAAATAGTGGCCAACGTCATTAAATAAACTCGTTGATTGGTCAACGTAAATTAGAGTCCTACTACGGTTGCTCTTGAGGCACAAACGAACACGAGAATAAACGAACCGGGCTTTAATTAAATGTATAATTAAAGTGTAACGGGTTAGTATAAGTTAATGGTATTAACTAGTTACTTTAAGCGCGCTAACTTTAGTAAAAGGTTTAATTAAATACACGGGTTTGGGCTAATTTGAGTTAGACCCAAATAAGGATTAGTCTAACTAATCAATATAAATAGGGTGGTAGGGTAATATGTGACAACTCGATATTTCTGGTATGTAATCTCATTTCATTTCTAAACTTTCTTTATTTAGAAAGTTTCTATTTTTAAACATTTCTATTTCTGGCATACAAACACACAACAAAACATCTATTTTTACACCATAGACCAGTGTTTGACTATTTTAGTCAACTCAACATATTATTTTATTTATGGTAACACACTTGAGCTAAAACATTTCTAAAAATAGTAACTTTATATTGGTTACACAATAAACAATTATAATTAAACAAACGTGACTCGAAGTGAACAAAAATCTAAATCGGACACTTTTGACCCACCACCTAAGTGGCCGGCCCCCACCTTGTGCGTGTCCCATACTCGGCCGAAACACCCTTGGGGTGTTGGCCATGCTTTGTTTTTTTTCTTGATCTTATCTTTATCCCTTGGGACTTATCCGTCGAAAGTTTAAATGAGTTCATGTTAGACTCAAACTCCTACTTCTAACCACATTATAAATACAAGGCTTTGAGAAAACCCTTACAACGTTGATTTCTCTCACTCGGCCGACGCAAGCAACACCATCACCATCTTCGTACGTTTCTTGATCGAGCAACAAGCAATTCCTTTCGATCTCTTGTTCGTAGTACGCAAGAGGTAATACCCGATCCCTTTTACTTGTCCTACTTTTTGTTTCGGTTCCATTCGAACCCGAGACCATGGCTAAAGGCCACATGGTCTCGATACTTCCTAGATCTTGATCCCGACGTGCATGTATGCATGCATGTCAACGAGTTTGTTTGATTTGTTCGTTTATTCATTTGATTCGTTTGTTTGTCATTGTTCTGATCCCTTGTAAACCCTAGATTTCCATTTTTTTTTTGTATTGTAATGATGACCAAAAACCCTAGATTTGTTGTTGAATAGATAAACCCTAGTCAAACCATGTATGCTAGAACCGAACCACCACCAAAGCCGTAGGGTTTTGGCATTCGGCCAACCCTAGACCGAACCCTAACCCTAGCCGAAACCTATTAACCCTAGTTGACTTTTGTTGGCTTTCGTTGACTAGATTTGACCAAATATTGACCCACAAGTGGAACCGGGTCGAGGCCGGATCTCGACCCAACTGTTTGACCCAAACCCGAAGACTTAGTCGGGCCATGGCCCGTACTTGGCCCATTCGATCTAACCAATCCCATCGGGCCAAACTTTAGTCGGCCCATTAGTAAACAAACCCATTTGGGCCAAAGCTAAACCCGTGGCCCATTCTTAGCCCAAACCGAACCCAATTGGGCCCAAGCAAAATCCATGGCCCAACCTATTTGGACCTAAGCCCAATCCGTGGCCCAAGTGGCCCATCTAGTGGCCCATTCGGCCCATATGTCCTTGTTAAGCCCAATTAGCCCATCTTGGCGGGCCTTGGCCCATGTCCCGGCCCATTTAGCCAATCTAGGCCCATTTAGCCTAACCCAAGCTCATTTCAATTGAAGCCTATTAAGCAATTCATTTCGTCCCATTATGGCCCATAAACCCAAGTTCACACGATGTCACAAAACGTAAAACATAACGCAAATCAAATATCAAAATCATTTATAACTAAATCTCCTGTGTTAGCTTAGTCTAATTAGAAACGTTATCTCGTTTTGGAAGCTAGGAGTCTGTGAAGGAGTCCTCTGTCTTATCAAGTTCTAAGCTTTACCCAGGTGACCTAAGGTTACCAGAAATCATTCACTAGTGGATCTAGACCATGGATATGCAGATAGTACTATTGGCTGACACTCCTCCTCCCAACATTATTTGATCATTACTTGGTTATCCAAGACATCTTTCGGGAGTGTATATCAATAAAAAACGATAACATACTGGAGTTGAAGTGTTGATTGTGGACTTAGGGGTTGGTATATTAACTCTATAGACTAGCTACCTCTTGGGGATAACAGTCATGCGATGTCATACATAACAACTTATTCAATACATTTTCACAAACAAAACTAGTAATTGTAAGATCTTCTACAATTACATTTCATTTTCATATTTATTTCTCATAACATATCAGTGTTGAACTTATACTTTTTCAGTCATAAAACTATTTTCGTAACCATCATTTTGGGTAGCAAACACAATAATTTTACTATAAACAATAACCCTGCGGATTCACTCAACATTATTGTTGACCCTTTTATATTTATGTTTTTCAGGTGATTTAGGAGCACGGTGAGACTGGAGTATATGAGCAAGTGGATTGTCGTGAGCTATGAATAAAACATTAAGTTTACGAACAATCATTTCATTTTCAAACAATTTCTAATTTAGGAAACTGCTATTTTTGGAAACTTTCTATTTTTAGAAAGTAAAACTATTTTCCTTTGTTATTTGCGTGGTTGTTTGTCTACTTAACTTTTTCTATGTTGTCATGAACGTTACACCTCCGTTTTTGGCGGGGGTGTGACAGATTGGTATCAGAGCTAAGTTATAGTGAATAAGCAAGCCTAGTCTATAACTACAAAAGATATTTGGACAAAACAAAACTTTTACAAAACAAAAATATCCATGGCACGCTGAGTCTCATATCCTGAAGTTTCATTGTTCTTAAATTAGAACAATTGCCCTAGTTAGTATTGCCTTTAGAACAACGTTTATGTGTTACGTCAGAGAGACCAACATTTTTATAATCTAATGGTTTTATACGTCATGCTAAGCAGAATATCATCAGTGAGTGTTATTGATACTTCGTCCGACTCCGAGTACGACAGTGATCGAGGTACTGCTATGCCAGTAGTCCCAGCGCCAGTTGTTCCAGTGCCAGTGGTGGTACAACCTCCTGTTGACCTGTGGCATCGTCGCCCAAGAAGACGTACTATTCCCATTACTCCATATGGTCCTCCGACACCAGTTCGTGGTCAGCGGCCTATTCTCTATCTCCGACGTGAAGGTGGTATGTTTTTCCTATGTTCGCCTGCGAAGCCGCGACGCGATCTAGCTCCAAGAACTCCACGCCGTCAAGAACCAGTGCCAGAACCAGAAATAGTATCAGAATAAGAACCGGAAGAAGAATCAGAACCAGAGGAAGAACCAAAAGAAGAGTTAGAGCCTGAGGAAGACTCTGAGCCAGAAGAAGATGCTTAGTCATCGACGATTGTCTATATTTGATTTCTATTACTAAAATGTCTTTATGTTTATCTATTTTAAAAAGTTAGTTTTTTAAATTAGTATTTTCTTTTACCTAGTATTGGCGAGATGTGCCATACTTTTCAAAACTAGTATATCTCTATCTCTACTATCTATAATGCATTTAGGACCTTCCCTAAATAGCATATTGAAAATTCAGCCAAATACTTACTATTTTTGGAATTTAGTCTTTCTGCCAAAAACTAGCGTTAGCCGGGTTTCGAACACGCATCCCACAGAATAAATACCAACGCCCAAACCAGCTTCTCTAGCCTACATCTGCGTTCAGTTTTCTAAACACAAATAATTTAAATACCATAACCTGTGGAGTAGGCTTCTTCACCGCCCAAATATTTAAACCATTCATATTCATCTGCACGCCTCCTCGATTCATACACCTCCTGTCACGCGTGTAATCTTCATACGCCTCGACGACTATTCATCTTCGTCCGCCTCCTCGATTCTCTGCGTTTAGGCTGGTTGCTTTAACCATAAATAAAGAACATCGATGGGGAAAGATCTCCAATTAATTTCACGCGAGGTCCAAGGTTTGATTTTTTTAAACGAAGTTAGGGTTTTTAACGTATGCAGTCGATTGAGCTTGGTTCAGATCTTCTTTGTGGGGTACGAAGATATTGAGCAAACTGCTGCTACCCTTATTGCTTATTATTATAACGATGCGAGATCGATTGATGCTCGCTTTGTTGAAGTTGTATAATCGAGATGTTGTTGAATCGATTGGCCTAGAGAAAACGGTAAATCGATTAGGTTTTTCTTCTCAACTTTATGCTTATACATGATTTTATTGATGTACTATTATACTGAAGAAACGTAAAATAAGGATAAAAATGAATTTTGAAATGTACAGGTGTTGAGAGGTGGCGAATTTCTGATATCGTCAATATAGTAGAGAGTGTTCGGGTAAGATTTTTTTCTTCCAGTTCTTGTTTTCTTTTTGGGGGTTTTTGTTTCAAAATTTTGATTGTATGTCATTTACTGTGTATGCTAATACAAATTTGTTTGTCTTATAACTTTGTGTTGGTATGATTCATCAAGACGTTCACTTGAACACTTGAATTCCAATATTATGTATGTATACTCACTTGTTGAAACATGCATCTAATGAGAAATCCAAAGTCTCACACATGTTTATAGTGATAATGGGAAATACATACTAATATAACTTTCTACGGGTAGTTTGAAGAACACTTTCAGTAGAGTGATATTTTTGACTTTGTACTTTTTTACATTCTTGATACTTTGTTTTCATGTTGATTTTATGTTTTTTTGTCTAATTTATAGGGGACCGATGATTGTTAAAGAAATTATGAGAGAGATTAAAGCTGTTATGAGACACATTGCTTCCAACAGCACATGCTTGCCTTGCCTTCCATTAACGAAATCTGTAGGTTATTTTTAATCTTAAATGTTGATTTCTATGAATTGAAGTATCATATTTAATTCAATTCTTATTGTGAAATTGCAGGCAAAATATGATTTACTATCAATGTTCTGTTCTTCACATTTACTCAAGTTTTATGTTATTCATATTTACCCTGTTAGTTTCCTGCCTCGGATGTGGCAAGATCAAATTCAAACAGCTAAATATGGATGCTTTGATATTAATGATTTTTTGAATGACTGTGAACCATCGTATGGTATTTTGTTAATTTTCATTACAATTTCCTTTGTGAAATCACTTATACATTTGACACAGATGCCACTTTTTATTTGGTTAGGGAACATGTAAGTTTGTACTATTATGGTTGCTATTGTTAGTGCTCACTGTTCTCATACATTTTTTTGTTTGGTCATTAGCTTGCTGGAAGCCTGAACATTGGTTCAAGTGGGGATACCATTTGAGTCTGAACCTATTTGTATCTAATCATGAAGTTCCTGTTAAAAAGGTGAGTTCTTTTTTCGAGTTTTATTATATTTATGTATTGAAAGATTAATAAGTTTTTGACACAATCACGTGATTAATGTGCATGAATTTCGTGTTACAGACGCGTGAAAGTTATGGGTATTGAGTGTGGAATTGGACCCTGCTCTTCAGCATCATGGTTCACTCTCTGTTTTATTATTGAGCTTGGTTTCGTGTTGCTAATATGCTACAACCAAAGTATTTTATAGAGTCATTACTTATGAATTAAAAAATGTAGTAATTTTGTATAGAATTTGGATATTATAGAATGGTTGATGTCTATAGAGCTTTCTTTTTTTTATGTTAGATAAATGATATTTGTGTCAACCATTTGTGCCTACCCATCATGTCTACCCACTTTTAAACTTGACATGTGTGATGTGTCATCCATTAATTCTGTCTCTTCATATCATCTCTTACTTTTGACACTTGTTATGATCAAATTTATAGGCACGTGAGTAAGCTCAAATGGTAGGTACCAATACCATTACACTTAATGTCATTTAGCGATATAATGTTATTATTGAGCATACATACGAATTTTTTGTTCTATCATTGTCTATGATTTTATATTTTTTGTTGCGTCATTGTCTATTATACATATTGTTAATTCATGTATGCTTGATGTTTCTTCGTGTTGCTATTTTTTAATATAACTAAAAAGTCAATAGTTAAATTTAATCATCTTAAGAAGTCTTGTGTGTCAAATTATTACAAGTATATTTTTATCATTTATATGCATTTCTACTCAAGTAAAATAACGCCGTGTTCAAGGATGGTTAGGAACTTAAACTGATATATTTTGAGGACTTTTGAAGGCCTTCTACGACCTACCACCACTATTTGTCCACCAACTACTTCCATCACTGTCACACCCCGCTAAAGCGGAAACACGAGATACAACAGCATAAGGTTTCATAGCATGAGGTAATAAACAACACCAACTACAACATTAATCAAAAGTAGTTCAAAAATTAAATTATTACAACCAAATTTGTTCCCAAAATTCACAATAGATAAAGTTGATGATAAAGGATTTTAAAATTTCTTGATGTTGATGTCGTCACACAAAATGCACCTACATGCCAACACTTACTTGTTTGTACCTGAAAAGCATGAGTTAAAAAGTTCAACTACAAAGAGTTGGTGAGTTCATAGGTTTTTGATGAACAAAAATTAAATTAGTATCCATAAGTTGTTATTGTGAAACTTTTGTTCACAAGACATTAAGTAACTGGTTGCTCAAATATATTTTTAGCACAAGTCACAATACGCTAGCAATTATCCGCCATGAGCCACTACCAAACCATTCAGACAACGATGCCCCTAATGTAACCAGTCCTACCTCAGCGGTGAGCAATTTCTCACATGTGTAGAACCCAACTTTTAATTTTAGGAAATGTGCACCCAAGGCCCGTCGACCTTAAGTGGGGATGTCCAAACCCTAATAGCGCTATCCACAAAACCGCAGGCCCCCGTTCGAGTTAATGGTAGTGTCACTAAATTTTAATTCCACGTTTCGGGGACTTACACTTTTTAACTCAAGCAATTGCATTTTAGCATACATAACATAGTGCACAAACAATTTAATTCCACAACAACATTTTTCAATCATAGAGCAACCATTAAAACTTTATAACATTCTTTTCACCCCAAAATATTTAAAAACAAAGTAAAAAGGGGCTATGATACTCACAGGGTGTAGCTGTATCCAACAATTTTCCGTTTGATGCTCAGTCCGACTTAAATCCTTCCTATATTAACGGAATTGAATATTAGGCTATGTCTAACCTTAGGGATAAAATAATATTTCGCTATTATAACTTCATAAAATCTTAGACTTTCTATATACAGTATTTAAGGTTTATTTTAAGAATTTTCTTAGGGAAAATGGTGAACTTATTGAGATGTACATTTTTATCAATTATAGTTATAAGTTTTTAATATTTATAGTCCTTTCTGTAGTATATTAGTTTATATATATAATCCTACTTACTTTATATATATAGATATGTTTAGTTTCACCTTTATTTATATGTTAATTTTTATCTTTCCTAAAAATGTATACTCATAAGTCTTATTCTCGTTGGTATGCACTTTATACTTATATGTTCATTTGAGTGTATATTTCTATTTTACATGTGTTATATTATAATTAACTTGTATATTGTAAAATATTATACTTTATGTGCTACATAGTCCAATATTTCTTAAAAGTTACTTTTCTCATATCTAAAGCTAAATGTTTGTTGCTGTCCAGATTTTTAGTCCACTTCCACAAGTTATTTTAATATCATAACAAATGATTTAATTTACCAACTTTGTATATGTTTTTATTTAGTGTGTTAGGGAACTTTTAGCATAAGTTTTATTATTTTTGAAGTTGTATAACTATTTTAATTATATTTTATAAATGTATGCATCAGTAACTTCAAATCAGTCTGCACACTGATTTTGTTTGACCTATTTGGGGTATCAAATATTCGAGTTTTTCTCTGTATTTTATGGGGTATTAAAGATAACTCACTCAACTAAAGTTTAAAAAAAAGAATCATTACATTTGCATGTTTTATAAAGGAGTTATGATTACTTAAAGTTGCATGTAAAAATCTGCCAGCACTCTTTTCAATGCACACTTACCTTTGCATGTTTGGTTGGGAGGTCAAATCTTTATGTTTTTCGATGAAACCAGATGCATTTGAAATATATCTCTTTAAGTTAAATTCCAGAAGAAAAATCAAGTATTTTTAATGTTTTATGAATTAGATATAGCATTTTAAAGTCGAATTTTATTCTACCCAGTTAGCTGTTTGCACATCTAACTTATGGGTAGATTTTCGTGGGTCAAAACTCAATATTTTGGCATGAAATTACATGGGTTGGAAAGATAAGACATAAAACTAACTTTTAGAAAAAGAATCATGTATTTTAAATGGTTAAAACGCAAGATATGGCCGAATTAAGTACATGCATGCAATCTGCCAGATTTCAAAATTAAAAGTTTTGAAGGTTTTAAGTAATCTAGCCATTTCTTTACATCCAATGGTTTAAATCGTTGCTTTTAACACTTATTTAGGATCATGCAAGATTAGTTTTATCTCAAAATCATATATTAATCTTTATAAACACATGCATGTCATTAAACATCTAAGATTTGTAAGAAAAAGTTACATGCATGTACATCAAACTTTATGTTCTTGAGTTTTTGATGTATGGATCATGGATTACCACCTTCATTAGGTGTCATGAAGACAATGGTGTGTAATCTACCATCTAGACACCTAAGTGCCTTTCATGGATAGAAAAACTCAAGAAACATGGAGAAAGATGCAAGAAAAACATAAGAAAAGTGCAAGAAATACAAGGAAATCGACTTACACAAGAGTGTGGAAGAACACCAAACTGGACAGCCTCTCTGAGGTTATATTTCGACTGACTTCTAGTGGGGTTTTTGGTGTTTTGAAGGTTAAAAGTTGTAGAGGAAGTTGTTATGTTGATTTGGCAACTTGAATCACCAAATTTGGAGTTGTAGATCAAAAGTTATGAAGGTTTTAGTGAAGATATATTGGTGGAATTTAGGAATCCGGATTTTTGAGATGAGAGGAAAATTAATGAGTGTTGAGTGTGTTTGTGATCAAATGAAGACTCTAACACTTAGTGGTTAGTTGTAGGTGAGTATTACTTGTCCCCATGTACACATGGATAGCTAATGAGTGGTATTTGCATGAGAATATATGTATTTGTTAAATAAAAATTGTAAAATGATATGTTAAATTAAATTATTTGTTCTAGTTTTTACTTTTATTACCTTAAGTTAAAATTTATATTCTTACATATAATTATATGTATTTTAACTCTTACTATTATTTTGTAGTGATTTAATATTAATTGTTTCATTTTGTCACTTTATAAGACGACTAAAATGTTTATACGTCTTACTAGGGATTTCAAGCACGTTGTCAAGATACATATGATAACTAACACTTTTATTATTATAATTTAACCATAATAGATTATGTTTACTTACTAAAATTCATATAACAGTATTTAGTAGCTAACTTGAAAACCTAGTTTTTAACGGATGTCACAATCTCCCCTAGTTAAAGAAATTTCGTCCCGAAATTTATTAATTGACATCCCTATTTTGCTCTTTAGAAATTTGGCTCGGTTGCTTTAATTTCATATAATGCTCTTATATCCAAGTGTCTTGAATTTCAGGGAACCATAAAAATTATATTTTTACTTCGTATAAGTAGTTTTATTTTGCGATCTAGAATTTCAACTGGTTCCTCCTTAAACAGCAATCAGTTTTTTTTAATCTTAACTTTTTGTTGGGATATGATCAACATTTTAAAAGTAAAAGATTTCTTTAGGTTTGATACATGAAATTTATCTTGGATGACATTTTGTTCTTGTAAGTTTAAGTTTATCTTGCACTGACCTGATTCTTTCTATTATTTTAAATGTTTTTTTTTAACCAGCATTCTATTATTTTAAATTTACCAATATATATTTATATTGTTTACTTTGTCTTCACTTCTGAAGAATAATTCCTTTCCATAGTGATACCTTTTGAAGTCTTTTATCACTCATTTGGAATTCTAGAGGTTTCATGTGACTATCTGCACAACTCTTATCACGATCTATTGTAGCCTTAAATCTATCCTTGATAACTAAAATCTTGTCAGTCGCCAATTTCCAACCAATTAAGTGGCAAATGTAACTTATTCCAATACAAGGTTTCATATGGAGCAAACTAAATTCTATTGTGATAATTATGTTTATATGAGAACTCAACTAATGGATGATGAGTATCCAACTTCATCTGATATCTATTGCACAAGTATGTAGCATATATTTTTGGAAATTTTTGAATTGTTCTTTTTGTTCTCTCTCTCTTTTTTTTTAACGTTTCAAAGATTCGAGTCTTTAAACTTGTATGAACGACTCCTCATAATGCTCATACCCTTTAATTTTTTTTATTATTTTTTTTTATTTATTAATTACCATGTTGGTTTCATTTCACTTATTATTTACTTTGTTGATTTGACAATGAAGATATTAATTTTAAAATAAACTTCTTTTATATATCATATCTATCAGTGTCTACTATAATTCGACTACATATTTAGCTATTTATTATTTCTCATGTATTTATATTTCATTACTATACTACATATGTATGTTATAAATGTGCGTATACTCTACTATACAAGTAGTTGTTTTTAAGTAACAAATTCTTGATCTTAATTACTTTCGTGAATTATATCTTTCATATAACTTGATTATCCTTGTACCACAACTTGTTTATCATAAACTATAGATGTGATCTAGAGTTATTATATATTTTAACATATTAATGTACTAATATCTTTCCTGATGTATATATTCATGTTCCACTCTCCGTTTTTTTTTTTTTTTTGAAAGTTTCGACTCACTTCCTTACCAACACGTAGTTATGGTCCTCCTCTTATTTCATGAACTGAATTCAACTCACATATCATTTATATCTTTTGCATAATTCTATTTACTCATGAACTGGTTCATTAACTATTTGTTTATTATTCATTCTCGATAGTAATCCTCATTTCTTGAATGACAATTTTAAATTCTAACGGATATAAATTTGTTCTTGTCATCCTCATTATTTCTTTTTATAATGTCTTACTTGTCATCAATTTGTAATCTGTATACTATCATTTCTTTCTTTAGTACACCTAATTCAAACTTCCTAAAATTATGTTTATCAATGAGTCTAACTCACTCACCTCTTTCATTAATTTATGAGGTTTTATAATATTGGTATCAATAAATCTATACTTTATATCCTTCTAATATTAGGTCTTTATATTTCTTTATTCCTTTGTGATTCACGTGACCAATTATAGATCTCATTATTCATTAAAGTAATAATTTTTTTTATATACTAATTATGGTTAAAATGAAATGTAATAGAAGATAAACGAAAATCATACTTCACATCCATGTTTCACTCAAATCTCAGGATAACTCATCATTTTGAAGTATTTTTATTTATTCATTTTTTTTTGTTAGTATTATAGAAATTTATATACTATTGTTCATCACACATATTATTGTAATTCTTCTATTATATGATATGACACATCCTTAATTCTTCTATTTTCTTATCATTTACTTTATAAAACTTTTGCGAAACAATTCTTTATTTATTAATTCTCCTCCATGTATATAGTAAATTTTACGCTCATCGAACTTATTTCTCTTTTCATTTATTAGGCACTTTCACCTCCGCTAAATTCATAGTTTAACGTTAACCATTTTAATATTTACTTCATTTTCTTAATCTTTCATTATTATATATTTCTTCTTTCTACTCCTTCTTGAGTGATTTTGATGTCCATATAAACTTTATTATAAACCGGGGTCATCGAACTTCATCACCATCATCATTATCTTTCTCATTAAAGGTCACTCAAAACTGATCACTAATCTAATTTCACATTATTAGTCAAGTAAGTTTATCCTCCGGCCTTGACTTATCTTTATTTCTTTATGTTATTTTATTGACTTGGTTAACTATTAATCTTGCTTAATTTCAATCGGCCGCTTATTTTAATATTATAGATACTACTTGTATACAACTCTTTTATTCATCAATTCGTTCAATAATCAGTGACTTTGATAACTCAATATTGTATCGTGTAATTATAAACACGTTGGCCAGACGTTTTTATGATCACATCATACAATATTTCCTTGTCATTATCACTTCATACTTCCTTTTAAAAATATAATTATCTTCTTCCAATTCTTTTATAATTATAGATTATTTATCCTTCATTATGATGCCTTATTTTAATTATAATGACATCTAATTCATTTACAATCAATGGATGTTATTATTTATTTATTTAATTTATTTATTTATTTATTTATTTTTTTTTGCAATTTTATTCTTACATGCACCTCTATCGTATACCTAACGTATGCAATTCAGTGATCATATTGACGATTCTACTATATCCTACACTTATATTCTTTTATAAAGGATTATAGTATTTGTGATTCATGACGGAAGTACGTCCGAAGTGTATGTTAGTGACGACACATGGTGTCTGTTCCAAGAACGTCACTTTCTTTGATATTACAATGCTAGCTCCTTCAAATTTAACTTTAATTTGTGAACCTATGGGAGTGAACTACATTATTGATGCACAAGGACATTCGCTAGTAGCTCTGTCGATACTCACTTCTTATACATAGCTGCTCTCTATTAAGTGTCCACAATATTTATTGTTATATTATTGATAAACTTTTCAACTTGAGCCATAATTAGGCTAATAGAGTAAGATTACTTTCCTCTACAAGATAATTGTATCAATAACAGGAAAAAGTAATCATCTAAATTTTAAAGGTCTCTATGAGTATTTAATAACTACTCAAAGTACGTCATCAAAAGGATCATTTATCTCACGAGAATTAGCAGTATTTTTCACTTCATGTGTACCATAACTAGTGGGTTATGACTTGATGTTAAACCAAAGTATTGAGGCTAATCTTAGAATATAGGGTTTGTGCCACGTAAGATCTACCAAGTATTAAATGTGATAATAACTAACTTAATAGCTAATTGTGCAATTGTGAGTGCCTAGGGTATGCAATGTTTATGCAAACACACACAAAATCATGCCTTCCAAGTTTAAACAAAATTTATTTTATTTTATTTTATTTTGGGAAACCTTTTTGAAAATTGTTTGAAAATTTTTGGTTATAGTTTTAGGTTTTCATAAGAAAACCGGCATTCTCTATAACCTTAGGCTCTGATACCAAATCTGTCACACCCCGCTAAAGCGGAAACACGAGATACAACAGCATAAGGTTTCATAGCATGAGGTAATAAACAACACCAACTACAACATTAATCAAAAGTAGTTCAAAAATTAAATTATTACAACCAAATTTGTTCCCAAAATTCACAATAGATAAAGTTGATGATAAAGGATTTTAAAATTTCTTGATGTTGATGTCGTCACACAAAATGCACCTACATGCCAACACTTACTTGTTTGTACCTGAAAAGCATGAGTTAAAAAGTTAAACTACAAAGAGTTGGTGAGTTCATAGGTTTTTGATGAACAAAAATTAAATTAGTATCCATAAGTTGTTATTGTGAAACTTTTGTTCACAAGACATTAAGTAACTGGTTGCTCAAATATATTTTTAGCACAAGTCACAATACGCTAGCAATTATCCGCCATGAGCCACTACCAAACCATTCAGACAACGATGCCCCTAATGTAACCAGTCCTACCTCAGCGGTGAGCAATTTCTCACATGTGTAGAACCCAACTTTTAATTTTAGGAAATGTGCACCCAAGGCCCGTCGACCTTAAGTGGGGATGTCCAAACCCTAATAGCGCTATCCACAAAACCGCAGGCCCCCGTTCGAGTTAATGGTAGTGTCACTAAATTTTAATTCCACGTTTCGGGGACTTACACTTTTTAACTCAAGCAATTGCATTTTAGCATACATAACATAGTGCACAAACAATTTAATTCCACAACAACATTTTTCAATCATAGAGCAACCATTAAAACTTTATAACATGCTTTTCACCCCAAAATATTTAAAAACAAAGTAAAAAGGGGCTATGATACTCACAGGGTGTAGCTGTATCCAACAATTTTCCGTTTGATGCTCAGTCCGACTTAAATCCTTCCTATATTAACGGAATTGAATATTAGGCTATGTCTAACCTTAGGGATAAAATAATATTTCGCTATTATAACTTCATAAAATCTTAGACTTTCTATATACAGTATTTAAGGTTTATTTTAAGAATTTTCTTAGGGAAAATGGTGAACTTATTGAGATGTACATTTTTATCAATTATAGTTATAAGTTTTTAATATTTATAGTCCTTTCTGTAGTATATTAGTTTATATATATAATCCTACTTACTTTATATATATAGATATGTTTAGTTTCACCTTTATTTATATGTTAATTTTTATCTTTCCTAAAAATGTATACTCATAAGTCTTATTCTCGTTGGTATGCACTTTATACTTATATGTTCATTTGAGTGTATATTTCTATTTTACATGTGTTATATTATAATTAACTTGTATATTGTAAAATATTATACTTTATGTGCTACATAGTCCAATATTTCTTAAAAGTTACTTTTCTCATATCTAAAGCTAAATGTTTGTTGCTGTCCAGATTTTTAGTCCACTTCCACAAGTTATTTTAATATCATAACAAATGATTTAATTTACCAACTTTGTATATGTTTTTATTTAGTGTGTTAGGGAACTTTTAGCATAAGTTTTATTATTTTTGAAGTTGTATAACTATTTTAATTATATTTTATAAATGTATGCATCAGTAACTTCAAATCAGTCTGCACACTGATTTTGTTTGACCTATTTGGGGTATCAAATATTCGAGTTTTTCTCTGTATTTTATGGGGTATTAAAGATAACTCACTCAACTAAAGTTTAAAAAAAAGAATCATTACATTTGCATGTTTTATAAAGGAGTTATGATTACTTAAAGTTGCATGTAAAAATCTGCCAGCACTCTTTTCAATGCACACTTACCTTTGCATGTTTGGTTGGGAGGTCAAATCTTTATGTTTTTCGATGAAACCAGATGCATTTGAAATATATCTCTTTAAGTTAAATTCCAGAAGAAAAATCAAGTATTTTTAATGTTTTATGAATTAGATATAGCATTTTAAAGTCGAATTTTATTCTACCCAGTTAGCTGTTTGCACATCTAACTTATGGGTAGATTTTCGTGGGTCAAAACTCAATATTTTGGCATGAAATTACATGGGTTGGAAAGATAAGACATAAAACTAACTTTTAGAAAAAGAATCATGTATTTTAAATGGTTAAAACGCAAGATATGGCCGAATTAAGTACATGCATGCAATCTGCCAGATTTCAAAATTAAAAGTTTTGAAGGTTTTAAGTAATCTAGCCATTTCTTTACATCCAATGGTTTAAATCGTTGCTTTTAACACTTATTTAGGATCATGCAAGATTAGTTTTAGCTCAAAATCATATATTAATCTTTATAAACACATGCATGTCATTAAACATCTAAGATTTGTAAGAAAAAGTTACATGCATGTACATCAAACTTTATGTTCTTGAGTTTTTGATGTATGGATCATGGATTACCACCTTCATTAGGTGTCATGAAGACAATGGTGTGTAATCTACCATCTAGACACCTAAGTGCCTTTCATGGATAGAAAAACTCAAGAAACATGGAGAAAGATGCAAGAAAAACATAAGAAAAGTGCAAGAAATAAAAGGAAATCGACTTACACAAGAGTGTGGAAGAACACCAAACTGGACAGCCTCTCTGAGGTTATATTTCGACTGACTTCTAGTGGGGTTTTTGGTGTTTTGAAGGTTAAAAGTTGTAGAGGAAGTTGTTATGTTGATTTGGCAACTTGAATCACCAAATTTGGAGTTGTAGATCAAAAGTTATGAAGGTTTTAGTGAAGATATATTGGTGGAATTTAGGAATCCGGATTTTTGAGATGAGAGGAAAATTAATGAGTGTTGAGTGTGTTTGTGATCAAATGAAGACTCTAACACTTAGTGGTTAGTTGTAGGTGAGTATTACTTGTCCCCATGTACACATGGATAGCTAATGAGTGGTATTTGCATGAGAATATATGTATTTGTTAAATAAAAATTGTAAAATGATATGTTAAATTAAATTATTTGTTCTAGTTTTTACTTTTATTACCTTAAGTTAAAATTTATATTCTAACATATAATTATATGTATTTTAACTCTTACTATTATTTTGTAGTGATTTAATATTAATTGTTTCATTTTGTCACTTTATAAGACGACTAAAATGTTTATACGTCTTACTAGAGATTTCAAGCACGTTGTCAAGATACATATGATAACTAACACTTTTATTATTATAATTTAACCATAATAGATTATGTTTACTTACTAAAATTCATATAACAGTATTTAGTAGCTAACTTGAAAACCTAGTTTTTAACGGATGTCACACCATGTAATGGTTATAATGATTCAATGGCCATGGTTATGGGTTATGGACACATATTACTTGTAAAATGGATATCTATACGCTATTAGTCATGGCCAGTAGTTATAATGGTTCAAGGGCCATCAGTATCAGTTATGGACATCTAGCGGTTATAATGGTTCAAGGACCATGGTTATGGGTTATGGACACCTATTACTTGTAAAATAGATATCTATAGGCTATTGGTCATGGCTAGTAGTTATAATGGTTCAAGGACCATCGATATGAGTTATGGACATGTAGTGGTTATAATGGTTCAATGGCCTTAGTTATGGGTTATGGACACCTATTACTTGTAAAATGAATATCTATAGGCTATTGGTCATGTTTACTAGTTATAATGCTTCAAGGGCCATCAGTATCAGTTATGGACATCTAGTGGTTATAATGGTTCAACAACCATGGTTATGGGTTATGGACACCTATTACTTGTAAAATGGAAATCTGTAGGCTATTGGTCGTGGCTAGTAGTTATAATGGTTCAAGGGCCATCGATATGAGTTATGGACATGTACTGGTTATAATGGTTTAATGGCATTGTTATGGGTAATGGACACATATTACTTGTAAAATGGGTATCTATAGGCTATTAGTCATGGCTACTAGTTATAATGGTTCAATGGCCATCAGTATCAATTATGGACATCCAGTGGTTATAATGGTTCAAGAACCATGGTTATGGGTTATGGACACCTATTACTTGTAAAATGGATATTATAGGCTATTGGTCATGGCTAGTAGTTATAATGGTTCAACGGCCATCAGTATCAGTTATGGACATCAAGTGGTTATAATAGTTCAAGAACCATGGTTATATGTTATGTACTTGTAAAATGGATATCTGTAGGCTATTGGTCATGGCTAGTAGTTATAATGGTTAAAGGGCCATCAGTATCAGTTGTGGACATCTAGTGGTTATAATGGTTCAAGGAACATGGTTATGGGTTATGGACACCTATTACTTGTAAAATGGATATCTATAGGCTATTGGTCATGGCTAGTAGTTATAATGGTTCAAGGGCCATCAGTATCAGTTATGGACGTCAAGTGGTTAAAATGGTTCAAGAACCATGGTTATGTGTTATGTACATGTAAAATAGATATATGTAGGCTATTGGTCATGGCTAGTAGTTATAATGGTTAAAGGGCCATCAGTATCAGTTGTGGACATCTAGTGGTTATAATGGTTCAAGGAACATGGTTATGGGTAATGGACACCTATTACTTGTAAAATGGATATCTGTAGGCTATTGGTCATGGCTAGTAGTTATAATGGTTCAGGGGCCATCAATATCAGTTATGGACGTCTAGTGGTTAGAATGGTTCAAGGACCATGGTTATGGGTTATGTACACCTATTACTTGTAAAATGGATATCTATAGGCTATTGGTCATGGCTAGTAGTTATAATGGTTCAAGGGCCATTGATATGAGTTATGGACATGTACTGGTTATAATGGTTTAATGGCATTGTTATGGGTAATGGACACCTATTACTTGTAAAATGGATATCTATAGGCTATTAGTCATGGCTACTAGTTATAGTGGTTCAATGGCCATCAGTATCAATTATGGACATCCAGTGGTTATAATGGTTCAAGAACCATGGTTATGGGTTATGGACACCTATTACTTGTAAAATGGATATCTATAGGCTATTGGTCATGGCTAGTAGTTATAATGGTTCAAGGGCCATCAGTATCAGTTATGGACATCAAGTGGTTATAATGGTTCAAGAACCATGGTTATATGTTATGTACTTGTAAAATGGATATCTGTAGGCTATTGGTCATGGCTAGTAGTTATAATGGTTAAAGGGCCATCGGTATCAGTTATGGACATCTAGTGGTTATAATGGTTCAAGGAACATGGTTATGGGTTATGGACACCTATTACTTGTAAAATGGATATCTATAGGCTATTGGTCATGGCTAGTAGTCATAATGGTTCATGGGCCATTAGTATCAGTTATGGACATCAAGTGGTTATAATGGTTCAAGAACTATGGTTATGTACTTGTAAAATGGATATCTGTAGGCTATTGGTCATGGCTAGTAGTTATAATGGTTAAAGGGCCATCAGTATCAGTTGTGGACATCTATTGGTTATAATGGTTCAAGGAACATGGTTATGGGTTATGGACACCTATTACTTGTAAAATGGATATCTATAGGCTATTGGTCATGGCTAGTAGTTATAATAGTTCAAGGGCCATCGATATGAATTATGGCCATGTAATGGTTATAATGATTCAATGGCCATGGTTATGGGTTACGGACACATATTACTTGTAAAATGGATATCTTTACGCTATTAGTCATGACCAGTAGTTATAATGGTTCAAGGGCCATCAGTATCAGTTATGGACATCTAGCGGTTATAATGGTTCAAGGACCATGGTTATGGGTTATGGACACCTATTACTTGTAAAATGGATATCTATAGGCTATTGGTCATGGCTAGTAGTTATAATGGTTCAAGGACCATCGATATGAGTTATGGACATGTAGTGGTTATAATGGTTCAATGGCCTTAGTTATGGGTTATGGACACCTATTACTTGTAAAATGAATATCTATAGGCTATTGGTCGTGCTTACTAGTTATAATGCTTCAAGGGCCATCAGTATCAGTTATGGACATCTAGTGGTTATAATGGTTCAACAACCATGGTTATGGGTTATGGACACCTATTACTTGTAAAATGGAAATCTGTAGGCTATTGGTCGTGGCTAGTATTTATAATGGTTCAAGGGCCATCGATATGAGTTATGGACATGTACTGGTTATAATGGTTTAATGGCATTGTTATGGGTAATGGACACCTATTACTTGTAAAATGGATATCTATAGGCTATTAGTCATGGCTACTAGTTATAATGGTTCAATGGCCATCAGTATCAATTATGGACATCCAGTGGTTATAATGGTTCAAGAACCATGGTTATGGGTTATGGACACCTATTACTTGTAAAATATCTATAGGCTATTGGTCATGGCTAGTAGTTATAATGGTTCAAGGGCCATTAGTATCAGTTATGGACATCAAGTGGTTATAATGGTTCAAGAACCATAGTTATGTGTTATGTACTTGTAAAATGGATATCTGTAGGCTATTGATCATGGCTAGTAGTTATAATGGTTAAGGGCCATCAGTATCAGTTGTGGACATCTAGTGGTTATAATGGTTCAAGGAACATGGTTATGGGTTATGGACACCTATTACTTGTAAAATAGATATCTATAGGCTATTGGTCATGGCTTGTAGTTATAATGGTTCAAGGGCCATCGATATGAATTATGGGCATGTAATGGTTATAATGATTCAATGGCCATGGTTATGGGTTATGGACACATATTACTTGTAAAATGGATATCTATACGCTATTAGTCATGGCCAGTAGTTATAATGGTTCAAGGCCCATCAGTATCAGTTATGGACATCTCGCGGTTATAATGGTTCAAGGACCATGGTTATGGGTTATGGACACCTATTACTTGTAAAATGGATATCTGTAGGCTATTGGTCATGGCTAGTAGTTATAATGGTTCAAGGACCATCGGTATCAGTTGTGGACATCTAGTGGTTATAATGGTTCAAGGAACATGGTTATGGGTTATGGACACCTATTACTTGTAAAATGGATATCTATAGGCTATTGGTCATGGCTAGTAGTTATAATGGTTCAAGGGCCATCAGTATCAGTTATGGACGTCAAGTGGTTAAAATGGTTCAAGAACCATGGTTATGTGTTATGTACATGTAAAATAGATATATGTAGGCTATTGGTCATGGCTAGTAGTTATAATGGTTAAAGGGCCATCAGTATCAGTTGTGGACATCTAGTGGTTATAATGGTTCAAGGAACATGGTTATGGGTAATGGACACCTATTACTTGTAAAATGGATATCTGTAGGCTATTGGTCATGGCTAGTAGTTATAATGGTTCAGGGGCCATCAATATCAGTTATGGACGTCTAGTGGTTAGAATGGTTCAAGGACCATGGTTATGGGTTATGTACACCTATTACTTGTAAAATGGATATCTATAGGCTATTGGTCATGGCTAGTAGTTATAATGGTTCAAGGGCCATTGATATGAGTTATGGACATGTACTGGTTATAATGGTTTAATGGCATTGTTATGGGTAATGGACACCTATTACTTGTAAAATGGATATCTATAGGCTATTAGTCATGGCTACTAGTTATAATGGTTCAATGGCCATCAGTATCAATTATGGACATCCAGTGGTTATAATGGTTCAAGAACCATGGTTATGGGTTATGGACACCTATTACTTGTAAAATGGATATCTATAGGCTATTGGTCATGGCTAGTAGTTATAATGGTTCAAGGGCCATCAGTATCAGTTATGGACATCAAGTGGTTATAATGGTTCAAGAACCATGGTTATATGTTATGTACTTGTAAAATGGATATCTGTAGGCTATTGGTCATGGCTAGTAGTTATAATGGTTAAAGGGCCATCGGTATCAGTTATGGACATCTAGTGGTTATAATGGTTCAAGGAACATGGTTATGGGTTATGGACACCTATTACTTGTAAAATGGATATCTATAGGCTATTGGTCATGGCTAGTAGTCATAATGGTTCAAGGGCCATTAGTATCAGTTATGGACATCAAGTGGTTATAATGGTTCAAGAACTATGGTTATGTACTTGTAAAATGGATATCTGTAGGCTATTGGTCATGGCTAGTAGTTATAATGGTTAAAGGGCCATCAGTATCAGTTGTGGACATCTATTGGTTATAATGGTTCAAGGAACATGGTTATGGGTTATGGACACCTATTACTTGTAAAATGGATATCTATAGGCTATTGGTCATGGCTAGTAGTTATAATAGTTCAAGGGCCATCGATATGAATTATGGCCATGTAATGGTTATAATGATTCAATGGCCATGGTTATGGGTTACGGACACATATTACTTGTAAAATGGATATCTTTACGCTATTAGTCATGACCAGTAGTTATAATGGTTCAAGGGCCATCAGTATCAGTTATGGACATCTAGCGGTTATAATGGTTCAAGGACCATGGTTATGGGTTATGGACACCTATTACTTGTAAAATGGATATCTATAGGCTATTGGTCATGGCTAGTAGTTATAATGGTTCAAGGACCATCGATATGAGTTATGGACATGTAGTGGTTATAATGGTTCAATGGCCTTAGTTATGGGTTATGGACACCTATTACTTGTAAAATGAATATCTATAGGCTATTGGTCATGCTTACTAGTTATAATGCTTCAAGGGCCATCAGTATCAGTTATGGACATCTAGTGGTTATAATGGTTCAATAACCATGGTTATGGGTTATGGACACCTATTACTTGTAAAATGGATATCTGTAGGCTATTGGTCGTGGCTAGTATTTATAATGGTTCAAGGGCCATCGATATGAGTTATGGACATGTACTGGTTATAATGGTTTAATGGCATTGTTATGGGTAATGGACACCTATTACTTGTAAAATGGATATCTATAGGCTATTAGTCATGGCTACTAGTTATAATGGTTCAATGGCCATCAGTATCAATTATGGACATCCAGTGGTTATAATGGTTCAAGAACCATGGTTATGGGTTATGGACACCTATTACTTGTAAAATGGATATCTATAGGCTATTGGTCATGGCTAGTAGTTATAATGGTTCAAGGGCCATTAGTATCAGTTATGGACATCAAGTGGTTATAATGGTTCAAGAACCATGGTTATGTGTTATGTACTTGTAATATGGATATCTGTAGGCTATTGATCATGGCTAGTAGTTATAATGGTTAAGGGCCATCAGTATCAGTTGTGGACATCTAGTGGTTATAATGGTTCAAGGAACATGGTTATGGGTTATGGACACCTATTACTTGTAAAATAGATATCTATAGGCTATTGGTCATGGCTTGTAGTTATAATGGTTCAAGGGCCATCGATATGAATTATGGGCATGTAATGGTTATAATGATTCAATGGCCATGGTTATGGGTTATGGACACATATTACTTGTAAAATGGATATCTATACGCTATTAGTCATGGCCAGTAGTTATAATGGTTCAAGGCCCATCAGTATCAGTTATGGACATCTCGCGGTTATAATGGTTCAAGGACCATGGTTATGGGTTATGGACACCTATTACTTGTAAAATGGATATCTATAGGCTATTGGTCATGGCAAGTAGTTATAATGGTTCAAGGACCATCGATATGAGTTATGGACATGTAGTGGTTATAATGGTTCAATGGCCTTAGTTATGGGTTATGGACACCTATTACTTGTAAAATGGATATCTATAGGCTATTGGTCATGGCTAGTAGTTATAATGGTTCAAGGGCCATCAGTATCAGTTATGGACGTCAAGTGGTTAAAATGGTTCAAGAACCATGGTTATGTGTTATGTACATGTAAAATAGATATATGTAGGCTATTGGTCATGGCTAGTAGTTATAATGGTTAAAGGGCCATCAGTATCAGTTGTGGACATCTAGTGGTTATAATGGTTCAAGGAACATGGTTATGGGTTATGGACACCTATTACTTGTAAAATGGATATCTGTAGGCTATTGGTCATGGCTAGTAGTTATAATGGTTCAGGGGCCATCAATATCAGTTATGGACATCTAGTGGTTAGAATGGTTCAAGGACCATGGTTATGGGTTATGTACACCTATTACTTGTAAAATGGATATCTATAGGCTATTGGTCATGGCTAGTAGTTATAATGGTTCAAGGGCCATCGATATGAGTTATGGACATGTACTGGTTATAATGGTTTAATGGCATTGTTATGGGTAATGGACACCTATTACTTGTAAAATGGATATCTATAGGCTATTAGTCATGGCTACTAGTTATAATGGTTCAATGGCCATCAGTATCAATTATGGACATCTAGTGGTTATAATGGTTCAAGAACCATGGTTATGGGTTATGGACACCTATTACTTGTAAAATGGATATCTATAGGCTATTGGTCATGGCTAGTAGTTATAATGGTTCAAGGGCCATCAGTATCAGTTATGGACATCAAGTGGTTATAATGGTTCAAGAACCATGGTTATATGTTATGTACTTGTAAAATGGATATCTGTAGGCTATTGGTCATGGCTAGTAGTTATAATGGTTAAAGGGCCATCAGTATCAGTTATGGACATCTAGTGGTTATAATGGTTCAAGGAACATGGTTATGGGTTATGGACACCTATTACTTGTAAAATGGATATCTATAGGCTATTGGTCATGGCTAGTAGTCATAATGGTTCAAGGGCCATTAGTATCAGTTATGGACATCAAGTGGTTATAATGGTTCAAGAACCATGGTTATGTACTTGTAAAATGGATATCTGTAGGCTATTGGTCATGGCTAGTAGTTATAATGGTTAAAGGGCCATCAGTATCAGTTGTGGACATCTAGTGGTTATAATGGTTCAAGGAACATGGTTATGGGTTATGGACACCTATTACTTGTAAAATGGATATCTATAGGCTATTGGTCATGGCTAGTAGTTGAAATAGTTCAAGGGCCATCGATATGAACTATGGCCATGTAATGGTTATAATGATTCAATGGCCATGGTTATGGGTTATGGACACATATTACTTGTAAAATGGATATCTATACGCTATTAGTCATGGCCAGTAGTTATAATGGTTCAAGGGCCATCAGTATCAGTTATGGACATCTAGCGGTTATAATGGTTCAAGTACCATGGTTATGGGTTATGACACCTATTACTTGTAAAATGGATATCTATAGGCTATTGGTCATGGCTTGTAGTTATAATGGTTCAAGGACCATCGATATGAGTTATGGACATGTAGTGGTTATAATGGTTCAATGGCCTTAGTTATGGGTTATGGACACCTATTACTTGTAAAATGAATATCTATACGCTATTGGTCATGCTTACTAGTTATAATGCTTCAAGGGCCATCAGTATCAGTTATGGACATCTAGTGGTTATAATGGTTCAACAACCATGGTTATGGGTTATGGACATCTATTACTTGTAAAATGGAAATCTGTAGGCTATTGGTCGTGGCTAGTAGTTATAATGGTTCAAGGGCCATCGATATGAGTTATGGACATGTACTGGTTATAATGGTTTAATGGCATTGTTATGGGTAATGGACACCTATTACTTGTAAAATGGATATCTATAGGCTATTAGTCATGGCTACTAGTTATAATGGTTCAATGGCCATCAGTATCAATTATAGACATCCAGTGGTTATAATGGTTCAAGAACCATGGTTATGGGTTATGGACACCTATTACTTGTAAAATGGATATTATAGGCTATTGGTCATGGCTAGTAGTTATAATGGTTCAAGGGCCATCAGTATCAGTTATGGACATCGAGTGGTTATAATGGTTCAAGAACCATGGTTATATGTTATGTACTTGTAAAATGGATATCTGTAGGCTATTGGTCATGGCTAGTAGTTATAATGGTTAAAGGGCCATCCGTATCAGTTGTGGACATCTAGTGGTTATAATGGTTCAAGGAACATGGTTATGGGTTATGGACACCTATTACTTGTAAAATGGATATCTATAGGCTATTGGTCATGGCTAGTAGTTATAATGGTTCAAGGGCCATTAGTATCAGTTATGGACATCAAGTGGTTATAATGGTTCAAGAACCATGGTTATGTGTTATGTACTTGTAAAATGGATATTTGTAGGCTATTGATCATGGCTAGTAGTTATAATGGTTAAAGGGCCATGATTATCAGTTGTGGACATCTAGTGGTTATAATGGTTCAAGGAACATGGTTATGGGTTATGGACACCTATTACTTGTAAAATAGATATCTATAGGCTATTGGTCATGGCTAGTAGTTATAATGGTTCAAGGGCCATCGATATGAATTATGGGCATGTAATGGTTATAATGATTCAATGGCCATGGTTATGGGTTATGGACACATATTACTTGTAAAATGGATATCTATACGCTATTAGTCATGGCCAGTAGTTATAATGGTTCAAGGGCCATCAGTATCAGTTATGGACATCTAGCGGTTATAATGGTTCAAGAACCATAGTTATGGGTTATGGACACCTATTACTTGTAAAATGGATATCTATAGGCTATTGGTCATGGCTAGTAGTTATAATGGTTCAAGGACCATCGATATGAGTTATGGACATGTAGTGGTTATAATGGTTCAATGGGCTTAGTTATGGGTTATGGACACCTATTACTTGTAAAATGAATATCTATAGGCTATTGGTCATGCTTACTAGTTATAATGCTTCAAGGGCCATCAGTATCAGTTATGGACATCTAGTGGTTATAATGGTTCAACAACCATGGTTATGGGTTATGGACACCTATTACTTGTAAAATGGAAATCTGTAGGCTATTGGTCGTGGCTAGTAGTTATAATGGTTCAAGGGCCATCAGTATCAGTTATGGACATCTAGTGGTTATAATGGTTCAAGGACCATGGTTATGGGTTATGGACACCTATTACTTGTAAAATGGATATCTGTAGGCTATTGGTCATGGCTAGTATTTATAATGGTTCGAGGGCCATCGATATGAGGTATGGACATGTACTGGATATAATGGTTTAATGCCTCTGTTATGGGTTATGGACACCTATTAGTTGTAAAATGGATATCTATAGGCTTTTGGTCATGGCTAGTAGTTATAATGGTTCAAGGGCCATCGATATGAGTTATGGACATGTAATGGTTATAATGATTCAATAGCCATGGTTATGGGTTATCGACACCTATTACTTGTAAAATGGATGTCTATAGGCTATTACTCATGGCTAGTAGTTTTAATGGTTCAAGGGCCATCAGTATCAGTTATGGGCATGTAATGGTTATAATGATTCAATGGCCATGGTTATGGGTTATGGACACCTATTACTTGTAAAATGGATATCTATAGGCTATTAGTCATGGCCAGTAGTTATAATGGTTCAAGGGCCATCAGTATCAGGTATGGACATCTAGTGGTTATAATGGTTCAAGGACCATGGTTATGGTTTATAGACACCTATTACTTGTAAAATGAATATCTATAGGCTATTGGTCATGGCTAGTAGTTATAATGGTTCAAGGAACATCGATATGAGTTATGGACATGTAGTGGTTATAATGGTCCAATGGCCTTAGTTATGGGTTATGGACACCCATTACTTGTAAAATGAATATCTATAGGCTATTGGTCATGCTTACTAGTTATAATGCTTCAAGGGCCATCAGTATCAGTTATGGACATCTAGTGGTTATAATGGTTCAACAACCATGGTTATGGGTTATGGACACCTATTACTTGTAAAATGGAAATCTGTAGGCTATTTGTCGTGGCTAGTAGTTATAATGGTTCAAGGGCCATCAGTATCAGTTATGGACATCTAGTGGTTATAATGGTTCAAGGACCATGGTTATAGGTTATGGACACCTATTACTTGTAAAATGGATATCTGTAGGCTATTGGTCATGGCTAGTAGTTATAATGGTTCAAGGGCCATCGATATGAGTTATGGACATGTACTGGATATAATGGTTTAATGACCTTGGTTATGGGTTATGGACACCTATTAGTTGTAAAATGGATATCTGTAGGCTTTTGGTCATGGCTAGTAGTTATAATGGTTCAAGGGCCATCGATATGAGTTATGGACATGTAATGGTTATAATGATTCAATAGCCATGGTTATGGGTTATCGACACCTATTACTTGTAAAATGGATATCTATAGGCTATTAGTCATGGCTAGTAGTTATAATGGTTCAAGGGCCATCGATATGAGCTATGGACATGTAGTGGTTATAATGGTTCAATGGCCTTGGTTATGTGTTATGGACACCTATTACTTGTAAAATGGATATTGTAGGCTATTGGTAATGGCTACTAGTTATAATGGTTCAAGGGCCATCAGTATCAGTTATGGGCATATAGTAGTTATAATGGTTCAAGGGCCATCAGTATCAGTTATGGACATCTAGCGGTTATAATGGTTCAAGTACCATGGTTATGGGTTATGACACCTATTACTTGTAAAATGGATATCTATTGGCTATTGGTCATGGCTTGTAGTTATAATGGTTCAAGGACCATCGATATGAGTTATGGACATGTAGTGGTTATAATGGTTCAATGGCCTTAGTTATGGGTTATGGACACCTATTACTTGTAAAATGAATATCTATAGGCTATTGGTCATGCTTACTAGTTATAATGTTTCAAGGGCCATCAGTATCAGTTATGGACATCTAGTGGTTATAATGGTTCAACAACCATGGTTATGGGTTATGGACATCTATTACTTGTAAAATGGAAATCTGTAGGCTATTGGTCGTGGCTAGTAGTTATAATGGTTCAAGGGCCATCGATATGAGTTATGGACATGTACTGGTTATAATGGTTTAATGGCATTGTTATGGGTAATGGACACCTATTACTTGTAAAATGGATATCTATAGGCTATTAGTCATGGCTACTAGTTATAATGGTTCAATGGCCATCAGTATCAATTATAGACATCCAGTGGTTATAATGGTTCAAGAACCATGGTTATGGGTTATGGACACCTATTACTTGTAAAATGGATATTATAGGCTATTGGTCATGGCTAGTAGTTATAATGGTTCAAGGGCCATCAGTATCAGTTATGGACATCGAGTGGTTATAATGGTTCAAGAACCATGGTTATATGTTATGTACTTGTAAAATGGATAGCTGTAGGCTATTGGTCATGGCTAGTAGTTATAATGGTTAAAGGGCCATCCGTATCAGTTGTGGACATCTAGTGGTTATAATGGTTCAAGGAACATGGTTATGGGTTATGGACACCTATTACTTGTAAAATGGATATCTATAGGCTATTGGTCATGGCTAGTAGTTATAATGGTTCAAGGGCCATTAGTATCAGTTATGGACATCAAGTGGTTATAATGGTTCAAGAACCATGGTTATGTGTTATGTACTTGTAAAATGGATATTTGTAGGCTATTGATCATGGCTAGTAGTTATAATGGTTAAAGGGCCATGATTATCAGTTGTGGACATCTAGTGGTTATAATGGTTCAAGGAACATGGTTATGGGTTATGGACACCTATTACTTGTAAAATAGATATCTATAGGCTATTGGTCATGGCTAGTAGTTATAATGGTTCAAGGGCTATTGATATGAATTATGGGCATGTAATGGTTATAATGATTCAATGGCCATGGTTATGGGTTATGGACACATATTACTTGTAAAATGGATATCTATACGCTATTAGTCATGGCCAGTAGTTATAATGGTTCAAGGGCCATCAGTATCAGGTATGGACATCTAGCGGTTATAATGGTTCAAGAACCATAGTTATGGGTTATGGACACCTATTACTTGTAAAATGGATATCTATAGGCTATTGGTCATGGCTAGTAGTTATAATGGTTCAAGGACCATCGATATGAGTTATGGACATGTAGTGGTTATAATGGTTCAATGGGCTTAGTTATGGGTTATGGACACCTATTACTTGTAAAATGAATATCTATAGGCTATTGGTCATGCTTACTAGTTATAATGCTTCAAGGGCCATCAGTATCAGTTATGGACATCTAGTGGTTATAATGGTTCAACAACCATGGTTATGGGTTATGGACACCTATTACTTGTAAAATGGAAATCTGTAGGCTATTGGTCGTGGCTAGTAGTTATAATGGTTCAAGGGCCATCAGTATCAGTTATGGACATCTAGTGGTTATAATGGTTCAAGGACCATGGTTATGGGTTATGGACACCTATTACTTGTAAAATGGATATCTGTAGGCTATTGGTCACGGCTAGTAGTTATAATGGTTCGAGGGCCATCGATATGAGGTATGGACATGTACTGGATATAATGGTTTAATGCCTCTGTTATGGGTTATGGACACCTATTAGTTGTAAAATGGATATCTATAGGCTTTTGATCATGGCTAGTAGTTATAATGGTTCAAGGGCCATCGATATGAGTTATGGACATGTAATGGTTATAATGATTCAATAGCCATGGTTATGGGTTATCGACACCTATTACTTGTAAAATGGATGTCTATAGGCTATTACTCATGGCTAGTAGTTTTAATGGTTCAAGGGCCATCAGTATCAGTTATGGGCATGTAATGGTTATAATGATTCAATGGCCATGGTTATGGGTTATGGACACCTATTACTTGTAAAATGGATATCTATACGCTATTAGTCATGGCCAGTAGTTATAATGGTTCAAGGGCCATCAGTATCAGGTATGGACATCTAGTGGTTATAATGGTTCAAGGACCATGGTTATGGTTTATAGACACCTATTACTTGTAAAATGAATATCTATAGGCTATTGGTCATGGCTAGTAGTTATAATGGTTCAAGGAACATCGATATGAGTTATGGACATGTAGTGGTTATAATGGTCCAATGGCCTTAGTTATGGGTTATGGACACCCATTACTTGTAAAATGAATATCTATAGGCTATTGGTCATGCTTACTAGTTATAATGCTTCAAGGGCCATCAGTATCAGTTATGGACATCTAGTGGTTATAATGGTTCAACAACCATGGTTATGGGTTATGGACACCTATTACTTGTAAAATGGAAATCTGTAGGCTATTTGTCGTGGCTAGTAATTATAATGGTTCAAGGGCCATCAGTATCAGTTATGGACATCTAGTGGTTATAATGGTTCAAGGACCATGGTTATAGGTTATGGACACCTATTACTTGTAAAATGGATATCTGTAGGCTATTGGTCATGGCTAGTAGTTATAATGGTTCAAGGGCCATCGATATGAGTTATGGACATGTACTGGATATAATGGTTTAATGACCTTGGTTATGGGTTATGGACACCTATTAGTTGTAAAATGGATATCTGTAGGCTTTTGGTCATGGCTAGTAGTTATAATGGTTCAAGGGCCATCGATATGAGTTATGGACATGTAATGGTTATAATGATTCAATAGCCATGGTTATGGGTTATCGACACCTATTACTTGTAAAATGGATATCTATAGGCTATTAGTCATGGCTAGTAGTTATAATGGTTCAAGGGCCATCGATATGAGCTATGGACATGTAGTGGTTATAATGGTTCAATGGCCTTGGTTATGTGTTATGGACACCTATTACTTGTAAAATGGATATTGTAGGCTATTGGTAATGGCTACTAGTTATAATGGTTCAAGGGCCATCAGTATCAGTTATGGGCATATAGTGGTTATAATGGTTCAAGGGCCATGGTTATGGGTTATGGACACCAATTACTTTTAAAATAGATATCGATAGGCTATTGGTCATGGCTAGTAGTAATAATGGTTCAAGGGCCATCGGTATAAGTTATGGACATCTAGTGGTTATAATGGTTCAAGGGCCATGGTTATGGGTTATGGACATCAAGTGGTTGTAATGGTTCAAGAACCATGGTTATGGGTTATGAACACCTATTACTTGTAAAATGGATATCTGTAGGCTATTGTACATGGCAAGTAGTTATAATGGTCCAAGGGCCATGGTTATGGGTTATGGACCCCTATTACTTGTAAAATTAATATCTATAGGCTATTGGTCATGGCTAGTACTTATAATGGTTCAAGGTCCATCATTATCAGTTATGGACATCAAGTACCATATAATGGTTCAAGAACCATGGTTATGGGTTATGGACACCTATTACTTGTAAAATGGATATCTATAGGCTATTAGTCATGGCTAGTAGTTATAATGGTTCAAGGGCCATCAGTATCAGTTATGGACATCTAGTGGTTATAATGGTTCAAGGACCATGGTTATGGGTTATGGACACCTATTACTTGTAAAATGGAAATCTATTGCTATTGGTCATGGCTAGTAGTTATAATGGTTCAAGGGCCATCGGGATCAGTTATGGGCATCTAGTGGTTATAATTGGTTCAAGGGCCATCGGGATCAGTTATGGGCATCTAGTGGTTATAATTGGTTCAAGGGCCATCGGGATCAGTTATGGGCATCTAGTGGTTATAATTGTTCAAGGGGCATGGTTATGGGTTATGGAAACCTATTAATTTTAAAATGGATATCTATAGGCTACTGGTCATTGCTAGTTGTTATAATGGTTCAAGGGCCATCAGTATCAGTTATGGACATCTAGTGGTTATAAAGGTTCAAGGAATTATGGGTTATGGACACCTATTACTTGTAAAATGGATATGTATAGGCTATTGCTCATGGCTAGTAGTTATATTGGTTCAAGGGCCATCAATATGAGTTATGGATATGTAGTGATTATAATGATTCAATGGCCTTGGTTATGGTTTATGGGTACCTATTACTTGTAAAATGCATATCTATAGGCTATTGCTCATGGCTAGTAGTTATAATGGTTCAAGGGCGATCGATATGAGTTATGGACATCTAGTGGCTATAATGGTTCAAGGGCCATTGTTATGGGTTATGGACACCTATTATTTGTAAAATGGATATCTATAGGCTATTGGTGATGGCTAGTACTTATAATGGTTCAAAGGCCATCAGTATCAGTTATGGACATCTAGTGGTTATAAAGGTTCAAGGACCATGGTTATGGGTTATTGACACCTATTACTTGTAAATGGATATCTATAGGCTATTGGTCATGGTAGTTATAATGGTTCAAGGGCCATCGGTATGAGTTATGGACATCTAGTGGTTATAATAGTTCAAGGGCCATGGTTATGGGTTATGGACACCTATTACTTGTAAAATGGATATGTATAGGCTATTGGTCATGGCTAGTAGTTATAATGGTTCAAGGGCCATCAGTATCAGTTATGGACATCTAGTGGTTATAATGGTTCAAGGATCATTGTTATGGGTTATGGACACCTATTACTTGTAAAATGGATATCTATAGGCCATTGGTCATGGCTAGTAGTTATAATGGTTCAAGGGCCATCGATATGAGTTATGGACATGTAGTGGTTATAATGGTTCAATGGCCTTGGTTATGGGTTATGGACACCTATTACTTGTAAAATGGATACTATAGGCTATTGGTTATGGCTACTAGTTATAATGGTTCAAGGGCCATCAGTATCCGTTATGGGCATATAGTGGTTATAATGGTTCAAGGGCCATGGTTATGGGTTATGGACACCATTTACTTTTAAAATAGATATCGATAGGCTATTGGTCATGGCTAGTAGTTGTAATGGTTCAAGGGCCATCGGTATGAGTTATGGACATCTAGTAGTTATAATGGTTCAAGGGCCATGGTTATGGGTTATGAACACCTATTACTTGTAAAATGGATATGTTATAGTCTATTGGTCATGGCTAGAAGTTATAATGGTTCAAGGGCCATCAGTATCAGTTATGGACATCAAGTGGTTATAGTGGTTCAAGGACCATGGTTATGGGTTATGGACACCTATTACTTGTAAAATGGATATCTACAGGATATTGGTCATGGCTAGTAGTTATAATGGTTCAAGGGCCATCAGTATCACTTATGGACATCAAGTGGTTATAATGGTTCAAGGACCATGGTTATGGGTTATGGACACCTGTTACTTGTAAAATGGATATCTACAGGATATTGGTCATGGCTAGTAGTTATAATGGTTCAAGGGCCATCGATATGAGTTATGGACATGTAGTGATTATAATGATTCAATGGCCTTGGTTATGGGTTATGGGTACCTATTACTTGTAAAATGCATATCTATTGGCTATTGCTCATGGCTAGTAGTTATAATGGTTCAAGGGCCATCAATATGAGTTATCAACATCTAGTGGTTATTATGGTTCAAGGGCCATGGTTAATGGGTTATGGACACCTATTATTTGTAAAATGGATATCTATAGGCTATTGGTCATGGCTAGTCGTTATAATGGTTCAAGGGCCATCGATATGAGTTATGGGCATGTACTGGTTATAATGGTTCAATGGCCTTGGTTATGGGTTATGGACACCTATTACTTGTGGATCAATGCCAGAATAGTATGGTTAACCTCTTTAAGGAGTTTACCGTTGTCAAAGAACTCACGGACTGCACA
Source organism: Calendula officinalis (assembly GCA_963853835.1). Taxonomy (NCBI): domain Eukaryota; kingdom Viridiplantae; phylum Streptophyta; class Magnoliopsida; order Asterales; family Asteraceae; genus Calendula; species Calendula officinalis. The sequence goes on from OY970820.1 coordinate 57,525,851, forward strand.
ATACAGATCATCTCCCAAAATATCCCACGCCTTTTTAAAAAACATAGCTGTAAATCCATCTGGCCCGGGAGCTTTATCATTGCCAATAGAGAAAACAGCACTCTTTATTTCATCAACAGTTACTTCCCGAACCATATATTCTGCCTTTAGCGGGTCAATAGTGTTGGAAAATAAATCATGAGTGTCCAAAGGAGAAACATTTCCTGCTATACCAAGGAAGTTTTGATAATGAGTAACAAATGCAGCTGCCACATCCTTTCCTTCATACAGAATATTTGACCCGTCCGTGATAGCATCAATTCTGTTTCTATGGCATTTACTCTTAACTGCATTGTGGAAATAGGTGGAGTTCGAATCACCCACCCTTAGCCACTCTATTTTGGATTTTTGTTTTAGAAAACGCTCTTCATCTAACACTGCAGCTTTGTAAAGCAATTAAGTAACTTGCTTCCTCCTCCCGCAACAATGGGCAGTGGGGACTTTTATCAATGGCAGCCTGAACTGCATCTAACTCAACTCGAAAAAATTTAACTTTAGGTTGCAGGTTTCCTTGGTCCCTTAGAAATTTGCGAAGAGGAGATTTTGCTTCTTTCAATCTTTTAACGACCCTATACATCGCGCATCCCTTAAATCTGGTCTTCCAAGCCTTAGACACAATGTCCCTAAAACCTTCCTTTTCAGCCAAAAAATTGAAGAATTTGAAGGGCTTAGGCTGAAATTTAGAAACATCAGGGATGCGCAAGATACACGGAGTATGATCTGAAATACGATACGGGTGGAAAATGGCCAAAGAACTAGGGAAGAAATTAATGAATTTCTAGTTCCCCATGATACGATCAATTTTCTTCAGAGTACCATTGGAGCCTTGGGGTTTTTGATTCCAAGTGAAATGTGTTGGAATATGCTTCACGCGTATAACATATAGTTATATGGCTAGTTGTTTGTGAGCCTAAAGGGTCACACACTTATACAAAAATCACCATTAGTGGTATCACGAGTCATTATATTAATCATATAATTAGCTAGATTTTGTGAAAAGTGGCAAAAATCAATTGTTTTTGTGTTTTTAAAATTCCGATCGGACAAAAACAAAACCCTACGGGTTTTTTATTTTAATTTTCGGATTTTTATAAATTAATGGGTTAAAATATGGTATTTTTGGAACCCTATTGTCACTTGTTACAAAATCAAATCAAAAAATTAATCTTGTTATTGTATTTTTTGATTATTTGGCTTGGAATTTATTTTTTAATTCCATGTTGTTGATATGGCAAAACATGTATTTTTGCCATATCCCAAGCCAAAGCCTTGTCAAATTGTTGCTTGTTTGTGCAAACCGATGAAAGCCTAGACCATTTGTGAATGAATGTGGTTGATGTTTGGTTGTTTGGTTGTTTGGGAAAAGCCTTGTTTTTTTTTGCTTAATTGTTGTAATTTGTTTCATTTATTTTTCTTTTATTTTTGGTGCCATTTTTGGGGCAATTTGTAATGTAAAAGTAATAGAATAGATTGTATGTATTTTATCTTTTTATTGTAAATTGTTGACAAAAAATATTGAAGACTAATGAAGAAAACAACAAATTTCCGTCACAAAAGCGAGGGCTGTACGAAATCAGGTTTTCCAGAGGCATACGGACTCCTTTTTGGGCGATTCAAAAGCCTAAAATGCTTGCAAAGTCGTGGGCTACAACTTTCCAGAAGGCCGGGAAGACCAACGAAGACTCCTTCAGTGACTTTTCGGGCTTCAAAGTCTGCTGGAATTTTCTGGCAGATTACACTTTTTCACAATTTTGGGTTCGACTTGCTCAAGAATGTCTTGGAGCAAGTGGGAGCCCATTGGGTTTATGTAGGCCCGTTTGGGTTCATGTTGGCCCGTCCCCTAGTTTGACCCTTTCGGTCCGTCGTGATGACTCACGTGACCGAACCTAGGATTTCATCGGTCGAGGTTTGCACAAAATTTTGTTGCATGTTTATTCTTTGTTTGTGGTTGTTTTTCTTTTCTATTAGATACAAATAGTAAAACAAATTAAAAATAGTTTTTAGACACAAACATTAGAACATTCAAACCCTTAATCATCGATGATTACTAGTTAAATATTGATGATTAAACCTTTAATCTAAAAATCGTTTTGAGATTAAACTAAGTTTAAATATGATTTGAAACTTCTCACTTAATAATCGCTAAAAGTTTTTACCGTTTATTACAAGACTTATGAAGTGGTATGAATGAAGTACATGATTCATTCATATCTTAAATAAAATTTTATTAAATTAAAATTTAACATACCTAAAATTTAAGTCACGCCGTCCAATCGGTTGTAAATCACTTGCTTCTATTTTTGAATTCACGTGAGACGTGGTTTGAATTTAGATCCGAGGTCATTATTCTCTACGGTGAGACCTAGATCTATTTTGACATGATTTCACATTGGATGACTTAATCAAGTTAACGGTGAGACCTTGACTCGAGGCGAAGATGCGACAAACATGCCACTTGACCCTAGATGCTTGTTCACTAGGTGCCATGAAGTCCCATACCTCTAAGAGTTGCACTTGTAATGCAATTGTTGATCGTCACCTACCTATTGGATCTATCACCTCTAGCAGATCAACTGATGCGGTGATAGAAGCTCAATGGGATCTTAGTTTTTAATTAAATTAATTGGGTAGTTAATTTATTAAAAGAAATTATTATTGAAAATACTAATTCATGAACTTTGTAATTTTGTAGATGACTTCAAACAATCAAACCCTAACACATACCACCATTCGTTCCGTTCTCGAAAAAGAGAAACTTGATGGAACGAACTTTGTGGACTGGTCTCGTAACCTAAGGATTGTCCTTAGGGCCGAGCATAAGTACCACCATTTGGAGGAGGCGCTACCCCCTGCCCCTGCTGCTACCGCCACTACTGCTGTTCGTACAGCCTATACCAAAAGGTTTAACGAACAACAGGAAGTCGCCGCGCTTATGCTAGTGAGCATGATTCCCGAGATTCAAAAGAATCTCGAGGACCTCACTGCATTTGATATGATGCGTGAACTAACGGCCATGTATCAAAAGCAAGCCGAGCAGGAACTCTTTGACACTGTCAAAGCCTTCCACGCTTGCAAGCAGGAGGAGGGACAGTCTGTTAGCTCTTATCTCTTGAAGATGAAGAGCTACTTAGACCAAATGGAGAGGCTTGGTTACGCTATGCCGCACATCCTTGGGATTAGCTTGATTCTAACGTCCCTAAACAAGGATTTTGCACCGTTTGTCATGACTTATCATATGCATAGTATGGGGAAGACATTCGCCGAATTACATGCTATGCTGAAACAAACGGAGGCAAGCCTACCCAAGAAAACTCCGGCCCCTACTGTCCTTGCTATAAGGCAAGGAAAGATCCAAAAACCAAAACCACAAGTAGTTGCGAAGGGCCAAGGCAAGGGAAAGCAAGTTTACAAGCCCAAGCCAAAGGTTCCCCCACCTACTCGTAAGGAGCATCCCGCTAAGGATCTTGCTTGCCATCACTGCGGTGAAACAGGCCATTGGAGGAGGAATTGTCCTGCCTACCTGGCAGAGTTGATGAAGAACAAAGCCAACAAGGTTGGCACATCAGGTATCTTCACAATAGAACTATATGCTTTCCCTAAGAAATCATGGGTATATGACACTGGTTGTGGAACTCACATTTGTAATACCATGCAGGGTCTAAGGGGAAGTAGAAAGCTAAACCATGGAGCTTTGGACTTGTACGTGGGCAATGGCAATCGTGCACCGGTCGAAGCTATAGGAAGCTATGATTTAATCCTTCCTAGTGGTTTAATTATTGTATTAGACAATTGTCACTATGTGCCTAGTATTACTAGGGGTATAGTATCGCTTTCTTGTTTGTGGAATAATGGTTTTATTCATACTTTTACGGATTTTGGTATTTCAGTTTCAAAGGATAATGTTTTTTACTTTAATGCTATTCCTCGTGATGGTATCTTTGAGATTGACATGCATAATCGTATCACAAACAGTAGTTCTATTTATACATGTAGCAACAAGAAATCCAAGAAGAACTTGGATTCTACTTTCCTATGGCATTGTCGCCTTTGCCACGTTAACAAGAAACGCGTTTTGAAATTACAAAAGGATGGACTTATAAAATCAGATGATTCTGAATCATTTGATAAATGTGTTTCTTGTATATCTGGTAAAATGGCGCGCAAGCCTTTCTCCCATGTAGGCGAAAGAGCCAATGATCTACTTGGACTCATACATACTGATGTATGTGGCCCTTTTAGAACTCGAACTAGGGAAGGTGCTACCTACTTCATTACTTTCACGGACGACTTTAGTCGTTATGGTTATGTTTACTTGATTAAACATAAACATGAAACCTTTGAAACGTTCAAAGCTTTCCAAAATGAAGTAGAAAATCAACTCGGCAAGAAGATAAAGGCTCTTCGTTCTGATCGAGGAGGAGAGTACATGAGCCATGAGTTTCAAGACCATCTTAAGAATTGTGGGATTGTCTCACAATTCACTCCCCCTTATACACCACAGCATAATGGTGTATCGGAGAGGAGAAATCGCACCTTGCTTGACATGGTCCGATCGATGATGAGTCCTACAACTCTGCCTCTATCCTTTTGGGGTTATGCACTCAAATCGGCTGCTCGCATACTGAATATGGTTCCCACCAAGAAGGTTGAAAAGACACCATATGAGATATGGCATGGGAAAGTCCCTAACTTGTCTTACTTGAAGGTCTGGGGTTGTGAGGCTCTCGTGAAACGCGACACGCCAAACAAACTTGAACCCAGAGCTGTCAAGTGCATCTTTATAGGATACCCTGAGGAAACGATGGGTTACTATTTCTACTACCCACCTGAGCAAAGAGTAATTATTGCTCGTTATGCTGAGTTTCTTGAGAGCAATCTCATTTCACAAGAAGCAAGTGGGAGTACCATCGACTTTGACGAGATTCCAAGCGATGAAGATGCACAACCTATTGTAGATACTAGCGAACATCAAGATGAGGTTGAACATGAAACTGTTCCTGTTGCACCTCAAAATGATGAGGTCCCCGTTCGAAGGTCCGCAAGGACACCTCATGCACCTGAACGATATGGTTTCCAAATCGATGCTGAGGAGCTGAGTTTAGGGGATCATAATGAACCCCCTAACTATCGAGCTGCATTAGCAGATTCTGAATCTGACAAATGGCTTGATGCTATGAACGCGGAAATGCAATCCATGAAAGATAACCAAGTATGGACTTTGGTTGATCTTCCTCCTAACAGTAAGACTGTTGGTAGCAAGTGGATCTTCAAGAAGAAGACCGACATGGATGGAAATGTACACACCTATAAAGCTCGATTGGTAGCAAAAGGTTACACTCAAACCTACGGGATTGACTATGATGAAACCTTCTCGCATGTTGCCGACGTTAGAGCTATTAGGATTGTCATAGCCATAGCAGCGTACTATGACTATGAGATTTGGCAAATGGATGTTAAAACTGCTTTCTTGAATGGACACCTTGATGAAGATGTCTATATGGTTCAGCCTGAGGGTTTTGTTAATACAAAACACCCAAAGAAAGTATGTAAGCTTCAAAGGTCCATTTATGGACTGAAGCAAGCATCCAGAAGTTGGAACAAAAGATTCGACGAGGAAGTCAAAACGTTTGGCTTTACTCAGAATCCCGACGAGCCATGTGTATATGTAAGAGCTAGTGGGAGCATTGTCGTTTTTCTAATCCTATATGTCGATGACATACTACTCATAGGAAATAACATTCCAATGCTACAAGATGTAAAATCCTGGCTTGGGAAGTGCTTCGCTATGAAGGAGCTTGGGGAAGCGGCATATATACTTGGTATAAAGATCTACCGAGATAGATCAAAGCGGTTAATCGGACTAAGTCAAAGTGCGTACATTGATAAGATTCTAAAACGATTTAGAATGGATGCTTCCAAACGTGGAAGTCTCCCTATGCAACACAATGTACACTTGAGTAAGACTCAAGGACCGTCCTCACCTGATGAGATGAAACGTATGCGTGATGTCCCCTATGCCTCGGCAGTAGGATCTATCATGTATGCTGTGCGGTGCACAAGACCTGATGTAGCGTTCTCACAGAACCTTACAAGCCGATATCAACAGAATCCAGGTGAGAGTCACTGGACTGCTGTTAAGAACATACTGAAGTATCTTAGGAATACTAAAGATATGTTTCTTGTCTATGGTGGTGAATCTCAAAATGAACTAAGCGTTACTTGTTATTCTGATGCTAGTTTTGAGACTGATAGAGATGATTCCAAATCTCAAACGGGGTATGTTTTCGTTTTGAACGGAGGCGCTGTTGATTGGAAAAGTGCGAAGCAGAGCACTATCGCCATGTCTTCTACAGAAGCTGAATACATTGCAACTACTGAAGCTGCAATGGAAGCTGTTTGGATGAGGAAATTTATTTCTGGGCTTGGAGTTGTCCCCAGTAATGAAAAACCTATGGATATGTACTGTGATAACACAGGTGCTATCATCATTGCCAACGAACCCGGTGTTCAGAAAGGCGCCAGACATTATCGGAGGAAGCTTCACTACATTAGAGATGCGATCCTAATGGGAGATGTACGCTTGCTCAAAGTTCATACAGATGACAACTTAGCTGACCCCTTCACAAAGCCAATGCCATGTACCAAACATGTTGAGCATGCTAGAAACATTGGGCTTCGACCAGCTAGTAGTTTCATGTAATCTGTTTTAGTATTTGGATAATGGAACATTGAGCAGTATTTATTGGAATAAATTGATATATTTGATATGATCGTCTTTATATGAATATCTACTGTGTTCTATATTTGCATGTTTATATCCATGAACATTTACTGCGTTTTATATTCTAAATTGTCCATTGTCATAATTAATAATATGGGAATATTATTAAGACAAATCTGAGGGCATTGATGACATTATCTTAGTATGACTAAGGATGATGAAGTTAAACTCACATGTTGTTCATAATGATGCACAATTGGACTGACCCAACCTATGAGAATTCACTTCCTGGATTTATGTCACAAGTGAATCTCACAAAGGCTTTGTCACTTATCCTCTGACTTGAGATGCAAGTTGGTTTGTGTATGTAGAGGGGCAAACTTTGATGTGGTTAAACGTTGACCTGAATAAGGCTGCTATAACAACCATTATCGGGTTTGTCATTAAACATATGACAAACACGTGTAGTCAATAAAGAATTTGTTCCTCCACGTATGTGGATTAGATACTACTGGGCCCCTCGATGATTTGAATAGATGTATGTGTGGCCACACCCAAAAGGTAATCAAGATGAATCATGATTGGTTTTGGTAATCTACTTCAATGTATAGATCGAGAAACAGAATCGTTGAAATTTTAGATTGACATTAATCCTTGTCTAAAATTCAACATAGTATCAGTAACAAAAGAATAACTGCTCGAAAAACTTTGAACAAAGATTTTATGAAACTCCTCATGTACTTCTAGGGGCATTGGCGGGTTGCTAGACTCTAACCTTTGCTTGTATAACTACTTGATGTTATCACGTGCGCAAGTGGGAGCTGTTGGAATATGCTTCACGCGTATAACATATAGTTATATGGCTAGTTGTTTGTGAGCCTAAAGGGTCACACACTTATACACCAAACACCATTAGATATATGTAATATAATTAGTGTAATTATATTATTTATATAAATTAACCAATTAAAGTTTTGTGTTAAATTGTTTAAGTATGAAACTTAGTTGGTGTGCCAAAAAGAAGAACCAAGAAGCAAGGGACCTAAGTGCGAATATGAATTAGGAAACATGGGAGAATTAGGCATGTTAATTAAAACCCCTAATTCCCCCATTTGATTAATTGATTCGGCCGCACAAACACAAAAAAAAACAGAGTTGCGTGTGTAGACTTGATACGCACAAAAGTTTGTGGGAGTAGGTACACGCATAAACAAAAGGAGAAATCCTTTTGATTTGTCTTGTTTTGCACGATCGTGAGTTCTTACAAATTGGTACAAGGGACTAGCATCCCACTTGGTGTTCTTGCTAAGGTGTTGTGTGGACTAGCTTTGGAGGGACTCCCCATTGGTGTCCTTGGTTTCGTCCGTCACCATCATCCATCCGATTTCATAATAATCAAAGGCAACTAGGGTATGAATTCTTATACCATTCTCTTTGATTTTCTTTTAGTTTGATTGTATGATTGATATCAAGATCCGTTCATGGTGATTAAATCTTTCCGCTGCGTTTTGGTTCTTGTTTTAACCGAAAATCACCATTAAAATGAAGACCGATACTATTGATGTCCATTAATCCTGCGAAGTTGACACACTCCCGAAATTCTCGTATGGCAATATTAGGCTGATATCCACCACAAGAGTGATCTTCAATGTTAAGTGAGACATTAAAATCACCCATAACAACCCATGGTTTATCTGCCATAAGCGTGCTATGAGCGTTCAGATTCTTCCATAGCACTCGACGATCCGTATAATACGTAGCCGCATAAATAAAAGAACAGAAAAAAGATTTCCTATCATTTTTCGTAACAATCTGGACATGAATGACTTGATTTGACTGAGAAAGAATCATAACATCCACCAAATTCTCATCCCAACCTAGGATGATACGAGAGCCTTTATCACACAAATGACCGTTTGACGATCACTTCCAACTAGCACACACTTTCTTGCACACATCATAGACTTCTACTACATTTACATGCGATTCTAGAATTGCACATATGCTCAACTGGTTTTCTACAACCACCTAACGAACCTCTTTTTGTTTAAGGGAGTGATTCAGACCCCTTATGTTCCATGAAGCTAGGCTAAACATTAAAAACCTCATCAGAGGGAGTGCTTGCCCCCTTTTCTGCATTCACGACTGAAGAGCCCATAAATTTGGAAGTTTCATTGTTTAAATCAGCCACTTCATCATCATTTTCCTCAGGGCTACTAAGAACATCATACCCATTTGAGATCGGAATATTCACAGACATGGACTGATTAGAAGATCCCTCCTTACGTGGAACATTAGGTCTAGCATGGTGCATGTTTTTCACACCATCTACACTATTACTGTAGCCACTCGGAGTAGGATCAAACTTACTAATAGTAGGTGAAGTATAACACTGGGTATCATCAGCACTATTACTATTAGCATCCAATTTGTTTTTCATTCGGGCATCAAGGTGAACAATAGGTGTAGTATTTTCTACACTGTTACTGTTCATATTATTACATACAGTAGGTGTAACATAATGGTGACCCTCATTATTTACACTATTACTGTATGCAGCTTGCTTTCCCGGCTTGGTATAATCCGACCCGGAACTAGTTCTGATATCATTATTGTTACTACCCTTGGGCTGATACTGAAAGTTTGAACGAGTCTTCATCTTACGATTTTTCTGCCCAACTAAATGAAAACCATCGTCCACCGTTTTTACTTCTTTCTCTTGTGTCTTTGTATTTTTCGGGCAGCCCTCCAGGGTGTGGCCAAATAGTTTGCAAACAGAGCATCTTGGAGGTTTCCATTCATATTCAAGACGGACCCTCTCTTCAGAAACACCTGGTCCGTCAATGGATGGGATTGCTATTAGAAGAGAATCCCTTAGATCAGTATCCGAGTCAATCTCAATTAAGGCCCTAGCAAAGCTATTACGGCCCGATGATTCCACGCACATCGTACTAGTATAGGAATCTAACATTTTCGGTGTACCTATCTTTGAGGCAATCATACTTAACCCATCATCCGTGAATGCAGCCATTGGAACGTCATGAAATTGTACCCAAATAGGAATTTTAGTAAGGTCTTCTTTTGTTAGAGTGGTATTAGGGGACCATTCTTTAAAGATAATTGGGTTATTGCGAATCATCCATGGCCCGTTTTCAAGCACATTCTCCAACCCTTTATGTGTGTCAAGTTTAAAGAAAAAGAAGCCTTTAGCATTCATCATAACTCTGTTCAGCCCGAACTTACTCCATACATTCCTGACATAGTATTCCACAATTGGGAAGGCTAGGCGTTTACCCAGGAAATAACCATACAGCGTGTTCGAAAACCTTTTTGCAACTTCTTTAACAGATTCAATGGGTATTGTGACATCAATGTCTCCATCATTCTCGGGAGCATGAATTTTTTGAAAATTAATCTTTGTGGCATCTCCCATACTCTTAGTAACCGAGGCATAAGATGGTTTTTGGGGTACATTTTCTTTATCACCTGATCCCGAAGTCTCTTTATTCCTTGAACCTGGAGTTTCTTCAGCAACCAAGTCTGATTGTGGCTGAGCTTGGGTATTAGAAAGAATAGCACCAGGTGCCATTGCTGGAACTGCACCTGAAGAGGCACCAATACCTGTCCACGAATAGCACTGCGTGGAAATAGAATATTTCCAGATTTCCCAATAATTTTACCGTCAATATTCTTCAATTTCGCAGCAAGAGAATTAGGTCCTTGACCTGTGTCATTCGTATCCTCCTCCATAAAACGAATGCAGACAAAAAACCCTAAGTGTAGTTATAAGATCGGCACCTAATCAAACCAGATAATTACCAAATCTTTCAAGATCGGCAATCAACTATGGACCAAGTAGGGTTTTGATAGAATCAGGAAAACTAACAATCAGAATCAGATGAAACAAACGAACATAAAATCTAACAATAAACAAACGTAGGGTTTTAGAAGAAAAATGAACGTAGGGTTCATTTTGAGAAAAACGAACGTAGGTTTATAGTAATCGGATGTAGGGTTTTGTTTTGACAATCTCTAATGAAAAACCGTAATCTTCACAATATAATCCAACAATTGTGGTAATGATTGAAAGATTAACGATGAATACCAAGAAAAAAACGAAATCAGAAGAGAAATTGAAGAACCCGCCGTCGAAAACCACGATTCAGAAATCGCCAACCTTGAGAGAAAAGGTCAACAAGTCAACACACGCATACCATGCCATATTTGACTCTACCATGATTATGGGTTATGGACACCTATTACTTGTCAAATGGATATCTGTAGGCTATTGGAAATGGCTAGTAGTTATAATGGTTCATGGGCCATCTGTATCAGTTATGGACATCTAGTGGTAATAATGGTTCAAGGACCATGGTTATGGGTTATGGACACCTATTACTTGTAAATTGGATATCTATAGGCTATTGGTCATGGCTAGTAGTTATAATGGTTGAAGGGCCATCAGTATCAGTTATGGACATCTAGTGGTTATAATGGTTCAAGAACCATGGTTATGGGTTATGGACACCTATTACTAGTAAAATGGATATCTATATGCTATTGGTCATGGCTAGTAGTTGTAATGGTTCAAGGGCCATCAGTATCTGTTATGGACATCTAGTGGTCATAATGGTTCAAGGACCATGGTTATGGGTTATGGACACCTATTACTTGTAAAATGGATATCTATAGGCTATTGGTCATGGCTAGTAGTTATAATGGTTCAAGGGCCATCAATATTAGTTCTGGAAATCTAGTAGTTATAATGGTTCAAAAACCATGGTTATGGGTTATGGACACCTTTAACTTGTAAAATGGATATCTATAGGCTATCGGTCATGGCTAGTAGTTATAACGGTTCAAGGGCCATCAGTATCAGTTATGGACATCTAGTGGTTATAATGGTTCAAGGACCATGGTTATGGGTTATGCATACCCATTACTTGTAAAATGGATATCTATAGGCTATTGGTCATGGCTAGTAGTTATAATGGTTCAAGGGCCATCAATATCAGTTATGGACATCTAGTGGTTATAATGGTTCAACGACCATGGTTATGGGTTATGGACACATATTACTTGTAAATTGAATATCTTGAGGCTATTGGTCATGGCTAGTAGTTATAATGGTTGAAGGGCCATCAGTATCAGTTATGGACATCTAGTGGTTATAATGATTCAAGAACCATGGTTATGGGTTATGGACACTTATTACTTGTAAAATAGATATCTATAGGCTATTGGTCATGGCTAGTAGTTATAATGGTTCAAGGGCCATCAGTATCAGTTATGGACATCTAGTGGTTATAATGGTTCAAGAACCATGGTTATGGGTTATGGACACCTATTACTTGTAAAATGGATATCTTCAGCAACCAAGTCTGATTGTGGCTGAACTTGGGTATTAGAAAGAATAGCACCAGGTGCCATTGCTGGAACTGCACCTGAAGAGGCACCAATACCTGTCCACGAATAGCACTGCGTGGAAATAGAATATTTCCAGATTTCCCAATAATTTTACCGTCAATATTCTTCAATTTCGCAGCAAGAGAATTAGGTCCTTGACATGTGTCATTCGTATCCTCCTCCATAAAACGAATGCAGACAAAAAACCCTAAGTGTAGTTATAAGATCGGCACCTAATCAAACCAGATAATTACCAAATCTTTCAAGATCGGTAATCAACTATGGACCAAGTAGGGTTTTGATAGAATCAGGAAAACTAACAATCAGAATCAGATGAAACAAACGAACATAAAATCTAACAATAAACAAACGTAGGGTTTTAGAAGAAAAATGAACGTAGGGTTCATTTTGAGAAAAACGAACGTAGGTTTATAGTAATCGGATGTAGGGTTTTGTTTTGACAATCTCTAATGAAAAACCGTAAATCTTCACAATATAATCCAACAATTGTGGTAATGATTGAAAGATTAACGATGAATACCAAGAAAAAAACGAAATCAGAAGAGCAATTGAAGAACCCGCCGTCGAAAACCACGATTCAGAAATCGCCAACCTTGAGAGAAAAGGTCAACAAGTCAACACACGCATACCATGCCATACTTGACTCTACCATGATTATGGGTTATGGGCACCTATTACTTGTAAAATGGATATCTGTAGGCTATTGGACATGGCTAGTAGTTATAATGGTTCATGGGCCATCTGTATCAGTTATGGACATCTAGTGGTAATAATGGTTCAAGGACCATGGTTATGGGTTATGGACACCTATTACTTGTAAATTGGATATCTATAGGCTATTGGTCATGGCTAGTAGTTATAATGGTTGAAGGGCCATCAGTATCAGTTATGGACATCTAGTGGTTATAATGGTTCAAGAACCATGGTTATGGGTTATGGACACCTATTACTAGTAAAATGGATATCTATATGCTATTGGTCATGGCTAGTAGTTGTAATGGTTCAAGGGCCATCAGTATCTGTTATGGACATCTAGTGGTTATAATGGTTCAAGGACCATGGTTATGGGTTATGGACACCTATTACTTGTAAAATGGATATCTATAGGCTATTGGTCATGGCTAGTAGTTATAATGGTTCAAGGGCCATCAATATCAGTTCTGGAAATCTAGTAGTTATAATGGTTCAAGAACCATGGTTATGGGTTATGGACACCTTTAACTTGTAAAATGGATATCTATAGGCTATCGGTCATGGCTAGTAGTTATAATGGTTCAAGGGCCATCAGTATCAGTTATGGACATCTAGTGGTTATAATGGTTCAAGGACCATGGTTATGGGTTATGGATACCCATTACTTGTAAAATGGATATCTATAGGCTATTGGTCATGGCTAGTAGTTATAATGCTTCAAGGGCCATCGGTATGGGTTACAGACATCTAGTGGGTATAATTGTTCAAGGGCCATGGTTATGGATTATAAACACCTATTACTCGTAAAATAGATATCTATAGGCTATTGGTCATGGCTAGTAGTTATAATGGTTCAAGGGCCATCAGTAACAGTTATGGACATTTAGTGGTTATAATGGTTCAAGAACCATGGTTATGGGTTATGGACACCTATTACTTGTAAAATGGATATCTATAGGCTATTGGTCATGGCTAGTAGTTATAATGGTTGAAGGGCCATCAGTATCAGTTATGGACATCTAGTGGCGATAATCATTCAAGAACAATGGTTATGGGTTATGGACACCTATTACTTGTAAAATAGATATCTATATAGGTCATGGGTAGTAGTTATAATGGTTCAAGGGCCATCGGTATCAGTTACAGACATCTAGTGGTTATAATTGTTCAAGGGCCATGGTTATGGGTTATTAACACCTATTACTCGTAAAATAGATATCTATAGGCTATTGGTCATGGCTAGTAGTTATAATGGTTCAAGGGCCATCAGTATCAGTTAAGGACATTTAGTGGTTATAATGGTTCAAGAACCATGGTTATGGGTTATGGACACCTATTACTTGTAAAATGGATATCTATAGGCCATTGGTCAGGGCTAGTAGTTATAATGGTTCAAGGGCCGTCAGTATCAGTTATGGACATCTAGTGGTTATAATGGTTCAAGGACCACGGTTATGGGTTATGGACACCTATTACTTGTAAAATCGATATATATAGGCTATTTGTCATGGCTAGTAGTTATAATAGTTTAAGGGCCATATGTATCAGTTATGGTAGTGGTTATAATGGTTCAAGAACCATGGTTATGGGTTATGGACACCTATTACTTGTAAAATGGATATCTTCAGCAACCAAGTCTGATTGTGGCTGAACTTGGGTATTAGAAAGAATAGCACCAGGTGCCATTGCTGGAACTGCACCTGAAGAGGCACCAATACCTGTCCACGAATAGCACTGCGTGGAAATAGAATATTTCCAGATTTCCCAATAATTTTACCGTCAATATTCTTCAATTTCGCAGCAAGAGAATTAGGTCCTTGACCTGTGTCATTCGTATCCTCCTCCATAAAACGAATGCAGACAAAAAACCCTAAGTGTAGTTATAAGATCGGCACCTAATCAAACCAGATAATTACCAAATCTTTCAAGATCGGCAATCAACTATGGACCAAGTAGGGTTTTGATAGAATCAGGAAAACTAACAATCAGAATCAGAGGCTATTACTTGTAAACGACCATGGTTATGGACATCAGAATCAGAATCAGTTATGGACATCTAGTGGTTATAATGGTTCAACGACCATGGTTATGGGTTATGGACACATATTACTTGTAAATTGAATATCTTGAGGCTATTGGTCATGGCTAGTAGTTATAATGATTCAAGAACCATGGTTATGGGTTATGGACACTTATTACTTGTAAAATAGATATCTATAGGCTATTGGTCATGGCTAGTAGTTATAATGGTTCAAGGGCCATCAGTATCAGTTATGGACATCTAGTGGTTATAATGGTTCAAGAACCATGGTTATGGGTTATGGACACCTATTACTTGTAAAATGGATATCTTCAGCAACCAAGTCTGATTGTGGCTGAACTTGGGTATTAGAAAGAATAGCACCAGGTGCCATTGCTGGAACTGCACCTGAAGAGGCACCAATACCTGTCCACGAATAGCACTGCGTGGAAATAGAATATTTCCAGATTTCCCAATAATTTTACCGTCAATATTCTTCAATTTCGCAGCAAGAGAATTAGGTCCTTGACATGTGTCATTCGTATCCTCCTCCATAAAACGAATGCAGACAAAAAACCCTAAGTGTAGTTATAAGATCGGCACCTAATCAAACCAGATAATTACCAAATCTTTCAAGATCGGTAATCAACTATGGACCAAGTAGGGTTTTGATAGAATCAGGAAAACTAACAATCAGAATCAGATGAAACAAACGAACATAAAATCTAACAATAAACAAACGTAGGGTTTTAGAAGAAAAATGAACGTAGGGTTCATTTTGAGAAAAACGAACGTAGGTTTATAGTAATCGGATGTAGGGTTTTGTTTTGACAATCTCTAATGAAAAACCGTAAATCTTCACAATATAATCCAACAATTGTGGTAATGATTGAAAGATTAACGATGAATACCAAGAAAAAAACGAAATCAGAAGAGAAATTGAAGAACCCGCCGTCGAAAACCACGATTCAGAAATCGCCAACCTTGAGAGAAAAGGTCAACAAGTCAACACACGCATACCATGCCATACTTGACTCTACCATGATTATGGGTTATGGGCACCTATTACTTGTAAAATGGATATCTGTAGGCTATTGGACATGGCTAGTAGTTATAATGGTTCATGGGCCATCTGTATCAGTTATGGACATCTAGTGGTAATAATGGTTCAAGGACCATGGTTATGGGTTATGGACACCTATTACTTGTAAATTGGATATCTATAGGCTATTGGTCATGGCTAGTAGTTATAATGGTTGAAGGGCCATCAGTATCAGTTATGGACATCTAGTGGTTATAATGGTTCAAGAACCATGGTTATGGGTTATGGACACCTATCACTAGTAAAATGGATATCTATATGCTATTGGTCATGGCTAGTAGTTGTAATGGTTCAAGGGCCATCAGTATCTGTTATGGACATCTAGTGGTTATAATGGTTCAAGGACCATGGTTATGGGTTATGGACACCTATTACTTGTAAAATGGATATCTATAGGCTATTGGTCATGGCTAGTAGTTATAATGGTTCAAGGGCCATCAATATCAGTTCTGGAAATCTAGTAGTTATAATGGTTCAAGAACCATGGTTATGGGTTATGGACACCTTTAACTTGTAAAATGGATATCTATAGGCTATCGGTCATGGCTAGTAGTTATAATGGTTCAAGGGCCATCAGTATCAGTTATGGACATCTAGTGGTTATAATGGTTCAAGGACCATGGTTATGGGTTATGGATACCCATTACTTGTAAAATGGATATCTATAGGCTATTGGTCATGGCTAGTAGTTATAATGCTTCAAGGGCCATCGGTATGGGTTACAGACATCTAGTGGGTATAATTGTTCAAGGGCCATGGTTATGGATTATAAACACCTATTACTCGTAAAATAGATATCTATAGGCTATTGGTCATGGCTAGTAGTTATAATGGTTCAAGGGCCATCAGTAACAGTTATGGACATTTAGTGGTTATAATGGTTCAAGAACCATGGTTATGGGTTATGGACACCTATTACTTGTAAAATGGATATCTATAGGCTATTGGTCATGGCTAGTAGTTATAATGGTTGAAGGGCCATCAGTATCAGTTATGGACATCTAGTGGCTATAATCATTCAAGAACAATGGTTATGGGTTATGGACACCTATTACTTGTAAAATAGATATCTATATAGGTCATGGGTAGTAGTTATAATGGTTCAAGGGCCATCGGTATCAGTTACAGACATCTAGTGGTTATAATTGTTCAAGGGCCATGGTTATGGGTTATTAACACCTATTACTCGTAAAATAGATATCTATAGGCTATTGGTCATGGCTAGTAGTTATAATGGTTCAAGGGCCATCAGTATCAGTTAAGGACATTTAGTGGTTATAATGGTTCAAGAACCATGGTTATGGGTTATGGACACCTATTACTTGTAAAATGGATATCTATAGGCCATTGGTCAGGGCTAGTAGTTATAATGGTTCAAGGGCCGTCAGTATCAGTTATGGACATCTAGTGGTTATAATGGTTCAAGGACCACGGTTATGGGTTATGGACACCTATTACTTGTAAAATCGATATATATAGGCTATTTGTCATGGCTAGTAGTTATAATAGTTTAAGGGCCATATGTATCAGTTATGGTAGTGGTTATAATGGTTCAAGAACCATGGTTATGGGTTATGGACACCTATTACTTGTAAAATGGATATCTTCAGCAATCAAGTCTGATTGTGGCTGAACTTGGGTATTAGAAAGAATAGCACCAGGTGCCATTGCTGGAACTGCACCTGAAGAGGCACCAATACCTGTCCACGAATAGCACTGCGTGGAAATAGAATATTTCCAGATTTCCCAATAATTTTACCGTCAATATTCTTCAATTTCGCAGCAAGAGAATTAGGTCCTTGACCTGTGTCATTCTTATCCTCCTCCATAAAACGAATGCAGACAAAAAACCCTAAGTGTAGTTATAAGATCGGCACCTAATCAAACCAGATAATTACCAAATCTTTCAAGATCGGTAATCAACTATGGACCAAGTAGGGTTTTGATAGAATCAGGAAAACTAACAATCAGAATCAGATGAAACAAACGAACATAAAATCTAACAATAAACAAACGTAGGGTTTTAGAAGAAAAATGAACGTAGGGTTCATTTTGAGAAAAACGAACGTAGGTTTATAGTAATCGGATGTAGGGTTTTGTTTTGACAATCTCTAATGAAAAACCGTAATCTTCACAATATAATCCAACAATTGTGGTAATGATTGAAAGATTAACGATGAATACCAAGAAAAAAACGAAATCAGAAGAGAAATTGAAGAACCCGCCGTCGAAAACCACGATTCAGAAATCGCCAACCTTGAGAGAAAAGGTCAACAAGTCAACACACGCATACCATGCCATATTTGACTCTACCATGATTATGGGTTATGGGCACCTATTACTTGTAAAATGGATATCTGTAGGCTATTGGACATGGCTAGTAGTTATAATGGTTCATGGGCCATCTGTATCAGTTATGGACATCTAGTCGTAATAATGGTTCAAGGACCATGGTTATGGGTTATGGACACCTATTACTTGTAAATTGGATATCTATAGGCTATTGGTCATGGCTAGTAGTTATAATGGTTGAAGGGCCATCAGTATCAGTTATGGACATCTAGTGGTTATAATGGTTCAAGAACCATGGTTATGGGTTATGGACACCTATTACTAGTAAAATGGATATCTATATGCTATTGGTCATGGCTAGTAGTTGTAATGGTTCAAGGGCCATCAGTATCTGTTATGGACATCTAGTGGTTATAATGGTTCAAGGACCATGGTTATGCGTTATGGACACCTATTACTTGTAAAATGGATATCTATAGGCTATTGGTCATGGCTAGTAGTTATAATGGTTGAAGGGCCATCAGTATCAGTTATGGACATCTAGTGGCTATAATCATTCAAGAACCATGGTTATGGGTTATGGACACCTTTAACTTGTAAAATGGATATCTATATGCTATTGGTCATGGCTAGTAGTTGTAATGGTTCAAGGGCCATCAGTATCAGTTATGGACATCTAGTGGTTATAATGGTTCAAGGACCGTGGTTATGGGTTATGGATACCCATTACTTGTAAAATGGATATCTATAGGCTATTGGTCATGGCTAGTAGTTATAATGCTTCAAGGGCCATCGGTATCAGTTACAGACATCTAGTGGGTATAATTGTTCAAGGGCCATGGTTATGGGTTATAAACACCTATTACTCGTAAAATAGATATCCATAGGCTATTGGTCATGGCTAGTAGTTATAATGGTTCAAGGGCCATCAGTATCAGTTATGGACATTTAGTGGTTATAATGGTTCAAGAACCATGGTTATGGGTTATGGACACCTATTACTTGTAAAATGGATATCTATAGGCTATTGGTCATGGCTAGTAGTTATAATGGTTGAAGGGCCATCAGTATCAGTTATGGACATCTAGTGGCTATAATCATTCAAGAACCATGGTTATGGGTTATGGACACCTATTACTTGTAAAATAGATATCTATATAGGTCATGGGTAGTAGTTATAATGGTTCAAGGGCCATCGGTATCAGTTACAGACATCTAGTGGTTATAATTGTTCAAGGGCCATGGTTATGGGTTATAAACACCTATTACTCGTAAAATAGATATTTATAGGCTATTGGTCATGGCTAGTAGTTATAATGGTTCAAGGGCCATCAGTATCAGTTAAGGACATTTAGTGGTTATAATGGTTCAAGAACCATGGTTATGGGTTATGGACACCTATTACTTGTAAAATGGATATCTATAGGCTATTGGTCAGGGCTAGTAGTTATAATGGTTCAAGGGCCGTCAGTATCAGTTATGGACATCTGGTGGTTATAATGGTTCAAGGACCATGGTTATGGGTTATGGACACCTATTACTTGTAAAATCGATATCTATAGGCTATTGGTCATGGCTAGTAGTTATAATGGTTTAAGGGCCATCTGTATCAGTTATGGTAGTGGTTATAATAGTTCAAGAACCATGGTTATGGGTTATGGACACCTATTACTTGTAAAATGTATATCTATATGCTATTGGTCATGGCTAGTAGTTATAATGGTTCATGGGCCATCAGTATCAGTTATGGACATCTAGTGGTTATAATTGTTCAAGGACCATGGTTATGGGTTATGGACACCTATTACTTGTAAAATGGATATCTATAGGCTATTGGTCATGGCTAGTAGTTATAATGGTTCAAGGGCCATCAGTATCAGTTATGGACATCTAGTGGTTATAATGGTTCAAGGACCATGGTTATGGGTTATGGACACCCATTACTTGTAAAATGGATATCTATAGGCTATTGGTCATGGCTAGTAGTTATAATGGTTCAAGGGCCATCAATATCAGTTATGGACATCTAGTGGTTATAATGGTTCAACGACCACGGTTATGGGTTATGGACACATATTACTTGTAAATTGAATATCTAGAGGCTATTGGTCATGGCTAGTAGTTATAATGGTTGAAGGGCCATCAGTATCAGTTATGGACATCTAGTGTTATAATGGTTCAAGAACCATGGTTATGGGTTATGGACACTTATTACTTGTAAAATAGATATCTATAGGCTATTGGTCATGGCTAGTAGTTATAATGGTTCATGGGCCATCAATATCAGTTATGGACATCTAGTGGTTATAATGGTTCAACGACCACGGTTATGGGTTATGGACACATATTACTTGTAAATTGAATATCTAGAGGCTATTGGTCATGGCTAGTAGTTATAATGGTTGAAGGGCCATCAGTATCAGTTATGGACATCTAGTGGTTATAATGGTTCAAGAACCATGGTTATGGGTTATGGACACTTATTACTTGTAAAATAGATATCTATAGGCTATTGGTCATGGCAAGTAGTTATAATGGTTCAAGGTCCATCAGTATCAGTTATGGACATCTAGTGGTTATAATGGTTCAAGAACCATGGTTATGGGTTATGAACACCTATTACTTGTAAAATGAATATCTATAGGCTATTGGTCATGGCTAGTAGTTATAATGGTTGAAGGGCCATCAGTATCATTTATGGACATCTTGTGGTTATAATGGTTCAAGGACCATGGTTATGGGTTATGGACACCTATTACTTGTAAAATAGATATCTATAGGCTATTGGTCATGGCTAGTAGTTATAATGGTTCAAGGGCCATCAGTATCAGTTATGGACATCTAGTGGTTATAATGGTTCAAGAACCATGGTTATGGGTTATGAACACCTATTACTTGTAAAATGATTATCTATAGGCTATTGGTCATGGCTAGTAGTTATAATGGTTGAAGGGCCATCAGTATCATTTATGGACATCTTGTGGTTATAATGGTTCAAGGACCATGGTTATGGGTTATGGACACCTATTACTTGTAAATCGGATATCTAGAAGCTATTGATCATGGCTAGTAGTTATAATGGTTGAAGGGCCATCAGTATCAGTTATGGACATCTAGTGGCTATAATCGTTCAAGAACCATGGTTATGGGTTATGGACACCTATTACTTGTAAAATGGATTTCTATAGGCTATTGGTCATGGCTAGTAGTTATAATGGTTGAAGGGCCATCAGTATCCGTTATGGACATCTAGTGGTTATAATGATTCAAGGACCATGGTTATGGGTTATGGACACCTATTACTTGTAAAATAGCTATCTATAGGCAATTGGTCATGGCTAGTAGTTATAATGGTTCAAGGGCCATCAGTATTAGTTATGGACATCTAGTGGTTATAATGGTTTAAGAACCATGGTTATGGGTTATGGACACCTATTACTTGTAAATTGGATATCTAGAGGCTATTGGTCATGGCTAGTAGTTATAATGGTTGAAGGGCCATCAGTATCAGTTATGGACATCTAGTGGTTATAATGGTTCAAGAACCATGGTTATGGGTTATGGACACTATTACTTGTAAAATGGATATCTGTAGGCTATTGGACATGGCTAGTAGTTATAATGGTTCATGGGCCATCAGTATCAGTTATGGACATCTAGTGGTTATAATGATTCAAGGACCATGGTTATGGGTTATGGACACCTATTACTTGTAAAATGGATATCTGTAGGCTATTGGACATGGCTAGTAGTTATAATGGTTCAAGGGCCATCAGTATCAGTTATGGACATCTAGTAGCTAAAATGGTTCTAGAACCATGGTTATGGGTAATGGACACCTATTACTTGTAAAATGGATATCTGTAGGCTATTGGACATGGCTAGTAGTTATAATGGTTCAAGGGCCATCAGTATCAATTATGGACATCTAGTGGTTATAATGATTCAAGGACAATGGTTATGGGTTATGGACACCTATTACTTGTAAAATGGATATCTATAGGCTATTGGTCATGGCTAGTAGTTATAATGGTTCAAGGGCCATCAGTATCAGTTATGGTCATCTAGTGGTTATAATGGTTCAGTGACAATTGTTATGGGTAATGGACACCTATTACTTTTAAAATGGATATCTATAGGCTATTGGTCATGGCTAGTAGTTATAATGGTTCAAGGGCCATCGATATGAGTTATGGACATGTAGTGGTTCAATGGCCTTGGTTATGGGTTATGGACACCTATTACTTGTAAAATGTATATTTATAGGCTATTGGTCATGGCTAGTAGTTATAATGGTTCAAGTGCCATCAGTATCAGTTATGGACATCTAGTGGTTATAATGGTTCAAGAACCATGGTTATGGGTTATGGACACCTATTACTTGTAAAATGGATATATGTAGGCTATTGGACATGGCTAGTAGTTATAATGGTTCTAGGGCCATCAGTATCAGTTATGGACATCTAGTAGCTAAAATGGTTCAAGAACCATGGTTATGGGTAATGGACACCTATTACTTGTAAAATCGGTATATGTAGGCCATTGGACATGGCTAGTAGTTATAATGGTTCAAGGGCCATCAGTATCAATTATGGACATCTAGTGGTTATAATGATTCAAGGACAATGGTTATGGGTTATGGACACCTATTACTTGTAAAATGGATATCTAGAGGCTATTGGTCATGGCTAGTAGTTATAATGGTTTAAGGGCCATCAGTATCGGTTATGAATATCTTGTGGTTATAATGGTTCAAGAACCATGGTTATGGGTTATGGACACCTATTACTTGTAAAATAGATATATATAGGCTATTGGTCATGGCTAGTAGTTTTAATGGTTCAAGGGCCATCAGTATTAGTTATGGACATCTAGTGGTTATAATGGTTCAAGAACCATGGTTATGGATTATGGACACCTATTACTTGTAAAGTGGATATCTATAGGCTATTGGTCATGGCTAGTAGTTATAATGGTTGAAGGGCCATCAGTATCAGTTATGGACATCTAGTGGCTATAATCGTTCAAGAACCATGGTTATGGGTTTTGGACACCTATTACTTGTAAAATATATATCTAAATAGGTCATGGGTAGTAGTTAGAATGGTTCAAGGGCCATCGGTATCAGTTACAGGCATCTAGTGGATATAATTGTTCAAGGGTCATGGTTATGGGTTATAAACACCTATTACTCGTAAAATAGATATCTATATGCTATTGGTCATGGCTAGTAGTATAATGGTTCAAGGGCCATCAGTATCAGTTATGGACATTTAGTGGTTATAATGGTTCAAGAACCATGGTTATGGGTTATGGACACCTATTACTTGTAAAATGGATATCTATAGGCTATTGGTCAGGGCTAGTAGTTATAATGGTTCAAGGGCCGTCAGTATCAGTTATGGACATCTAGTGGTTATACTGGTTCAAGGACCATGGTTATGGGTTATGGACACCTATTACTTGTAAAATCGATATCTATAGGCTATTGGTCATGGCTAGTAATTATAATGGTTTAAGGGCCATCTGTATCAGTTATGGTAGTGGTTATAATGGTTCAATAACCATGGTTATGGGTTATGGACACCTATTACTTAGAAAATGTATATCTATATGCTATTGGTCATGGCTAGTAGTTATAATGGTTCAAAGGCCATCAGTATCAGTTATGGACATCTAGTGGTTATAATGGTTCAAGGACCATGGTTATGGGTTATGGACACCTATTACTTGAAAAATGGATATCTATAGGCTATTGGTCATGGCTAGTAGTTATAATGGTTCATGGGCCAGGAGTATCAGTTATGGACATCTAGTGGTTATAATGATTCAAGGACCATGGTTATGGGTTATGGACACCTATTACTTGTAAAATAGATATCTATAGGCTATTGGTCATGGCTAGTAGTTATAATGGTTCAAGGGCCGTCAGTATCAATTATGGACATCTAGTGGTTATAATGATTCAAGGACAATGGTTATGGGTTATGGACACCTATTACTTGTAAAATGGATATCTATAGGATATTGGTCTTGGATAGTACTTATAATGGTTCAAGGGCCATCAATATCAGTTCTGGACATCTAGTGGTTATAATGGTTCAAGAACCATGGTTATGGGTTATGGACAACTATTACTTGTAAATTGGATATCTAGAGGCTATTGGTCATGGCTAGTAGTTATAATGGTTCAAGGGCCATCAGTATCGGTTATGAATATCTTGTGGTTATAATGGTTCAAGAACCATGGTTATGGGTTATGGACACCTATTACTTGTAAAATAGATATGGTCATGGCTAGTAGTTATGATGGTTCAAGGGCCATCGATATGAGTTATGGACATGTAGTGGTTATAATGATTCACTGGCCTTGGTTATGGGTTATGGACACCTACTACTTGTAAAATGGATATTTATAGGCTATTGGTCATGACTAGTAGTTATAATTGTTCAAGGACCATCAATATCAGTTATGGACAACTACTGGTTATAATGGTTCAAGGACCATGGTTATGGGTTATGGACACCTATTACTTGTAAAATGGATATCTATAGGCTATTGGTCATGGCTAGTAGTTATAATGGTTCAAGGGCCATCGATATGAGTTATGGACATGTAGTGGTTATAATGGTTCACTGGCCTTGGTTATGGGTTATGGACACCTATTACTTGTAAAATGGATATCTATAGGCTACTGGTCATGGTTACTAGTTATAATGGTTCATGGGCCATCAGTATCAGTTATGGACATCTAGTGGTTATAATGGTTCAAGGACCATGGTTATGGGTTATGGACACCTATTACTTGTAAAATGGATATTTATAGGCTATTGGACATGGCTAGTAGTTATAATGGTTCAAGGGCCATCAGTGTCAGTTATGAACATCTAGTGGTTATAATGGTTCGACGACGATTGTTATGGGTAATGGACACCTATTACTTGTAAAATGGTTATCTATAGGCTATTGGTCATGGCTAGTAGTTATAATGGTTCAAGGGCCATCGATATGAGTTATGGACATGTAGTGGTTATAATGGTTCAATGGCCTTGGTTGTGGGTTATGGACACCTATTACTTGTAAAATGTATATCTATATTCTATTGGTCATGGCTAGTAGTAATAATGGTTCAAGGGCCATCAGTATCAGTTATGGACATCTAGTTGTTATAATTGTTCAAGGACCATGGTTATGGGTTATGGACACCTATTACTTGTAAAATGGATATCTATAGGCTATTGGTCATGGCTAGTAGTTATAATGGTTCAAGGGCCATCGATATGAGTTACGGACATGTAGTGGTTATAATGGTTCACTGGCCTTGGTTATGGGTTATGGACACCTATTACTTGTAAAATGGATATCTATAGGCTACTGGTCATGGTTACTAGTTATAATGGTTCATGGGCCATCAGTATCAGTTATGGACATCTAGTGGTTATAATGGTTCAAGAACCATGGTTATGGGTTATGGACACCTATTACTTGTAAAATGGATATTTATAGGCTATTGGTCATGGCTAGTAGTATTAATGGTTCAAGGGCCATCAGTATCAGTTATGGACATCTAGTTGTTATAATGGTTCAAGGACCATGGTTATGGGTTATGGACACCTATTACTTGTAAAATAGATATCTATAGGCTATTGGTCATGGCTAGTAGTTATAATGGTTCAAGGGCCGTCAGTATCAATTATGGACATCTAGTGGTTATAATGATTCAAGGACAATGGTTATGGGTTATGGACACCTATTACTTGTAAAATGGATATCTATAGAATATTGGTCTTGGATAGTACTTATAATGGTTCAAGGGCCATCAATATCAGTTCTGGACATCTAGTGGTTATAATGGTTCAAGAACCATGGTTATGGGTTATGGACAACTATTACTTGTAAATTGGATATCTAGAGGCTATTGGTCATGGCTAGTAGTTATAATGGTTCAAGGGCCATCAGTATCGGTTATGAATATCTTGTGGTTATAATGGTTCAAGAACCATGGTTATGGGTTATGGACACCTATTACTTGTAAAATAGATATGGTCATGGCTAGTAGTTATAATGGCTCAAGGGCCATCGATATGAGTTATGGACATGTAGTGGTTATAATGATTCACTGGCCTTGGTTATGGGTTATGGACACCTACTACTTGTAAAATGGATATTTATAGGCTATTGGTCATGACTAGTAGTTATAATTGTTCAACGACCATCAATATCAGTTATGGACAACTACTGGTTATAATGGTTCAAGGACCATGGTTATGGGTTATGGACACCTATTACTTGTAAAATGGATATCTATCATGGCTAGTAGTTATAATGGTTCAAGGGCCATCGATATGAGTTATGGACATGTAGTGGTTATAATGGTTCACTGGCCTTGGTTATGGGTTATGGACACCTATTACTTGTAAAATGGATATCTATAGGCTACTGGTCATGGTTACTAGTTATAATGGTTCATGGGCCATCAGTATCAGTTATGGACATCTAGTGGTTATAATGGTTCAAGGACCATGGTTATGGGTTATGGACACCTATTACTTGTAAAATGGATATTTATAGGCTATTGGACATGGCTAGTAGTTATAATGGTTCAAGGGCCATCAGTGTCAGTTATGAACATCTAGTGGTTATAATGGTTCGACGACGATTGTTATGGGTAATGGACACCTATTACTTGTAAAATGGTTATCTATAGGCTATTGGTCATGGCTAGTAGTTATAATGGTTCAAGGGCCATCGATATGAGTTATGGACATGTAGTGGTTATAATGGTTCAATGGCCTTGGTTGTGGGTTATGGACACCTATTACTTGTAAAATGTATATCTATATTCTATTGGTCATGGCTAGTAGTAATAATGGTTCAAGGGCCATCAGTATCAGTTATGGACATCTAGTTGTTATAATTGTTCAAGGACCATGGTTATGGGTTATGGACACCTATTACTTGTAAAATGGTTATCTATAGGCTATTGGTCATGGCTAGTAGTTATAATGGTTCAAGGGCCATCGATATGAGTTACGGACATGTAGTGGTTATAATGGTTCACTGGCCTTGGTTATGGGTTATGGACACCTATTACTTGTAAAATGGATATCTATAGGCTACTGGTCATGGTTACTAGTTATAATGGTTCATGGGCCATCAGTATCAGTTATGGACATCTAGTGGTTATAATGGTTCAAGAACCATGGTTATGGGTTATGGACACCTATTACTTGTAAAATGGATATTTATAGGCTATTGGTCATGGCTAGTAGTATTAATGGTTCAAGGGCCATCAGTCTCAGTTATGGACATCTAGTTGTTATAATGGTTCAAGGACCATGCTTATGGGTTATGGACACCTATTACTTGTAAAATAGATATCTATAGGCTATTGGTCATGGCTAGTAGTTATAATGGTTCAAGGGCCGTCAGTATCAATTATGGACATCTAGTGGTTATAATGATTCAAGGACAATGGTTATGGGTTATGGACACCTATTACTTGTAAAATGGATATCTATAGAATATTGGTCTTGGATAGTACTTATAATGGTTCAAGGGCCATCAATATCAGTTCTGGACATCTAGTGGTTATAATGGTTCAAGAACCATGGTTATGGGTTATGGACAACTATTACTTGTAAATTGGATATCTAGAGGCTATTGGTCATGGCTAGTAGTTATAATGGTTCAAGGGCCATCAATATCGGTTATGAATATCTTGTGGTTATAATGGTTCAAGAACCATGGTTATGGGTTATGGACACCTATTACTTGTAAAATAGATATGGTCATGGCTAGTAGTTATAATGGTTCAAGGGCCATCGATATGAGTTATGGACATGTAGTGGTTATAATGATTCACTGGCCTTGGTTATGGGTTATGGACACCTACTACTTGTAAAATGGATATTTATAGGCTATTGGTCATGACTAGTAGTTATAATTGTTCAAGGACCATCAATATCAGTTATGGACAACTACTGGTTATAATGGTTCAAGGACCATGGTTATGGGGTATGGACACCTATTACTTGTAAAATGGATATCTATAGGCTATTGGTCATGGCTAGTAGTTATAATGGTTCAAGGGCCATCGATATGAGTTATGGACATGTAGTGGTTATAATGGTTCACTGGCCTTGGTTATGGGTTATGGACACCTATTACTTGTAAAATGGATATCTATAGGCTACTGGTCATGGTTACTAGTTATAATGGTTCATGGGCCATCAGTATCAGTTATGGACATCTAGTGGTTATAATGGTTCAAGGACCATGGTTATGGGTTATGGACACCTATTACTTGTAAAATGGATATTTATAGGCTATTGGACATGGGTAGTAGTTATAATGGTTCAAGGGCCATCAGTGTCAGTTATGAACATCTAGTGGTTATAATGGTTCGACGACGATTGTTATGGGTAATGGACACCTATTACTTGTAAAATGGTTATCTATAGGCTATTGGTCATGGCTAGTAGTTATAATGGTTCAAGGGCCATCGATATGAGTTATGGACATGTAGTGGTTATAATGGTTCAATGGCCTTGGTTGTGGGTTATGGACACCTATTACTTGTAAAATGTATATCTATATTCTATTGGTCATGGCTAGTAGTAATAATGGTTCAAGGGCCATCAGTATCAGTTATGGACATCTAGTTGTTATAATTGTTCAAGGACCATGGTTATGGGTTATGGACACCTATTACTTGTAAAATGGATATCTATAGGCTATTGGTCATGGCTAGTAGTTATAATGGTTCAAGGGCCATCGATATGAGTTACGGACATGTAGCGGTTATAATGGTTCACTGGCCTTGGTTATGGGTTATGGACACCTATTACTTGTAAAATGGATATCTATAGGCTACTGGTCATGGTTACTAGTTATAATGGTTCATGGGCCATCAGTATCAGTTATGGACATCTAGTGGTTATAATGGTTCAAGAACCATGGTTATGGGTTATGGACACCTATTACTTGTAAAATGGATATTTATAGGCTATTGGTCATGGCTAGTAGTATTAATGGTTCAAGGGCCATCAGTATCAGTTATGGACATCTAGTTGTTATAATGGTTCAAGGACCATGGTTATGGGTTATGGACACCTATTACTTGTAAAATGGATATCTATAGGCTATTGGTCATGGCTAGTAGTTATAATGGTTCAAGGGCCATCGATATGAGTTATGGACATGTAGTGGTTATAATGATTCACTGGCCTTGGTTATGGGTTATGGACACCTACTACTTGTAAAATGGATATTTATAGGCTATTGGTCATGGCTAGTAGTTATAATTGTTCAAGGACCATCAATATCAGTTATGGACAACTACTGGTTATAATGGTTCAAGGACCATGGTTATGGGTTATGGACACCTATTACTTGTAAAATGGATATCTATAGGCTATTGGTCACGGCTAGTAGTTATAATGGTTCAAGGGCCATCGATATGAGTTATGGACATGTAGTGGTTATAATGGTTCACTGGCCTTGGTTATGGGTTATGGACACCTATTACTTGTAAAATGGATATTTATAGGCTATTGGTCATGGCTAGTAGTTATAATTGTTCGAGGACCATCAATATCAGTTATGGACAACTACTGGTTATAATGGTTCAAGGACCATGGTTATGGGTTATGGACACATATTACTTGTAAAATGGATATCTATAGGCTATTGGTCATGGCTAGTAGTTATAATGGTTCAAGGGCCATCGATATGAGTTATGGACATGTAGTGGTTATAATGGTTCACTGGCCTTGGTTATGGGTTATGGACACCTATTACTTGTAAAATGGATATCTATAGGCTACTGGTCATGGTTACTAGTTATAATGGTTCATGGGCCATCAGTATCAGTTATGGACATCTAGTGGTTATAATGGTTCAAGGACCATGGTTACGGGTTATGGACACCTATTACTTGTAAAATGGATATCTATAGGCTATTGGACATGGCTAGTAGTTATAATGGTTCAAGGGCCATCAGTGTCAGTTATGAACATCTAGTGGTTATAATGGTTCGACGACGATTGTTATGGGTAATGGACACCTATTACTTGTAAAATGGTTATCTATAGGCTATTGGTCATGGCTAGTAGTTATAATGGTTCAAGGGCCATCGATATGAGTTATGGACATGTAGTGGTTATAATGGTTCAATGGCCTTGGTTGTGGGTTATGGACACCTATTACTTGTAAAATGTATATCTATATTCTATTGGTCATGGCTAGTAGTAATAATGGTTCAAGGGCCATCAGTATCAGTTATGGACATCTAGTTGTTATAATGGTTCAAGGACCATGGTTATGGGTTATGGACACCTATTACTTGTAAAATGGATATCTATAGGCTATTGGTCATGGCTAGTAGTTATAATGGTTCAAGGGCCATCGATATGAGTTACGGACATGTAGTGGTTATAATGGTTCACTGGCCTTGGTTATGGGTTATGGACACCTATTACTTGTAAAATGGATATCTATAGGCTACTGGTCATGGTTACTAGTTATAATGGTTCATGGGCCATCAGTATCAGTTATGGACATCTAGTGGTTATAATGGTTCAAGAACCATGGTTATGGGTTATGGACACCTATTACTTGTAAAATGGATATTTATAGGCTATTGGACATGGCTAGTAGTTATAATGGTTCAAGGGCCATCAGTGTCAGTCATGAACATCTAGTGGTTATAATGGTTCGACGACGATTGTTATGGGTAATGGACGCCTATTACTTGTAAAATGTATATCTATATTCTATTGGTCATGGCTAGTAGTAATAATGGTTCAAGGGCCATCAGTATCAGTTATGGACATCTAGTTGTTATAATGGTTCAAGGACCATGGTTATGGGTTATGGACACCTATTACTTGTAAAATGGATATCTACAGGCTATTGGTCATGGCTAGTAGTTATAATGGTTCAAGGGCCATCGATATGAGTTATGGACATGTAGTGGTTATAATGGTTCACTGGCATTGGTTATGGGTTAAGGACACCTATTACTTGTAAAATCGACATCTATAGGCTATTGGTCATGGCTACTAGTTATAATGCTTCAAGGGCCATCAGTATCAGTTATGGATATCTAGTGGTTATCTTGGTTCAAGAACCATGGTTATGGGTTATGGTCACCTATTACTTGTAAAATGGATATCTGTAGGCTATTGGACATGGCTAGTAGTTATAATGGTTCAAGGGCCATCAGTATCAGTTATGGACATCTAGTGGTTATAATGATTCAAGGACCATGGTTATGGGTTATGGACACCTATTACTTGTAAAATGGATATCTATAGGCTATTGGTCATGGCTAGTAGTTATAATGGTTCAAGGGCCATCGATATGAGTTATGGACATGTAGTGGTTATAATAGTTCACTGGCCTTGGTTATGGGTTATGGACACCTATTACTTGTAAAACGGATATCTATAGGCTACTGGTCATGGTTACTAGTTATAATGGTTCATGGGCCATCAGTATCAGTTATGGACATCTAGTGGTTATAATGGTTCAAGAACCATGGTTATGGGTTATGGACACCTATTACTTGTAAAATGGATATTTATAGGCTATTGGACATGGCTAGTAGTTATAATGGTTCAAGGGCCATCAGTGTCAGTTATGAACATCTAGTGGTTATAATGGTTCGACGACGATTGTTATGGGTAATGGACACCTATTACTTGTAAAATGGATATCTATAGGCTATTGGTCATGGCTAGTAGTTATAATGGTTCAAGGGCCATCGATATGAGTTACGGACATGTAGTGGTTATAATGGTTCACTGGCCTTGGTTATGGGTTATGGACACCTATTACTTGTAAAATGGATATCTATAGGCTACTGGTCATGGTTACTAGTTATAATGGTTCATGGGCCATCAGTATCAGTTATGGACATCTAGTGGTTATAATGGTTCAAGAACCATGGTTATGGGTTATGGACACCTATTACTTGTAAAATGGATATTTATAGGCTATTGGACATGGCTAGTAGTTATAATGGTTCAAGGGCCATCAGTGTCAGTCATGAACATCTAGTGGTTATAATGGTTCGACGACGATTGTTATGGGTAATGGACGCCTATTACTTGTAAAATGTATATCTATATTCTATTGGTCATGGCTAGTAGTAATAATGGTTCAAGGGCCATCAGTATCAGTTATGGACATCTAGTTGTTATAATGGTTCAAGGACCATGGTTATGGGTTATGGACACCTATTACTTGTAAAATGGATATCTACAGGCTATTGGTCATGGCTAGTAGTTATAATGGTTCAAGGGCCATCGATATGAGTTATGGACATGTAGTGGTTATAATGGTTCACTGGCATTGGTTATGGGTTAAGGACACCTATTACTTGTAAAATCGACATCTATAGGCTATTGGTCATGGCTACTAGTTATAATGCTTCAAGGGCCATCAGTATCAGTTATGGATATCTAGTGGTTATCTTGGTTCAAGAACCATGGTTATGGGTTATGGTCACCTATTACTTGTAAAATGGATATCTGTAGGCTATTGGACATGGCTAGTAGTTATAATGGTTCAAGGGCCATCAGTATCAGTTATGGACATCTAGTGGTTATAATGATTCAAGGACCATGGTTATGGGTTATGGACACCTATTACTTGTAAAATGGATATCTATAGGCTATTGGTCATGGCTAGTAGTTATAATGGTTCAAGGGCCATCGATATGAGTTATGGACATGTAGTGGTTATAATAGTTCACTGGCCTTGGTTATGGGTTATGGACACCTATTACTTGTAAAACGGATATCTATAGGCTACTGGTCATGGTTACTAGTTATAATGGTTCATGGGCCATCAGTATCAGTTATGGACATCTAGTGGTTATAATGGTTCAAGAACCATGGTTATGGGTTATGGACACCTATTACTTGTAAAATGGATATTTATAGGCTATTGGACATGGCTAGTAGTTATAATGGTTCAAGGGCCATCAGTGTCAGTTATGAACATCTAGTGGTTATAATGGTTCGACGACGATTGTTATGGGTAATGGACACCTATTACTTGTAAAATTGTTATCTATAGGCTATTGGTCATGGCTAGTAGTTATAATGGTTCAAGGGCCATCGATATGAGTTATGGACATGTAGTGGTTATAATGGTTCAATGGCCTTGGTTGTGGGTTATGGACACCTATTACTTGTAAAATGTATATCTATAGGCTATTGGTCATGGCTAGTAGTTATAATGATTCAAGGGCCATCAGTATCAGTTATGGACATCTAGTTGTTATAATGGTTCAAGGACCATGGTTATGGGTTATGGACACCTATTACTTGTAAAATGGATATCTATAGGCTATTGGTCATGGCTAGTAGTTATAATGGTTCAAGGGCCATCGATATGAGTTATGGACATGTAGTGGTTATAATGGTTCACTGGCCTTGGTTATGGGTTATGGACACCTACTACTTGTAAAATGGGTATTTATAGGCTATTGGTCATGGCTAGTAGTTATAATTGTTCAAGGACCATCAATATCAGTTATGGACAACTACTGGTTATAATGGTTCAAGGACCATGGTTATGGGTTATGGACACCTATTACTTGTAAAATGGATATCTATAGGCTATTGGTCATGGCTAGTAGTTATAATGGTTCAAGGGCCATCGATATGAGTTACGGACATGTAGTGGTTATAATGGTTCACTGGCCTTGGTTATGGGTTATGGACACCTATTACTTGTAAAATGGATATCTATAGGCTACTGGTCATGGTTACTAGTTATAATGGTTCATGGGCCATCAGTATCAGTTATGGACATCTAGTGGTTATAATGGTTCAAGAACCATGGTTATGGGTTATGGACACCTATTACTTGTAAATGGATATTTATAGGCTATTGGACATGGCTAGTAGTTATAATGGTTCAAGGGCCATCAGTGTCAGTTATGAACATCTAGTGGTTATAATGGTTCGACGACGATTGTTATGGGTAATGGACACCTATTACTTGTAAAATAGTTATCTATAGGCTATTGGTCATGGCTAGTAGTTATAATGGTTCAAGGGCCATCGATATGAGTTATGGACATGTAGTGGTTATAATGGTTCAATGGCCTTGGTTGTGGGTTATGGACACCTATTACTTGTAAAATGTATATCTATAGCCTATTGGTCATGGCTAGTAGTAATAATGATTCAAGGGCCATCAGTATCAGTTATGGACATCTAGTTGTTATAATGGTTCAAGGACCATGGTTATGGGTTATGGACACCTATTACTTGTAAAATGGATATCTATAGGCTATTGGTCATGGCTAGTAGTTATAATGGTTCAAGGGCCATCGATATGAGTTATGGACATGTAGTGGTTATAATGGTTCACTGGCCTTGGTTATGGGTTAAGGACACCTATTACTTGTAAAATCGACATCTATAGGCTATTGGTCATGGCTACTAGTTATAATGCTTCAAGGGCCATCAGTATCAGTTATGGACATCTAGTGGTTATCTTGGTTGAAGAACCATGGTTATGGGTTATGGTCACCTATTACTTGTAAAATGGATATCTGTAGGCTATTGGACATGGCTAGTAGTTATAATGGTTCAAGGGCCATCAGTATGAGTTATGGACATCTAGTGGTTATAATGATTCAAGGACCATGGTTATGGGTTATGGACACCTATTACTTTTAAAATGGATATCTATAGGCTATTGGTCATGGCGAGTAGTTATAATGGTTCAAGGGCCATCGATATGAGTTATGGACATGTAGTGGTTACAATGGTTCACTGGCCTTGGTTATGGGTTATGGACACCTATTACTTGTAAAATGGATATATGTAGGGTACTGGTCATGGTTACTAGTTATAATGGTTCATGGGCCATCAGTATCAGTTATGGACATCTAGTGGTTATAATGGTTCAAGAACCATGGTTATGGGTTATGAACACCTATTACTTGTAAAATGGATATTTATAGGCTATTGGACATGGCTAGTAGTTATAAAGGTTCAAGGGCCATCAGTGTCAGTCATGAACATCTAGTGGTTATAATGGTTCGACGACGATTGTTATGGGTAATGGACGCCTATTACTTGTAAAATGTATATCTATATTCTATTGGTCATGGCTAGTAGTAATAATGGTTCAAGGGCCATCAGTATCAGTTATGGACATCTAGTTGTTATAATGGTTCAAGGACCATGGTTATGGGTTATGGACACCTATTACTTGTAAAATGGATATCTACAGGCTATTGGTCATGGCTAGTAGTTATAATGGTTCAAGGGCCATCGATATGAGTTATGGACATGTAGTGGTTATAATGGTTCACTGGCATTGGTTATGGGTTAAGGACACCTATTACTTGTAAAATCGACATCTATAGGCTATTGGTCATGGCTACTAGTTATAATGCTTCAAGGGCCATCAGTATCAGTTATGGATATCTAGTGGTTATCTTGGTTCAAGAACCATGGTTATGGGTTATGGTCACCTATTACTTGTAAAATGGATATCTGTAGGCTATTGGACATGGCTAGTAGTTATAATGGTTCAAGGGCCATCAGTATCAGTTATGGACATCTAGTGGTTATAATGATTCAAGGACCATGGTTATGGGTTATGGACACCTATTACTTGTAAAATGGATAT
Source organism: Calendula officinalis (assembly GCA_963853835.1). NCBI lineage: Eukaryota > Viridiplantae > Streptophyta > Magnoliopsida > Asterales > Asteraceae > Calendula > Calendula officinalis. The sequence continues at coordinate 57,561,810 of OY970820.1, forward strand.
CTATAGGCTATTGGTCATGGCTAGTAGTTATAATGGTTCAAGGGCCATCGATATGAGTTATGGACATGTAGTGGTTATAATAGTTCACTGGCCTTGGTTATGGGTTATGGACACCTATTACTTGTAAAACGGATATCTATAGGCTACTGGTCATGGTTACTAGTTATAATGGTTCATGGGCCATCAGTATCAGTTATGGACATCTAGTGGTTATAATGGTTCAAGAACCATGGTTATGGGTTATGGACACCTATTACTTGTAAAATGGATATTTATAGGCTATTGGACATGGCTAGTAGTTATAATGGTTCAAGGGCCATCAGTGTCAGTTATGAACATCTAGTGGTTATAATGGTTCGACGACGATTGTTATGGGTAATGGACACCTATTACTTGTAAAATGGTTATCTATAGGCTATTGGTCATGGCTAGTAGTTATAATGGTTCAAGGGCCATCGATATGAGTTATGGACATGTAGTGGTTATAATGGTTCAATGGCCTTGGTTGTGGGTTATGGACACCTATTACTTGTAAAATGTATATCTATAGGCTATTGGTCATGGCTAGTAGTTATAATGATTCAAGGGCCATCAGTATCAGTTATGGACATCTAGTTGTTATAATGGTTCAAGGACCATGGTTATGGGTTATGGACACCTATTACTTGTAAAATGGATATCTATAGGCTATTGGTCATGGCTAGTAGTTATAATGGTTCAAGGGCCATCGATATGAGTTATGGACATGTAGTGGTTATAATGGTTCACTGGCCTTGGTTATGGGTTATGGACACCTATTACTTGTAAAATGGGTATTTATAGGCTATTGGTCATGGCTAGTTGTGACATCCGTGAAAAACTAGGTCTTCAAGTTTGCTACTAAATACTGTAATATGAATTTTAGTAAGTAAACATAATCTATTATGGTTAAATTATAATAATAAAAGTGTTAGTTATCATATGTATCTTGACAACATGCTTGAAATCCCTAGTAAGACGAATAAACATTTTAGTCGTGTTATAAAGTTCCAAGGTGCAACAATTTATATTAAATCGCAACCAAAGTAACAATAAATGTTAAAATACATATAATCATATGTAATAATGTAAATTTTAACTTAAGATAACATAACTAAAAACTAGAGCAAATAACCTTAATTTAACACATCATTTTACAACCTTTATTAGACATATATCTAAGAAATACTTAAATACATATATAATATACAAAATAATGATAATAATAATAAATAATCCAATAAAATGCAGATTTTATATCCCACCCCACATGCATCCTCTTGATTTTACTTATATGCCCATATCAATCAAAGACTTTTCTTAAACAAGCAACATCCTTACCTCTCTTACACATCCACTTACACACTCTATTAACTCATCCTTAGTCATCATGAGGAATACATGGAAACTCCCACAACAATCCCTCTACTTCATTTAAACCACACAACCCACATGCAAACTCAAAATACTCTCTCCAATCTCTAAAATCCGGATTCCACACATACACTTACATTCTTCCACCAAAATCTTCATAACTTTTGATCTACAACTCCAAATCTAGTGATTCAAATTGCCAAATCACCATAACAACTTCCTCTACAACATTTAACCTTTAAAACACCCAAACTTTAACTGGAAGTCAGTCGAAATATATCTTCAAAGAGGCTGTCCAGTTTTGTGTTCTTCAACATTCTTATGTAAGTCGATTTCCTTGTATTTCTTGCACTTTTCTTATGTTTTTCTTGCATCTTTCTCCATGTTTCTTGAGTTTTTCTATCCATGAAAGGCACTTAGGTGTCTAGATGGTAGATTACACACCAATGTCTTCAAGATATCCAATAAAGGTGGTAATCCATGATCCATACATCAAAAACTCAAGAACATAAAGTTTGATGTACATGCATGTAACTTTTTCTTACAAATCTTAGATGTTTGATGACATGCATGTGTTTATAAAAATTAATATATGATTTTGATCTAAAAATAATCTTGCATGATCCTAAATAAGTGTTAAAAGCAAAGATTTAAACCATTGGATGTAAAGAAATGGCTAGAACACTTAAAACCTTCAAAACTTTTATTTTTGAAATCTGGCAGATTGCATGCATGTACTTAATTCGGCCATATCTTGAGTTTTAACCATTTAAAATACATGATTCTTTTTCTCAAAGTTAGTTTTATGTCTTATCTTTTCAACCCATTTAATTTCATGCCAAAATATTGAGTTTTGACCCACGAAACCCTACCCACAAGTTAGATGTGCAAACAGACTAGCTGAGCAGAATAAAACTCGAATTTAAACTGATATATCTCTTTCATAAAACCTTTAAAATACATGATTTTTCTTCTGGAATTTAATTTAAAGGGTTATCTTTTAAATGCAGCTAGTTTCAACGAAAAACATAAAGATTTGACCTCCCAACCAAACATGCAAAGGTAAGTGTGCATTGAAAAGAGTGCTGGCAGATTTTTACATGCAACTTTAAGTAATCATAACTCCTTTATAAAACATGCAAAATGTAATGATTCTTTTTTTTAAACTTTAGTTGAGTGAGTTATCTTTAATACCCCATAAAATACAGAGAAAAACTCGAATATTTGATACCCCAAATAGGTCAAACAAAATCAGTGTGCAGACTGATTTGAAGTTACTGATACATACATTTATAAAATATAATTAAAATAGTTATACAACTTCAAAAATTATAAAACTTGTGCTAAAAGTTCCCTAAGACACTAAATAATAACATATAAAAAGTTGGTAAATTAAATCATTTGTTATGATATTAAAATAACTTGTGGAAGTGGACTAAAAATCTGGACAGCAACAACCATTTAGCTTTAGATGTGAGAAAAGTGACTTTTAAGAAATATTGGACTATGTAGCACATAAAGTATAATATTTTACAATATACAAGTTAATTATAATATAACACGTGTAAAATAGAAATATAAACTCAAATGAGCATATAAGTATAAAGTGCATACCAACAAGAATAAGACTTATAAGTATACATTTTTAGGAAATACAAAAATTAACATATAAATAAAGGTGAAACTAAACATATCTATATATATAAAGTAAGTAGGATTATATATATAAACTAATATACTACGTAAAGGACTATAAATATTAAAAACTTATAACTATAATTGATAAATATGTACATCTCAATAAGTTCACTATTTTCCTTACGAAAATTCTTAAAATAAACCTTAAATACTGTATATAGAAAGTCTAAGATTTTATGAAGTTATAATAGCTAAATAATATTTTATCCCTAAGGTTAGACATAGCCTAATATTCAATTCCATTAATATAGGAAGGATTTAAGTCGGACTGAGCATCAAACGGAAAATTGTTGGATACAGCTACACACTGTGAGTATCATAGCCCCTTTTTACTTTGTTTTTAAATATTTTGGGGTGAAAAGCATGTTATAAAGTTTTAATGGTTGCTCTATGATTGAAAAATGTTGTTGTTGAATTAAATTGTTTGTGCACTATGTTATGGATGCTAAAATGCAATTGCTTGAGTTAAAAAGTGTAAGTCCCCGAAACGTGGAATTAAAATTTAGTGACACTACCATTAACTCGAACGGGGGCCTACGGTTTTGTGGATAGCGCTATTAGGGTTTGGACATCCCCACTTAAGGTCGACGGGCCTTGGGTGCACATTTCCTAAAATTAAAAGTTGGGTTCTACACATGTGAGAAATTGCTCACCGCTGAGGTAGGACTGGTTACATTAGGGGCATCGTTGTCTGAATGGTTTGGTAGTGGCTCATGGCTGATAATTGCTAGCGTACTCTACACTTGTGCTAAAAATATATTTGAGCAACCAGTTACTTAATGTCTTGTGAACAAAAGTTTCACAATAACAACTTATGGATACTAATTTAATTTTTGTTCATCAAAAACCTATGAACTCACCAACTCTTTGTAGTTGACCTTTTTAACTCATGCTTTTCAGGTATAAACAAGTAAGTGTTGGCATGTAGGTGCATTTTGTGTGACGACATCAACATCAAGAAATTTTAAAATCCTTTATCATCAACTTTATCTATTGTGAATTTTGGGAACAAATTTGGTTGTAATAATTTAATTTTTGAACTACTTTTGATTAATGTTGTAGTTGGTGTTGTTTATTACCTCATGCTATGAAACCTTATGCTGTTGTATCTCGTGTTTCCGCTTTAGCAGGGTGTGACAGATTTGGTATCAGAGCCTAAGGTTATAGAGAATGCCGGTTTTCATATGAAAACCTAAAACTATAACCAAAAATTTTCAAACAATTTTCAAAAAGGTTTCCCAAAATAAAATAAAATAAAATAAAATAAATTTTGTTTAAACTTGGAAGGCATGATTTTGTGTGTGTTTGCATAAACATTGCATACCATAGGCACTCACAATTGCACAATTAGCTATTAAGTTAGTTATTATCACATTTAATACTTGGTAGATCTTACGTGGCACAAACCCTATATTCTAAGATTAGCCTCAATACTTTGGTTTAACATCAAGTCATAACCCACTAGTTATGGTACACATGAGGTGAAAAATACTGCTAATTCTCGGGAGATAAATGATCCTTTTGATGACGTACTTTGAGTAGTTATTAAACACTCATAGAGACCTCTAAAATTTAGATGATTACTATTTTTCCTGTTATTGATACAATTATCTTGTAGAGAAAAGTAATCTTACTCTATTAGCCTAACTAATGGCTCAAATTGAAAAGTTTATCAATAATATAACAATAAATATTGTGGACACTCAATAGAGAGCAGCTATGTATCTGCATAAGAAGTGAGTTTCGACAGAGCTACTAGCGAATGTCCTTGTGCATCAATAATGTAGTTCACTCCCATAGGTTCACAAATTAAAGTTAACTTTAAGGAGCTAGCATTGTAATATCGAAGAAAGTGATGTTAGGAGCATCGTATAAAGCATGGGAGCAGACACCATGTGTCGTCACTAATATACACTTCAGACGTACTTCCGTCATGAATCACAAATACTATAATCCTTTATAAAAGAATATAAGTGTAGGATATAGTAGAATCGTTAATATGATCACTGAATTGCATATGTTACGTATACGATAGAGGTGCATGTAAGAATAAAATTGCAAAAAAAAAAAAAATAATAATAAAAATAAAATAAAATAAAATTTTAAATAAATAAATAATAACATCCATTGATTGTAAATGAATTAGATGTCATTAGTTAAAATAAGGCATCATAATGAAGGATAAATCATCTATAATTATATAAGAATTTGAAGAAGATAATTATATTTATGAAAGGAAGTATGAAGTGATAATGATAAGGAAATATTGTATGATGTGATCATAAAAACGTCTGGCCAACGTGTTTATAATTACAAGATACAATATCGAGTTATCAAAGTCACTGATTATTGAACGAATTGATGAATAAAAGAGTTGTATACAAGTAGTATCTATAATATTAAAATAAGCGGCCGATTGAAATTAAGCAAGATTAATAGTTAACCAAGTCAATAAAATAACATAAAGAAATAAAGATAAGTCAAGGCCGGAGGATAAACTTACTTGACTAATAATGTGAAATTAGATTAGTGATCAGTTTTGAGTGACCTTTGATGAGAAAGATAATAATGATGATGGTGATGAAGTTCGATGACCCCGGTTTATAATAAAGTTTATATTGGTATCAAAATACTCAAGAAGGAGTTTGTAGAAGAAATATATAATAATGAAAGATTAAGAAAATGAAGTAAATATTAAAATGGTTAATGTTAAACTATGAATTTAGCGGAGGTGAAAGTGCCTAATCAATAAAAAGAGAAATAAATTTATGAGCTTAAAATTTACTATATACATGGAGGAGGATTAATAAATAAATAATTGTTTCGCAAAATTTTTATAAAGTAAATGCTAAGAAAATAGAAGTATTAAGGATGTGTCATATCATATAATAGAATAATTACAATAATATGTGAGATGAACAATAGTCTATAAATTTTGATAATACTAATTAAAAAAAATTAAATTAAATAAATAATAAATAAATTATAAATAAATAATAATACTTTAAAATTATGAGTTATCCTGAGATTTGAGTGAAACATGGATGTGAAGTATGATTTTGGTTTAAATTCAGCTAATAAATTTTATTTTAACCATGGTTAGTAAAAAAATAAAATATATATATATATATATATAATAATAATCTACTTTAATGAATAATGAGATCTATAATTGGTCACGAGAATGACAATGGAATAAATAAATATAAAGACCTAATATTAGAAGGATATAAAGTATAGATTTATTGATACCAATATTATAAAACCTCATAAACTAATGAAAGAGGTGAGTGAGTTAGACTCATTGATAAACATAATTTTAGGAAGTTTGAATTAGGTGTACTAAAGAAAGAAATGATAGTATACAGATTATAAATTGATGACAAGCAAGACATTATAAAAAGAAAAGATGAGGATGATAAGAACCAATTTATATCGGTTAGAATTAATAAGTTATATCGGTTAGAAATTTATATCGGTTATAAAAAGAAATTTATATCGGTTAGAAATGAGGAGTAATATCGAGAATTAATAATAAACAAATGCTTAATGAACCAGTTCATGAGTAAATAGAATTATGCGGAAGATATAAATGATATGTGAGTTGAATTCAGTTCATGAAATAAGAGGAGGACCATAACTACGTGTTGGTAAGGAAGTGAGTCGAAACTTTCAAAAAAAAAAAAAAACAACGGAGAGTGGAACATGAATATATACATCAGGAAAAATATTAGTACATTAATAAGTTAAAATATATAATAACTCTAGATCACATCTATATTTTATGATAAACAAGTTGTGGTACAAAGATAATCAAGTTATATGCAGTATATAATTCACGAAAGTAATTAAGATCAAGAATTTATTACTTAAAAAAAAACTACTTGTATAGTAGAGTATACGCACATTTATAACATACATATGCAGTATCATTATGAAATATTAATACATGAGAAAATAATAAATAACTAAATATGTATTGGAATTATAGCTGACATTGAAGAATATAATATATAAAAGAAGTGTTAGAAATTGATATCTTCATAGTAGAATCAATAAAGTAAATAATAAGTGAAATGAGACCAAAATGGTGTCCAATGCAATAATAAGGAAAAATATATATATATATTAAAAGGGTATGAGCATTATGAGGGGTCGTTCATACGAATCTAAGGACTTGAATCTTTGAAACGTAAAAAAAAAAAAAAAAAAAAAAAAAAAAAAAAAAAAAAAAAAAAAAAAATTCAAAATATTTCATAAATATATGCTACATACTTGTGCAATAGATATCAGATGAAGTTGGATACTCATCATCCATTAGTTGAGTTCTCATATAAAAATAATTATCACAATAGAAATTAGTTTGCTCCGTATGACACTTAATATGTGAATAAGTTTCGTTTGCCACCTAAGTTGTTGGAAATTGGCTATAGACAACTAACTAATCATAGATCGTACAAAAGGCTACTAACAAGATCTTAATTACCAAGGATAGATTTAAGGAGACAAGAGATCGTCATAAGAGTTGTGCATATAGTCACATGAAACCTATAGAATTCCAAATGAGTGATAAAATGCTTCAAAATGTATCACCATTGTAAGGAATTATTCTTCAGAAACAAAAGCAACCGAACCAAATTTCTAAAGAGCAAAATAGGGATGTCAATTAATAAATTTCGGGACGAAATTTCTCTAACTAGGGGAGATTGTGACATCCGTGAAAAACTAGGTCTTCAAGTTTGCTACTAAATACTGTAATATGAATTTTAGTAAGTAAACATAATCTATTATGGTTAAATTATAATAATAAAAGTGTTAGTTATCATATGTATCTTGACAACATGCTTGAAATCCCTAGTAAGACGAATAAACATTTTAGTCGTGTTATAAAGTTCCAAGGTGCAACAATTTATATTAAATCGCAACCAAAGTAACAATAAATGTTAAAATACATATAATCATATGTAATAATGTAAATTTTAACTTAAGATAACATAACTAAAAACTAGAGCAAATAACCTTAATTTAACACATCATTTTACAACCTTTATTAGACATATATCTAACAAATACTTAAATACATATATAATATACAAAATAATGATAATAATAATAAATAATCCAATAAAATGCAGATTTTATATCCCACCCCACATGCATCCTCTTGATTTTACTTATATGCCTATATCAATCAAAGACTTTTCTTAAACAAGCAACATCCTTACCTCTCTTACACATCCACTTACACACTCTATTAACTCATCCTTAGTCATCATGAGGAATACATGGAAACTCCCACAACAATCCCTCTACTTCATTTAAACCACACAACCCACATGCAAACTCAAAATACTCTCTCCAATCTCTAAAATCCGGATTCCACACATACACTTACATTCTTCCACCAAAATCTTCATAACTTTTGATCTACAACTCCAAATCTAGTGATTCAAATTGCCAAATCACCATAACAACTTCCTCTACAACATTTAACCTTTAAAACACCCAAACTTTAACTGGAAGTCAGTCGAAATATATCTTCAAAGAGGCTGTCCAGTTTTGTGTTCTTCAACATTCTTATGTAAGTCGATTTCCTTGTATTTCTTGCACTTTTCTTATGTTTTTCTTGCATCTTTCTCCATGTTTCTTGAGTTTTTCTATCCATGAAAGGCACTTAGGTGTCTAGATGGTAGATTACACACCAATGTCTTCAAGATATCCAATAAAGGTGGTAATCCATGATCCATACATCAAAAACTCAAGAACATAAAGTTTGATGTACATGCATGTAACTTTTTCTTACAAATCTTAGATGTTTGATGACATGCATGTGTTTATAAAAATTAATATATGATTTTGATCTAAAAATAATCTTGCATGATCCTAAATAAGTGTTAAAAGCAAAGATTTAAACCATTGGATGTAAAGAAATGGCTAGAACACTTAAAACCTTCAAAACTTTTATTTTTGAAATCTGGCAGATTGCATGCATGTACTTAATTCGGCCATATCTTGAGTTTTAACCATTTAAAATACATGATTCTTTTTCTCAAAGTTAGTTTTATGTCTTATCTTTTCAACCCATTTAATTTCATGCCAAAATATTGAGTTTTGACCCACGAAACCCTACCCACAAGTTAGATGTGCAAACAGACTAGCTGAGCAGAATAAAACTCGAATTTAAACTGATATATCTCTTTCATAAAACCTTTAAAATACATGATTTTTCTTCTGGAATTTAATTTAAAGGGTTATCTTTTAAATGCAGCTAGTTTCAACGAAAAACATAAAGATTTGACCTCCCAACCAAACATGCAAAGGTAAGTGTGCATTGAAAAGAGTGCTGGCAGATTTTTACATGCAACTTTAAGTAATCATAACTCCTTTATAAAACATGCAAATGTAATGATTCTTTTTTTTAAACTTTAGTTGAGTGAGTTATCTTTAATACCCCATAAAATACAGAGAAAAACTCGAATATTTGATACCCCAAATAGGTCAAACAAAATCAGTGTGCAGACTGATTTGAAGTTACTGATACATACATTTATAAAATATAATTAAAATAGTTATACAACTTCAAAAATTATAAAACTTGTGCTAAAAGTTCCCTAAGACACTAAATAATAACATATAAAAAGTTGGTAAATTAAATCATTTGTTATGATATTAAAATAACTTGTGGAAGTGGACTAAAAATCTGGACAGCAACAACCATTTAGCTTTAGATGTGAGAAAAGTGACTTTTAAGAAATATTGGACTATGTAGCACATAAAGTATAATATTTTACAATATACAAGTTAATTATAATATAACACATGTAAAATAGAAATATAAACTCAAATGAGCATATAAGTATAAAGTGCATACCAACAAGAATAAGACTTATAAGTATACATTTTTAGGAAATACAAAAATTAACATATAAATAAAGGTGAAACTAAACATATCTATATATATAAAGTAAGTAGGATTATATATATAAACTAATATACTACGTAAAGGACTATAAATATTAAAAACTTATAACTATAATTGATAAATATGTACATCTCAATAAGTTCACTATTTTCCTTACGAAAATTCTTAAAATAAACCTTAAATACTGTATATAGAAAGTCTAAGATTTTATGAAGTTATAATAGCTAAATAATATTTTATCCCTAAGGTTAGACATAGCCTAATATTCAATTCCATTAATATAGGAAGGATTTAAGTCGGACTGAGCATCAAACGGAAAATTGTTGGATACAGCTACACACTGTGAGTATCATAGCCCCTTTTTACTTTGTTTTTAAATATTTTGGGGTGAAAAGCATGTTATAAAGTTTTAATGGTTGCTCTATGATTGAAAAATGTTGTTGTTGAATTAAAATGTTTGTGCACTATGTTATGGATGCTAAAATGCAATTGCTTGAGTTAAAAAGTGTAAGTCCCCGAAACGTGGAATTAAAATTTAGTGACACTACCATTAACTCGAACGGGGGCCTACGGTTTTGTGGATAGCGCTATTAGGGTTTGGACATCCCCACTTAAGGTCGACGGGCCTTGGGTGCACATTTCCTAAAATTAAAAGTTGGGTTCTACACATGTGAGAAATTGCTCACCGCTGAGGTAGGACTGGTTACATTAGGGGCATCGTTGTCTGAATGGTTTGGTAGTGGCTCATGGCTGATAATTGCTAGCGTACTCTACACTTGTGCTAAAAATATATTTGAGCAACCAGTTACTTAATGTCTTGTGAACAAAAGTTTCACAATAACAACTTATGGATACTAATTTAATTTTTGTTCATCAAAAACCTATGAACTCACCAACTCTTTGTAGTTGACCTTTTTAACTCATGCTTTTCAGGTATAAACAAGTAAGTGTTGGCATGTAGGTGCATTTTGTGTGACGACATCAACATCAAGAAATTTTAAAATCCTTTATCATCAACTTTATCTATTGTGAATTTTGGGAACAAATTTGGTTGTAATAATTTAATTTTTGAACTACTTTTGATTAATGTTGTAGTTGGTGTTGTTTATTACCTCATGCTATGAAACCTTATGCTGTTGTATCTCGTGTTTCCGCTTTAGCGGGGTGTGACACTAGTAGTTATAATTGTTCAAGGACCATCAATATCAGTTATGGACAACTACTGGTTATAATGGTTCAAGGACCATGGTTATGGGTTATGGACACCTATTACTTGTAAAATGGATATCTATAGGCTATTGGTCATGGCTAGTAGTTATAATGGTTCAAGGGCCATCGATATGAGTTACGGACATGTAGTGGTTATAATGGTTCACTGGCCTTGGTTATGGGTTATGGACACCTATTACTTGTAAAATGGATATCTATAGGCTACTGGTCATGGTTACTAGTTATAATGGTTCATGGGCCATCAGTATCAGTTATGGACATCTAGTGGTTATAATGGTTCAAGAACCATGGTTATGGGTTATGGACACCTATTACTTGTAAATGGATATTTATAGGCTATTGGACATGGCTAGTAGTTATAATGGTTCAAGGGCCATCAGTGTCAGTTATGAACATCTAGTGGTTATAATGGTTCGACGACGATTGTTATGGGTAATGGACACCTATTACTTGTAAAATAGTTATCTATAGGCTATTGGTCATGGCTAGTAGTTATAATGGTTCAAGGGCCATCGATATGAGTTATGGACATGTAGTGGTTATAATGGTTCAATGGCCTTGGTTGTGGGTTATGGACACCTATTACTTGTAAAATGTATATCTATAGCCTATTGGTCATGGCTATTAGTAATAATGGTTCAAGGGCCATCAGTATCAGTTATGGACATCTAGTTGTTATAATGGTTCAAGGACCATGGTTATGGGTTATGGACACCTATTACTTGTAAAATGGATATCTATAGGCTATTGGTCATGGCTAGTAGTTATAATGGTTCAAGGGCCATCGATATGAGTTATGGACATGTAGTGGTTATAATGGTTCACTGGCCTTGGTTATGGGTTAAGGACACCTATTACTTGTAAAATCGACATCTATAGGCTATTGGTCATGGCTACTAGTTATAATGCTTCAAGGGCCATCAGTATCAGTTATGGACATCTAGTGGTTATCTTGGTTGAAGAACCATGGTTATGGGTTATGGTCACCTATTACTTGTAAAATGGATATCTGTAGGCTATTGGACATGGCTAGTAGTTATAATGGTTCAAGGGCCATCAGTATGAGTTATGGACATCTAGTGGTTATAATGATTCAAGGACCATGGTTATGGGTTATGGACACCTATTACTTTTAAAATGGATATCTATAGGCTATTGGTCATGGCGAGTAGTTATAATGGTTCAAGGGCCATCGATATGAGTTATGGACATGTAGTGGTTACAAAGGTTCACTGGCCTTGGTTATGGGTTATGGACACCTATTACTTGTAAAATGGATATATGTAGGGTACTGGTCAAGGTTACTAGTTAAAATGGTTCATGGGCCATCAGTATCAGTTATGGACATCTAGTGGTTATAATGGTTCAAGAACCATGGTTATGGGTTATGGACACCTATTACTTGTAAAATGGATATTCGTAGGCTATTGGACATGGCTAGTAGTTATAATGGTACAAGGGCCATCGATATGAGTTATGGACATGTAGTGGTTATAATGATTCACTGGCCTTGGTTATGGGTTATGGACACCTATTACTTGTAAAATGGATATCTATAGGCTACTGGTCATGGCTAGTAGTTATAATGGTTCATGGGCCATCAGTATCACTTATGGATATCTAGTGGTTATAATGGTTCAAGAACCATGGTTATGGGTTATGGACACCTATTACTTGTAAAATGGATATTTATAGGCTATTGGACATGGCTAGTAGTTATAATGGTTCAAGGGCCATCAGTGTCAGTTATGAACATCTAGTGGTTATAATGGTTCGACGACGATTGTTATGGGTAATGGACACCTATTACTTGTAAAATGGTTATCTATAGGCTATTGGTCATGGCTAGTAGTTATAATGGTTCAAGGGCCATCGATATGAGTTATGGACATGTAGTGGTTATAATGGTTCAATGGCCTTGGTTGTGGGTTATGGACACCTATTACTTGTAAAATGTATATCTATAGGCTATTGGTCATGGCTAGTAGTAATAATGATTCAAGGGCCATCAGTATCAGTTATGGACATCTAGTTGTTATAATGGTTCAAGGACCATGGTTATGGGTTATGGACACCTATTACTTGTAAAATGGATATCTATAGGCCATTGGTCATGGCTAGTAGTTATAATGGTTCAAGGGCCATCGATATGAGTTATGGACATGTAGTGGTTATAATGGTTCACTGGCCTTGGTTATGGGTTATGGACACCTATTACTTGTAAAATGGGTATTTATAGGCTATTGGTCATGGCTAGTAGTTATAATTGTTCAAGGACCATCAATATCAGTTATGGACAACTACTGGTTATAATGGTTCAAGGACCATGGTTATGGGTTATGGACACCTATTACTTGTAAAATGGATATCTATAGGCTATTGGTCATGGCTAGTAGTTATAATGGTTCAAGGGCCATCGATATGAGTTACGGACATGTAGTGGTTATAATGGTTCACTGGCCTTGGTTATGGGTTATGGACACGTATTACTTGTAAAATGGATATCTATAGGCTACTGGTCATGGTTACTAGTTATAATGGTTCATGGGCCATCAGTATCAGTTATGGACATCTAGTGGTTATAATGGTTCAAGAACCATGGTTATGGGTTATGGACACCTATTACTTGTAAAATGGATATCTATAGGCTACTGGTCATGGTTACTAGTTATAATGGTTCATGGGCCATCAGTATCAGTTATGGACATCTAGTGGTTATAATGGTTCAAGAACCATGGTTATGGGTTATGGACACCTATTACTTGTAAAATGGATATTTATAGGCTATTGGACATGGCTAGTAGTTATAATTGTTCAAGGACCATCAATATCAGTTATGGGCAACTACTGGTTATAATGGTTCAAGGACCATTATAACTATCGATGGCCCTTGTACCATTATAACTTGTAAAATCGACATCTATAGGCTAGTGGTCATGGCTACTAGTTATAATGCTTCAAGGGCCATCAGTATCAGTTATGGACATCTAGTGGTTATCTTGGTTCAAGAACCATGGTTATGGGTTATGGTCACCTATTACTTGTAAAATGGATATCTGTAGGCTATTGGACATGGCTAGTAGTTATAATGGTTCAAGGGCCATCAGTATGAGTTATGGACATCTAGTGGTTATAATGATTCAAGGACCATGGTTATGGGTTATGGACACCTATTACTTTTAAAATGGATATCTATAGGCTATTGGACATGGCGAGTAGTTATAATGGTTCAAGGGCCATCGATATGAGTTATGGACGTGTAGTGGTTACAATGGTTCACTGGCCTTAGTTATGGGTTATGGACACCTATTACTTGTAAAATGGATATCTGTAGGGTACTGGTCAAGGTTACTAGTTAAAATGGTTCATGGGCCATCAGTATCAGTTATGGACATCTAGTGGTTATAATGGTTCAAGAACCATGGTTATGGGTTATGGACACCTATTACTTGTAAAATGGATATTCGTAGGCTATTGGACATGGCTAGTAGTTATAATGGTACAAGGGCCATCGATATGAGTTATGGACATGTAGTGGTTATAATGATTCACTGGCCTTGGTTATGGGTTATGGACACCTATTACTTGTAAAATGGATATCTATAGGCTACTGGTCATGGTTACTAGTAATAATGGTTCATGGGCCATCAGTATCAGTTATGGACATCTAGTGGTTATAATGGTTCAAGAACCATGGTTATGGGTTATGGACACCTATTACTTGTAAAATGGATATTTATAGGCTATTGGACATGGCTAGTAGTTATAATGGTTCAAGGGCCATCAGTGTCAGTTATGAACATCTAGTGGTTATAATGGTACGACGACGATTGTTATGGGTAATGGACACCTATTACTTGTAAAATAGTTATCTATAGGCTATTGGTCATGGCTAGTAGTTATAATGGTTCAAGGGCCATCGATATGAGTTATGGACATGTAGTGGTTTAAATGGTTCAATGGCCTTGGTTGTGGGTTATGGACACCCATTACTTGTAAAATGTATATCTATAGGCTATTGGTCATGGCTAGTAGTAATAATGGTTCAAGGGCCATCAGTATCAGTTATGGACATCTAGTTGTTATAATGGTTCAAGGACCATGGTTATGGGTTATGGACACCTATTACTTGTAAAATGGATATCTATAGGCTATTGGTCATGGCTAGTAGTTATAATGGTTCAAGGGCCATCGATATGAGTTATGGACATGTAGTGGTTATAATGGTTCACTGGCCTTGGTTATGGGTTAAGGACACCTATTACTTGTAAAATCGACATCTATAGGCTATTGGTCATGGCTACTAGTTATAATGCTTCAAGGGCTATCAGTATCAGTTATGGACATCTAGTGGTTATCTTGGTTCAAGAACCATGGTTATGGGTTATGGTCACCTATTACTTGTAAAATGGATATCTGTAGGCTATTGGACATGGCTAGTAGTTATAATGGTTCAAGGGCCATCAGTATCAGTTATGGACATCTAGTGGTTATAATGATTCAAGGACCATGGTTATGGGTTATGGACACCTATTACTTATAAAATGGATATCTATAGGCTATTGGTCATGGCTAGTAGTTTTAATGGTTCAAGGGCCATCGATATGAGTTATGGACATGTAGTGGTTATAATGGTTCACTGGCCTTGGTTATGGGTTATGGACACCTATTACTTGTAAAATGGATATCTATAGGCTACTGGTCATGGTTACTAGTTATAATGGTTCATGGGCCATCAGTATCAGTTATGGATATCTAGTGG
This sequence comes from Calendula officinalis, assembly GCA_963853835.1. Classification (NCBI taxonomy): domain Eukaryota; kingdom Viridiplantae; phylum Streptophyta; class Magnoliopsida; order Asterales; family Asteraceae; genus Calendula; species Calendula officinalis. The sequence goes on from OY970820.1 coordinate 57,577,814, forward strand.
TTATAATGGTTCAAGAACCATGGTTATGGGTTATGGACACCTATTACTTGTAAAATGGATATTTATAGGCTATTGGACATGGCTAGTAGTTATAATGGTTCAAGGGCCATCAGTGTCAGTTATGAACATCTAGTGGTTATAATGGTTCGACGACGATTGTTATGGGTAATGGACACCTATTACTTGTAAAATGGTTATCTATAGGCTATTGGTCATGGCTAGTAGTTATAATGGTTCAAGGGCCATCGATATGAGTTATGGACATGTAGTGGTTATAATGGTTCAATGGCCTTGGTTGTGGGTTATGGACACCTATTACTTGTAAAATGTATATCTATAGGCTATTGGTCATGGCTAGTAGTAATAATGGTTCAAGGGCCATCAGTATCAGTTATGGACATCTAGTTGTTATAATGGTTCAAGGACCATGGTTATGGGTTATGGACACCTATTACTTGTAAAATGGATATCTATAGGCTATTGGTCATGGCTAGTAGTTATAATGGTTCAAGGGCCATCGATATGAGTTATGGACATGTAGTGGTTATAATGGTTCACTGGCCTTGGTTATGGGTTATGGACACCTATTACTTGTAAAATGGGTATTTATAGGCTATTGGTCATGGCTAGTAGTTATAATTGTTCAAGGACCATCAATATCAGTTATGGACAACTACTGGTTATAATGGTTCAAGGACCATGGTTATGGGTTATGGACACCTATTACTTGTAAAATGGATATCTATAGGCTATTGGTCATGGCTAGTAGTTATAATGATTCAAGGGCCATCGATATGAGTTACGGACATGTAGTGGTTATAATGATTCACTGGCCTTGGTTATGGGTTATGGACACCTATTACTTGTAAAATGGATATCTATAGGCTACTGGTCATGGTTACTAGTTATAATGGTTCATGGGCCATCAGTATCAGTTATGGACATCTAGTGGTTATAATGGTTCAAGAACCATGGTTATGGGTTATGGACAGCTATTACTTGTAAAATGGATATTTATAGGCTATTGGACATGGCTAGTAGTTATAATGGTTCAAGGGCCATCAGTGTCAGTTATGAACATCTAGTGGTTATAATGGTTCGACGACGATTGTTATGGGTAATGGACACCTATTACTTGTAAAATAGTTATCTATAGGCTATTGGTCATGGCTAGTAGTTATAATGGTTCAAGGGCCATCGATATGAGTTATGGACATGTAGTGGTTATAATGGTTCAATGGCCTTGGTTGTGGGTTATGGACACCTATTACTTGTAAAATGTATATCTATAGGCTATTGGTCATGGCTAGTAGTAATAATGGTTCAAGGGCCATCAGTATCAGTTATGGACATCTAGTTGTTATAATGGTTCAAGGACCATGGTTATGGGTTATGGACACCTATTACTTGTAAAATGGATATCTATAGGCTATTGGTCATGGCTAGTAGTTATAATGGTTCAAGGGCCATCGATATGAGTTATGGACATGTAGTGGTTATAATGGTTCACTGGCCTTGGTTATGGGTTAAGGACACCTATTACTTGTAAAATCGACATCTATAGGCTATTGGTCATGGCTACTAGTTATAATGCTTCAAGGGCTATCAGTATCAGTTATGGACATCTAGTGGTTATCTTGGTTCAAGAACCATGGTTATGGGTTATGGTCACCTATTACTTGTAAAATGGATATCTGTAGGCTATTGGACATGGCTAGTAGTTATAATGGTTCAAGGGCCATCAGTATCAGTTATGGACATCTAGTGGTTATAATGATTCAAGGACCATGGTTATGGGTTATGGACACCTATTACTTATAAAATGGATATCTATAGGCTATTGGTCATGGCTAGTAGTTATAATGGTTCAAGGGCCATCGATATGAGTTATGGACATGTAGTGGTTATAATGGTTCACTGGCCTTGGTTATGGGTTATGGACACCTATTACTTGTAAAATGGATATCTATAGGCTACTGGTCATGGTTACTAGTTATAATGGTTCATGGGCCATCAGTATCAGTTATGGATATCTAGTGGTTATAATGGTTCAAGAACCATGGTTATGGGTTATGGACACCTATTACTTGTAAAATGGATATTTATAGGCTATTGGACATGGCTAGTAGTTATAATGGTTCAAGGGCCATCAGTTTCAGTTATGAACATCTAGTGGTTATAATGGTTCGACGACGATTGTTATGGGTAATGGACACCTATTACTTGTAAAATGGTTATCTATAGGCTATTGGTCATGGCTAGTAGTTATAATGGTTCAAGGGCCATCGATATGAGTTATGGACATGTAGTGGTTATAATGGTTCAATGGCCTTGGTTGTGGGTTATGGACACCTATTACTTGTAAAATGTATATCTATAGGCTATTGGTCATGGCTAGTAGTAATAATGGTTCAAGGGCCATCAGTATCAGTTATGGACATCTAGTTGTTATAATGGTTCAAGGACCATGGTTATGGGTTATGGACACCTATTACTTGTAAAATGGATATCTATAGGCTATTGGTCATGGCTAGTAGTTATAATGGTTCAAGGGCCATCGATATGAGTTATGGACATGTAGTGGTTATAATGGTTCACTGGCCTTGGTTATGGGTTATGGACACCTATTACTTGTAAAATGGGTATTTATAGGCTATTGGTCATGGCTAGTAGTTATAATTGTTCAAGGACCATCAATATCAGTTATGGACAACTACTGGTTATAATGGTTCAAGGACCATGGTTATGGGTTATGGACACCTATTACTTGTAAAATGGATATCTATAGGCTATTGGTCATGGCTAGTAGTTATAATGGTTCAAGGGCCATCGATATGAGTTACGGACATGTAGTGGTTATAATGGTTCACTGGCCTTGGTTATGGGTTATGGACACCTATTACTTGTAAAATGGATATCTATAGGCTACTGGTCATGGTTACTAGTTATAATGGTTCATGGGCCATCAGTATCAGTTATGGACATCTAGTGGTTATAATGGTTCAAGAACCATGGTTATGGGTTATGGACAGCTATTACTTGTAAAATGGATATTTATAGGCTATTGGACATGGCTAGTAGTTATAATGGTTCAAGGGCCATCAGTGTCAGTTATGAACATCTAGTGGTTATAATGGTTCGACGACGATTGTTATGGGTAATGGACACCTATTACTTGTAAAATAGTTATCTATAGGCTATTGGTCATGGCTAGTAGTTATAATGGTTCAAGGGCCATCGATATGAGTTATGGACATGTAGTGGTTATAATGGTTCAATGGCCTTGGTTGTGGGTTATGGACACCTATTACTTGTAAAATGTATATCTATAGGCTATTGGTCATGGCTAGTAGTAATAATGGTTCAAGGGCCATCAGTATCAGTTATGGACATCTAGTTGTTATAATGGTTCAAGGACCATGGTTATGGGTTATGGACACCTATTACTTGTAAAATGGATATCTATAGGCTATTGGTCATGGCTAGTAGTTATAATGGTTCAAGGGCCATCGATATGAGTTATGGACATGTAGTGGTTATAATGGTTCACTGCCTTGGTTATGGGTTAAGGACACCTATTACTTGTAAAATCGACATCTATAGGCTATTGGTCATGGCTACTAGTTATAATGCTTCAAGGGCCATCAGTATCAGTTATGGACATCTAGTGGTTATCTTGGTTCAAGAACCATGGTTATGGGTTATGGTCACCTATTACTTGTAAAATGGATATCTGTAGGCTATTGGACATGGCTAGTAGTTATAATGGTTCAAGGGCCATCAGTGTCAGTTATGAACATCTAGTGGTTATAATGGTTCGACGACGATTGTTATGGGTAATGGACACCTATTACTTGTAAAATGGTTATCTATAGGCTATTGGTCATGGCTAGTAGTTATAATGGTTCAAGGGCCATCGATATGAGTTATGGACATGTAGTGGTTATAATGGTTCAATGGCCTTGGTTGTGGGTTATGGACACCTATTACTTGTAAAATGTATATCTATAGGCTATTGGTCATGGCTAGTTGTAATAATGGTTCAAGGGCCATCAGTATCAGTTATGGACATCTAGTTGTTATAATGGTTCAAGGACCATGGTTATGGGTTATGGTCACCTATTACTTGTAAAATGGATATCTGTAGGCTATTGGACATGGCTAGTAGTTATAATGGTTCAAGGGCCATCAGTATCAGTTATGGACATCTAGTGGTTATAATGATTCAAGGACCATGGTTATGGGTTATGGACACCTATTACTTGTAAAATGGATATCTATAGGCTATTGGTCATGGCTAGTACTTATAATGGTTCAAGGGCCATCGATATGAGTTATGGACATGTAGTGGTTATAATGGTTCACTGGCCTTGGTTATGGGTTATGGACACCTATTACTTGTAAAATGGATATCTATAGGCTACTGGTCATGGTTACTAGTTATAATGGTTCATGGGCCATCAGTATCAGTTATGGACATCTAGTGGTTATAATGGTTCAAGAACCATGGTTATGGGTTATGGACACCTATTAGTTGTAAAATGGATATTTATAGGCTATTGGACATGGCTAGTAGTTATAATGGTTCAAGGGCCATCAGTGTCAGTTATGAACATCTAGTGGTTATAATGGTTCGACGACGATTGTTATGGGTAATGGACACCTATTACTTGTAAAATGGTTATCTATAGGCTATTGGTCATGGCTAGTAGTTATAATGGTTCAAGGGCCATCGATGTGAGTTATGGACATGTAGTGGTTATAATGGTTCAATGGCCTTGGTTGTGGGTTATGGACACCTATTACTTGTAAAATGTATATCTATAGGCTATTGGTCATGGCAAGTAGTAATAATGGTTCAAGGGCCATCAGTATCAGTTATGGACATCTAGTTGTTATAATGGTTCAAGGACCATGGTTATGGGTTATGGACACCTATTACTTGTAAAATGGATATCTATAGGCTATTGGTCATGGCTAGTAGTTATAATGGTTCAAGGGCCATCGATATGAGTTATGGACATGTAGTGGTTATAATGGTTCACTGGCCTTGGTTATGGGTTATGGACACCTATTACTTGTAAAATGGGTATTTATAGGCTATTGGTCATGGCTAGTAGTTATAATTGTTCAAGGACCATCAATATCAGTTATGGACAACTACTGGTTATAATGGTTCAAGGACCATGGTTATGGGTTATCGACACCTATTACTTGTAAAATGGATATCTATAGGCTATTGGTCATGGCTAGTAGTTATAATGGTTCAAGGGCCATCGATATGAGTGTGACATCCGTGAAAAACTAGGTTTTCAAGTTTGCTACTAAATACTGTAATATGAATTTTAGTAAGTAAACATAATCTATTATGGTTAAATTATAATAATAAAAGTGTTAGTTATCATATGTATCTTGACAACATGCTTGAAATCCCTAGTAAGACGTATAAACATTTTAGTCGTGTTATAAAGTTCCAAGGTGCAACAATTTATATTAAATCGCAACCAAAGTAACAATAAATGTTAAAATACATATAATTATATGTAATAATGTAAATTTTAACTTAAGATAACATAACTAAAAACTAGAGCAAATAACCTTAATTTAACACATCATTTTACAACCTTTATTAGACATATATCTAACAAATACTTAAATACATATATAATATACAAAATACTATAAAAATAATAATAATAATAACAATAATAATATAGTAAAAATGCAGATTTTAAACCACACAACCCACATGCAAACTCAAAATACTCTCTCCAATCTCTAAAATCCGGATTCCACACATACACTTACATTCTTCCACCAAAATCTTCATAACTTTTGATCTACAACTCCAAATCTAGTGATTCAAATTGCCAAATCACCATAACAACTTCCTCTACAACATTTAACCTTTAAAACACCCAAACTTTAACTGAAAGTCAGTCGAAATATATCTTCAAAGAGGCTGTCCAGTTTTGTGTTCTTCAACATTCTTATGTAAGTCGATTTCCTTGTATTTCTTGCACTTTTCTTATGTTTTTCTTGCATCTTTCTCCATGTTTCTTGAGTTTTTCTATCCATGAAAGGCACTTAGGTGTCTAGATGGTAGATTACACACCAATGTCTTCAAGATATCCAATAAAGGTGGTAATCCATGATCCATACATCAAAAACTCAAGAACATAAAGTTTGATGTACATGCATGTAACTTTTTCTTACAAATCTTAGATGTTTAATGACATGCATGTGTTTATAAAAATTAATATATGATTTTGAGCTAAAAATAATCTTGCATGATCCTAAATAAGTGTTAAAAGCAACGATTTAAACCATTGGATGTAGAGAAATGGCTAGAACACTTAAAACCTTCAAAACTTTTATTTTTGAAATCTGGCAGATTGCATGCATGTACTTAATTCGGCCATATCTTGAGTTTTAACCATTTAAAATACATGATTCTTTTTCTCAAAGTTAGTTTTATGTCTTATCTTTCCAACCCATTTAATTTCATGCCAAAATATTGAGTTTTGACCCACGAAACCCTACCCACAAGTTAGATGTGTAAACAGACTAGCTGAGCAGAATAAAACTCGAATTTAAACCGATATATCTCTTTCATAAAACCTTTAAAATACATGATTTTTCTTCTGGAATTTAATTTAAAGAGTTATCTTTTAAATGCAGCTAGTTTCAACGAAAAACATAAAGATTTGACCTCCCAACCAAACATGCAAAGGTAAGTGTGCATTGAAAAGAGTGCTGGCAGATTTTTACATGCAACTTTAAGTAATTATAGCTCCCTCATAAAGCATGCAAATGCAATGATTCTTTCTCTAAACTTTAGTTCAATGAGTTAGCTTTAAAACCCCGTAAAATATAAAGAAAAACTCGAATATTTGATACCCCAAATAGGTCAAACAAAATCAGTGTGCAAACTCATTTGAAGTTACTGATACATACATTTATAAAATATAATTAAAATAGTTATATAACATCAAAAATAATAAAACTTATGCTAAAAGTTCCCTAAGACACTAAATAATAACATATAAAAAGTTGGTAAATTAAATCATTTGTTATGATATTAAAATAACTTGTGGAAGTGGACTAAAAATCTGGACAGCAACAAACATTTAGCTTTAGATGTGAGAAAAGTGACTTTTAAGAAATATTGGACTATGTAGCACATAAAGTATAATATTTTACAATATACAAGTTAATTATAATATAAAACATGTAAAATAGAAATATAAACTCAAATGAGCATATAAGTATAAAGTGCATACCAACAAGAATAAGACTTATAAGTATACATTTTTAGGAAATACAAAAATTAACATATAAATAAAGGTGAAACTAAACATATCTATATATATAAAGTAAGTAGGATTATATATATAAACTAATATACTACAGAAAGGACTATAAATATTAAAAACTTATAACTATAATTGATAAAAATGTACATCTCAATAAGTTCACCATTTTCCCTAAGAAAATTCTTAAAATAAACCTTAAATACTGTATATAGATAGTCTAAGATTTTATGAAGTTTTAATAGCTAAATAATATTTTATCCCTAAGGTTAGACATAGACTAATATTCAATTCCATTAATATAGGAAGGATTTAAGTCGGACTGAGCATCAAACGGAAAATTGTTGGATACAGCTACACACTGTGAGTATCATAGCCCCTTTTTACTTTGTTTTTAAATATTTTGGGGTGAAAAGCATGTTATAAAGTTTTAATGGTTGCTCTATGATTGAAAAATGTTGTTATTGAATTAAATTGTTTGTGCACTATGTTATGGATGCTAAAATGCAATTGCTTGAGTTAAAAAGTGTAAGTCCCCGAAACGTGGAATTAAAATTTAGTGACACTACCATTAACTCGAAGGGGGGCCTGCGGTTTTGTGGATAGCGCTATTAGGGTTTGGACATCCCCACTTAAGGTCGACGGGCCTTGGGTGCACATTTCCTAAAATTAAAAGTTGGGTTCTACACATGTGAGAAATTGCTCACCGCTGAGGTAGGACTGGTTACATTAGGGGCATCGTTGTCTGAATGGTTTGGTAGTGGCTCATGGCGGATAATTGCTAGCGTATTGTGACTTGTGCTAAAAATATATTTGAGCAACCAGTTACTTAATGTCTTGTGAACAAAAGTTTCACAATAACAACTTATGGATACTAATTTAATTTTTGTTTATCAAAAACCTATGAACTCACCAACTCTTTGTAGTTGACCTTTTTAACTCATGCTTTTCAGGTATAAACAAGTAAGTGTTGGCATGTAGGTGCATTTTGTGTGACGACATCAACATCAAGAAATTTTAAAATCCTTTATCATCAACTTTATCTATTGTGAATTTTGGGAACAAATTTGGTTGTAATAATTTAATTTTTGAACTACTTTTGATTAATGTTGTAGTTGGTGTTGTTTATTACCTCATGCTATGAAACCTTATGCTGTTGTATCTCGTGTTTCCGCTTTAGCGGGGTGTGACAGATTTGGTATCAGAGCCTAAGGTTATAGAGAATGCCGATTTTCTTATGAAAACCTAAAACTATAACCAAAAATTTTCAAACAATTTTCAAAAAGGTTTCCCAAAATAAAATAAAATAAAATAAAATAAATTTTGTTTAAACTTGGAAGGCATGATTTTGTGTGTGTTTGCATAAACATTGCATACCCTAGGCACTCACAATTGCACAATTAGCTATTAAGTTAGTTATTATCACATTTAATACTTGGTAGATCTTACGTGGCACAAACCCTATATTCTAAGATTAGCCTCAATACTTTGGTTTAACATCAAGTCATAACCCACTAGTTATGGTACACATGAGGTGAAAAATACTGCTAATTCTCGGGAGATAAATGATCCTTTTGATGACGTACTTTGAGTAGTAATTAAATACTCATAGAGACCTCTAAAATTTAGATGATTATTTTTTTTTTCCTGTTATTGATACAATTATCTTTTAGAGGAAAGTAATCTTACTCTATTAGCCTAACTAATGGCTCAAATTGAAAAGTTTATCAATAATATAACAATAAATATTGTGGACACTCAATAGAGAGCAGCTATGTATCTGCATAAGAAGTGAGTTTCGACAGAGCTACTAGCGAATGTCCTTGTGCGTCAATAATGTAGTTCACTCCCATAGGTTCACAAATTAAAGTTAACTTTAAGGAGCTAGCATTGTAATATCGAAGAAAGTGATGTTAGGAGCATCGTATAAAGCATGGGAGCAGACACCATGTGTCGTCACTAATATACACTTCGGACGTACTTCCGTCATGAATCACAAATACTATAATCCTTTATAAAAGAATATAAGTGTAGGATATAGTAGAATCGTTAATATGATCACTGAATTGCATATGTTACGTATACGATAGAGGTGCATGTAAGAATAAAATTGCAAAAAAAAAATAATAATAATAATAATAAAAATAAAATAAAATAAAATTTTAAATAAATAAATAATAACATCCATTGATTGTAAATAAATTAGATGTCATTAGTTAAAATAAGGCATCATAATGAAGGATAAATCATCTATAAATATATAAGAATTTGAAGAAGATAATTATATTTATGAAAGGAAGTATGAAGTGATAATGATAAGGAAATATTGTATGATGTGATCATAAAAACGTCTGGCCAACGTGTTTATAATTACAAGATACAATATCGAGTTATCAAAGTCACTGATTATTGAACGAATTGATGAATAAAAGAGTTGTATACAAGTAGTATCTATAATATTAAAATAAGCGGCCGATTGAAATTAAGCAAGATTAATAGTTAACCAAGTCAATAAAATAACATAAAGAAATAAAGATAAGTCAAGGCCGGAGGATAAACTTACTTGACTAATAATGTGAAATTAGATTAGTGATCAGTTTTGAGTGACCTTTGATGAGAAAGATAATAATGATGATGGTGATAAAGTTCGATGACCCCGGTTTATAATAAAGTTTATATTGGTATCAAAATACTCAAGAAGGAGTTTGTAGAAGAAATATATAATAATGAAAGATTAAGAAAATGAAGTAAATATTCAAATGGTTAACGTCAAACTATGAATTTAGCGGAGGTGAAAGTCCCTAATAAAAGAAAAGAGAAATAAATTCGATGAGCGTAAACTTTACTATATACATGGCGGAGGATTAATAAATAAATAATTGTTTCGCAAAATTTTTATAAAGTAAATGCTAAGAAAATAGAAGCATTAAGGATGTGTCATATCATATAATAGAATAATTACAATAATATGTGAGATGAACAATAGTATATAAATTTTGATAATACTAACTAAAAAAAAATTAAATAAATAATAAATAAATTATAAATAAATAAAAATACTTTAAAATTATGAGTTATCCTGAGATTTGAGTGAAACATGGATGTGAAGTATGATTTTGGTTTAAATTCTAATAAATTTTATTTTAACCATGGTTAGTAAAAAAATATATATATATATATATATATATATATATATATATATATATATATATATATATATATATATATATATATATATATATATATATATATATATATATATATATATATATATATATATATATATATATATATATATATATATATATATATATATATATATATATATATATATATATATATATATATAATAATAATAATAATAATAATCTACTTTAATGAATAATGAGATCTATAATTGGTCACGGGAATCACAAAGGAATAAAGAAATATAAAGACCTAACATTAAAAGGATGAAAAGTATAGATTTATTGATACCAATGATATATAAAACCTGATAAATGAATGACAGAGATGAGTGAGTTAGACTCATTGATAACGTAATTTTAAGAAGTTTGAATTAGGTGTACTAAAGAAAGAAATGATAGTGACAAGTAAGACATTATAAAAAGAAATAATGAGGATGACAAGAACAAATTTATATCCGTTAGAATTTAAAATTGTCATTCAAGAAATGAGGATTACTATCGAGAATGAATAATAAACAAATAGTTAATGAACCAGTTCATGAGTAAATAGAGTTATGCAGAAGATAAAAATGATATGTGAGTTGAAGTCAGTTCATGAAGTAAGTGGAGGACCATATCTACATGTTGGTAAAGAAGTGAGCCGAAACTTTCAAAAAGGAGAGTGGAACATGAATATATGCATCAAGAACAAGATTAGAACATTAATAAGTGAAAATATATAATAACTCTATCGCATCTATATCTTTTATATATAAGTTGTGGTACAAGGATAATCAAGTTATATGAAAGATATAATTCACGAAAGTAATTAAGACCAAGAATTAATTATTTGAAAACAACTATCGGTACTTTAGAGTATATGTGCAGTGATATGATACATATGTAGTATAGTTATGAAATATAAATACATGAGAAATAATAAATAGCTAAATATGTAGTCGAATTATAGTAGACACTGATAGATACGATATATAAAAGAAGTTTATTTTAAAATTAATATCTTCATAGTAGAATCAATAAAGTAAATAATAAGTGAAATGAGACCAAAATGGTGTCCAATGCAATAATAAGGAAAAATATATATATATATATATATATTAAAAGGGTATGAGCATTATGAGGGGTCGTTCATACGAATCTAAGGACTTGAATCTTTGAAACGTAAAAAAAAAAAATAAAAAAAAATAAAATAAAATAAAATTAAAAAATAAAATTAAAAAAAATTCAAAATATTTCATAAATATATGCTACATGCTTGTGCAATAGATATTAGATGAAGTTGGATACTCATCTTCCACTAGTTGAGTTCTTATATAAAAATAATTATCACATTATAAATTAGTTTGCTCCGTATGACACTTAATATGTGAATAAGTTTCGTTTGCCACTTAATTTGTTGGAAATTGGCTATAGACAACTAACTAATCATAGATCGTACAAAAGGCTACTAACAAGATCTTAATTACCAAGGATAGATTTAAGGAGACAAGAGATCGTCATAAGAGTTGTGCATATAGTCACATGAAACCTATAGAATTCCAAATGAGTGATAAAATGCTTCAAAATGTATCACCATTGTAAGGAATTATTCTTCAGAAACAAAAGCAACCGAACCAAATTTCTAAAGAGCAAAATAGGGATGTCAATTAATAAATTTCGGGACGAAATTTCTCTAACTAGGGGAGATTGTGACATCCGTGAAAAACTAGGTTTTCAAGTTTGCTACTAAATACTGTAATATGAATTTTAGTAAGTAAACATAATCTATTATGGTTAAATTATAATAATAAAAGTGTTAGTTATCATATGTATCTTGACAACATGCTTGAAATCCCTAGTAAGACGTATAAACATTTTAGTCGTGTTATAAAGTTCCAAGGTGCAACAATTTATATTAAATCGCAACCAAAGTAACAATAAATGTTAAAATACATATAATTATATGTAATAATGTAAATTTTAACTTAAGATAACATAACTAAAAACTAGAGCAAATAACCTTAATTTAACACATCATTTTACAACCTTTATTAGACATATATCTAACAAATACTTAAATACATATATAATATACAAAATACTATAAAAATAATAATAATAATAACAATAATAATATAGTAAAAATGCAGATTTTAAACCACACAACCCACATGCAAACTCAAAATACTCTCTCCAATCTCTAAAATCCGGATTCCACACATACACTTACATTCTTCCACCAAAATCTTCATAACTTTTGATCTACAACTCCAAATCTAGTGATTCAAATTGCCAAATCACCATAACAACTTCCTCTACAACATTTAACCTTTAAAACACCCAAACTTTAACTGAAAGTCAGTCGAAATATATCTTCAAAGAGGCTGTCCAGTTTTGTGTTCTTCAACATTCTTATGTAAGTCGATTTCCTTGTATTTCTTGCACTTTTCTTATGTTTTTCTTGCATCTTTCTCCATGTTTCTTGAGTTTTTCTATCCATGAAAGGCACTTAGGTGTCTAGATGGTAGATTACACACCAATGTCTTCAAGATATCCAATAAAGGTGGTAATCCATGATCCATACATCAAAAACTCAAGAACATAAAGTTTGATGTACATGCATGTAACTTTTTCTTACAAATCTTAGATGTTTAATGACATGCATGTGTTTATAAAAATTAATATATGATTTTGAGCTAAAAATAATCTTGCATGATCCTAAATAAGTGTTAAAAGCAACGATTTAAACCATTGGATGTAGAGAAATGGCTAGAACACTTAAAACCTTCAAAACTTTTATTTTTGAAATCTGGCAGATTGCATGCATGTACTTAATTCGGCCATATCTTGAGTTTTAACCATTTAAAATACATGATTCTTTTTCTCAAAGTTAGTTTTATGTCTTATCTTTCCAACCCATTTAATTTCATGCCAAAATATTGAGTTTTGACCCACGAAACCCTACCCACAAGTTAGATGTGTAAACAGACTAGCTGAGCAGAATAAAACTCGAATTTAAACCGATATATCTCTTTCATAAAACCTTTAAAATACATGATTTTTCTTCTGGAATTTAATTTAAAGAGTTATCTTTTAAATGCAGCTAGTTTCAACGAAAAACATAAAGATTTGACCTCCCAACCAAACATGCAAAGGTAAGTGTGCATTGAAAAGAGTGCTGGCAGATTTTTACATGCAACTTTAAGTAATTATAGCTCCCTCATAAAGCATGCAAATGCAATGATTCTTTCTCTAAACTTTAGTTCAATGAGTTAGCTTTAAAACCCCGTAAAATATAAAGAAAAACTCGAATATTTGATACCCCAAATAGGTCAAACAAAATCAGTGTGCAAACTCATTTGAAGTTACTGATACATACATTTATAAAATATAATTAAAATAGTTATATAACATCAAAAATAATAAAACTTATGCTAAAAGTTCCCTAAGACACTAAATAATAACATATAAAAAGTTGGTAAATTAAATCATTTGTTATGATATTAAAATAACTTGTGGAAGTGGACTAAAAATCTGGACAGCAACAAACATTTAGCTTTAGATGTGAGAAAAGTGACTTTTAAGAAATATTGGACTATGTAGCACATAAAGTATAATATTTTACAATATACAAGTTAATTATAATATAAAACATGTAAAATAGAAATATAAACTCAAATGAGCATATAAGTATAAAGTGCATACCAACAAGAATAAGACTTATAAGTATACATTTTTAGGAAATACAAAAATTAACATATAAATAAAGGTGAAACTAAACATATCTATATATATAAAGTAAGTAGGATTATATATATAAACTAATATACTACAGAAAGGACTATAAATATTAAAAACTTATAACTATAATTGATAAAAATGTACATCTCAATAAGTTCACCATTTTCCCTAAGAAAATTCTTAAAATAAACCTTAAATACTGTATATAGATAGTCTAAGATTTTATGAAGTTTTAATAGCTAAATAATATTTTATCCCTAAGGTTAGACATAGACTAATATTCAATTCCATTAATATAGGAAGGATTTAAGTCGGACTGAGCATCAAACGGAAAATTGTTGGATACAGCTACACACTGTGAGTATCATAGCCCCTTTTTACTTTGTTTTTAAATATTTTGGGGTGAAAAGCATGTTATAAAGTTTTAATGGTTGCTCTATGATTGAAAAATGTTGTTATTGAATTAAATTGTTTGTGCACTATGTTATGGATGCTAAAATGCAATTGCTTGAGTTAAAAAGTGTAAGTCCCCGAAACGTGGAATTAAAATTTAGTGACACTACCATTAACTCGAACGGGGGCCTGCGGTTTTGTGGATAGCGCTATTAGGGTTTGGACATCCCCACTTAAGGTCGACGGGCCTTGGGTGCACATTTCCTAAAATTAAAAGTTGGGTTCTACACATGTGAGAAATTGCTCACCGCTGAGGTAGGACTGGTTACATTAGGGGCATCGTTGTCTGAATGGTTTGGTAGTGGCTCATGGCGGATAATTGCTAGCGTATTGTGACTTGTGCTAAAAATATATTTGAGCAACCAGTTACTTAATGTCTTGTGAACAAAAGTTTCACAATAACAACTTATGGATACTAATTTAATTTTTGTTTATCAAAAACCTATGAACTCACCAACTCTTTGTAGTTGACCTTTTTAACTCATGCTTTTCAGGTATAAACAAGTAAGTGTTGGCATGTAGGTGCATTTTGTGTGACGACATCAACATCAAGAAATTTTAAAATCCTTTATCATCAACTTTATCTATTGTGAATTTTGGGAACAAATTTGGTTGTAATAATTTAATTTTTGAACTACTTTTGATTAATGTTGTAGTTGGTGTTGTTTATTACCTCATGCTATGAAACCTTATGCTGTTGTATCTCGTGTTTCCGCTTTAGCGGGGTGTGACAATGAGTTACGGACATGTAGTGGTTATAATGGTTCACTGGCCTTGGTTATGGGTTATGGACACCTATTACTTGTAAAATGGATATCTATAGGCTACTGGTCATGGTTACTAGTTATAATGGTTCATGGGCCATCAGTATCAGTTATGGACATCTAGTGGTTATAATGGTTCAAGAACCATGGTTATGGGTTATGGACAGCTATTACTTGTAAAATGGATATTTATAGGCTATTGGACATGGCTAGTAGTTATAATGGTTCAAGGGCCATCAGTGTCAGTTATGAACATCTAGTGGTTATAATGGTTCGACGACGATTGTTATGGGTAATGGACACCTATTACTTGTAAAATAGTTATCTATAGGCTATTGGTCATGGCTAGTAGTTATAATGGTTCAAGGGCCATCGATATGAGTTATGGACATGTAGTGGTTATAATGGTTCAATGGCCTTGGTTGTGGGTTATGGACACCTATTAATTGTGAAATGTATATCTATAGGCTATTGGTCATGGCTAGTAGTAATAATGGTTCAAGGGCCATCAGTATCAGTTATGGACATCTAGTTGTTATAATGGTTCAAGGACCACGGTTATGGGTTATGGACACCTATTACTTGTAAAATGGATATCTATAGGCTATTGGTCATGGCTAGTAGTTATAATGGTTCAAGGGCCATCGATATGAGTTATGGACATGTAGTGGTTATAATGGTTCACTGGCCTTGGTTATGGGTTAAGGACACCTATTACTTGTAAAATCGACATCTATAGGCTATTGGTCATGGCTACTAGTTATAATGCTTCAAGGGCCATCAGTATCAGTTATGGACATCTAGTGGTTATCTTGGTTCAAGAACCATGGTTATGGGTTATGGTCACCTATTACTTGTAAAATGGATATCTGTAGGCTATTGGACATGGCTAGTAGTTATAATGGTTCAAGGGCCATCAGTATCAGTTATGGACATCTAGTGGTTATAATGATTCAAGGACCATGGTTATGGGTTATGGACACCTATTACTTTTAAAATGGATATCTATAGGCTATTGGTCATGGCTAGTAGTTATAATGGTTCAAGGGCCATCGATATGAGTTATGGACATGTAGTGGTTACAATGGTTCACTGGCCTTGGTTATGGGTTATGGACACCTACTACTTGTAAAATGGATATTTATAGGCTATTGGTCATGGCTAGTAGTTATAATTGTTCAAGGACCATCAATATCAGTTATTGACAACTACTGGTTATAATGGTTCAAGGACCATGGTTATGGGTTATGGACACCTATTACTTGTAAAATGGATATATATAGGCTATTGGTCATGGCTAGTAGTTATAATGGTTCAAGGGCCATCGATATGAGTTACGGACATGTAGTGGTTATAATGGTTCACTGGCCTTGGTTATGGGTTATGGACACCTATTACTTGTAAAATGGATATCTATAGGCTACTGGTCATGGTTACTAGTTATAATGGTTCATGGGCCATCAGTATCAGTTATGGACATCTAGTGGTTATAATGGTTCAAGAACCATGGTTATGGGTTATGGACACCTATTACTTGTAAAATGGATATTTATAGGCTATTGGACATGGCTAGTAGTTATAATGGTTCAAGGGCCATCAGTGTCAGTTATGAACATCTAGTGGTTATAATGGTTCGACGACGATTGTTATGGGTAATGGACACCTATTACTTGTAAAATGGTTATCTATAGGCTATTGGTCATGGCTAGTAGTTATAATGGTTCAAGGGCCATCGATATGAGTTATGGACATGTAGTGGTTATAATGGTTCAATGGCCTTGGTTGTGGGTTATGGACACCTATTACTTGTAAAATGTATATCTATAGGCTATTGGTCATGGCTAGTAGTAATAATGGTTCAAGGGCCATCAGTATCAGTTATGGACATCTAGTTGTTATAATGGTTCAAGGACCATGGTTATGGGTTATGGACACCTATTACTTGTAAAATGGATATCTATAGGCTATTGGTCATGGCTAGTAGTTATAATGGTTCAAGGGCCATCGATATGAGTTATGGACATGTAGTGGTTATAATGGTTCACTGCCTTGGTTATGGGTTAAGGACACCTATTACTTGTAAAATCGACATCTATAGGCTATTGGTCATGGCTACTAGTTATAATGCTTCAAGGGCCATCAGTATCAGTTATGGACATCTAGTGGTTATCTTGGTTCAAGAACCATGGTTATGGGTTATGGTCACCTATTACTTGTAAAATGGATATCTGTAGGCTATTGGACATGGCTAGTAGTTATAATGGTTCAAGGGCCATCAGTGTCAGTTATGAACATCTAGTGGTTATAATGGTTCGACGACGATTGTTATGGGTAATGGACACATATTACTTGTAAAATGGTTATCTATAGGCTATTGGTCATGGCTAGTAGTTATAATGGTTCAAGGGCCATCGATATGAGTTATGGACATGTAGTGGTTATAATGGTTCAATGGCCTTGGTTGTGGGTTATGGACACCTATTACTTGTAAAATGTATATCTATAGGCTATTGGTCATGGCTAGTTGTAATAATGGTTCAAGGGCCATCAGTATCAGTTATGGACATCTAGTTGTTATAATGGTTCAAGGACCATGGTTATGGGTTATGGTCACCTATTACTTGTAAAATGGATATCCGTAGGCTATTGGACATGGCTAGTAGTTATAATGGTTC
The DNA here is from genome assembly GCA_963853835.1 of Calendula officinalis. Lineage (NCBI taxonomy): Eukaryota > Viridiplantae > Streptophyta > Magnoliopsida > Asterales > Asteraceae > Calendula > Calendula officinalis. The sequence goes on from OY970820.1 coordinate 57,595,927, forward strand.
AAGGGCCATCAGTATCAGTTATGGACATCTAGTGGTTATAATGATTCAAGGACCATGGTTATGGGTTATGGACACCCATTACTTGTAAAATGGATATCTATAGGCTATTGGTCATGGCTAGTACTTATAATGGTTCAAGGGCCATCGATATGAGTTATGGACATGTAGTGGTTATAATGGTTCACTGGCCTTGGTTATGGGTTATGGACACCTATTACTTGTAAAATGGATATCTATAGGCTACTGGTCATGGTTACTAGTTATAATGGTTCATGGGCCATCAGTATCAGTTATGGACATCTAGTGGTTATAATGGTTCAAGAACCATGGTTATGGGTTATGGACACCTATTACTTGTAAAATGGATATTTATAGGCTATTGGACATGGCTAGTAGTTATAATGGTTCAAGGGCCATCAGTGTCAGTTATGAACATCTAGTGGTTATAATGGTTCGACGACGATTGTTATGGTTAATGGACACTTATTACTTGTAAAATGGTTATCTATAGGCTATTGGTCATGGCTAGTAGTTATAATGGTTCAAGGGCCATCGATATGAGTTATGGACATGTAGTGGTTATAATGGTTCAATGGCCTTGGTTGTGGGTTATGGACACCTATTACTTGTAAAATGTATATCTATAGGCTATTGGTCATGGCAAGTAGTAATAATGGTTCAAGGGCCATCAGTATCAGTTATGGACATCTAGTTGTTATAATGGTTCAAGGACCATGGTTATGGGTTATGGACACCTATTACTTGTAAAATGGATATCTATAGGCTATTGGTCATGGCTAGTAGTTATAATGGTTCAAGGGCCATCGATATGAGTTATGGACATGTAGTGGTTATAATGGTTCACTGGCCTTGGTTATGGGTTATGGACACCTATTACTTGTAAAATGGGTATTTATAGGCTATTGGTCATGGCTAGTAGTTATAATTGTTCAAGGACCATCAATATCAGTTATGGACAACTACTGGTTATAATGGTTCAAGGACCATGGTTATGGGTTATCGACACCTATTACTTGTAAAATGGATATCTATAGGCTATTGGTCATGGCTAGTAGTTATAATGGTTCAAGGGCCATCGATATGAGTTATGGACATGTAGTGGTTATAATGGTTCACTGGCCTTGGTTATGGGTTATGGACACCTATTACTTGTAAAATGGATATCTATAGGCTACTGGTCATGGTTACTAGTTATAATGGTTCATGGGCCATCAGTATCAGTTATGGACATCTAGTGCTTATAATGGTTCAAGAACCATGGTTATGGGTTATGGACAGCTATTACTTGTAAAATGGATATTTATAGGCTATTGGACATGGCTAGTAGTTATAATGGTTCAAGGGCCATCAGTGTCAGTTATGAACATCTAGTGGTTATAATGGTTCGACGACGATTGTTATGGGTAATGGACACCTATTACTTGTAAAATAGTTATCTATAGGCTATTGGTCATGGCTAGTAGTTATAATGGTTCAAGGGCCATCGATATGAGTTATGGACATGTAGTGGTTATAATGGTTCAATGGCCTTGGTTGTGGGTTATGGACACCTATTAATTGTAAAATGTATATCTATAGGCTATTGGTCATGGCTAGTAGTAATAATGGTTCAAGGGCCATCAGTATCAGTTATGGACATCTAGTTGTTATAATGGTTCAAGGACCACGGTTATGGGTTATGGACACCTATTACTTGTAAAATGGATATCTATAGGCTATTGGTCATGGCTAGTAGTTATAATGGTTCAAGGGCCATCGATATGAGTTATGGACATGTAGTGGTTATAATGGTTCACTGGCCTTGGTTATGGGTTAAGGACACCTATTACTTGTAAAATCGACATCTATAGGCTATTGGTCATGGCTACTAGTTATAATGCTTCAAGGGCCATCAGTATCAGTTATGGACATCTAGTGGTTATCTTGGTTCAAGAACCATGGTTATGGGTTATGGTCACCTATTACTTGTAAAATGGATATCTGTAGGCTATTGGACATGGCTAGTAGTTATAATGGTTCAAGGGCCATCAGTATCAGTTATGGACATCTAGTGGTTATAATGATTCAAGGACCATGGTTATGGGTTATGGACACCTATTACTTTTAAAATGGATATTTATAGGCTATTGGTCATGGCTAGTAGTTATAATGGTTCAAGGGCCATCGATATGAGTTATGGACATGTAGTGGTTACAATGGTTCACTGGCCTTGGTTATGGGTTATGGACACCTACTACTTGTAAAATGGATATTTATAGGCTATTGCTCATGGCTAGTAGTTATAATTGTTCAAGGACCATCAATATCAGTTATTGACAACTACTGGTTATAATGGTTCAAGGACCATGGTTATGGGTTATGGACACCTATTACTTGTAAAATGGATATCTATAGGCTATTGGTCATGGCTAGTAGTTATAATGGTTCAAGGGCCATCGATATGAGTTACGGACATGTAGTGGTTATAATGGTTCACTGGCCTTGGTTATGGGTTATGGACACCTATTACTTGTAAAATGGATATCTATAGGCTACTGGTCATGGTTACTAGTTATAATGGTTCATGGGCCATCAGTATCAGTTATGGACATCTAGTGGTTATAATGATTCAAGAACCATGGTTATGGGTTATGGACACCTATTACTTGTAAAATGGATATTTATAGGCTATTGGACATGGCTAGTAGTTATAATGGTTCAAGGGCCATCAGTGTCAGTTATGAACATCTAGTGGTTATAATGGTTCGACGACGATTGTTATGGTTAATGGACACTTATTACTTGTAAAATGGTTATCTATAGGCTATTGGTCATGGCTAGTAGTTATAATGGTTCAAGGGCCATCGATATGAGTTATGGACATGTAGTGGTTATAATGGTTCAATGGCCTTGGTTGTGGGTTATGGACACCTATTACTTGTAAAATGTATATCTATAGGCTATTGGTCATGGCAAGTAGTAATAATGGTTCAAGGGCCATCAGTATCAGTTATGGACATCTAGTTGTTATAATGGTTCAAGGACCATGGTTATGGGTTATGGACACCTATTACTTGTAAAATGGATATCTATAGGCTATTGGTCATGGCTAGTAGTTATAATGGTTCAAGGGCCATCGATATGAGTTATGGACATGTAGTGGTTATAATGGTTCACTGGCCTTGGTTATGGGTTATGGACACCTATTACTTGTAAAATGGGTATTTATAGGCTATTGGTCATGGCTAGTAGTTATAATTGTTCAAGGACCATCAATATCAGTTATGGACAACTACTGGTTATAATGGTTCAAGGACCATGGTTATGGGTTATCGACACCTATTACTTGTAAAATGGATATCTATAGGCTATTGGTCATGGCTAGTAGTTATAATGGTTCAAGGGCCATCGATATGAGTTATGGACATGTAGTGGTTATAATGGTTCACTGGCCTTGGTTATGGGTTATGGACACCTATTACTTGTAAAATGGATATCTATAGGCTACTGGTCATGGTTACTAGTTATAATGGTTCATGGGCCATCAGTATCAGTTATGGACATCTAGTGCTTATAATGGTTCAAGAACCATGGTTATGGGTTATGGACAGCTATTACTTGTAAAATGGATATTTATAGGCTATTGGACATGGCTAGTAGTTATAATGGTTCAAGGGCCATCAGTGTCAGTTATGAACATCTAGTGGTTATAATGGTTCGACGACGATTGTTATGGGTAATGGACACCTATTACTTGTAAAATAGTTATCTATAGGCTATTGGTCATGGCTAGTAGTTATAATGGTTCAAGGGCCATCGATATGAGTTATGGACATGTAGTGGTTATAATGGTTCAATGGCCTTGGTTGTGGGTTATGGACACCTATTAATTGTAAAATGTATATCTATAGGCTATTGGTCATGGCTAGTAGTAATAATGGTTCAAGGGCCATCAGTATCAGTTATGGACATCTAGTTGTTATAATGGTTCAAGGACCACGGTTATGGGTTATGGACACCTATTACTTGTAAAATGGATATCTATAGGCTATTGGTCATGGCTAGTAGTTATAATGGTTCAAGGGCCATCGATATGAGTTATGGACATGTAGTGGTTATAATGGTTCACTGGCCTTGGTTATGGGTTAAGGACACCTATTACTTGTAAAATCGACATCTATAGGCTATTGGTCATGGCTACTAGTTATAATGCTTCAAGGGCCATCAGTATCAGTTATGGACATCTAGTGGTTATCTTGGTTCAAGAACCATGGTTATGGGTTATGGTCACCTATTACTTGTAAAATGGATATCTGTAGGCTATTGGACATGGCTAGTAGTTATAATGGTTCAAGGGCCATCAGTATCAGTTATGGACATCTAGTGGTTATAATGATTCAAGGACCATGGTTATGGGTTATGGACACCTATTACTTTTAAAATGGATATCTATAGGCTATTGGTCATGGCTAGTAGTTATAATGGTTCAAGGGCCATCGATATGAGTTATGGACATGTAGTGGTTACAATGGTTCACTGGCCTTGGTTATGGGTTATGGACACCTACTACTTGTAAAATGGATATTTATAGGCTATTGCTCATGGCTAGTAGTTATAATTGTTCAAGGACCATCAATATCAGTTATTGACAACTACTGGTTATAATGGTTCAAGGACCATGGTTATGGGTTATGGACACCTATTACTTGTAAAATGGATATCTATAGGCTATTGGTCATGGCTAGTAGTTATAATGGTTCAAGGGCCATCGATATGAGTTACGGACATGTAGTGGTTATAATGGTTCACTGGCCTTGGTTATGGGTTATGGACACCTATTACTTGTAAAATGGATATCTATAGGCTACTGGTCATGGTTACTAGTTATAATGGTTCATGGGCCATCAGTATCAGTTATGGACATCTAGTGGTTATAATGATTCAAGAACCATGGTTATGGGTTATGGACACCTATTACTTGTAAAATGGATATTTATACGCTATTGGACATGGCTAGTAGTTATAATGGTTCAAGGGCCATCAGTGTCAGTTATGAACATCTAGTGGTTATAATGGTTCGACGACGATTGTTATGGGTAATGGACACCTATTACTTGTAAAATGGTTATCTATAGGCTATTGGTCATGGCTAGTAGTTATAATGGTTCAAGGGCCATCGATATGAGTTATGGACATGTAGTGGTTATAATGGTTCAATGGCCTTGGTTGTGGGTTATGGACACCTGTTAATTGTAAAATGTATATCTATAGGCTATTGGTCATGGCTAGTAGTAATAATGGTTCAAGGGCCATCAGTATCAGTTATGGACATCTAGTTGTTATAATGGTTCAAGTACCATGGTTATGGGTAATGGACACCTATTACTTGTAAAATGGATATCTATAGGCTATTGGTCATGGCTAGTAGTTATAATGGTTCAAGGGCCATCGATATGAGTTATGGACATGTAGTGGTTATAATGGTTCACAAGCCTTGGTTATGGATTAAGGACACCTATTACTTGTAAAATCGACATCTATAGGCTATTGGTCATGGCTACTAGTTATAATGCTTCAAGGGCCATCAGTATCAGTTATGGACATCTAGTGGTTATCTTGGTTCAAGAACCATGGTTATGGGTTATGGTCACCTATTACTTGTAAAATGGATATCTGTAGGCTATTGGACATGGCTAGTAGTTATAATGGTTCAAGGGCCATCAGTATCAGTTATGGACATCTAGTGGTTATAATGATTCAAGGACCATGGTTATGGGTTATGGACACCTATTACTTTTAAAATGAATATATATAGGCTATTGGTCATGGCTAGTAGTTATAATGGTTCAAGGGCCATCGATATGAGTTATGGACATGTAGTGGTTACAATGGTTCACTGGCCTTGGTTATGGGTTATGGACACCTATTACTTGTAAAATGGATATCTCTAGGGTACTGGTCAAGGTTACTAGTTAAAATGGTTCATGGGCCATCAGTATCAGTTATGGACATCTAGTGGTTATAATGGTTCAAGAACCATGGTTATGGGTTATGGACACCTATTACTTGTAAAATGGATATTCGTAGGCTATTGGACATGGCTAGTAGTTATAATGGTACAAGGGCCATCTTTATGAGTTATGGACATGTAGTGGTTATAATGATTCACTGGCCTTGGTTATGGGTTATGGACACCTATTACTTGTAAAATGGATATCTATAGGCTACTGGTCATGGTTACTAGTTATAATGGTTCATGGGCCATCAGTATCAGTTATGGACATCTAGTGGTTATAATGGTTCAAGAACCATGGTTATGGGTTACGGACACCTATTACTTGTAAAATGGATATTTATAGGCTATTGGACATGGCTAGTAGTTATAATGGTTCAAGGGCCATCAGTGTCAGTTATGAACATCTAGTGGTTATAATGGTTCGACGACGATTATTATGGGTAATGGACACCTATTACTTGTAAAATTGACATCTATAGGCTATTGGTCATGGCTACTAGTTATAATGCTTCAAGGGCCATCAGTATCAGTTATGGACATCTAGTGGTTATCTTGGTTCAAGAACCATGGTTATGGGTTATGGTCACCTATTACTTGTAAAATGGATATCTGTAGGCTATTGGACATGGCTAGTAGTTATAATGGTTCAAGGGCCATCAGTATCAGTTATGGACATCTAGTGGTTATAATGATTCAAGGACCATGGTTATGGGTTATGGACACCTATTACTTTTAAAATGGATATCTATAGGCTATTGGTCATGGCTAGTAGTTATAATGGTTCAAGGGCCATCGATATGAGTTTTTTGGGTAAAGGGGATTACCCTGGCTAAGTATATTAATCACAAAATAAGTACATAGGAATGTGACAGGCAGTCACATTGACCTCAAGCAGAAGCTTGACCAACCAAGACAAAGTTTAAGACATGCCATAACCAAACTACAAAACCACGATAAACCAAACAACTAACCAAAAACAAGTAACTAAAACAAACACCGATCTATGTAATTGGGTCTGGGATCTTCCAGCTAGTTAACAGCCGTTGAATGTCAACCGTCTTCTTCTTGAACTTTAATGTCATCAGTTTTAACCGGACGGTGGCAATAATCTCATCACATAGTTGCATATGCGTCTTGGACTTCTTCCTGAACAATCTAGCATTTCTCTCTAACCAGATATAATAAGTAGTAGCTCCAACCATTATACGAGAGATAACACTTTTTGCTGATCTTCCTCTAGACAATGGGGTAAGGTAATCAATAATATCAGCCAATCTAGGAGCAATCATGTCCATCCCCCCAAGCAATCTGATTTTAACCCAAACCTGCAAAGAGTATGTGCATTCAAAAAATAGATGAGGGTGGGAGTCTTGCACAAGACCACATAGAGGGCACCGTAAAGAGGCAATATCCGTATCATGGTGGATATCCCATTGTTGCAACATATCTTGAGTTTTTAAGCGGTTGTTCATAACTAGCCACATATGAAAAGCATGTCTAGGGATACAATGAGGGAACCAAACGACATCTTTCCAAGGGACCTCAACCTCCCTTGATCGGATAGAATTCCAGGCTAGGTAGACCGAGAAAGCCTGAGAAGACCCATTGAGGTCTAACCAACCTACATCGTCCTTATGATCTGGAATAATTTGAGGTACCGGGATACTAGTAAATTCCGGAAACCTAGCATACCAATCACTTGGCCAAGTCCAATTATTATCATTAATCAAATCCGACACCATATCAAGGGGGGAAAACCCAGCTCTAGTGATATCTCTGTTAGTGAGGAATTGAAAGATTGGACTAGCCATGCTCCATTTGTCAAACCAAATGGAAGTAGATTTCCCATCACGTATCGTATGCCATATAAAAGGCCTAACTTTGTTTCTTAATTGGAGCAACTTCCTCCAAGACCAGCTCATAGAACCCATAATGGGGATGTCCCAAAAACTTCTACCCCGCAACTTATACGAATGAATCCATTGGACCCATAACGACTCCTTGTTAGTCACTATACTCCAGATATGGTAAGTCATTAGGGCAGCATTAAAGTCTTTGATACGACGAATACCAAGACCGCCTTCAGATTTTGGTTTGCACACTACCTCCCAAGAGACTTTTGCTTTACCCTTCTTCATTTCGCCTTGACACCATAGAAACCCTCGCATTAGTTGCTCGAGCTCATGAGTAATACGGGTTGGGAGAGTAAAAACTGAAGCCCAATAGATATGTAAATTAGATAGCACTGATATGATCAGTTGTAGCCGCCCCGCAAAAGATAGGAATTTATTCTTCCAATCATTTATGCGATTCCGCATCTTTTCTATCAGGCCTTTACAGTCACGAAAAAGTAATCTTGTAGAGATCAAAGGCACTCCAAGATATTTAACCGGGAGACTTCCTTCCTCAAACGGCATTGAAAGGAGAATTGCATCTCGGGTAATTGTGGGGACGTTACAGAAAAACACCGTACTTTTAGGAATGCTAGGAACAAGCCCGGATACTTCTTTAAACTCATTCAACGCATCCAAAATCAGATTAGCAGAATTTAGATTACCTCGAGAAAAAATGAAAAGATCATCAGCAAAACATAGGTTAACAATCTTTTGTTTCTCACAGCCTTTGTGATAACCAAAATCCGTGCTTGAAGTAACTCTACGTTTGATAATAAGAGAAAGAACCTCCATAACAAGAGTAAAAAGGTATGGAGACATGGGGTCACCCTGTCTCAAGCCTCTTTTACCCCTAAACCAGCCATGGACCTCTCCATTTATACAAATGGAAAAAGAGGGAGATGTAACACATTCCAAAATCCACATGATCATTTTAGGAGGAAAACCAAAACCAATTAAGATAGAGTGTAGAAACTTCCAATCAACAGTATCATAAGCTTTCTGGATATCAATTTTGAAAGCACATCGAGGGGGACCAGAATTTCTATGATAATTATGCAAAAGTTCTTGAGTGAGGAGTATGTTATCTGAAATTCGTCTACCAGGAATGAATGCTGATTGATTTACGCCCACAATATCACTAAGAACATCAGTGATGCGATTTGTAAGAATTTTGCTGATACACTTATAAATTACATTGCAGCAGGATATTGGCCTAAAATCAGTCGTCTTTGAAGGGGTTGGGATCTTTGGAATCATAGCTAGAATCGTATGATTTATTTCTTTTAGTAGCTTGCCGTTTGCAAAAAAATCCCGAACCGCACAACACACTTCCTCACCAATAATGTCCCAAGACTTTTTAAAGAAACCAGCTGTGAAGCCATCAGGTCCCGGGGCTTTATCATTGCCAATAGAAAAGAGAGACTTTTTAATTTCAGAATTGCTTACATCCCTAACCATAAACTCAGCCTTTTGGCTATTAATAGTGTTGTGAAACAGCTCCTGAGTATCAAGGGTGGACACTTGGCCCGCAATTCCAAGGAAATTTTGGTAATGTTTAACAAAAATTGGAGCGATTTCCTTACCTTCATGCATTGTAGTGCCCTCAAAAATAGCATCTATACGATTCCTGTGGCATCTACCCTTGACCACATTGTGGAAATAAGCTGAATTTGAGTCCCCAACTCGTAACCATTCGATTTTAGATTTTTGTTTAAGGAAACGTTCCTCATCTAAAACCGCGGCCTTATACGCAAGAAGATAATGGGCTTCCTCTTCCCGAAGCTTAGGACAGTGGGGGTTTTTATCAAGGGCAGATTGAACCTCATCTAGCTCAACCCGAAGGAATTTTACTTTGGAGTGTAGATTACCTTGGTCCTTTAAGAGCCTTCGCAAAGGGGGTTTCATAGCTTTAAGGTGTTTTACCACCCGATACATTGCACAACCTGTGATTCTCTCCGACCAAGCCCCACCAACAATATTACGAAATTCAGGTTTGTCTGCAAGAAAATTAAAAAATTTAAAGGGCTTGGGTTTGAACTTCATAACATTCGGGATTTTCAAGATACAAGGGGTGTGATCGGAAATACGATATGGCTGGAAAATGCCAATAGAGTCCGGGAATAAGTCAATGAAAACTTGATTCCCCATAATTCGATCAATCTTCTTTAAAATACCATCTAAACCCTGCGGTTTTTGGTTCCAAGTAAAATGAAGGCCCGTACTATTAATATCCATAACAGCCATATCATAGACACACTCTTGGAATTCCCGCATAGCAATATGAGGCTGGTACCCACCACATGAGTGATCTTCTAGATTTAGGGCTGCATTAAAGTCACCAAGAATAGCCCAAGGTTTATTCGACATAAGCTGGCTATGCCCCACTAGATTTTGCCATAAACTCCTCCTTTCTATGTATGAGGTGGCAGCATACACGAAAGAACAAAAGAAAGACTTTCTATCAGATTTAGTAACCACTTGCACATGTATAACCTGGTTTGTTTGAGCTAGAGTCATAACATCTAACACCCTCTCATCCCAACCAAGAATAATGCGGGTACCTTTATCACACAAAGACCCATTAGATGTCCAATTCCAACTTGCACAAACTTTCTTACATACATCATAAACATCCGCAACATTCACATGAGATTCTAGAATTGCACAAATACTAAGATTGTTATCATGAACTATTTGACGAACCTCATCTTGTTTAGGGGGCTGGTTCAAACCCCTAATATTCCAAGAAGCGAGACTAAACATTAAGAACATGTGAATAGGGAGTGCTTGCCCCCTTGTTTTTAGCATTGCCCGCCAAAAAATTTGTAGTATCATTTGTGTTTTCTTCCACTTCATCTTCTTCATCCTCCATATCACTTAACGAATCAAACCCATTTGATGTAGGAATATTAGCATAGGTGTTCAATTTATGAAAAACAGTAGGTTTAGCCTGATGTTGAGAACTCCCAACATCACCTATACTATTACTGCTCCCCTTTGCTTTATGGCCAACAATAGGTGTAACATGGTGTTTATGATTACCATTTACACTATTACTGTTAGCCTTTCCATAATCAAAGAGTATAGCATTCGGGACCTCATTGCGATCAATAGGTGTAGCATTCTCTACACTATTACTGGTCGCACTTGTATTCCCACTATCTCTCTTCTTATGGACACCTTCACAACCAATAGGTGCAGCATAATGGATATCATTATCTACACTATTACTGGTTGTGTTCGGTAGTTTAGCATTAACAGCCCCTTCCGAATCAGATTTTGAGCTCCCCTTTGGTCTATACTGAAAATTAGATCGAGCTTTAAATCGTTTTTTGTTCCCCACGAGCTGGTATCCGTCATCATCTTGTTCTACTTCCCTCTCTTTGGGTTTAACGTTTTTAGGACAGCCCTCAATACTATGACCAAAAATTTTGCATATTGAACACCTCGGAGGTTTCCATTCGTATTCAAGACTAATAACTTCCTTCGAATAATCAGATCCTTCAAGGGAAGGGATTGCCACAGACAACGTGGATCTAAGCTCATCTTTAGAGCTGACTTCAATGAGGGCTCTAGCAAAATTACTTCTACCCCAAGATTCCGAGCAGATTGTACTTGTGTAGGCATCCAACATTTTTGGTGTGCCAATCTTTGTAGCAATGATACTAAGACCATCAGCTGTAAACGCAGCCAATGGAACATCATGGAATTTCACCCAGATCGGAACTTTAGTAAGATCTTCCTTTGTTAGAGTGGTATTTGGAGTCCACTCATTTAAGATAATGGGGTTATTTCGGATCATCCAAGGACCATGTTCCAATACATCTTCTAATCCTTTGTGGGAGTCAAATTTGAAAAAGAAGAACCCTTTTGCATTCATCATTACCCGATTGAGACCAAACTTTGTCCAAACGTTTTTTACATAATACTCTACAATCGGGAAGGCAATCCGTTTGCCTAAGAAGTAACCATAAAGGGTATTTGAGAACCTGTTTGCAACTTCCTTAACTGATTCTATTGGAATCATGACATCTACATCATCATTTGACTTTTCAGAGACAAGTTTACGAAAATTAACCTTAGAAACATCAGTATTCTTGTTTATTACTGCAGCATAGGATGGTTTAGGTTGGGGTTCATTAGAGACAACAGCTGATTGATTGGACACAACCGCATAACTTGGTTTAGGTTGCGATTCATTGGACACAACAGCTGGTTTAGGTATCTTAGTACCAACATCCGAGGGGCATTCACTCACTTTACTTGTAGTAGGACCTGTATTAGACATCAAGTCTCCATCATGAGATGTGGATCGTACCACAGAATCCACCGGGTTACCACGCAAAGCATTACGGGACTTTAGAATATTCCCGTTCTTGCCAATAATCTTGCCATCTATGTTTTTCAATTTTGCAGCAAAGTTTGAAGGTTTTTGACCCGTATCGTTTGTAGCAGGGGCCATAGCAACCAACAAAGTTAAAGCATGCAGCCAAGAAAACCCTAGGCGCAGCCTTAAGAAATAATCACCAATCCGCAAGAACTAAAAAAAATAAAAAGAAGCAGCCGCAATATTGTTATGATCTTTCAGCGCTAACTATAAACAGCAATCCAAGAGGAAACTCGAATTGAAACAAAAATCCCAGCCGCAATATGAACCAATAAGAAATAAACACAATATGAATCTTCAATTAAATTGCCGCTAAGAATCCAGCCGCAATATGAACCAATAATAAAAAACAAGCACGAATTATGGAATAAAATAAAACCCTTGCTGAAACAAATCTTCACCAATTAGGATTTCAACAATTCGTGAATGTAGAAAACCAGGAATAAACAATTAATTCCTACGAGGAATTTAATTGCGCTTACGTAAATTGAAGAACAACCAATCGCCGCTAATTCAACAATTCGAGAATGAAGAAAAAACAGCCGCTCCCATCGATATGAGTTATGGACATGTAGTGGTTACAATGGTTCACTGGCCTTGGTTATGGGTTATGGACACCTATTACTTGTAAAATGGATATCTGTAGGGTACTGGTCAAGGTTACTAGTTAAAATGGTTCATGGACCATCAATATCAGTTATGGACAACTACTGGTTATAATGGTTCAAGGACCATGGTTATGGGTTATGGACACCTATTACTTGTAAAATGGATATCTATAGGCTATTGGTCATGGCTAGTAGTTATAATGGTACAAGGGCCATCGATATGAGTTATGGACATGTAGTGGTTATAATGATTCACTGGCCTTGGTTTTGGGTTATGGACACCTATTACTTGTAAAAATGGATATCTATAGGCTACTGGTCATGGTTACTAGTTATAATGGTTCATGGGCCATCAGTATCAGTTTTTTTTTTTTTTGGGTAAAGGGTTCACCCTGGCTAAAATATATTAATCACAAAAAGAACTACATAGGAATGTGACTGAACGCCACATTGACCTCAAGCAAAAGCTCGACACAACAAAGACAAAGTTTATGACATGCCATAAACAAAGCTAAGACCAAAACTATAACTAGCAAAACAGCCTCACAAAAACAGACTATCGCTCACAAGAAAACACAAACACAAAACATCCCACCGAACTAAACAATCGTGTCCGGGATCTTCCAAATGTCAAGCATCCGCTTAACACCAACTGTCTTCTTCTTAAACTTCAAGGTCATCAGTTTTAATCGAACAGTAGCAATAATTTCATCACACAACTGATTGTGCGATTTATACTTCTTTCTAAACAACCTAGCATTTCGCTCTAACCAAATGTAATATGTAGTGGCTCCAAGTAAGATACGGGAAACAACACTCTTAGCCGATCTACCTTTGGACATTGGAGTAATGTAATCAGTTATAGCAGCAAAAATAGGAGCAATGTTGTCCATCCCCCCAAGCAATCTGATTTTTAACCACACCTGCGAAGAGTATAAACATTCAAAGAAAAGGTGGGCATGAGAATCAGGCACAAGATTACACAGAGGACACCGAAAAGAATCAATATCCGTGTCATGGGGAACATCCCACTGATTCAGCATATCTTGGGTTTTTAAACGGTTGTTCATAACAAGCCACATATGAAACGCATGCCGAGGAACACAATGAGAAAACCACACAACGTTATACCAAGAGACTTCAATCTCCCTAGATCTGATAGAGTTCCAAGCTAGATTAACCGAGAAAGGCTGAAAGGACCCATTTAAATCAGACCATACTACCAAGTCCTTTTGATCCGTGACCAGCGGGGGAACTGGAGCATTAGTAATCTCATGGAACCTTGTGTACCAATCAGAAGGCCACATCCAACTATTATTAGAAATAACATCAGACACCATATCCTGAGCAGTAAAACCACCTCGGGTAATATCTCTATGAGTTAGGAACTGAAATAATGGACAAGCCATACTCCACTTATCAAACCAAATAGAAGTAGATTTCCCATCACGGATAACATGCCAAATAAAGGGTCTAATAATTCTTCTCAACTGAAGAAGCTTCCTCCAAGACCAGCTCATGGAACCTGTATACGGGACATCCCAGAAACTTCTACCCCGCAACTTGTAAGAATGAATCCATTGAACCCAAAGGGACTCCTTATTAGAAACAATACCCCAAATATTATAAGCCATTAGGGCAGCATTAAAATCTTTAATACGGCGTATCCCGAGCCCCCCCTCAGACTTTGGTTTACAGACTAACTCCCAAGAAACTTTGGCCTTTCCCTTCTTCATTTCACCTTGACACCACAGAAACCCCCGCATTAATTTCTCAAGCTCATGGATAATCCGGGTTGGAAGTATAAAAACCGAGGCCCAATAAATATGAATGTTAGAAAGCACTGAAATAATAAGTTGGAGGCGGCCCGCAAACGAGAGAAATTTATTCTTCCAATCATTAATGCGGAACAGCAACTTTTCTAAAAGGCTTTTACAATCACGAAATAGTAATCTAGACGTTATCAAAGGCACTCCAAGGTATTTTACGGGGAGAATTCCTTCCTCAAACGGCATGAAATTGAGAATAGCATTACGACTAGCGGAAGAGACATTACAGAAGTAAACTGTACTCTTTTGGATACTCGGAACCAGACCCGAAACCTCTTTAAATTCATTTAGAGCATCCAAGATCAGCTTAGCTGAATTCACGTTACCACGAGCAAAAAGGAAAAGGTCATCAGCAAAGCATAAGTTTACAATCTTTTGATGCTCACAGCCTTTGTGATATTTAAAATCCTGGTTATTGCTAACTCTACGCTTGATAATAAGAGACAGGACCTCCATAACAATAGTAAAAAGGAACGGAGACATAGGGTCACCTTGTCTCAACCCTCGCTTCCCTCGAAACCAGCCATGGACCTCACCATTAAAGCATATAGAGAACGAAGGAGAAGTAACACATTCCATAATCCACATGATCATCTTTTGAGGAAAACCAAATCCGACAAGAGCAGAACGCAGGAAATCCCAATCAACAGTGTCATAGGCCTTCTGGATATCTAGGGGGACCAGCATGCCTATGGTAATTATGCATTAATTCTTGCGTGAGAAGAATGTTATCTGAAATTCGTCTCCCCGGAATAAAAGCCGATTGGTTTATGTTCACAATATCACCAAGAACATCGGTAATACGATTAGTAATAATTTTACTGATGCACTTGTAAATTACATTACAACAGGAAATAGGACGATAATCAGTTGTTTTTGATGGGGTAGGGACTTTTGGAATCAAAGCCAAAATTGTGTGGTTAATTTCTTTAAGCAGCTTACCATTAGAAAAGAAATCATGTATCGCAGTACAAACTTCCTCCTCAATAATGTCCCAAGATTTCTTGAAAAAAGCCGCTGTGTAACCATCAGGACCCGGGGCTTTATCATTCCCAATAGAGAAAAGGGCCTTTTTAATTTCAGCATTAGTAACACCGCGGACCATAAAATCAGCCTTTTGAGGGTCAATGGTGGTTTCAAACAGCTCATTATTGTCGAGCGGGGTCACACTTCCCGCAATACCAAGGAAATTTTGATAATGATTGACAAAAATGTGGGCGACATCATTGCCCTCATACATCACCGAATCTTCAAATATGGCCTCTATACGGTTTCTATGGCATCTACTCTTCACAACATTATGAAAATAAGCTGAATTAGAGTCCCCAACCCGTAACCATTCAGTTTTTGCTTTCTGCTTTAGGAAAAGTTCCTCATCACGAACCGCATCCTTAAAAGCAAGAAGATACTGAGCTTCTTCTTCACGAAGCTTCGGGCAGTGGGGATTATTATCAATAGCCATTTGAATCTCATCTAGCTCAACCCTAAGGAATTTAACCTTGGAATGCAGATTTCCTTGGTCTTTTAACAGCTTGCGTAAAGGGGGTTTAATGGCTTTAAGATGTTTCACTACACGGTACATAGCACAACCAGAGATGTTCTCCGCCCAAGCTGCTGAGACAATATCACGAAATTCAGCTTTGTCTGCTAGAAAGTTAAAGAATTTAAAGGGCTTTGGTTTGAACTTTAACACATTTGGGATTTTCAAAACACAAGGAGAATGATCCGAGATGCGGTATGGCTGAAAAATACCAAAAGACCCCGGGAACATATCAATGAAATGTTGGTTCCCCATAATGCGATCAATTTTCTTTAGGATACCACTAGAGCCTTTCGGTTTTTGGTTCCATGTAAAATGGAGACCCGTACTATTAATATCCATAACAGCCATATCATTCACACATTCTTGGAATTCCCGCATAGCAATATTGGGTTGATACCCACCACTTGAGTGATCTTCAAGGTTTAGAGCCGCATTAAAATCGCCCAGAATCGTCCATGGCCTATTGGCCATACGATGACCATGGGCAACCAAATTCTGCCATAGAATCCTTCTATCAATGTAATAAGTATCGGCATACACAAAAGAGCAAAAGAAAGATTTTCGATCACCCTTAGTAATAATTTGAACATGAATAACCTGATTCGTTTGGGAAAGGATCATAACATCTAGGATCCTCTCATCCCATCCGAGAATAATACGAGAACCTTTATCACAAAGATGCCCATTCGAGATCCATGTCCAACTTGCACAAACATCTTTACAAACATCATAAACATCAGCCACATTCACATGAGACTCCAAAATGGCACACAAACTAAGGTGGTTATCTAGAACAACTTGACGAACCTCTTCTTTTTTTGGGGACTGGTTCAAGCCCCTTATATTCCATGAAGCAAGGCTAAACATTAAGACCATGTGAAAAGGGAGTGCTTGCCCCCTGATTAGTTTGATTAGTCGTCATAAACCTAGCTGTTTCATTATTCATGTCTTGCACCTCATCGTCTTCATCCTCCATGTCACTTAAAGAGTCAAAACCATTTGAAGTAGGAATGTTTGCATATGAATTCTGATTTGTTGGAGATTTTATGGTCATAGAAACAGTAGGTGTAACCTGATGTTGAAGATTCCCAACATCACCTACACTATTACTGTTACCCAAGTTTTGATGGCCAACAATAGGTGTAACATGGTGTTTAGCAGCACCATTTACACTATTACTGTTCGCCTTTCCGAAAACAGGAACGCTATTATCCGGAATCAAGTGTCGATCAATAGGTGTGATATTACTAGTCTCAAAAGCGTTCCCAAGGTTACGCTTATTTTGAACAACATCACAAACAATAGGTGCAGCATAATGATTACCATTATCTACACTATTACTGTTTGAGCCCGGGTGTTTAGAGCAACCCGCCAAATCAGAAACATTTGTTGTTCCCCCTTTTGGTCTATATTGAAAATTAGTACGTAACTTTAAGTTGTGCTTGCGGTTTTTGCTACTCACTGTTTGGAACCCATCCGTTTCTAGAGTAACTTCCTTCTCTTTAGGCTTAACGGTTTTGGGGCAGCTACTTGTATCATGGCCAAAAATTTGACATAACGAGCACCTCGGGGGTTTCCATTCATATTCCAAGGTAATCAATTCTTTCGAATAATCAGACCCTTCAAGGGAAGGTATGGCTATTGACATAGTGGATCTAAGCTCATCTTTAGAGCTGATTTCAATGAGTGCTCTAGCAAAATTACTTCTACCCCACGATTCCGAACAGATTTTACTTGTGTATGCATCCAACATTTTTGGTGTGCCAATCTTTGTAGCAATAATACTAAGACCATCGGCTGTAAACGCAGCCATTGGAACATCATGGAATTTCACCCAGATCGGGACTTTAGTAAGGTCTTCCTTTGTTAGTGTAGTGTTTGGAGACCATTCTTTTAGAATGATGGGGTTATTTCTTATCATCCAAGGACCATTTTCCAAAACGTCTTCTAATCCTTTATGTGAGTCAAATTTGAAAAAGAAGAACCCTTTTGCATTCATCATAACCCGATTGAGACCAAACTTTGTCCATACGTTCTTGACATAATATTCTACAATCGGGAAGGCAATCCGTTTGCCTAAAAAGTAACCATAGAGGGTATTCGAGAACCTGTTTGCAACTTCCTTCACTGATTCTATTGGTATCATAACATCTACATCATCATTATACTTTTCAGAATCAAGTTTACGAAAATTAACCTTAGAAACATTAGCATTCTTGTTTATCATTGCAGCATAAGTTGGTTTAGGTTGTGATTCATTGGACACAACAGCTGATTGCTTGGACACAACAGCATAAGTTTGTTTAGGTTGCGATTCATTGGACACAACAGCTGATTGAGGTAACTTTGTACCAACATCCGAGGGGCATACACTTACTTTGCTTGTAGTAGGACCTGTATTAGACACCAAGTCTCCATCATGAGCTGTGGATCGTACCACAGAATCTGAATCCACCGGGTTACCACGCAAAGCATTACGGGACTTTAGAATATTCCCGTTCTTGCCAATAATCTTGCCATCTATGTTTTTCAATTTTGCAGCAAAGTTTGATGGTTTTTGACCCGTATCGTTTGTAGCAGGGGCCATAGCAACCAACAACGTTAAAGCATGCAGCCAAGAAAACCCTAGGCGCAGCTTTAAGAATTTAATCACCAATCCGCAAGAACAAAACAATAAAAAAGTGCAGCCAAGGGGAAACCCTAATCGCAAATATTGTAATGATCTTCCAGCAAATCGGAACAAAAAATAACAGATCTTCAATAAAACTACTAATCAGAAGTAGCTGAATTGCACGCAGATTTTGTAATGATCTTATCGGCAAATCGCATCAAAATAAGAAACAAATCTTCAAAAACTACTAATCAGAACTAGAAAGAACGTAATGGACTAGAAATCAATTCCGCACACTATAATGAAGCAATTGCGGACAGCAAACAATAATAGATTATAGCAAAATACCAAGAATTCGATCAAACTAGGGAAGGAGATTAGGAAAAATAGCCGTCGACTACCAATAACCAAAATTCGCCCTAGAGAGGAAAAGTCAACAAGTCAACACTGCCAAGAATTCGGTCCCATCTCCATCACCATCCATGCCATCAGTATCAGTTATGGACATCTAGTGGTTATAATGGTTCAAGAACCATGGTTATGGGTTATGGACACCTATTACTTGTAAAATGGATATTTATAGGCTATTGGACATGGCTAGTAGTTATAATGGTTCAAGGGCCATCAGTGTCAGTTATGAACATCTAGTGGTTATAATGGTTCGACGACGATTGTTATGGGTAATGGACACCTATTACTTGTAAAATGGTTATCTATAGGCTATTGGTCATGGCTAGTAGTTATAATGGTTCAAGGGCCATCGATATGAGTTATGGACATGTAGTGGTTATAATGGTTCAATGGCCTTGGTTGTGGGTTATGGACACCTATTACTTGTAAAATGTATATCTATAGGCTATTGGTCATGGCTAGTAGTACTAATGGTTCAAGGGCCATCAGTATCAGTTATGGACATCTAGTTGTTATAATGGTTCAAGGACCATGGTTATGGGTTATGGACACCTATTACTTGTAAAATGGATATCTATAGGCTATTGGTCATGGCTAGTAGTTATAATGGTTCAAGGGCCATCGATATGAGTTATGCACATGTAGTGGTTATAATGGTTCACTGGCCTTGGTTATGGGTTATGGACACCTACTACTTGTAAAATGGATATTTATAGGCTATTGGTCATGGCTAGTAGTTATAATTTTTCAAGGACCATCAATATCAGTTATGGACAACTACTGGTTATAATGGTTCAAGGACCATGGTTATGGGTTATGGACACCTATTACTTGTAAAATGGATATCTATAGGCTTTTGGTCATGGCTAGTAGTTATAATGGTTCAAGGGCCATCGATATGAGTTACGGACATGTAGTGGTTATAATGGTTCACTGGCCTTGGTTATGGGTTATGGACACCTATTACTTGTAAAATGGATATCTATAGGCTACTGGTCATGGTTACTAGTTATAATGGTTCATGGGCCATCAGTATCAGTTATGGACATCTAGTGGTTATAATGGTTCAAGAACCATGATTATGGGTTATGGACACCTATTACTTGTAAAATGGATATTTATAGGCTATTGGACATGGCTAGTAGTTATAATGGTTCAAGGGCCATCAGTGTCAGTTATGAACATCTAGTGGTTATAATTGTTCGACGACGATTGTTATGGGTAATGGACACCTATTACTTGTAAAATGGTTATCTATAGGCTATTGGTCATGGCTAGTAGTTATAATGGTTCAAGGGCCATCGATATGAGTTATGGACATGTAGTGGTTATAATGGTTCAATGGCCTTGGTTGTGGGTTATGGACACCTATTAATTGTAAAATGTATATCTATAGGCTATTGGTCATGGCTAGTAGTAATAATGGTTCAAGGGCCATCAGTATCAGTTATGGACATCTAGTTGTTATAATGGTTCAAGGACCATGGTTATGGGTTATGGACACCTATTACTTGTAAAATGGATATCTATAGGCTATTGGTCATGGCTAGTAGTTATAATGGTTCAAGGGCCATCGATATGAGTTATGGACATGTAGTGGTTATAATGGTTCACTGGCCTTGGTTATGGGTTAAGGACACCTATTACTTGTAAAATCGACATCTATAGGCTATTGGTCATGGCTACTAGTTATAATGCTTCAAGGGCCATCAGTATCAGTTATGGACATCTAGTGGTTATCTTGGTTCAAGAACCATGGTTATGGGTTATGGTCACCTATTACTTGTAAAATGGATATCTGTAGGCTATTGGTCATGGCTACTAGTTATAATGCTTCAAGGGCCATCAGTGTCAGTTATGAACATCTAGTGGTTATAATGGTTCGACGACGATTGTTATGGGTAATGGACACCTATTACTTGTAAAATGGTTATCTATAGGCTATTGGTCATGGCTAGTAGTTATAATGGTTCAAGGGCCATCGATATGAGTTATGGACATGTAGTGGTTATAATGGTTCAATGGCCTTGGTTGTGGGTTATGGACACCTATTACTTGTAAAATGTATATCTATAGGCTATTGGTCATGGCTAGTAGTACTAATGGTTCAAGGGCCATCAGTATCAGTTATGGACATCTAGTTGTTATAATGGTTCAAGGACCATGGTTATGGGTTATGGACACCTATTACTTGTAAAATGGATATCTATAGGCTATTGGTCATGGCTAGTAGTTATAATGGTTCAAGGGCCATCGATATGAGTTATGCACATGTAGTGGTTATAATGGTTCACTGGCCTTGGTTATGGGTTATGGACACCTACTACTTGTAAAATGGATATTTATAGGCTATTGGTCATGGCTAGTAGTTATAATTGTTCAAGGACCATCAATATCAGTTATGGACAACTACTGGTTATAATGGTTCAAGGACCATGGTTATGGGTTATGGACACCTATTACTTGTAAAATGGATATCTATAGGCTATTGGTCATGGCTAGTAGTTATAATGGTTCAAGGGCCATCGATATGAGTTACGGACATGTAGTGGTTATAATGGTTCACTGGCCTTGGTTATGGGTTATGGACACCTATTACTTGTAAAATGGATATCTATAGGCTACTGGTCATGGTTACTAGTTATAATGGTTCATGGGCCATCAGTATCAGTTATGGACATCTAGTGGTTATAATGGTTCAAGAACCATGATTATGGGTTATGGACACCTATTACTTGTAAAATGGATATTTATAGGCTATTGGACATGGCTAGTAGTTATAATGGTTCAAGGGCCATTAGTGTCAGTTATGAACATCTAGTGGTTATAATTGTTCGACGACGATTGTTATGGGTAATGGACACCTATTACTTGTAAAATGGTTATCTATAGGCTATTGGTCATGGCTAGTAGTTATAATGGTTCAAGGGCCATCGATATGAGTTATGGACATGTAGTGGTTATAATGGTTCAATGGCCTTGGTTGTGGGTTATGGACACCTATTAATTGTAAAATGTATATCTATAGGCTATTGGTCATGGCTAGTAGTAATAATGGTTCAAGGGCCATCAGTATCAGTTATGGACATCTAGTTGTTATAATGGTTCAAGGACCATGGTTATGGGTTATGGACACCTATTACTTGTAAAATGGATATCTATAGGCTATTGGTCATGGCTAGTAGTTATAATGGTTCAAGGGCCATCGATATGAGTTATGGACATGTAGTGGTTATAATGGTTCACTGGCCTTGGTTATGGGTTAAGGACACCTATTACTTGTAAAATCGACATCTATAGGCTATTGGTCATGGCTACTAGTTATAATGCTTCAAGGGCCATCAGTATCAGTTATGGACATCTAGTGGTTATCTTGGTTCAAGAACCATGGTTATGGGTTATGGTCACCTATTACTTGTAAAATGGATATCTGTAGGCTATTGGACATGGCTAGTAGTTATAATGGTTCAAGGGCCATCAGTATCAGTTATGGACATCTAGTGGTTATAATGATTCAAGGACCATGGTTATGGGTTATGGACACCTATTACCCTTAAAATGGATATCTATAGGCTATTGGTCATGGCTAGTAGTTATAATGGTTCAAGGGCCATCGATATGAGTTACGGACATGTAGTGGTTATAATGGTTCACTGGCCTTGGTTATGGGTTATGGACACCTATTACTTGTAAAATGGATATCTGTAGGCTACTGGTCAAGGTTACTAGTTAAAATGGTTCATGGGCCATCAGTATCAGTTATGGACATCTAGTGGTTATAATGGTTCAAGAACCATGGTTATGGGTTATGGACACCTATTACTTGTAAAATGGATATTTATAGGCTATTGGACATGGCTAGTAGTTATAATGGTTCAAGGGCCATCAGTGTCAGTTATGAACATCTAGTGGTTATAATGGTTCGACGACGATTGTTATGGGTAATGGACACCTATTACTTGTAAAATGGTTATCTATAGGCTATTGGTCATGGCTAGTAGTTATAATGGTTCAAGGGCCATCGATATGAGTTATGGACATGTAGTGGTTATAATGGTTCAATGGCCTTGGTTGTGGGTTATGGACACCTATTAATTGTAAAATGTATATCTATAGGCTATTGGTCATGGCTAGTAGTAATAATGGTTCAAGGGCCATCAGTATCAGTTATGGACATCTAGTTGTTATAATGGTTCAAGGACCATGGTTATGGGTTATGGACACCTATTACTTGTAAAATGGATATCTATAGGCTATTGGTCATGGCTAGTAGTTATAATGGTTCAAGGGCCATCGATATGAGTTATGGACATGTAGTGGTTATAATGGTTCACTGGCCTTGGTTATGGGTTAAGGACACCTATTACTTGTAAAATCGACATCTATAGGCTATTGGTCATGGCTACTAGTTATAATGCTTCAAGGGCCATCAGTATCAGTTATGGACATCTAGTGGTTATCTTGGTTCAAGAACCATGGTTATGGGTTATGGTCACCTATTACTTGTAAAATGGATATCTGTAGGCTATTGGACATGGCTAGTAGTTATAATGGTTCAAGGGCCATCAGTATCAGTTATGGACATCTAGTGGTTATAATGATTCAAGGACCATGGTTATGGGTTATGGACACCTATTACTTTTAAAATGGATATCTATAGGCTATTGGTCATGGCTAGTAGTTATAATGGTTCAAGGGCCATCGATATGAGTTATGGACATGTAGTGGTTACAATGGTTCACTGGCCTTGGTTATGGGTTATGGACACCTATTACTTGTAAAATGGATATCTGTAGGGTACTGGTCAAGGTTACTAGTTAAAATGGTTCATGGGCCATCAGTATCAGTTATGGACATCTAGTGGTTATAATGGTTCAAGAACCATGGTTATGGGTTATGGACACCTATTACTTGTAAAATGGATATTCGTAGGCTATTGGACATGGCTAGTAGTTATAATGGTACAAGGGCCATCGATATGACTTATGGACATGTAGTGGTTATAATGATTCACTGGCCTTGGTTATGGGTTATGGACACCTATTACTTGTAAAATGGATATCTATAGGCTACTGGTCATGGTTACTAGTTATAATGGTTCATGGGCCATCAGTATCAGTTATGGACATCTAGTGGTTATAATGGTTCAAGAACCATGGTTATGGGTTATGGACACCTATTACTTGTAAAATGGATATTTATAGGCTATTGGACATGGCTAGTAGTTATAATGGTTCAAGGGCCATCAGTGTCAGTTATGAACATCTAGTGGTTATAATGGTTCGACGACGATTGTTATGGGTAATGGACACCTATTACTTGTAAAATTGACATCTATAGGCTATTGGTCATGGCTACTAGTTATAATGCTTCAAGGGCCATCAGTATTAGTTATGAACATCTAGTGGTTATCTTGGTTCAAGAACCATGGTTATGGGTTATGGTCACCTATTACTTGTAAAATGGATATCTGTAGGCTATTGGACATGGCTAGTAGTTATAATGGTTCAAGGGCCATCAGTATCAGTTATGGACATCTAGTGGTTATAATGATTCAAGGACCATGGTTATGGGTTATGGACACCTATTACTTTTAAAATGGATATCTATAGGCTATTGGTCATGGCTAGTAGTTATAATGGTTCAAGGGCCATCGATATGAGTTATGGACATGTAGTGGTTACAATGGTTCACTGGCCTTGGTTATGGGTTATGGACACCTATTACTTGTAAAATGGATATCTGTAGGGTACTGGTCAAGGTTACTAGTTAAAATGGTTCATGGACCATCAATATCAGTTATGGACAACTACTGGTTATAATGGTTCAAGGACCATGGTTATGGGTTATGGACACCTATTACTTGTAAAATGGATATCTATAGGCTATTGGTCATGGCTAGTAGTTATAATGGTACAAGGGCCATCGATATGAGTTATGGACATGTAGTGGTTATAATGATTCACTGGCCTTGGTTATGGGTTATGGACACCTATTACTTGTAAAATGGATATCTATAGGCTACTGGTCATGGTTACTAGTTATAATGGTTCATGGGCCATCAGTATCAGTTATGGACATCTAGTGGTTATAATGGTTCAAGAACCATGGTTATGGGTTATGGACACCTATTACTTGTAAAATGGATATTTATAGGCTATTGGACATGGCTAGTAGTTATAATGGTTCAAGGGCCATCAGTGTCAGTTATGAACATCTAGTGGTTATAATGGTTCGACGACGATTGTTATGGGTAATGGACACCTATTACTTGTAAAATGGTTATCTATAGGCTATTGGTCATGGCTAGTAGTTATAATGGTTCAAGGGCCATCGATATGAGTTATGGACATGTAGTGGTTATAATGGTTCAATGGCCTTGGTTGTGGGTTATGGACACCTATTACTTGTAAAATGTATATCTATAGGCTATTGGTCATGGCTAGTAGTCTAATGGTTCAAGGGCCATCAGTATCAGTTATGGACATCTAGTTGTTATAATGGTTCAAGGACCATGGTTATGGGTTATGGACACCTATTACTTGTAAAATGGATATCTATAGGCTATTGGTCATGGCTAGTAGTTATAATGGTTCAAGGGCCATCGATATGAGTTATGCACATGTAGTGGTTATAATGGTTCACTGGCCTTGGTTATGGGTTATGGACACCTACTACTTGTAAAATGGATATTTATAGGCTATTGGTCATGGCTAATAGTTATAATTGTTCAAGGACCATCAATATCAGTTATGGACAACTACTGGTTATAATGGTTCAAGGACCATGGTTATGGGTTATGGACACCTATTACTTGTAAAATGGATATCTATAGGCTATTGGTCATGGCTAGTAGTTATAATGGTTCAAGGGCCATCGATATGAGTTACGGACATGTAGTGGTTATAATGGTTCACTGACCTTGGTTATGGGTTATGGACACCTATTACTTGTAAAATGGATATCTATAGGCTACTGGTCGTGGTTACTAGTTATAATGGTTCATGGGCCATCAGTATCAGTTATGGACATCTAGTGGTTATAATGGTTCAAGAACCATGGTTATGGGTTATGGACACCTATTACTTGTAAAATGGATATTTATAGGCTATTGGACATGGCTAGTAGTTATAATGGTTCAAGGGCCATCAGTGTCAGTTATGAACATCTAGTGGTTATAATGGTTCGACGACGATTGTTATGGGTAATGGACACCTATTACTTGTAAAATGGTTATCTATAGGCTATTGGTCATGGCTAGTAGTTATAATGGTTCAAGGGCCATCGATATGAGTTATGGACATGTAGTGGTTATAATGGTTCAATGGCCTTGGTTGTGGGTTATGGACACCTATTACTTGTAAAATGTATATCTATAGGCTATTGGTCATGGCTAGTAGTACTAATGGTTCAAGGGCCATCAGTATCAGTTATGGACATCTAGTTGTTATAATGGTTCAAGGACCATGGTTATGGGTTATGGACACCTATTACTTGTAAAATGGATATCTATAGGCTATTGGTCATGGCTAGTAGTTATAATGGTTCAAGGGCCATCGATATGAGTTATGCACATGTAGTGGTTATAATGGTTCACTGGCCTTGGTTATGGGTTATGGACACCTACTACTTGTAAAATGGATATTTATAGGCTATTGGTCATGGCTAGTAGTTATAATTGTTCAAGGACCATCAATATCAGTTATGGACAACTACTGGTTATAATGGTTCAAGGACCATGGTTATGGGTTATGGACACCTATTACTTGTAAAATGGATATCTATAGGCTTTTGGTCATGGCTAGTAGTTATAATGGTTCAAGGGCCATCGATATGAGTTACGGACATGTAGTGGTTATAATGGTTCACTGGCCTTGGTTATGGGTTATGGACACCTATTACTTGTAAAATGGATATCTATAGGCTACTGGTCATGGTTACTAGTTATAATGGTTCATGGGCCATCAGTATCAGTTATGGACATCTAGTGGTTATAATGGTTCAAGAACCATGATTATGGGTTATGGACACCTATTACTTGTAAAATGGATATTTATAGGCTATTGGACATGGCTAGTAGTTATAATGGTTCAAGGGCCATCAGTGTCAGTTATGAACATCTAGTGGTTATAATTGTTCGACGACGATTGTTATGGGTAATGGACACCTATTACTTGTAAAATGGTTATCTATAGGCTATTGGTCATGGCTAGTAGTTATAATGGTTCAAGGGCCATCGATATGAGTTATGGACATGTAGTGGTTATAATGGTTCAATGGCCTTGGTTGTGGGTTATGGACACCTATTAATTGTAAAATGTATATCTATAGGCTATTGGTCATGGCTAGTAGTAATAATGGTTCAAGGGCCATCAGTATCAGTTATGGACATCTAGTTGTTATAATGGTTCAAGGACCATGGTTATGGGTTATGGACACCTATTACTTGTAAAATGGATATCTATAGGCTATTGGTCATGGCTAGTAGTTATAATGGTTCAAGGGCCATCGATATGAGTTATGGACATGTAGTGGTTATAATGGTTCACTGGCCTTGGTTATGGGTTAAGGACACCTATTACTTGTAAAATCGACATCTATAGGCTATTGGTCATGGCTACTAGTTATAATGCTTCAAGGGCCATCAGTATCAGTTATGGACATCTAGTGGTTATCTTGGTTCAAGAACCATGGTTATGGGTTATGGTCACCTATTACTTGTAAAATGGATATCTGTAGGCTATTGGACATGGCTAGTAGTTATAATGGTTCAAGGGCCATCAGTATCAGTTATGGACATCTAGTGGTTATAATGATTCAAGGACCAAGGTTATGGGTTATGGACACCTATTACCCTTAAAATGGATATCTATAGGCTATTGGTCATGGCTAGTAGTTATAATGGTTCAAGGGCCATCGATATGAGTTATGGACATGTAGTGGTTATAATGGTTCAATGGCCTTGGTTGTGGGTTATGGACACCTATTACTTGTAAAATGTATATCTATAGGCTATTGGTCATGGCTAGTAGTACTAATGGTTCAAGGGCCATCAGTATCAGTTATGGACATCTAGTTGTTATAATGGTTCAAGGACCATGGTTATGGGTTATGGACACCTATTACTTGTAAAATGGATATCTATAGGCTATTGGTCATGGCTAGTAGTTATAATGGTTCAAGGGCCATCGATATGAGTTATGCACATGTAGTGGTTATAATGGTTCACTGGCCTTGGTTATGGGTTATGGACACCTACTACTTGTAAAATGGATATTTATAGGCTATTGGTCATGGCTAGTAGTTATAATGGTTCAAGGACCATCAATATCAGTTATGGACAACTACTGGTTATAATGGTTCAAGGACCATGGTTATGGGTTATGGACACCTATTACTTGTAAAATGGATATCTATAGGCTATTGGTCATGGCTAGTAGTTATAATGGTTCAAGGGCCATCGATATGAGTTACGGACATGTAGTGGTTATAATGGTTCACTGGCCTTGGTTATGGGTTATGGACACCTATTACTTGTAAAATGGATATCTATAGGCTACTGGTCATGGTTACTAGTTATAATGGTTCATGGGCCATCAGTATCAGTTATGGACATCTAGTGGTTATAATGGTTCAAGAACCATGATTATGGGTTATGGACACCTATTACTTGTAAAATGGATATTTATAGGCTATTGGACATGGCTAGTAGTTATAATGGTTCAAGGGCCATTAGTGTCAGTTATGAACATCTAGTGGTTATAATTGTTCGACGACGATTGTTATGGGTAATGGACACCTATTACTTGTAAAATGGTTATCTATAGGCTATTGGTCATGGCTAGTAGTTATAATGGTTCAAGGGCCATCGATATGAGTTATGGACATGTAGTGGTTATAATGGTTCAATGGCCTTGGTTGTGGGTTATGGACACCTATTAATTGTAAAATGTATATCTATAGGCTATTGGTCATGGCTAGTAGTAATAATGGTTCAAGGGCCATCAGTATCAGTTATGGACATCTAGTTGTTATAATGGTTCAAGGACCATGGTTATGGGTTATGGACACCTATTACTTGTAAAATGGATATCTATAGGCTATTGGTCATGGCTAGTAGTTATAATGGTTCAAGGGCCATCGATATGAGTTATGGACATGTAGTGGTTATAATGGTTCACTGGCCTTGGTTATGGGTTAAGGACACCTATTACTTGTAAAATCGACATCTATAGGCTATTGGTCATGGCTAATAGTTATAATGCTTCAAGGGCCATCAGTATCAGTTATGGACATCTAGTGGTTATCTTGGTTCAAGAACCATGGTTATGGGTTATGGTCACCTATTACTTGTAAAATGGATATCTGTAGGCTATTGGACATGGCTAGTAGTTATAATGGTTCAAGGGCCATCAGTATCAGTTATGGACATCTAGTGGTTATAATGATTCAAGGACCATGGTTATGGGTTATGGACACCTATTACCCTTAAAATGGATATCTATAGGCTATTGGTCATGGCTAGTAGTTATAATGGTTCAAGGGCCATCGATATGAGTTACGGACATGTAGTGGTTATAATGGTTCACTGGCCTTGGTTATGGGTTATGGACACCTATTACTTGTAAAATGGATATCTGTAGGCTACTGGTCAAGGTTACTAGTTAAAATGGTTCATGGGCCATCAGTATCAGTTATGGACATCTAGTGGTTATAATGGTTCAAGAACCATGGTTATGGGTTATGGACACCTATTACTTGTAAAATGGATATTTATAGGCTATTGGACATGGCTAGTAGTTATAATGGTTCAAGGGCCATCAGTGTCAGTTATGAACATCTAGTGGTTATAATGGTTCGACGACGATTGTTATGGGTAATGGACACCTATTACTTGTAAAATGGTTATCTATAGGCTATTGGTCATGGCTAGTAGTTATAATGGTTCAAGGGCCATCGATATGAGTTATGGACATGTAGTGGTTATAATGGTTCAATGGCCTTGGTTGTGGGTTATGGACACCTATTAATTGTAAAATGTATATCTATAGGCTATTGGTCATGGCTAGTAGTAATAATGGTTCAAGGGCCATCAGTATCAGTTATGGACATCTAGTTGTTATAATGGTTCAAGGACCATGGTTATGGGTTATGGACACCTATTACTTGTAAAATGGATATCTATAGGCTATTGGTCATGGCTAGTAGTTATAATGGTTCAAGGGCCATCGATATGAGTTATGGACATGTAGTGGTTATAATGGTTCACTGGCCTTGGTTATGGGTTAAGGACACCTATTACTTGTAAAATCGACATCTATAGGCTATTGGTCATGGCTACTAGTTATAATGCTTCAAGGGCCATCAGTATCAGTTATGGACATCTAGTGGTTATCTTGGTTCAAGAACCATGGTTATGGGTTATGGTCACCTATTACTTGTAAAATGGATATCTGTAGGCTATTGGACATGGCTAGTAGTTATAATGGTTCAAGGGCCATCAGTATCAGTTATGGACATCTAGTGGTTATAATGATTCAAGGACCATGGTTATGGGTTATGGACACCTATTACTTTTAAAATGGATATCTATAGGCTATTGGTCATGGCTAGTAGTTATAATGGTTCAAGGGCCATCGATATGAGTTATGGACATGTAGTGGTTACAATGGTTCACTGGCCTTGGTTATGGGTTATGGACACCTATTACTTGTAAAATGGATATCTGTAGGGTACTGGTCAAGGTTACTAGTTAAAATGGTTCATGGGCCATCAGTATCAGTTATGGACATCTAGTGGTTATAATGGTTCAAGAACCATGGTTATGGGTTATGGACACCTATTACTTGTAAAATGGATATTCGTAGGCTATTGGACATGGCTAGTAGTTATAATGGTACAAGGGCCATCGATATGACTTATGGACATGTAGTGGTTATAATGATTCACTGGCCTTGGTTATGGGTTATGGACACCTATTACTTGTAAAATGGATATCTATAGGCTACTGGTCATGGTTACTAGTTATAATGGTTCATGGGCCATCAGTATCAGTTATGGACATCTAGTGGTTATAATGGTTCAAGAACCATGGTTATGGGTTATGGACACCTATTACTTGTAAAATGGATATTTATAGGCTATTGGACATGGCTAGTAGTTATAATGGTTCAAGGGCCATCAGTGTCAGTTATGAACATCTAGTGGTTATAATGGTTCGACGACGATTGTTATGGGTAATGGACACCTATTACTTGTAAAATTGACATCTATAGGCTATTGGTCATGGCTACTAGTTATAATGCTTCAAGGGCCATCAGTATTAGTTATGAACATCTAGTGGTTATCTTGGTTCAAGAACCATGGTTATGGGTTATGGTCACCTATTACTTGTAAAATGGATATCTGTAGGCTATTGGACATGGCTAGTAGTTATAATGGTTCAAGGGCCATCAGTATCAGTTATGGACATCTAGTGGTTATAATGATTCAAGGACCATGGTTATGGGTTATGGACACCTATTACTTTTAAAATGGATATCTATAGGCTATTGGTCATGGCTAGTAGTTATAATGGTTCAAGGGCCATCGATATGAGTTATGGACATGTAGTGGTTACAATGGTTCACTGGCCTTGGTTATGGGTTATGGACACCTATTACTTGTAAAATGGATATCTGTAGGGTACTGGTCAAGGTTACTAGTTAAAATGGTTCATGGACCATCAATATCAGTTATGGACAACTACTGGTTATAATGGTTCAAGGACCATGGTTATGGGTTATGGACACCTATTACTTGTAAAATGGATATCTATAGGCTATTGGTCATGGCTAGTAGTTATAATGGTACAAGGGCCATCGATATGAGTTATGGACATGTAGTGGTTATAATGATTCACTGGCCTTGGTTATGGGTTATGGACACCTATTACTTGTAAAATGGATATCTATAGGCTACTGGTCATGGTTACTAGTTATAATGGTTCATGGGCCATCAGTATCAGTTATGGACATCTAGTGGTTATAATGGTTCAAGAACCATGGTTATGGGTTATGGACACCTATTACTTGTAAAATGGATATTTATAGGCTATTGGACATGGCTAGTAGTTATAATGGTTCAAGGGCCATCAGTGTCAGTTATGAACATCTAGTGGTTATAATGGTTCGACGACGATTGTTATGGGTAATGGACACCTATTACTTGTAAAATGGTTATCTATAGGCTATTGGTCATGGCTAGTAGTTATAATGGTTCAAGGGCCATCGATATGAGTTATGGACATGTAGTGGTTATAATGGTTCAATGGCCTTGGTTGTGGGTTATGGACACCTATTACTTGTAAAATGTATATCTATAGGCTATTGGTCATGGCTAGTAGTCTAATGGTTCAAGGGCCATCAGTATCAGTTATGGACATCTAGTTGTTATAATGGTTCAAGGACCATGGTTATGGGTTATGGACACCTATTACTTGTAAAATGGATATCTATAGGCTATTGGTCATGGCTAGTAGTTATAATGGTTCAAGGGCCATCGATATGAGTTATGCACATGTAGTGGTTATAATGGTTCACTGGCCTTGGTTATGGGTTATGGACACCTACTACTTGTAAAATGGATATTTATAGGCTATTGGTCATGGCTAATAGTTATAATTGTTCAAGGACCATCAATATCAGTTATGGACAACTACTGGTTATAATGGTTCAAGGACCATGGTTATGGGTTATGGACACCTATTACTTGTAAAATGGATATCTATAGGCTATTGGTCATGGCTAGTAGTTATAATGGTTCAAGGGCCATCGATATGAGTTACGGACATGTAGTGGTTATAATGGTTCACTGACCTTGGTTATGGGTTATGGACACCTATTACTTGTAAAATGGATATCTATAGGCTACTGGTCATGGTTACTAGTTATAATGGTTCATGGGCCATCAGTATCAGTTATGGACATCTAGTGGTTATAATGGTTCAAGAACCATGGTTATGGGTTATGGACACCTATTACTTGTAAAATGGATATTTATAGGCTATTGGACATGGCTAGTAGTTATAATGGTTCAAGGGCCATCAGTGTCAGTTATGAACATCTAGTGGTTATAATGGTTCGACGACGATTGTTATGGGTAATGGACACCTATTACTTGTAAAATGGTTATCTATAGGCTATTGATCATGGCTAGTAGTTATAATGGTTCAAGGGCCATCGATATGAGTTATGGACATGTAGTGGTTACAATGGTTCACTGGCCTTGGTTATGGGTTATGGACACCTATTACTTGTAGAATGGATATCTGTAGGGTACTGGTCAAGGTTACTAGTTAAAATGGTTCATGGGCCATCAGTATCAGTTATGGACATCTAGTGGTTATAATGGTTCAAGAACCATGGTTATGGGTTATGGACACCTATTACTTGTAAAATGGATATTCGTAGGCTATTGGACATGGCTAGTAGTTATAATGGTACAAGGGCCATCGATATGACTTATGGACATGTAGTGGTTATAATGATTCACTGGCCTTGGTTATGGGTTATGGACACCTATTACTTGTAAAATGGATATCTATAGGCTACTGGTCATGGTTACTAGTTATAATGGTTCATGGGCCATCAGTATCAGTTATGGACATCTAGTGGTTATAATGGTTCAAGAACCATGGTTATGGGTTATGGACACCTATTACTTGTAAAATGGATATTTATAGGCTATTGGACATGGCTAGTAGTTATAATGGTTCAAGGGCCATCAGTGTCAGTTATGAACATCTAGTGGTTATAATGGTTCGACGACGATTGTTATGGGTAATGGACACCTATTACTTGTAAAATTGACATCTATAGGCTATTGGTCATGGCTACTAGTTATAATGCTTCAAGGGCCATCAGTATTAGTTATGGACATCTAGTGGTTATCTTGGTTCAAGAACCATGGTTATGGGTTATGGTCACCTATTACTTGTAAAATGGATATTCGTAGGCTATTGGACATGGCTAGTAGTAATAATGGTACAAAGGCCATCGATATGAGTTATGGACATGTAGTGGTTATAATGATTCACTGGCCTTGGTTATGGGTTATGGACACCTATTACTTGTAAAATGGATATCTGTAGGCTATTGGACATGGCTAGTAGTTATAATGGTTCAAGGGCCATCAGTATCAGTTATGGACATCTAGTGGTTATAATGATTCAAGGACCATGGTTATGGGTTATGGACACCTATTACTTTTAAAATGGATATCTATAGGCTATTGGTCATGGCTAGTAGTTATAATGGTTCAAGGGCCATCGATATGAGTTATGGACATGTAGTGGTTACAATGGTTCACTGGCCTTGGTTATGGGTTATGGACACCTATTACTTGTAAAATGGATATCTGTAGGGTACTGGTCAAGGTTACTAGTTAAAATGGTTCATGGACCATCAATATCAGTTATGGACAACTACTGGTTATAATGGTTCAAGGACCATGGTTATGGGTTATGGACACCTATTACTTGTAAAATGGATATCTATAGGCTATTGGTCATGGCTAGTAGTTATAATGGTACAAGGGCCATCGATATGAGTTATGGACATGTAGTGGTTATAATGATTCACTGGCCTTGGTTATGGGTAGGGATGGCAATGGATCGGATGTGGATCGGATGATGCCATATCCACATCCATATCCATTTAAATTTACCTCATCCATATCCATATCCATATCCATTTAAAATCATTTCATCCATCCATATCCATATCCATTGGATTAGAGCGGGTAAATGGACATCCGTTGGATTTCGGAAGAAAAAAAACTCCTAAAGAAAGTACGATAGTTTTATATATGATTTACGATTTTTATTGCATATTTACATAGTTTCTTCCAAAAGAAGAGTCAAACGGAAACATAACTATGATAATCACACAAAAATCTCAAAAGTAACGAGTCATGCTTGTGATTTATAATTACATGCTTGTGATTTATGGGTTGTTGCATTGAAAATCACACAAAAATCTCAAAAGTAACGAGTCATATAATGATCGTCGCCTTCATACTAAGAACAGAATAAGAAACGATAAAATGATTAGTTCCTAAGAAATTCAAGTATGGGAAATGATAATAAATAATTGCCTCATCAGTCAACCTACTATTGAAAACATATATTTATAGTTATATAAAATTATAATATATATTTAATTTCGGGTTAAGTGGATTCATCCATGGATTGAAAATCATCATCCATATCCGCTCCAATAAACATCCACATCCGCTCCACATCCGATATTCACCCATTTAACTTCATCCATATCCACTACGAGTGGAGCGGATCGGGTGGATGTTCATCGGATCGGATGTTAGTTGCCATCCCTAGTTATGGGTTATGGACACCTATTACTTGTAAAATGGATATCTATAGGCTACGGGTCATGGTTACTAGTTATAATGGTTCATGGGCCATCAGTATCAGTTATGGACATCTAGTGGTTATAATGGTTCAAGAACCATGGTTATGGGTTATGGACACATATTACTTGTAAAATGGATATTTATAGGCTATTGGACATGGCTAGTAGTTATAATGGTTCAAGGGCCATCAGTGTCAGTTATGAACATCTAGTGGTTATAATGGTTCGACGACGATTGTTATGGGTAATGGACACCTATTACTTGTAAAATGGTTATCTATAGGCTATTGGTCATGGCTAGTAGTTATAATGGTTCAAGGGCCATCGATATGAGTTATGGACATGTAGTGGTTATAATGGTTCAATGGCCTTGGTTGTGGGTTATGGACACCTATTACTTGTAAAATGTATATCTATAGGCTATTGGTCATGGCTAGTAGTACTAATGGTTCAAGGGCCATCAGTATCAGTTATGGACATCTAGTTGTTATAATGGTTCAAGGACCATGGTTATGGGTTATGGACACCAATTACTTGTAAAATGGATATCTATAGGCTATTGGTCATGGCTAGTAGTTATAATGGTTCAAGGGCCATCGATATGAGTTATGCACATGTAGTGGTTATAATGGTTCACTGGCCTTGGTTATGGGTTATGGACACCTACTACTTGTAAAATGGATATTTATAGGCTATTGGTCATGGCTAATAGTTATAATTGTTCAAGGACCATCAATATCAGTTATGGACAACTACTGGTTATAATGGTTCAAGGACCATGGTTATGGGTTATGGACACCTATTACTTGTAAAATGGATATCTATAGGCTATTGGTCATGGCTAGTAGTTATAATGGTTCAAGGGCCATCGATATGAGTTACGGACATGTAGTGGTTATAATGGTTCACTGGCCTTGGTTATGGGTTATGGACACCTATTACTTGTAAAATGGATATCTATAGGCTACTGGTCATGGTTACTAGTTATAATGGTTCATGGGCCATCAGTATCAGTTATGGACATCTAGTGGTTATAATGGTTCAAGAACCATGGTTATGGGTTACGGACACCTATTACTTGTAAAATGGATATTTATAGGCTATTGGACATGGCTAGTAGTTATAATGGTTCAAGGGCCATCAGTGTCAGTTATGAACATCTAGTGGTTATAATGGTTCGACGACGATTGTTATGGGTAATGGACACCTATTACTTGTAAAATGGTTATCTATAGGCTATTGGTCATGGCTAGTAGTTATAATGGTTCAAGGGCCATCGATATGAGTTATGGACATGTAGTGGTTATAATGGTTCAATGGCCTTGGTTGTGGGTTATGGACACCTATTACTTGTAAAATGTATATCTATAGGCTATTGGTCATGGCTAGTAGTAATAATGGTTCAAGGGCCATCGGTATCAGTTATGGACATCTAGTTGTTATAATGGTTCAAGGACCATGGTTATGGGTTATGGACACCTATTACTTGTAAAATGGATATCTATAGGCTATTGGTCATGGCTAGTAGTTATAATGGTTCAAGGGCCATCGATATGAGTAATGGACATGTAGTGGTTATAATGGTTCACTGGCCTTGGTTATGGGTTAAGGACACCTATTACTTGTAAAATCGACATCTATAGGCTATTGGTCATGGCTACTAGTTATAATGCTTCAAGGGCCATCAGTATCAGTTATGGACATCTAGTGGTTATAATGGTTCAAGAACCATGGTTATGGGTTATGGACACCTATTACTTGTAAAATGGATATTCGTAGGCTATTGGACATGGCTAGTAGTTATAATGGTACAAAGGCCATCGATATGAGTTACGGACATGTAGTGGTTATAATGATTCACTGGCCTTGGTTATGGGTTATGGACACCTATTACTTGTAAAATGGATATCTGTAGGCTATTGGACATGGCTAGTAGTTATAATGGTTCAAGGGCCATCAGTATCAGTTATGGACATCTAGTGGTTATAATGATTCAAGGACCATGGTTATGGGTTATGGACACCTATTACTTTTAAAATGGATATCTATAGGCTATTGGTCATGGCTAGTAGTTATAATGGTTCAAGGGCCATCGATATGAGTTATGGACATGTAGTGGTTACAATGGTTCACTGGCCTTGGTTATGGGTTATGGACACCTATTACTTGTAAAATGGATATCTGTAGGGTACTGGTCAAGGTTACTAGTTAAAATGGTTCATGGACCATCAATATCAGTTATGGACAACTACTGGTTATAATGGTTCAAGGACCATGGTTATGGGTTATGGACACCTATTACTTGTAAAATGGATATCTATAGGCTATTGGTCATGGCTAGTAGTTATAATGGTACAAGGGCCATCGATATGAGTTATGGACATGTAGTGGTTATAATGATTCACTGGCCTTGGTTATGGGTTATGGACACCTATTACTTGTAAAATGGATATCTATAGGCTACGGGTCATGGTTACTAGTTATAATGGTTCATGGGCCATCAGTATCAGTTATGGACATCTAGTGGTTATAATGGTTCAAGAACCATGGTTATGGGTTATGGACACATATTACTTGTAAAATGGATATTTATAGGCTATTGGACATGGCTAGTAGTTATAATGGTTCAAGGGCCATCAGTGTCAGTTATGAACATCTAGTGGTTATAATGGTTCGACGACGATTGTTATGGGTAATGGACACCTATTACTTGTAAAATGGTTATCTATAGGCTATTGGTCATGGCTAGTAGTTATAATGGTTCAAGGGCCATCGATATGAGTTATGGACATGTAGTGGTTATAATGGTTCAATGGCCTTGGTTGTGGGTTATGGACACCTATTACTTGTAAAATGTATATCTATAGGCTATTGGTCATGGCTAGTAGTACTAATGGTTCAAGGGCCATCAGTATCAGTTATGGACATCTAGTTGTTATAATGGTTCAAGGACCATGGTTATGGGTTATGGACACCAATTACTTGTAAAATGGATATCTATAGGCTATTGGTCATGGCTAGTAGTTATAATGGTTCAAGGGCCATCGATATGAGTTATGCACATGTAGTGGTTATAATGGTTCACTGGCCTTGGTTATGGGTTATGGACACCTACTACTTGTAAAATGGATATTTATAGGCTATTGGTCATGGCTAATAGTTATAATTGTTCAAGGACCATCAATATCAGTTATGGACAACTACTGGTTATAATGGTTCAAGGACCATGGTTATGGGTTATGGACACCTATTACTTGTAAAATGGATATCTATAGGCTATTGGTCATGGCTAGTAGTTATAATGGTTCAAGGGCCATCGATATGAGTTACGGACATGTAGTGGTTATAATGGTTCACTGGCCTTGGTTATGGGTTATGGACACCTATTACTTGTAAAATGGATATCTATAGGCTACTGGTCATGGTTACTAGTTATAATGGTTCATGGGCCATCAGTATCAGTTATGGACATCTAGTGGTTATAATGGTTCAAGAACCATGGTTATGGGTTATGGACACCTATTACTTGTAAAATGGATATTTATAGGCTATTGGACATGGCTAGTAGTTATAATGGTTCAAGGGCCATCAGTGTCAGTTATGAACATCTAGTGGTTATAATGGTTCGACGACGATTGTTATGGGTAATGGACACCTATTACTTGTAAAATGGTTATCTATAGGCTATTGGTCATGGCTAGTAGTTATAATGGTTCAAGGGCCATCGATATGAGTTATGGACATGTAGTGGTTATAATGGTTCAATGGCCTTGGTTGTGGGTTATGGACACCTATTACTTGTAAAATGTATATCTATAGGCTATTGGTCATGGCTAGTAGTAATAATGGTTCAAGGGCCATCGGTATCAGTTATGGACATCTAGTTGTTATAATGGTTCAAGGACCATGGTTATGGGTTATGGACACCTATTACTTGTAAAATGGATATCTATAGGCTATTGATCATGGCTAGTAGTTATAATGGTTCAAGGGCCATCGATATGAGTAATGGACATGTAGTGGTTATAATGGTTCACTGGCCTTGGTTATGGGTTAAGGACACCTATTACTTGTAAAATCGACATCTATAGGCTATTGGTCATGGCTACTAGTTATAATGCTTCAAGGGCCATCAGTATCAGTTATGGACATCTAGTGGTTATAATGGTTCAAGAACCATGGTTATGGGTTATGGACACCTATTACTTGTAAAATGGATATTCGTAGGCTATTGGACATGGCTAGTAGTTATAATGGTACAAAGGCCATCGATATGAGTTACGGACATGTAGTGGTTATAATGATTCACTGGCCTTGGTTATGGGTTATGGACACCTATTACTTGTAAAATGGATATCTGTAGGCTATTGGACATGGCTAGTAGTTATAATGGTTCAAGGGCCATCAGTATCAGTTATGGACATCTAGTGGTTATAATGATTCAAGGACCATGGTTATGGGTTATGGACACCTATTACTTTTAAAATGGATATCTATAGGCTATTGGTCATGGCTAGTAGTTATAATGGTTCAAGGGCCATCGATATGAGTTATGGACATGTAGTGGTTACAATGGTTCACTGGCCTTGGTTATGGGTTATGGACACCTATTACTTGTAAAATGGATATCTGTAGGGTACTGGTCAAGGTTACTAGTTAAAATGGTTCATGGACCATCAATATCAGTTATGGACAACTACTGGTTATAATGGTTCAAGGACCATGGTTATGGGTTATGGACACCTATTACTTGTAAAATGGATATCTATAGGCTTTTGGTCATGGCTAGTAGTTATAATGGTACAAGGGCCATCGATATGAGTTATGGACATGTAGTGGTTATAATGATTCACTGGCCTTGGTTATGGGTTATGGACACCTATTACTTGTAAAATGGATATCTATAGGCTACGGGTCATGGTTACTAGTTATAATGGTTCATGGGCCATCAGTATCAGTTATGGACATCTAGTGGTTATAATGGTTCAAGAACCATGGTTATGGGTTATGGACACCTATTACTTGTAAAATGGATATTTATAGGCTATTGGACATGGCTAGTAGTTATAATGGTTCAAGGGCCATCAGTGTCAGTTATGAACATCTAGTGGTTATAATGGTTCGACGACGATTGTTATGGGTAATGGACACCTATTACTTGTAAAATGGTTATCTATAGGCTATTGGTCATGGCTAGTAGTTATAATGGTTCAAGGGCCATCGATATGAGTTATGGACATGTAGTGGTTATAATGGTTCAATGGCCTTGGTTGTGGGTTATGGACACCTATTACTTGTAAAATGTATATCTATAGGCTATTGGTCATGGCTAGTAGTAATAATGGTTCAAGGGCCATCGGTATCAGTTATGGACATCTAGTTGTTATAATGGTTCAAGGACCATGGTTATGGGTTATGGACACCTATTACTTGTAAAATGGATATCTATAGGCTATTGGTCATGGCTAGTAGTTATAATGGTTCAAGGGCCATCGATATGAGTAATGGACATGTAGTGGTTATAATGGTTCACTGGCCTTGGTTATGGGTTAAGGACACCTATTACTTGTAAAATCGACATCTATAGGCTATTGGTCATGGCTACTAGTTATAATGCTTCAAGGGCCATCAGTATCAGTTATGGACATCTAGTGGTTATAATGGTTCAAGAACCATGGTTATGGGTTATGGACACCTATTACTTGTAAAATGGATATTCGTAGGCTATTGGACATGGCTAGTAGTTATAATGGTACAAAGGCCATCGATATGAGT
This sequence comes from Calendula officinalis, assembly GCA_963853835.1. Taxonomy (NCBI): domain Eukaryota; kingdom Viridiplantae; phylum Streptophyta; class Magnoliopsida; order Asterales; family Asteraceae; genus Calendula; species Calendula officinalis. The sequence continues at coordinate 57,637,411 of OY970820.1, forward strand.
TACGGACATGTAGTGGTTATAATGATTCACTGGCCTTGGTTATGGGTTATGGACACCTATTACTTGTAAAATGGATATATGTAGGCTATTGGACATGGCTAGTAGTTATAATGGTTCAAGGGCCATCAGTATCAGTTATGGACATCTAGTGGTTATAATGATTCAAGGACCATGGTTATGGGTTATGGACACCTATTACTTTTAAAATGGATATCTATAGGCTATTGGTCATGGCTAGTAGTTATAATGGTTCAAGGGCCATCGATATGAGTTATGGACATGTAGTGGTTACAATGGTTCACTGGCCTTGGTTATGGGTTATGGACACCTATTACTTGTAAAATGGATATCTGTAGGGTACTGGTCAAGGTTACTAGTTAAAATGGTTCATGGACCATCAATATCAGTTATGGACAACTACTTGTTATAATGGTTCAAGGACCATGGTTATGGGTTATTTTTTTTTTTTTGATAAAGGGCTATGCCCGGCAAAAATTAAATCATCAAAAGAAAGTTATTTACAAACACAGATGGGTAAAAACTACCACATCTTGAAAATAACTACTTGGCCACCCAAAACATGCTTTGGGAATAAGACCAACAAAAGACGCATAACTCTATAACCAATGTCTAAACCTAATCTAGGTATACCAAAAAAATTAAGATTATAAAGAAATCTTTTAACATCAAAAAACAAAACACCTAAGACATTCTTAAGCCTCCATAACTCAGCATTAGCATCCAAATTGCACTTAAAATGAACTTTTGTCTTCAACTTGTTCACTTTGATCTTAGTCTTCAAAATGCCATTGTAATTCGAGAATAAGATTGACCACCAAAAAGTCAAAATAGTCAACATAGCCTCAAAACTATGGACATTCCCACCAAAACAGTTAGAAATGATGAAAATGCAGAATGTTGACTCAGTGTAAGTCAACATTCTCATAGTATCTCCTTTGAAGTGAACCAAAGAACACTTCATCAATTTTGACCCGAGAAAAGTCAAAATCCTCTTCAAATTATCATCACAGCCGAAACTCATCACCTTAGACCATAAATACCATAAACCCTCACAAGCCTTTGACCAACAGAAAGTCAGAATCCACAAATTCCAGATTTTATACAGTTTGACCCACGGATTAAGACCCAACTTTGACTCAGTGAAAGTCAAAATTGCATCCATAATAGTATAACAATGTATTATACCACTACAATCCTTAGCAATACTTGCAACCTTTTTATCAAAACAGATCAAATCAAAAGACACAAGGTTGAACTTGTACCAGAAAATAAGCATGGCCGTTGACTTCAGAAAAGTCAACCTAGCAGTTTTGCACTTCCTCATGTATTGCTTAAGCCACCATTTGCAAGTTTCAAGCACTTTATCAACCTGCAACAACAAGTATGGAGGATTAATAACCCTTTGGGGGCTAGCCACATCACATCTTTGACCGAAATTGTCCTGACTATGACCAACCCCTTTAATTAGGGTTATAATCCACCATTTCCACTTCAAAATCCTGCATTTAAAATGCCTGCACAACTGCCCAAAGAGCTCCAAAACAGCAGCCTTGAAGCATCCATGACTAGAGCAAATAATCTCCAAAATCCAAATGCTAAAAAATTGACCTGCAAAATACACAACAAAAGAACTGCAGCTCACATTTGGATTGCACAAAATCAAGTAATTACGACTTCCCTTTATACAATGCAGCCCATAGTAGTTGTTGGTATAAAGGCCCAACGGGCCAGATCTTCTAAAAAAATCCAAAAAAATCACCAAAACTCTTGAAAAATATAAAAATATGTTCCAAGCCTGCACAAAGAATTTCATCTTCAATATATGGCTGTTAATACCCATAATGCCCCTCTGCAGCTCTAAAACAGCATAAATCACTTGACAATCAAGAAATTTCCTGCTGCCACTTTGAAATATACTAGACCCATCATCACAGTACCAAAAAAATCCAAAAAAAATATGGAAAATTCCAGAAAAATAATAAGAATCTCCAGAAAAAATCTCAAAAAAACTGGATAAAATCCAAAGAAAACTCCATAATAACTGAGTCACATCCCTATGCAATTTTCCAATAAACATCTTCAAAATATTATTATTCATGATCATGGTCAGTAAAGCTAGTAAAACCACCATCCTCAACCAATCCAAAACTCCATAAATCAGCAGCCATACAAGTTTGCCTTGACTTCCTTATATTGAGCCCAATCAATCTAAGTCTAACAGAATTAATGATCAACTTACAAACATCATCCACAGATCTATGCTTAGAATGAAAAAGTCTCATATTTCTTTCCTGCCAAATATAATAAACTGTAGAAGCTAAAACCAGTCTTTGAATGACACTCCAGATTGACTTACTAACTGGTATTCTTTCCAAATTCATCACCAAGTAAGACCATTTATTTGGGACAAAATCTAATCTGCACATATGCTTCATTATATCCCAAACAGTAGAGGAGAAATTGCATTCAAAGAATAAATGGTCATGGGTGTCCAACTCCAGCTTACAAAAAGCACATCTAACATCAATTCCATCACCAACACCCCACATTTTATCCTGAGTCTTGAGTTTTTCCAAAAAAACTAGCCATAAAATGAAAGCATGTCTAGGAATATTTTGACTAAACCAGACCCATTTTGACCAGAAAACAGGTTCCTTATCCACACAATCAACTCTACTAGCATCAGAAACTGAGAAAGGAACACATTTCCCTTTACAGTCTTTCCATAAAACTCTATCATTAATAGTATTACAGATAAAAGGAGGGACTAAATTAAAAATCATGGGAAATTTACTAACCCAATCAATTGGAATCTTCCACTCCCCATTAGCAACAATATCAGACACCTTATAGTCAATACCCAACCCTGCCTCATAAATATTCCTATATGTAATAAAATTACATAAAGGGCCAACTTGATGCCAGTTGTCAAACCACGCAGAGGTTTTTTGACCATCACCAATTCTGTAAACAATTCTGTCCCTAATACCATTCCTGCACTTAAGAATTCCCCTCCAGCTCCAACAAACATTGGAAGGAGAAGGCAGGGACCAAAAATTTCTGTCTTTTAACCTGGTCCTATTCAGCCAGCTGACCCATAAAGAGTCCTTGTTACTAACAACATTCCAGACATGCTTAGTCATAAGGGAAACATTCCAAGAATGCAAAAGTTTAATCCCTAAACCACCATGACTTTTGGGCAAACACAATGGTTATGGGTTATGGACACCTATTACTTGTAAAATGGATATCTATAGGCTTTTGGTCATGGCTAGTAGTTATAATGGTACAAGGGCCATCGATATGAGTTATGGACATGTAGTGGTTATAATGATTCACTGGCCTTGGTTATGGGTTATGGACACCTATTACTTGTAAAATGGATATCTATAGGCTACGGGTCATGGTTACTAGTTATAATGGTTCATGGGCCATCAGTATCAGTTATGGACATCTAGTGGTTATAATGGTTCAAGAACCATGGTTATGGGTTATGGACACATAATACTTGTAAAATGGATATTTATAGGCTATTGGACATGGCTAGTAGTTATAATGGTTCAAGGGCCATCAGTGTCAGTTATGAACATCTAGTGGTTATAATGGTTCGACGACGATTGTTATGGGTAATGGACACCTATTACTTGTAAAATGGTTATCTATAGGCTATTGGTCATGGCTAGTAGTTATAATGGTTCAAGGGCCATCGATATGAGTTATGGACATGTAGTGGTTGTAATGGTTCAATGGCCTTGGTTGTGGGTTATGGACACCTATTACTTGTAAAATGTATATCTATAGGCTATTGGTCATGGCTAGTAGTACTAATGGTTCAAGGGCCATCAGTATCAGTTATGGACATCTAGTTGTTATAATGGTTCAAGGACCATGGTTATGGGTTATGGACACCAATTACTTGTAAAATGGATATCTATAGGCTATTGGTCATGGCTAGTAGTTATAATGGTTCAAGGGCCATCGATATGAGTTATGCACATGTAGTGGTTATAATGGTTCACTGGCCTTGGTTATGGGTTATGGACACCTACTACTTGTAAAATGGATATTTATAGGCTATTGGTCATGGCTAATAGTTATAATTGTTCAAGGACCATCAATATCAGTTATGGACAACTACTGGTTATAATGGTTCAAGGACCATGGTTATGGGTTATGGACACCTATTACTTGTAAAATGGATATATATAGGCTATTGGTCATGGCTAGTAGTTATAATGGTTCAAGGGCCATCGATATGAGTTACGGACATGTAGTGGTTATAATGGTTCACTGGCCTTGGTTATGGGTTATGGACACCTATTACTTGTAAAATGGATATCTATAGGCTACTGGTCATGGTTACTAGTTATAATGGTTCATGGGCCATCAGTATCAGTTATGGACATCTAGTGGTTATAATGGTTCAAGAACCATGGTTATGGGTTATGGACACCTATTACTTGTAAAATGGATATTTATAGGCTATTGGACATGGCTAGTAGTTATAATGGTTCAAGGGCCATCAGTGTCAGTTATGAACATCTAGTGGTTATAATGGTTCGACGACGATTGTTATGGGTAATGGAAACCTATTACTTGTAAAATGGTTATCTATAGGCTATTGGTCATGGCTAGTAGTTATAATGGTTCAAGGGCCATCGATATGAGTTATGGACATGTGGTGGTTATAATGGTTCAATGGCCTTGGTTGTGGGTTATGGACACCTATTACTTGTAAAATGTATATCTATAGGCTATTGGTCATGGCTAGTAGTAATAATGGTTCAAGGGCCATCGGTATCAGTTATGGACATCTAGTTGTTATAATGGTTCAAGGACCATGGTTATGGGTTATGGACACCTATTACTTGTAAAATGGATATCTATAGGCTATTGGTCATGGCTAGTAGTTATAATGGTTCAAGGGCCATCGATATGAGTAATGGACATGTAGTGGTTATAATGGTTCACTGGCCTTGGTTATGGGTTAAGGACACCTATTACTTGTAAAATCGACATCTATAGGCTATTGGTCATGGCTACTAGTTATAATGCTTCAAGGGCCATCAGTATCAGTTATGGACATCTAGTGGTTATAATGGTTCAAGAACCATGGTTATGGGTTATGGACACCTATTACTTGTAAAATGGATATTCGTAAGCTATTGGACATGGCTAGTAGTTATAATGGTACAAAGGCCATCGATATGAGTTACGGACATGTAGTGGTTATAATGATTCACTGGCCTTGGTTATGGGTTATGGACACCTATTACTTGTAAAATGGATATCTATAGGCTATTGGTCATGGCTAGTAGTTATAATGGTTCAAGGGCCATCGATATGAGTTATGGACATGTAGTGGTTATAATGGTTCACTGGCCTTGGTTATGGGTTAAGGACACCTATTACTTGTAAAATCGACATCTATAGGCTATTGGTCATGGCTACTAGTTATAATGCTTCAAGGGCCATCAGTATCAGTTATGGACATCTAGTGGTTATCTTGGTTCAAGAACCATGGTTATGGGTTATGGTCACCTATTACTTGTAAAATGGATATCTGTAGGCTATTGGACATGGCTAGTAGTTATAATGGTTCAAGGGCCATCAGTATCAGTTATGGACATCTAGTGGTTATAATGATTCAAGGACCATGGTTATGGGTTATGGACACCTATTACTTTTAAAATGGATATCTATAGGCTATTGGTCATGGCTAGTAGTTATAATGGTTCAAGGGCCATCGATATGAGTTATGGACATGTAGTGGTTACAATGGTTCACTTGCCTTGGTTATGGGTTATGGACACCTATTACTTGTAAAATGGATATCTGTAGGGTACTGGTCAAGGTTACTAGTTAAAATGGTTCATGGACCATCAATATCAGTTATGGACAACTACTGGTTATAATGGTTCAAGGACCATGGTTATGGGTTATGGACACCTATTACTTGTAAAATGGATATCTATAGGCTATTGGTCATGGCTAGTAGTTATAATGGTACAAGGGCCATCGATATGAGTTATGGACATGTAGTGGTTATAATGATTCACTGGCCTTGGTTATGGGTTATGGACACCTATTACTTGTAAAATGGATATCTATAGGCTACTGGTCATGGTTACTAGTTATAATGGTTCATGGGCCATCAGTATCAGTTATGGACATCTAGTGGTTATAATGGTTCAAGAACCATGATTATGGGTTATGGACACCTATTACTTGTAAAATGGATATTCGTAGGCTATTGGACATGGCTAGTAGTTATAATGGTTCAAGGGCCATCAGTGTCAGTTATGAACATCTAGTGGTTATAATGGTTCGACGACGATTGTTATGGGTAATGGACACCTATTACTTGTAAAATGGTTATCTATAGGCTATTGGTCATGGCTAGTAGTTATAATGGTTCAAGGGCCATCGATATGAGTTATGGACATGTAGTGGTTATAATGGTTCAATGGCCTTGATTGTGGGTTATGGACACCTATTTCTTGTAAAATGTATATCTATAGGCTATTGGTCATGGCTAGTAGTAATAATGGTTCAAGGGCCATCAGTATCAGTTATGGACATCTAGTGGTTATAATGACTCAAGGACCATGGTTATGGGTTATGGACACCTATTACTTTTAAAATGGATATCTATAGGCTATTGGTCATGGCTAGTAGTTATAATGGTTCAAGGGCCATCGATATGAGTTATGGACATGTAGTGGTTACAATGGTTCACTGGCCTTGGTTATGGGTTATGGACACCTATTACTTGTAAAATGGATATCTGTAGGGTACTGGTCAAGGTTACTAGTAAAAATGGTTCATGGGCCATCAGTATCAGTTATGGACATCTAGTGGTTATAATGTTTCAAGAACCATGGTTATGGGTTATGGACACCTATTACTTGTAAAATGGATATTCGTAGGCTATTGGACATGGCTAGTAGTAATAATGGTACAAAGGCCATCGATATGAGTTATGGACATGTAGTGGTTATAATGATTCACTGGCCTTGGTTATGGGTTATGGACACCTATTACTTGTAAAATGGATATCTATAGGCTACTGGTCATGGTTACTAGTTATAATGGTTCATGGGCCATCAGTATCAGTTATGGACATCTAGCGGTTATAATGGTTCAAGAACCATGGTTATGGGTTATGGACACCTATTACTTGTAAAATGGATATTTATAGGCTATTGGACATGGCTAGTAGTTATAATGGTTCAAGGGCCATCAGTGTCAGTTATGAACATCTAGTGGTTATAATGGTTCGACGACGATTGTTATGGGTAATGGACACCTATTACTTGTAAAATGGTTATCTATAGGCTATTGGTCATGGCTAGTAGTTATAATGGTTCAAGGGCCATCGATATGAGTTATGGACATGTAGTGGTTATAATGGTTCAATGGCCTTGGTTGTGGGTTATGGACACCTATTACTTGTAAAATGTATATCTATAGGCTATTGGTCATGGCTAGTAGTAATAATGGTTCAAGGGCCATCAGTATCAGTTATGGACATCTAGTTGTTATAATGGTTCAAGGACCATGGTTATGGGTTATGGACACCTATTACTTGTAAAATGGATATCTATAGGCTATTGGTCATGGCTAGTAGTTATAATGGTTCAAGGGCCATCGATATGAGTTATGGACATGTAGTGATTATAATGGTTCACTGGCCTTGGTTATGGGTTATGGACACCTATTACTTGTAAAATGGATATCTATAGGCTACTGGTCATGGTTACTAGTTATAATGGTTCATGGGCCATCAGTATCATTTATGGACATCTAGTGGTTATAATGGTTCAAGAACCATGGTTATGGGTTATGGACACCTATTACTTGTAAAATGGATATTTATAGGCTATTGGACATGGCTAGTAGTTATAATGGTTCAAGGGCCATCAGTGTCAGTTATGAACATCTAGTGGTTATAATGGTTCGACGACGATTGTTATGGGTAATGGACACCTATTACTTGTAAAATGGTTATCTATAGGCTATTGGTCATGGCTAGTAGTTATAATGGTTCAAGGGCCATCGATATGAGTTATGGACATGTAGTGGTTATAATGGTTCAATGGCCCTGGTTGTGGGTTATGGACACCTATTACTTGTAAAATGTATATCTATAGGCTATTGGTCATGGCTAGTAGTAATAATGGTTCAAGGGCCATCAGTATCAGTTATGGACATCTAGTTGTTATAATGGTTCAAGGACCATGGTTATGGGTTATGGACACCTATTACTTGTAAAATGGATATCTATAGGCTATTGGTCATGGCTAGTAGTTATAATGGTTCAAGGGCCATCGATATGAGTTATGGACATGTAGTGGTTATAATGGTTCACTGGCCTTGGTTATGGGTTAAGAACACCTATTACTTGTAAAATCGACATCTATAGGCTATTGGTCATGGCTACTAGTTATAATGCTTCAAGGGCCATCAGTATCAGTTATGGACATCTAGTGGTTATCTTGGTTCAAAGACCATGGTTATGGGTTATGGTCACCTATTACTTGTAAAATGGATATCTGTAGGCTATTGGACATGGCTAGTAGTTATAATGATTCAAGGGCCATCAGTATCAGTTATGGACATCTAGTGGTTATAATGATTCAAGGACCATGGTTATGGGTTATGGACACCTATTACTTTTAAAATGGATATCTATAGGCTATTGGTCATGGCTAGTAGTTATAATGGTTCAAGGGCCATCGATATGAGTTATGGACATGTAGTGGTTATAATGGTTCAATGGCCTTGGTTGTGGGTTATGGACACCTATTACTTGTAAAATATATTTCTATAGGCTATTGGTCATGGCTAGTAGTATTAATGGTTCAAGGCCCATCAGTATCAGTTATGGACATCTAGTTGTTATAATGGTTCAAGGACCATGGTTATGGGTTATGGACACCTATTACTTGTAAAATGGATATCTATAGGCTATTGGTCATGGCTAGTAGTTATAATGGTTCAAGGGCCATCGATATGAGTTATGGACATGTAGTGGTTATAATGGTTCACTGGCCTTGGTTATGGGTTAAGGACACCTATTACTTGTAAAATCGACATCTATAGGCTATTGATCATCGCTACTAGTTATAATGCTTCAAGGGCTATCGGTATCAGTTATGGACATCTAGTGGTTATCTTGGTTCAAGAACCATGGTTATGGGTTATGGTCCCCTATTACTTGTAAAATGGATATCTGTAGGCTATTGGACATGGCTAGTAGTTATAATGGTTCAAGGGCCATCAGTATCAGTTATGGACATCTATTGGTTATAATGATTCAAGGACCATGGTTATGGGTTATGGACACCTATTACTTTTAAAATGGATATCTATAGGATATTGGTCATGGCTAGTAGTTATTATGGTTCAAGGCCCATCGATATGAGTTATGGAGATGTAGTGGTTATAATGGTTCACTGGCCTTGGGTATGGGTTATGGACACCTATTACTTGTAAAATGGATATCTGTAGGGTACTGGTCAAGGTTACTAGTTAAAATGGTTCATGGGCCATCAGTATCAGTTATGGACATCTAGTTGTTATAATGGTTCAAGGACCATGGTTATGGGTTATGGACACCTATTACTTGTAAAATGGATATCTGTAGGCTATTGGTCATGGCTAGTAGTTATAATGGTTCAAGGGCCATCGATATGAGTTATGGACATGTAGTGGTTATAATGGTTCACTGGCCTTGGTTATGGGTTATGGACACCTATTACTTGTAAAATGGATATCTATAGGCTATTGGTCATGGCTAGTAGTTATAATGGTTCAAGGGCCATCGATATGAGTTATGGACATGTAGTGGTTATAATGGTTCACTGGCCTTGGTTATGGGTTAAGGACACCTATTACTTGTAAAATCGACATCTATAGGCTATTGGTCATGGCTACTAGTTATAATGCTTCAAGGGCTATCAGTATCAGTTATGGACATCTAGTGGTTATCTTGGTTCAAGAACCATGGTTATGGGTTATGGTCACCTATTACTTGTAAAATGGATATCTGTAGGCTATTGGACATGGCTAGTAGTTATAATGGTTCAGGGGCCATCAGTATCAGTTATGGACATCTAGTGGTTATAATGATTCAAGGACCATGGTTATGGGTTATGGACACCTATTACTTTTAAAATGGATATCTATAGGATATTGGTCATGGCTAGTAGTTATTATGGTTCAAGGGCCATCGATATGAGTTACGGACATGTAGTGGTTATAATGGTTCACTGGCCTTGGTTATGGGTTATGGACACCTATTACTTGTAAAATGGATATCTATAGGCTACTGGTCATGGTTACTAGTTATAATGGTTCATGGGCCATCAGTATCAGTTATGGACATCTAGTGGTTATAATGGTTCAAGAACCATGGTTATGGGTTATGGGTTATGGACACCTATTACTTGTAAAATGGATATTTATAAGCTATTGGACATGGCTAGTAGTTATAATGGTTCAAGGGCCATCAGTGTCAGTTATGAACATCTAGTGGTTATAATAGTTCGACGACGATTGTTATGGGTAATGGACACCTATTACTTGTAAAATGGTTATCTATAGGCTATTGGTCATGGATAGTAGTTATAATGGTTCAAGGGCCATCGATATGAGTTATGGACATGTAGTGGTTATAATGGTTCAATGGTCTTGGTTGTGGGTTATGGACTCCTATTACTTGTAAAATGTATATCTATAGGCTATTGGTCATGGCTAGTAGTAATAATGGTTCAAGGTCCATCAGTATCAGTTATTGACATCTAGTTGTTATAATGGTTCAAGGACCATGGTTATGGGTTATGGACACCTATTACTTGTAAAATGGATATCTATAGGCTATTGGTCATGGCTAGTAGTTATAATGGTTCAAGGGCCATCGATATGAGTTATGGACATGTATTGGTTATAATGGTTCACTGGCCTTGGTTATGGGTTAAGGACACTTATTACTTGTAAAATCGACATCTATAGGCTATTGGTCATGGCTACTAGTTATAATGCTTCAAGGGCCATCAGTATCAGTTATGGACATCTAGTGGTTATCTTGGTTCAAGAACCATTGTTATGGGTTATGGTCACCTATTGTTAAGGACATGGCTAGTAGTTATAATGGTTCAAGGGCCATCAGTATCAGTTATGGACATCTAGTGGTTATAATGATTCAAGGACCATGGTTATGGGTTATGGACACCTATTACTTGTAAAATGGATATCTATAGGCTATTGGTCATGGCTAGTAGTTATAATGGTTCAAGGGCCATCGATATGAGTTATGGACATGTAGTGGTTATAATGGTTCACTGGCCTTGGTTATGGGTTATGGACACCTATTACTTGTAAAATGGATATCTATAGGCTACTGGTCATGGTTAATAGTTATAATGGTTCATGGGCCATCAGTCTCAGTTATGGACATCAATGGTTATAATGGTACAAGAACCATGGTTATGGGTTATGGACACCTATTACTTGTAAAATGTATATCTGTAGGCTATTGGACATGGCTAGTAGTTATAATGGTTCAAGGGCCATCAGTATCAGTTATGGACATCTAGTGATTATAATGATTCAAGGACCATGGTTATGGGTTATGGACACCTATTACTTGTAAAATGGATATCTATAGGCTATTGGTCATGGCTAGTAGTTATAATGGTTCAAGGGCCATCGATATGAGTTATGGACATGTAGTGGTTATAATGGTTCACTGGCCTTGGTTATGGGTTATGGACACCTATTACTTGTAAAATGGATATTTATATGCTATTGGTCATGGCTAGTAGTTATAATGGTTCAAGGACCATCAGTATCAGTTATGGACAACTACTGGTTATAATGGTTCAAGGACCATGGTTATGGGTTATGGACACCTATTACTTGTAAAATGGATATCTATAGGCTATTGGTCATGGCTAGTAGTTATAATGGTTCAAGGGCCATCGATATGAGTTACGGACATGTAGTGGTTATAATGGTTCACTGGCCTTGGTTATGGGTTATGGACACCTATTACTTGTAAAATGGATATTTATAGGCTATTGGTCATGGCTAGTAGTTATAATGGTTCAAGGACCATCAATATCAGTTATGGACAACTACTGGTTGTAATGGTTCAAGGACCATGGTTATGGGTTATGGACACCTATTACTTGTAAAATGGATATCTATAGGCTATTGGTCATGGCTAGTAGTTATAATGGTTCAAGGGCCATCGATATGAGTTATGGACATGTAATGGTTATAATGGTTCACTGGCCTTGGTTATGGGTTATGGACACCTATTACTTGTAAAATAGATATTTATAGGCTATTGGTCATGGCTAGTAGTTATAATGGTTCAAGGACCATCAGTATCAGTTATGGACAACTACTGGTTATAATGGTTCAAGGACCATGGTTATGGGGTATGGACACCTATTACTTGTAAAATGAATATCTATAGGCTATTGGTCATGGCTAGTAGTTATAATGGTTCAAGGGCCATCGATATGAGTTATGGACATGTAGTGGTTATAATGGTTCACTGGCCTTGGTTATGGGTTATGGACACCTATTACTTGTAAAATGGATATCTATAGGCTACTGGTCATGGTTACTAGTTATAATGGTTCATGGGCCATCAGTATCAGTTATGGACATCTAGTGATTATAATGGTTCAACAACCATGGTTATGGGTTATGGACACCTATTACTTGTAAAATGGATATTTATAGGCTATTGGACATGGCTAGTAGTTATAATGGTTCAAGGGCCATCAGTGTCAGTTATGAACATCTAGTGGTTATAATGGTTCGACGATGATTGTTATGGGTAATGGACACCTATTACTTGTAAAATGGTTAACTATAGGCTATTGGTCATGGCTAGTAGTTATAATGGTTCAAGGGCCATTGATATGAGTTATGGACATATAGTGGTTATAATGGTTCAATGGCCTTGGTTGTGGGTTATGGACACCTATTACTTGTAAAATGTATATCTATAGGCTATTGGTCATGGCTAGTAGTAATAATGGTTCAAGGGCCATCAGTATCAGTTATGGACATCTAGTTGTTATAATGGTTCAAGGACCATGGTTATGGGTTATGGACACCTATTACTTGTAAAATGGATATCTATAGGCTATTGGTCATGGCTAGTAGTTATAATGGTTCAAGGGCCATCGATATGAGTTATGGACATGTAGTGGTTATAATGGTTCACTGGCCTTGGTTATGGGTTAAGGACACCTATTACTTGTAAAATCGACATCTATAGGCTATTGGTCATGGCTACTAGTTATAATGCTTCAAGGGCCATCAGTATCAGTTATGGACATCTAGTGGTTATCTTGGTTCAAGAACCATGGTTATGGGTTATGGTCACCTATTACTTGTAAAATGGATAGCTGTAGGCTATTGGACATGGCTAGTAGTTATAATGGTTCAAGGGCCATCAGTATCAGTTATGGACATCTAATGGTTATAATGATTCAAGGGCCATGGTTATGGGTTATGGACACCTATTACTTTTAAAATGGATATGTATAGGCTATTGGTCATGGCTAGTAGTTATAATGGTTCAAGGGCCATCGATATGAGTTATGGACATGTAGTGGTTATAATGGTTCACTGGCCTTGGTTATGGGTTATGGACACCTATTACTTGTAAAATGGATATCTGTAGGGTACTGGTCAAGGTTACTAGTTAAAATGGTTCATGGGCCATCAGTATCAGTTATGGACATCTAGTGGTTATAATGGTTCAAGAACCATGGTTATGGGTTATGGACACCTATTACTCGTAAAATGGATATCCGTAGGCTATTGGACATGGCTAGTAGTTATAATGGTACAAGGGCCATCGATATGAGTTATGGACATGTAGTGGTTATAATAGTTCATTGGCCTTGGTTATGGGTTATGGACACCTATTACTTGTAAAATGGATATCTATAGGCTACTGGTCATGGTTACTAGTTATAATGGTTCATGGGCCATCAGTATCAGTTATGGACATCTAGTGGTTATAATGGCTCAAGAACCATGGTTATGGGTTATGGACACCTATTACTTGTAAAATGTATATCTGTAGGCTATTGGACATGGCTAGTAGTTATAATGGTTCAAGGGCCATCAGTATCAGTTATGGACATCTAGTGGTTATAATGATTCAAGGACCATGGTTATGGGTTATGGACACCTATTACTTGTAAAATGGATATCTGTAGGCTATTGGACATGGCTAGTAGTTATAATGGTTCAAGGGTCATCAGTATCAGTTATGGACATCTAGTGGTTATAATGATTCAAGGACCATGGTTATGGGTTATGGAAATCTATTACTTGTAAAATGGATATCTATAGGCTATTGGTCATGGGTAGTAGTTATAATGGTTCAAGGGCCATCGATATGAGTTATGGACATGTAGTGGTTATAATGGTTCACTGGCCTTGGTTATGGGTTATGGACACCTATTACTTGTAAAATGGATATCTATAGGCTACTGGTCATGGTTACTAGTTATAATGGTTCATGGGCCATCAGTCTCAGTTATGGACATCTAATGGTTATAATGGTTCAAGAACCATGGTTATGGGTTATGGACACCTATTACTTGTAAAATGTATATCTGTAGGCTATTGGACATGGCTAGTAGTTATAATGGTTCAAGGGCCATCAGTATCAGTTATGGACATCTAGTGGTTATAATGATTCAAGGACCATGGTTATGGGTTATGGACACCTATTACTTGTAAAATGGATATCTATAGGCTATTGGTCATGGCTAGTAGTTATAATGGTTCAAGGGCCATCGATATGAGTTATGGACATGTAGTGGTTATAATGGTTCACTGGCCTTGGTTATGGGTTATGGACACCTATTACTTGTAAAATGGATATTTATATGATATTGGTCATGGCTAGTAGTTATAATGGTTCAAGGACCATCAGTATCAGTTTTTTTTTTGGGTAAAGGACCACCCTGGCTAAATATATTAATCACAAATAATTACAAAGGAATGTAGCAGAAACACCACATTAACCTCAAGCAACAAGCTTGACGACCACCAATCCTAAGCTTATGACAAACCATAAACGAACTAGGAAAGTAAACACAGCACAAGGCATAACACAAAAAACTAACAAACACAACCGGCAACGAGTCAAAAAACAACTCGACAAACTAAAAAAAAAACTAGGCCATATAACTCGGGATTTTCCATCTCTCAAGCAAATGCTGCACACGAGCTGAGCTCATTTTAAACTTCAAAGTGATCATCTTCAGCCGCACAGTTGCAAAGATGTCTTCATACACCTGTGTATGGGGTTTAGACTTGTTTTTGAAAAGCCTTGCATTACGCTCTAACCATATATAATATGTTGTAGCACCCAAAGCCAGCCGAGAAATAACGCTTTTTGCAGACCTGCCGTGAGCAATAGGAATGATGTAAGCCACAATATCAGTAAGAATCGGAGCAATATCATCCATATCTACGAGATGCCGAACCCTAGCCCAGATTTCTTTAGAGTATGTGCACTCGAAAAACAAGTGCTCATGAGAATCCGGGACCGAATCACAAAGCGGGCATCTTAACATATCAATGTCCAGATCAGGCTTTACCTCCCAGGATCTCAACAAATCTTCGGTTTTAAGACGTTTATTCATGACAAGCCACATATGAAAAGAATGCCGCGGAATGCAATGCGTAAACCATACAACCTTGTGCCAAGGAACATTGGTTTCCTTGATTCTGATTGTGTTCCATACTGTAAAAACCGAAAAGTTATGAAAAGCCCCACTTTCCACACGCCACACAGTTTCATCTCTGTTATTAACCCTGATCAGTGGAACTGGGATCTGTGAAAGAGTATGGAAGCGTTGATACCACTCCACCGGCCACTTCCAAGTATTATTAACTAATAGATTTGAGACTTTATCATTGATATCAAAACCAGCACGATAAATATCCCTCGGGGTTAAAAATTGAGTAAGAGGACTAGCATTACACCAGTTATCATACCAAGCATAAGTAGAGCTTCCATCCCGAATTAACTTCCAAATGTAGGGACGGATAATGCCTCTTATTTGCAAAAGTTTCCTCCAAGTCCAGGTCATAATTCCTGTTATAGGCACATCCCAAAAACTACGACCCCTCAATTTATAAGAGTGGATCCATTTAACCCATAAGGATTCCTTGTTTGAAATAATACCCCAAATATGATAGGACATAAGAGCCGTATTAAAATCCTGAATTCTACGAATACCAAGACCTCCCTCACTTTTGGGATTGCACACAGTATCCCACGAAACTTTCGATCTGCCCTTTTTCATATCCCCTTGACACCAAAGGAAACCTCGCATTAATTGTTCAAGGTCATGAGTGATACGAGAAGGCAAAATAAACACAGAAGCCCAATATGTATGCATATTCGACAAAACAGAAAGAATAAGTTGCAACCGACCCGCAAACGAGAGAAATTTATTTTTCCAGTCATTTATTCTCTTCTCAAGCTTCTCCACAAGGATTTTACAATCCCTATACCGAAGTCTGGAAGAGATAAGGGGAACCCCAAGATATTTAACTGGAAGAGTACCTTCCTCAAACGGCATAAGCTGAAGAATCTCAACCCGAACAGTAGCAGGAACATTGCAGAAAAAAACCATACTTTTTGGGATGCTCGGGACCAGCCCAGAAGATTCTTTGAACTCATTTAACGCGTCTAAAATAAGCTGTGCTGAACTGATATCACCCCTGGCGAACAGAAAAAGGTCGTCTGCAAAACAAAGATTAACAATCTTTTGCTGCTCACACCCTTTATGAAATTTAAAATCTGGATTCGCTCTAACCCTCCGCTGAATGATAAGAGAAAGAACTTCCATGACTAGAGTAAAGAGATAAGGGGACTTAGGATCACCTTGTCTCAAACCTCTCTTACCCAAAAACCAGCCATGAATGTCTCCGTTAATACATATAGAGAATGAGGGCGACGTGACACATTCCATAATCCAGTTAATAAATTTGGTAGGAAATCCGAAACCACATAAAATAACCCTTAGAAAATGCCAATCAACTGTATCATAAGCCTTCTGAATATCTACTTTAAACGCACATCTTGGAGAACCAAATTGAATATGATAATTATGCATAAGTTCTTGAGTAAGGAGAATATTATCCGATATGCGCCTTCCCGGAATGAAAGCAGATTGATTTATACCAACAATATCACCAAGAACATCAGTTATCCGATTAGTAATAATTTTACTAATACATTTGTAAATAACATTACAGCAAGATATAGGTCTGTAATCCGTTGTTTTTGACGGGGTAGTTATTTTGGGAATTAACGCCAAAATTGTGTGGTTCACTTCTTTGAGAAGTTTCCCATTTGTAAAAAACTCACGGACAGCATCAATTATCTCCTGACCCACAATATCCCATCTGTAAAAAACCATCAGTATCAGTTATGGACAACTACTGGTTATAATGGTTCAAGGACCATGGTTATGGGTTATGGACACCTATTACTTCTAAAATGGATATCTGTAGGCTATTGGTGATGGCTAGTAGTTATAATGGTTCAAGGGCCATCGATATGAGTTATGGACATGTAGTGGTTATAATGGTTCACTGGCCTTGGTTATGGGTTATGGACACCTATTACTTGTAAAATGGATATTTATAGGCTATTGGTCATGGCTAGTAGTTATAATGGTTCAAGGACCATCAATATCAGTTATGGACAACTACTGGTTATAATGGTTCAAGGACCATGGTTATGGGTTATGGACACCTATTACTTGTAAAATGGATATCTATAGGCTATTGGTCATGGCTAGTAGTTATAATGGTTCAAGGGCCATCGATATGAGTTATGGACATGTAGTGGTTATAATGGTTCACTGGCCTTGGTTATGGGTTATGGACACCTATTACTTGTAAAATGGATATTTATAGGCTATTGGTCATGGCTAGTAGTTATAATGGTTCAAGGACCATCAGTATCAGTTATGGACAACTACTGGTTATAATGGTTCAAGGACCATGGTTATGGGGTATGGACACCTATTACTTGTAAAATGAATATCTATAGGCTATTGGTCATGGCTAGTAGTTATAATGGTTCAAGGGCCATCGATATGAGTTATGGACATGTAGTGGTTATAATGGTTCACTGGCCTTGGTTATGGGTTATGGACACCTATTACTTGTAAAATGGATATCTATAGGCTACTGGTCATGGTTACTAGTTATAATGGTTCATGGGCCATCAGTATCAGTTATGGACATCTAGTGATTATAATGGTTCAAGAACCATGGTTATGGGTTATGGACACCTATTACTTGTAAAATGGATATTTATAGGCTATTGGACATGGCTAGTAGTTATAATGGTTCAAGGGCCATCAGTGTCAGTTATGAACATCTAGTGGTTATAATGGTTCGACGACGATTGTTATGGGTAATGGACACCTATTACTTGTAAAATGGTTAACTATAGGCTATTGGTCATGGCTAGTAGTTATAATGGTTCAAGGGCCATCGATATGAGTTATGGACATATAGTGGTTATAATGGTTCAATGGCCTTGGTTGTGGGTTATGGACACCTATTACTTGTAAAATGTATATCTATAGGCTATTGGTCATGGCTAGTAGTAATAATGGTTCAAGGGCCATCAGTATCAGTTATGGACATCTAGTTGTTATAATGGTTCAAGGACCATGGTTATGGGTTATGGACACCTATTACTTGTAAAATGGATATCTATAGGCTATTGGTCACGGCTAGTAGTTATAATGGTTCAAGGGCCATCGATATGAGTTATGGACATGTAGTGGTTATAATGGTTCATTGGCCTTGGTTATGGGTTAAGGACACCTATTACTTGTAAAATCGACATCTATAGGCTATTGGTCATGGCTACTAGTTATAATGCTTCAAGGGCCATCAGTATCAGTTATGGACATATAGTGGTTATCATGGTTCAAGAACCATGGTTATGGGTTATGGTCTCCTATTACTTGTAAAATGGATATCTGTAGGCTATTGGACATGGCTAGTAGTTATAATGGTTCAAGGGCCATCAGTATCAGTTATGGACATCTAGTGGTTATAATGATTCAAGGACCATGGTTATGGGTTATGGACACCTATTACTTGTAAAATGGATATCTGTAGGCTATTGGACATGGCTAGTAATTATAATGGTTTAAGGACCATCAGTATCAGTTATGGACATCTAGTGGTTATAATGATTCAAGGACCATGGTTATGGGTTATGGAAATCTATTACTTGTAAAATGGATATCTATAGGCTATTGGTCATGGCTAGTAGTTATAATGGTTCAAGGGCCATCGATATGAGTTATGGACATGTAGTGGTTATAATGGTTCACTGGCCTTGGTTATGGGTTATGGACACCTATTACTTGTAAAATGGATATTTATAGGCTATTGGTCATGGCTAGTAGTTATAATGGTTCTAGGACCATCAATATCAGTTATGGACAGCTACTGGTTATAATGGTTCAAGGACCATGGTTATGGGTTATGGACACCTATTACTTGTAAAATGGATATCTATAGGCTATTGGTCATGGCTAGTAGTTATAATGGTTCAAGGGCCATCGATATGAGTTATGGACATGTAGTGGTTATAATGGTTCACTGGCCTTGGTTATGGGTTATGGACACCTATTACTTGTAAAATAGATATTTATAGGCTATTGGTCATGGCTAGTAGTTATAATGGTTCAAGGACCATCAGTATCAGTTATGGACAACTACTGGTTATAATGGTTCAAGGACCATGGTTATGGGGTATGGACACCTATTACTTGTAAAATGAATATCTATAGGCTATTGGTCATGGCTAGTAGTTATAATGGTTCAAGGGCCATCGATATGAGTTATGGACATGTAGTGGTTATAATGGTTCACTGGCCTTGGTTATGGGTTATGGACACCTATTACTTGTAAAATGGATATCTATAGGCTACTGGTCATGGTTACTAGTTATAATGGTTCATGGGCCATCAGTATCAGTTATGGACATCTAGTGATTATAATGGTTCAAGAACCATGGTTATGGGTTATGGACACCTATTACTTGTAAAATGGATATTTATAGGCTATTGGGCATGGCTAGTAGTTATAATGGTTCAAGGGCCATCAGTGTCAGTTATGAACATCTAGTGGTTATAATGGTTCGACGACGATTGTTATGGGTAATGGACACCTATTACTTGTAAAATGGTTAACTATAGGCTATTGGTCATGGCTAGTAGTTATAATGGTTCAAGGGCCACTGATATGAGTTATGGACATATAGTGGTTATAATGGTTCAATGGCCTTGGTTGTGGGTTATGGACACCTATTACTTGTAAAATGTATATCTATAGGCTATTGGTCATGGCTAGTAGTAATAATGGTTCAAGGGCCATCAGTATCAGTTATGGACATCTAGTTGTTATAATGGTTCAAGGACCATGGTTATGGGTTATGGACACCTATTACTTGTAAAATGGATATCTATAGGCTATTGGTCACGGCTAGTAGTTATAATGGTTCAAGGGCCATCGATATGAGTTATGGACATGTAGTGGTTATAATGGTTCATTGGCCTTGGTTATGGGTTAAGGACACCTATTACTTGTAAAATCGACATCTATAGGCTATTGGTCATGGCTACTAGTTATAATGCTTCAAGGGCCATCAGTATCAGTTATGGACATATAGTGGTTATCATGGTTCAAGAACCATGGTTATGGGTTATGGTCTCCTATTACTTGTAAAATGGATATCTGTAGGCTATTGGACATGGCTAGTAGTTATAATGGTTCAAGGGCCATCAGTATCAGTTATGGACATCTAGTGGTTATAATGATTCAAGGACCATGGTTATGGGTTATGGACACCTATTACTTGTAAAATGGATATCTGTAGGCTATTGGACATGGCTAGTAATTATAATGGTTTAAGGACCATCAGTATCAGTTATGGACATCTAGTGGTTATAATGATTCAAGGACCATGGTTATGGGTTATGGAAATCTATTACTTGTAAAATGGATATCTATAGGCTATTGGTCATGGCTAGTAGTTATAATGGTTCAAGGGCCATCGATATGAGTTATGGACATGTAGTGGTTATAATGGTTCACTGGCCTTGGTTATGGGTTATGGACACCTATTACTTGTAAAATGGATATTTATAGGCTATTGGTCATGGCTAGTAGTTATAATGGTTCTAGGACCATCAATATCAGTTATGGACAGCTACTGGTTATAATGGTTCAAGGACCATGGTTATGGGTTATGGACACCTATTACTTGTAAAATGGATATCTATAGGCTATTGGTCATGGCTAGTAGTTATAATGGTTCAAGGGCCATCGATATGAGTTATGGACATGTAGTGGTTATAATGGTTCACTGGCCTTGGTTATGGGTTATGGACACCTATTACTTGTAAAATAGATATTTATAGGCTATTGGTCATGGCTAGTAGTTATAATGGTTCAAGGACCATCAGTATCAGTTATGGACAACTACTGGTTATAATGGTTCAAGGACCATGGTTATGGGGTATGGACACCTATTACTTGTAAAATGAATATCTATAGGCTATTGGTCATGGCTAGTAGTTATAATGGTTCAAGGGCCATCGATATGAGTTATGGACATGTAGTGGTTATAATGGTTCACTGGCCTTGGTTATGGGTTATGGACACCTATTACTTGTAAAATGGATATCTATAGGCTACTGGTCATGGTTACTAGTTATAATGGTTCATGGGCCATCAGTATCAGTTATGGACATCTAGTGATTATAATGGTTCAAGAACCATGGTTATGGGTTATGGACACCTATTACTTGTAAAATGGATATTTATAGGCTATTGGGCATGGCTAGTAGTTATAATGGTTCAAGGGCCATCAGTGTCAGTTATGAACATCTAGTGGTTATAATGGTTCGACGACGATTGTTATGGGTAATGGACACCTATTACTTGTAAAATGGTTAACTATAGGCTATTGGTCATGGCTAGTAGTTATAATGGTTCAAGGGCCACTGATATGAGTTATGGACATATAGTGGTTATAATGGTTCAATGGCCTTGGTTGTGGGTTATGGACACCTATTACTTGTAAAATGTATATCTATAGGCTATTGGTCATGGCTAGTAGTAATAATGGTTCAAGGGCCATCAGTATCAGTTATGGACATCTAGTTGTTATAATGGTTCAAGGACCATGGTTATGGGTTATGGACACCTATTACTTGTAAAATGGATATCGATAGGCTATTGGTCATGGCTAGTAGTTATAATGGTTCAAGAGCCATCGATATGAGTTATGGACATGTAGTGGTTATAATGGTTCACTGGCCTTGGTTATGGGTTAAGGACACCTATTACTTGTAAAATCGACATCTATAGGCTATTGGTCATGGCTACTAGTTATAATGCTTCAAGGGCCATCAGTATCAGTTATGGACATCTAGTGGTTATCTTGGTTCAAGAACCATGGTTATGGGTTATGGTCACCTATTACTTGTAAAATGGATAGCTGTAGGCTATTGGACATGGCTAGTAGTTATACTGGTTCAAGGGCCATCAGTGTCAGTTATGAACATCTAGTGGTTATAATGGTTCGACGACGATTGTTATGGGTAATGGACACCTATTACTTGTAAAATAGTTATCTATAGGCTATTGGTCATGGCTAGTAGTTATAATGGTTCAAGGGCCATCGATATGAGTTATGGACATGTAGTGGTTATAATGGTTCAATGGCCTTGGTTGTGGGTTATGGACACCTATTACTTGTAAAATGGATATTTATAGGCTATTGGTCATGGCTAGTAGTTATAATGGTTCTAGGACCATCAATATCAGTTATGGACAGCTACTGGTTATAATGGTTCAAGGACCATGGTTATGGGTTATGGACACCTATTACTTGTAAAATGGATATCTATAGGCTATTGGTCATGGCTAGTAGTTATAATGGTTCAAGGGCCATCGATATGAGTTATGGACATGTAGTGGTTATAATGGTTCACTGGCCTTGGTTATGGGTTATGGACACCTATTACTTGTAAAATAGATATTTATAGGCTATTGGTCATGGCTAGTAGTTATAATGGTTCAAGGACCATCAGTATCAGTTATGGACAACTACTGGTTATAATGGTTCAAGGACCATGGTTATGGGGTATGGACACCTATTACTTGTAAAATGAATATCTATAGGCTATTGGTCATGGCTAGTAGTTATAATGGTTCAAGGGCCATCGATATGAGTTATGGACATGTAGTGGTTATAATGGTTCACTGGCCTTGGTTATGGGTTATGGACACCTATTACTTGTAAAATGGATATCTATAGGCTACTGGTCATGGTTACTAGTTATAATGGTTCATGGGCCATCAGTATCAGTTATGGACATCTAGTGATTATAATGGTTCAAGAACCATGGTTATGGGTTATGGACACCTATTACTTGTAAAATGGATATTTATAGGCTATTGGGCATGGCTAGTAGTTATAATGGTTCAAGGGCCATCAGTGTCAGTTATGAACATCTAGTGGTTATAATGGTTCGACGACGATTGTTATGGGTAATGGACACCTATTACTTGTAAAATGGTTAACTATAGGCTATTGGTCATGGCTAGTAGTTATAATGGTTCAAGGGCCACTGATATGAGTTATGGACATATAGTGGTTATAATGGTTCAATGGCCTTGGTTGTGGGTTATGGACACCTATTACTTGTAAAATGTATATCTATAGGCTATTGGTCATGGCTAGTAGTAATAATGGTTCAAGGGCCATCAGTATCAGTTATGGACATCTAGTTGTTATAATGGTTCAAGGACCATGGTTATGGGTTATGGACACCTATTACTTGTAAAATGGATATCGATAGGCTATTGGTCATGGCTAGTAGTTATAATGGTTCAAGAGCCATCGATATGAGTTATGGACATGTAGTGGTTATAATGGTTCCCTGGCCTTGGTTATGGGTTAAGGACACCTATTACTTGTAAAATCGACATCTATAGGCTATTGGTCATGGCTACTAGTTATAATGCTTCAAGGGCCATCAGTATCAGTTATGGACATCTAGTGGTTATCTTGGTTCAAGAACCATGGTTATGGGTTATGGTCACCTATTACTTGTAAAATGGATAGCTGTAGGCTATTGGACATGGCTAGTAGTTATAATGGTTCCAGGGCCATCAGTATCAGTTATGGACATCTAGTGGTTATAATGATTCAAGGACCATGGTTATGGGTTATGGACACCTATTACTTTTAAAATGGATATGTATAGGCTATTGGTCATGGCTAGTAGTTATAATGGTTCAATGGCCATCGATATGAGTTATGGACATGTAGTGGTTATAATGGTTCACTGGCCTTGGTTATGGGTTATGGACACCTATTACTTGTAAAATGGATATCTGTAGGGTACTGGTCAAGGTTACTAGTTAAAATGGTTCATGGGCCATCAGTATCAGTTATGGACATCTAGTGGTTATAATGGTTCAAGAACCATGGTTATGGGTTATGAACACCTATTACTTGTAAAATGGATATCCGTAGGCTATTGGACATGGCTAGTAGTTATAATGGTACAAGGGCCATCGATATGAGTTATGGACATGTAGTGGTTATAATGGTTCATTGGCCTTGGTTATGGGTTATGGACACCTATTACTTGTAAAATGGATATCTATAGGCTACAGGTCATGGTTACTAGTTATAATGGTTCATGGGCCATCAGTATCAGTTATGGACATCTAGTGGTTATAATGGCTCAAGAACCATGGTTATGGGTTATGGACACCTATTACTTGTAAAATGTATATCTGTAGGCTATTGGACATGGCTAGTAGTTATAATGGTTCAAGGGCCATCAGTGTCAGTTATGGACATCTAGTGGTTATAATGATTCAAGGACCATGGTTATGGGTTATGGACACCTATTACTTGTAAAATGGATATCTATAGGCTATTGGTCATGGCTAGTAGTTATAATGGTTCAAGGGCCATCGATATGAGTTATGGACATGTAGTGGTTATAATGGTTCACTGGCCTTGGTTATGGGTTATGGACACCTATTACTTGTAAAATGGATATCTATAGGCTACAGGTCATGGTTACTAGTTATAATGGTTCATGGGCCATCAGTCTCAGTTATGGACATCTAGTGGTTATAATGGTTCAAGAACCATGGTTATGGGTTATGGACACCTATTACTTGTAAAATGTATATCTGTAGGCTATTGGACATGGCTAGTAGTTATAATGGTTCAAGGGCCATCAGTATCAGTTATGGACATCTAGTGGTTATAATGATTCAAGGACCATGGTTATGGGTTATGGACACCTATTACTTGTAAAATGGATATCTATAGGCTATTGGTCATGGCTAGTAGTTATAATGGTTCAAGGGCCATCGATATGAGTTATGGACATGTAGTGGTTATAATGGTTCACTGGCCTTGGTTATGGGTTATGGACACCTATTACTTGTAAAATGGATATTTATATGATATTGGTCATGGCTAGTAGTTATAATGGTTCAAGGACCATCAGTATCAGTTATGGACAACTACTGGTTATAATGGTTCAAGGACCATGGTTATGGGTTGTGGACACCTATTACTTGTAAAATGGATATCTATAGGCTATTGGTCATGGCTAGTAGTTATAATGGTTCAAGGGCCATCGATATGAGTTATGGACATGTAGTGGTTATAATGGTTCACAGGCCTTGGTTATGGGTTATGGACACCTATTACTTGTAAAATGGATATTTATAGGCTATTGGTCATGGCTAGTAGTTATAATGGTTCAAGGACCATCAGTATCAGTTATGGACAACTACTGGTTATAATGGTTCAAGGACCATGGTTATGGGGTATGGACACCTATTACTTGTAAAATGAATATCTATAGGCTATTGGTCATGGCTAGTAGTTATAATGGTTCAAGGGCCATCGATATGAGTTATGGACATGTAGTGGTTATAATGGTTCACTGGCCTTGGTTATGGGTTATGGACACCTATTACTTGTAAAATGGATATCTATAGGCTACTGGTCATGGTTACTAGTTATAATGGTTCATGGGCCATCAGTATCAGTTATGGACATCTAGTGATTATAATGGTTCAAGAACCATGGTTATGGGTTATGGACACCTATTACTTGTAAAATGGATATTTATAGGCTATTGGACATGGCTAGTAGTTATAATGGTTCAAGGGCCATCAGTGTCAGTTATGAACATCTAGTGGTTATAATGGTTCGACGACGATTGTTATGGGTAATGGACACCTATTACTTGTAAAATGGTTAACTATAGGCTATTGGTCATGGCTAGTAGTTATAATGGTTCAAGGGCCATCGATATGAGTTATGGACATATAGTGGTTATAATGGTTCAATGGCCTTGGTTGTGGGTTATGGACACCTATTACTTGTAAAATGTATATCTATAGGCTATTGGTCATGGCTAGTAGTAATAATGGTTCAAGGGCCATCAGTACCAGTTATGGACATCTAGTTGTTATAATGGTTCAAGGACCATGGTTATGGGTTATGGACACCTATTACTTGTAAAATGGATATATATAGGCTATTGGTCACGGCTAGTAGTTATAATGGTTCAAGGGCCATCGATATGAGTTATGGACATGTAGTGGTTATAATGGTTCATTGGCCTTGGTTATGGGTTAAGGACACCTATTACTTGTAAAATCGACATCTATAGGCTATTGGTCATGGCTACTAGTTATAATGCTTCAAGGGCCATCAGTATCAGTTATGGACATATAGTGGTTATCATGGTTCAAGAACCATGGTTATGGGTTATGGTCTCCTATTACTTGTAAAATGGATATATGTAGGCTATTGGACATGGCTAGTAGTTATAATGGTTCAAGGGCCATCAGTATCAGTTATGGACATCTAGTGGTTATAATGATTCAAGGACCATGGTTATGGGTTATGGACACCTATTACTTTTAAAATGGATATCTATAGGCTATTGGTCATGGCTAGTAGTTATAATGGTTCAAGGGCCATCGATATGAGTTATGGACATGTACTGGTTATAATGGTTCACTGGCCTTGGTTATGGGTTATGGACACCTATTACTTGTAAAATGGATATCTGTAGGGTACTGGTCAAGGTTACTAGTTAAAATGGTTCATGGGCCATCAGTATCAGTTATGGACATCTAGTGGTTATAATGGTTCAAGAACCATGGTTATGGGTTATGGACACCTATTACTTGTAAAATGGATATCCGTAGGCTATTGGACATGGCTAGTAGTTATAATGGTACAAGGGCCATCGATATGAGTTATGGACATGTAGTGGTTATAATGGTTCATTGGCCTTGGTTATGGGTTATGGACACCTATTACTTGTAAAATGGATATCTATAGGCTACTGGTCATGGTTACTAGTTATAATGGTTCATGGGCCATCAGTATCAGTTATGGACATCTAGTGGTTATAATGGCTCAAGAACCATGGTTATGGGTTATGGACACCTATTACTTGTAAAATGTATATCTGTAGGCTACTGGACATGGCTAGTAGTTATAATGGTTCAAGGGCCATCAGTATCAGTTATGGACATCTAGTGGTTATAATGATTCAGAACCATGGTTATGGGTTATGGACACCTATTACTTGTAAAATGGATATCTGTAGGCTATTGGACATGGCTAGTAGTTATAATGGTTCAAGGGTCATCAGTATCAGTTATGGACATCTAGTGGTTATAATGATTCAAGGACCATGGTTATGGGTTATGGAAATCTATTACTTGTAAAATGGATATCTATAGGCTATTGGTCATGGGTAGCAGTTATAATGGTTCAAGGGCCATCGATATGAGTTATGGACATGTAGTGGTTATAATGGTTCACTGGCCTTGGTTATGGGTTATGGACACCTATTACTTGTAAAATGGATATCTATAGGCTACTGGTCATGGTTACTAGTTATAATGGTTCATGGGCCATCAGTCTCAGTTATGGACATCTAGTGGTTATAATGGTTCAAGAACCATGGTTATGGGTTATGGACACCTATTACTTGTAAAATGTATATCTGTAGGCTATTGGACATGGCTAGTAGTTATAATGGTTCAAGGGCCATCAGTATCAGTTATGGACATCTAGTGGTTATAATGATTCAAGGACCATGGTTATGGGTTATGGACACCTATTACTTGTAAAATGGATATCTATAGGCTATTGGTCATGGCTAGTAGTTATAACGGTTCAAGGGTCATCAGTATCAGTTATGGACATCTAGTGGTTATAATGATTTAAGGACCATGGTTATGGGTTATGGAAATCTATTACTTGTAAAATGGATATCTATAGGCTATTGGTCATGGGTAGTAGTTATAATGGTTCAAGGGCCATCGATATGAGTTATGGACATGTAGTGGTTATAATGGTTCACTGGCCTTGGTTATGGGTTATGGACACCTATTACTTGTAAAATGGATATTTATAGGCTATTGGTCATGGCTAGTAGTTATAATGGTTCAAGGACCATCAGTATCAGTTATGGACAACTACTGGTTATAATGGTTCAAGGACCATGGTTATGGGGTATGGACACCTATTACTTGTAAAATGAATATCTATAGGCTATTGGTCATGGCTAGTAGTTATAATGGTTCAAGGGCCATCGATATGAGTTATGGACATGTAGTGGTTATAATGGTTCACTGGCCTTGGTTATGGGTTATGTACACCTATTACTTGTAAAATGGATATTTATATGCTATTGGTCATGGCTAGTAGTTATAATGGTTCAAGGACCATCAGTATCAGTTATGGACAACTACTGGTTATAATGGTTCAAGGACCATGGTTATGGGTTATGGACACCTATTACTTGTAAAATGGATATCTATAGGCTATTGGTCATGGCTAGTAGTTATAATGGTTCAAGGGCCATCGATATGAGTTATGGACATGTAGTGGTTATAATGGTTCACTGGCCTTGGTTATGGGTTATGGACACCTATTACTTGTAAAATGGATATTTATAGGCTATTGGTCATGGCTAGTAGTTATAATGGTTCAAGGACCATCAGTATCAGTTATGGACAACTACTGGTTATAATGGTTCAAGGACCATGGTTATGGGGTATGGACACCTATTACTTGTAAAATGAATATCTATAGGCTATTGGTCATGGCTAGTAGTTATAATGGTTCAAGGGCCATCGATATGAGTTATGGACATGTAGTGGTTATAATGGTTCACTGGCCTTGGTTATGGGTTATGGACACCTATTACTTGTAAAATGGATATTTATATGCTATTGGTCATGGCTAGTAGTTATAATGGTTCAAGGACCATCAGTATCAGTTATGGACAACTACTGGTTATAATGGTTCAAGGACCATGGTTATGGGTTATGGACACCTATTACTTGTAAAATGGATATCTATAGGCTATTGGTCATGGCTAGTAGTTATAATGGTTCAAGGGACATCGATACGAGTTATGGACATGTGGTGGTTATAATGGTTCACTGGCCTTGGTTATGGGTTATGGACACCTATTACTTGTAAAATGGATATCTGTAGGGTACTGGTCAAGGTTACTAGTTAAAATGGTTCATGGGCCATCAGTATCAGTTATGGACATCTAGTGGTTATAATGGTTCAAGAACCATGGTTATGGGTTATGGACACCTATTACTTGTAAAATGGATATCCGTAGGCTATTGGACATGGCTAGTAGTTATAATGGTACAAGGGCCATCGATATGAGTTATGGACATGTAGTGGTTATAATGGTTCATTGGCCTTGGTTATGGGTTATGGACACCTATTACTTGTAAAATGGATATCTATAGGCTACTGGTCATGGTTACTAGTTATAATGGTTCATGGGCCATCAGTATCAGTTATGGACATCTAGTGGTTATAATGGCTCAAGAACCATGGTTATGGGTTATGGACACCTATTACTTGTAAAATGTATATCTGTAGGCTACTGGACATGGCTAGTAGTTATAATGGTTCAAGGGCCATCAGTATCAGTTATGGACATCTAGTGGTTATAATGATTCAGAACCATGGTTATGGGTTATGGACACCTATTACTTGTAAAATGGATATCTGTAGGCTATTGGACATGGCTAGTAGTTATAATGGTTCAAGGGTCATCAGTATCAGTTATGGACATCTAGTGGTTATAATGATTCAAGGACCATGGTTATGGGTTATGGAAATCTATTACTTGTAAAATGGATATCTATAGGCTATTGGTCATGGGTAGCAGTTATAATGGTTCAAGGGCCATCGATATGAGTTATGGACATGTAGTGGTTATAATGGTTCACTGGCCTTGGTTATGGGTTATGGACACCTATTACTTGTAAAATGGATATCTATAGGCTACTGGTCATGGTTACTAGTTATAATGGTTCATGGGCCATCAGTCTCAGTTATGGACATCTAGTGGTTATAATGGTTCAAGAACCATGGTTATGGGTTATGGACACCTATTACTTGTAAAATGTATATCTGTAGGCTATTGGACATGGCTAGTAGTTATAATGGTTCAAGGGCCATCAGTATCAGTTATGGACATCTAGTGGTTATAATGATTCAAGGACCATGGTTATGGGTTATGGACACCTATTACTTGTAAAATGGATATCTATAGGCTATTGGTCATGGCTAGTAGTTATAACGGTTCAAGGGTCATCAGTATCAGTTATGGACATCTAGTGGTTATAATGATTTAAGGACCATGGTTATGGGTTATGGAAATCTATTACTTGTAAAATGGATATCTATAGGCTATTGGTCATGGGTAGTAGTTATAATGGTTCAAGGGCCATCGATATGAGTTATGGACATGTAGTGGTTATAATGGTTCACTGGCCTTGGTTATGGGTTATGGACACTTATTACTTGTAAAATGGATATTTATAGGCTATTGGTCATGGCTAGTAGTTATAATGGTTCAAGGACCATCAGTATCAGTTATGGACAACTACTGGTTATAATGGTTCAAGGACCATGGTTATGGGGTATGGACACCTATTACTTGTAAAATGAATATCTATAGGCTATTGGTCATGGCTAGTAGTTATAATGGTTCAAGGGCCATCGATATGAGTTATGGACATGTAGTGGTTATAATGGTTCACTGGCCTTGGTTATGGGTTATGGACACCTATTACTTGTAAAATGGATATTTATATGCTATTGGTCATGGCTAGTAGTTATAATGGTTCAAGGACCATCAGTATCAGTTATGGACAACTACTGGTTATAATGGTTCAAGGACCATGGTTATGGGTTATGGACACCTATTACTTGTAAAATGGATATCTATAGGCTATTGGTCATGGCTAGTAGTTATAATGGTTCAAGGGCCATCGATATGAGTTATGGACATGTAGTGGTTATAATGGTTCACTGGCCTTGGTTATGGGTTATGGACACCTATTACTTGTAAAATGGATATTTATAGGCTATTGGTCATGGCTAGTAGTTATAATGGTTCAAGGACCATCAGTATCAGTTATGGACAACTACTGGTTATAATGGTTCAAGGACCATGGTTATGGGGTATGGACACCTATTACTTGTAAAATGAATATCTATAGGCTATTGGTCATGGCTAGTAGTTATAATGGTTCAAGGGCCATCGATATGAGTTATGGACATGTAGTGGTTATAATGGTTCACTGGCCTTGGTTATGGGTTATGGACACCTATTACTTGTAAAATGGATATTTATATGCTATTGGTCATGGCTAGTAGTTATAATGGTTCAAGGACCATCAGTATCAGTTATGGACAACTACTGGTTATAATGGTTCAAGGACCATGGTTATGGGTTATGGACACCTATTACTTGTAAAATGGATATCTATAGGCTATTGGTCATGGCTAGTAGTTATAATGGTTCAAGGGCCATCGATATGAGTTATGGACATGTAGTGGTTATAATGGTTCACTGGCCTTGGTTATGGGTTATGGACACCTATTACTTGTAAAATGGATATTTATAGGCTATTGGTCATGGCTAGTAGTTATAATGGTTCAAGGACCATCAATATCAGTTATGGACAACTACTGGTTATAATGGTTCAAGGACCATGGTTATGGGTTATGGACACCTATTACTTGTAAAATGGATATCTATAGGCTATTGGTCATGGCTAGTAGTTATAATGGTTCAAGGGACATCGATACGAGTTATGGACATGTAGTGGTTATAATGGTTCACTGGCCTTGGTTATGGGTTATGGACACCTATTACTTGAAAAATGGATATTTATAGACTATTGGTCATGGCTAGTAGTTATAATGGTTCAAGGACCATCAGTATCAGTTATGGACAACTACTGGTTATAATGGTTCAAGGACCATGGTTATGGGGTATGGACACCTATTACTTGTAAAATGAATATCTATAGGCTATTGGTCATGGCTAGTAGTTATAATGGTTCAAGGGCCATCGATATGAGTTATGGACATGTAGTGGTTATAATGGTTCACTGGCCTTGGTTATTGGTTATGGACACCTATTACTTGTAAAATCGACATATATAGGCTATTGGTCATGGCTACTAGTTATAATGCTTCAAGGGCCATCAGTATCAGTTATGGACATATAGTGGTTATCATGGTTCAAGAACCATGGTTATGGGTTATGGTCTCCTATTACTTGTAAAATGGATATCTGTAGGCTATTGGACATGGCTAGTAGTTATAATGGTTCAAGGGCCATCAGTATCAGTTATGGACATCTAGTGGTTATAATGATTCAAGGACCATGGTTAAGGGTTATGGACACCTATTACTTTTAAAATGGATATCTATAGGCTATTGGTCATGGCTAGTAGTTATAATGGTTCAAGGGCCATCGATATGAGTTATGGACATGTAGTGGTTATAATGGTTCACTGGCCTTGGTTATGGGTTATGGACACCTATTACTTGTAAAATGGATATCTGTAGGGTACTGGTCAAGGTTACTAGTTAAAATGGTTCATGGGCCATCAGTATCAGTTATGGACATCTAGTGGTTATAATGGTTCAAGAACCATGGTTATGGGTTATGGACACCTATTACTTGTAAAATGGATATCCGTAGGCTATTGGACCTGGCTAGTAGTTACAATGGTACAAGGGCCATCGATATGAGTTATGGACATGTAGTGGTTATAATGGTTCATTGGCCTTGGTTATGGGTTATGGACACCTATTACTTGTAAAATGGATATCTATAGGCTACTGGTCATGGTTGCTAGTTATAATGGTTCATGGGCCATCAGTATCAGTTATGGACATCTAGTGGTTATAATGGCTCAAGAACCATGGTTATGGGTTATGGACACCTATTACTTGTAAAATGTATATATGTAGGCTATTGGACATGGCTAGTAGTTATAATGGTTCAAGGGCCATCAGTATCAGTTATGGACATCTAGTGGTTATAATGATTCAAGGACCATGGTTATGGGTTATGGACACCTATTACTTGTAAAATGGATATCTGTAGGCTATTGGACATGGCTAGTAGTTATAACGGTTCAAGGGTCATCAGTATCAGTTATGGACATCTAGTGGTTATAATGATTCAAGGACCATGGTTATGGGTTATGGAAATCTATTACTTGTAAAATGGATATCTATAGGCTATTGGTCATGGGTAGTAGTTATAATGGTTCAAGGGCCATCGATATGAGTTATGGACATGTAGTGGTTATTATGGTTCACTGGCCTTGGTTATGGGTTATGGACACCTATTACTTGTAAAATGGATATTTATAGGCTATTGGTCATGGCTAGTAGTTATAATGGTTCAAGGACCATCAGTATCAGTTATGGACAACTACTGGTTATAATGGTTCAAGGACCATGGTTATGGGTTATGGACACCTATTACTTGTAAAATGGATATCTATAGGCTATTGGTCATGGCTAGTAGTTATAATGGTTCAAGGGCCATCGATATGAGTTATGGACATGTAGTGGTTATAATGGTTCACTGGCCTTGGTTATGGGTTTTGGACACCTATTACTTGTAAAATGGATATCTGTAGGGTACTGGTCAAGGTTACTAGTTAAAATGGTTCATGGGCCATCAGTATCAGTTATGGACATCTAGTGGTTATAATGGTTCAAGAACCATGGTTATGGGTTATGGACACCTATTACTTGTAAAATGGATATCCGTAGGCTATTGGACATGGCTAGCAGTTATAATGGTACAAGGGCCATCGATATGAGTTATGGACATGTAGTGGTTATAATAGTTCATTGGCCTTGGTTATGGGTTATGGACACCTATTACTTGTAAAATGGATATCTATAGGCTACTGGTCATGGTTGCTAGTTATAATGGTTCTTGGGCCATCAGTCTCAGTTATGGACATCTAGTGGTTATAATGGTTCAAGAACCATGGTTATGGGTTATGGACACCTATTACTTGTAAAATGTATATCTGTAGGCTATTGGACATGGCTAGTAGTTATAATAGTTCAAGGGCCATCAGTATCTGTTATGGACATCTAGTGGTTATAATGATTCAAGGACCATGGTTATGGGTTATGGACACCTATTACTTGTAAAATGGATATCTATAGGCTATTGGTCATGGCTAGTAGTTATAATGGTTCAAGGGCCATCGATATGAGTTATGGACATGTAGTGGTTATAATGGTTCACTGGCCTTGGTTATGGGTTATGGACACCTATTACTTGTAAAATGGATATTTATAGGCTATTGGTCATGGCTAGTAGTTATAATGGTTCAAGGACCATCAGTATCAGTTTTTGGGTAAAGGGGATTACCCTGGCTAAGTATATTAATCACAAAATAAGTACATAGGAATGTGACAGGCGGTCACATTGACCTCAAGCAGAAGCTTGACAAACCAAGACATAGTTTATGACATGCCATAAACAAACTACACAACCACGAGAAACCAAACAACTAACCACAAGCAAGCAACTATAACAAAACACTAGACTATGTAACCGATTCTGGGATCTTCCAGCTAGTTAACAGCCGTTGAATGTCAACCGTCTTCTTCTTGAACTTTAAAGTCATCAGTTTTAACCGACCATCAGTATCAGTTATGGACAACTACTGGTTATAATGGTTCAATGACCATGGTTATGGGTTATGGACACCTATTACTTGTAAAATGGATATCTATAGGCTATTGGTCATGGCTAGTAGTTATAATGGTTCAAGGGCCATCGATATGAGTTATGGACATGTAGTGGTTATAATGGTTCACTGGCCTTGGTTATGGGTTATGGACACCTATTACTTGTAAAATGGATATCTATAGGCTACTGGTCATGGTTACTAGTTATAATGGTTCATGGGCCATCAGTCTCAGTTATGGACATCTAGTGGTTATAATGGTTCAAGAACCATGGTTATGGGTTATGGACACCTATTACTTGTAAAATGTATATCTGTAGGCTATTGGACATGGCTAGTAGTTATAATGGTTCAAGGGCCATCAGTATCAGTTATGGACATCTAGTGGTTATAATGATTCAAGGACCATGGTTATGGGTTATGGACACCTATTACTTGTAAAATGGATATCTATAGGCTATTGGTCATGGCTAGTAGTTATAATGGTTCAAGGGCCATCGATATGAGTTATGGATATGTAGTGGTTATAATGGTTCACTGGCCTTGGTTATGGGTTATGGACACCTATTACTTGTAAAATGGATATTTATAGGCTATTGGTCATGGCTAGTAGTTATAATGGTTCAAGGACCATCAGTATCAGTTATGGACAACTACTGGTTATAATGGTTCAAGGACCATGGTTATGGGTTATGGACACCTATTACTTGTAAAATGGATATCTATAGGCTACTGGTCATGGTTACTAGTTATAATGGTTCATGGGCCATAAGTATCAGTTATGGACATCTAGTGGTTATAATGGTTCAAGAACCATGGTTATGGGTTATGGACACCTATTACTTGTAAAATGGATATTTATAGGCAATTGGACATGGCTAGTAGTTATAATGGTTCAAGGGCCATCAGTATCTGTTATGGACATCTAGTGGTTATCATGATTCAAGGACCATGGTTATGGGTTATGGAAATCTATTACTTGTAAAATGGATATCTATAGGCTATTGGTCATGGGTAGTAGTTATAATGGTTCAAGGGCCATCGATATGAGTTATGGACATGTAGTGGTTATAATGGTTCACTGGCCTTGGTTATGGGTTATGGACACCTATTACTTGTAAAATGGATATTTATAGGCTACTGGTCATGGCTAGTAGTTATAATGGTTCAAGGGCCATCAGTATCAGTTATGGACATCTAGTGGTTATAATGGTTCCGCGACGATTGTTATGGGTAATGGACACCTATTACTTGTAAAATGGATATCTATAGGCTATTGGTCATGGCTAGTAGTTATAATGGTTCAAGGGCCATCGATATGAGTTATGGACATGTAGTGGTTAAAATGGTTCACTGGCCTTGGTTATGGGTTATGGACACCTATTACTTGTAAAATGGATATCTATAGGCTACTGGTCATGGTTACTAGTTATAATGGTTCATGGGCCATCAGTCTCAGTTATGGACATCTAGTGG
This sequence comes from Calendula officinalis, assembly GCA_963853835.1. NCBI lineage: Eukaryota > Viridiplantae > Streptophyta > Magnoliopsida > Asterales > Asteraceae > Calendula > Calendula officinalis. The sequence continues at coordinate 57,674,149 of OY970820.1, forward strand.
TTATAATGGTTCAAGAACCATGGTTATGGGTTATGGACACCTATTACTTGTAAAATGTATATCTGTAGGCTATTGGACATGGCTAGTAGTTATAATAGTTCAAGGGCCATCAGTATCAGTTATGGACATCTAGTGGTTATAATGATTCAAGGACCATGGTTATGGGTTATGGACACCTATTACTTGTAAAATGGATATCTATAGGCTATTGGTCATGGCTAGTAGTTATAATGGTTCAAGGGCCATCGATATGAGTTATGGACATGTAGTGGTTATAATGGTTCACTGGCCTTGGTTATGGGTTATGGACACCTATTACTTGTAAAATGGATATTTATAGGCTATTGGTCATGGCTAGTAGTTATAATGGTTCAAGGACCATCAGTATCAGTTTTTGGGTAAAGGGGATTACCCTGGCTAAGTATATTAATCACAAAATAAGTACATAGGAATGTGACAGGCGGTCACATTGACCTCAAGCAGAAGCTTGACAAACCAAGACATAGTTTATGACATGCCATAAACAAACTACACAACCACGAGAAACCAAACAACTAACCACAAGCAAGCAACTATAACAAAACACTAGACTATGTAACCGATTCTGGGATCTTCCAGCTAGTTAACAGCCGTTGAATGTCAACCGTCTTCTTCTTGAACTTTAAAGTCATCAGTTTTAACCGACCATCAGTATCAGTTATGGACAACTACTGGTTATAATGGTTCAATGACCATGGTTATGGGTTATGGACACCTATTACTTGTAAAATGGATATCTATAGGCTATTGGTCATGGCTAGTAGTTATAATGGTTCAAGGGCCATCGATATGAGTTATGGACATGTAGTGGTTATAATGGTTCACTGGACTTGGTTATGGGTTATGGACACCTATTACTTGTAAAATGGATATCTATAGGCTACTGGTCATGGTTACTAGTTATAATGGTTCATGGGCCATCAGTCTCAGTTATGGACATCTAGTGGTTATAATGGTTCAAGAACCATGGTTATGGGTTATGGACACCTATTACTTGTAAAATGTATATCTGTAGGCTATTGGACATGGCTAGTAGTTATAATGGTTCAAGGGCCATCAGTATCAGTTATGGACATCTAGTGGTTATAATGATTCAAGGACCATGGTTATGGGTTATGGACACCTATTACTTGTAAAATGGATATCTATAGGCTATTGGTCATGGCTAGTAGTTATAATGGTTCAAGGGCCATCGATATGAGTTATGGATATGTAGTGGTTATAATGGTTCACTGGCCTTGGTTATGGGTTATGGACACCTATTACTTGTAAAATGGATATTTATAGGCTATTGGTCATGGCTAGTAGTTATAATGGTTCAAGGACCATCAGTATCAGTTATGGACAACTACTGGTTATAATGGTTCAAGGACCATGGTTATGGCTTATGGACACCTATTACTTGTAAAATGGATATCTATAGGCTACTGGTCATGGTTACTAGTTATAATGGTTCATGGGCCATAAGTATCAGTTATGGACATCTAGTGGTTATAATGGTTCAAGAACCATGGTTATGGGTTATGGACACCTATTACTTGTAAAATGGATATTTATAGGCAATTGGACATGGCTAGTAGTTATAATGGTTCAAGGGCCATCAGTATCTGTTATGGACATCTAGTGGTTATCATGATTCAAGGACCATGGTTATGGGTTATGGAAATCTATTACTTGTAAAATGGATATCTATAGGCTATTGGTCATGGGTAGTAGTTATAATGGTTCAAGGGCCATCGATATGAGTTATGGACATGTAGTGGTTATAATGGTTCACTGGCCTTGGTTATGGGTTATGGACACCTATTACTTGTAAAATGGATATTTATAGGCTACTGGTCATGGCTAGTAGTTATAATGGTTCAAGGGCCATCAGTATCAGTTATGGACATCTAGTGGTTATAATGGTTCCGCGACGATTGTTATGGGTAATGGACACCTATTACTTGTAAAATGGATATCTATAGGCTATTGGTCATGGCTAGTAGTTATAATGGTTCAAGGGCCATCGATATGAGTTATGGACATGTAGAGGTTAAAATGGTTCACTGGCCTTGGTTATGGGTTATGGACACCTATTACTTGTAAAATGGATATCTATAGGCTACTGGTCATGGTTACTAGTTATAATGGTTCATGGGCCATCAGTCTCAGTTATGGACATCTAGTGGTTATAATGGTTCAAGAACCATGGTTATGGGTTATGGACACCTATTACTTGTAAAATGTATATCTGTAGGCTATTGGACATGGCTAGTAGTTATAATGGTTCAAGGGCCATCAGTATCAGTTATGGACATCTAGTGGTTATAATGATTCAAGGACCATGGTTATGGGTTATGGACACCTATTACTTGTAAAATGGATATCTATAGGCTATTGGTCATGGCTAGTAGTTATAATGGTTCAAGGGCCATCGATATGAGTTATGGACATGTAGTGGTTATAATGGTTCACTGGCCTTGGTTATGGGTTATGGACACCTATTACTTGTAAAATGGATATTTATAGGCTATTGGTCATGGCTAGTAGTTATAATGGTTCAAGGACCATCAGTATCATTTATGGACAACTACTGGTTATAATGGTTCAAGGACCATGGTTATGGGGTATGGACACCTATTACTTGTAAAATGAATATCTATAGGCTATTGGTCATGGCTAGTAGTTATAATGGTTCAAGGGCCGTCGATATGAGGTATGGACATGTAGTGGTTATAATGGTTCACTGGCCTTGGTTATGGGTTATGGACACCTATTACTTGTAAAATGGATATCTATAGGCTACTGGTCATGGTTACTAGTTATAATGGTTCATGGGCCATCAGTATCAGTTATGGACATCTAGTGGTTATAATGGTTCAAGAACCATGGTTATGGGTTATGGACACCTATTACTTGTAAAATGGATATTTATAGGCAATTGGACATGGCTAGTAGTTATAATGGTTCAAGGGCCATCAGTATCTGTTATGGACATCTAGTGGTTATCATGATTCAAGGACCATGGTTATGGGTTATGGACACCTATTACTTGTAAAATGGATATCTATAGGCTATTGGTCATGGCTAGTAGTTATAATGGTTCAAGGGCCATCGATATGAGTTATGGACATGTAGTGGTTACAATGGTTCACTGGCCTTGGTTATGGGTTATGGACACCTATTACTTGTAAATTGGATATCTAGAGGCTATTGGTCATGGCTAGTAGTTATAATGGTTGAAGGGCCATCAGTATCAGTTATGGACATCTAGTGGTTATAATGGTTCAAGAACCATTGTTATGGGTTATGGATACCTATTACTTGTAAAATGGATATCTGTAGGCTATTGGACATGGCTAGTAGTTATAATGGTTCATGGGCCGTCAGTATCAGTTATGGACATCCGGTGGTTATAATGATTCAAGGACCATGGTTATGTGTTATGGACACCTATTACTTGTAAAATTTATATTTATAGGCTACTGGTCATGGCTAGTAGTTATAATGGTTCAAGGGCCATCAGTATCAGTTATGGACATCTAGTGGTTATAATGGTTCCGCGACGATTGTTATGGGTAATGGACACCTATTACTTTTAAAATGGATATCTATAGGCTATTGGTCATGGCTATTAGTTATAATGGTTCAAGGGCCATCAATATGAGTTATGGACATGTAGTGGTTATAATGGTTCAATGGCCTTGGTTATGGGTTATGGACACTTATTACTTGTAAAATGTATATTTAAAGGCTATTGGTCATAGCTAGTAGTTATAATGGTTCAAGGGCCATCAGTATTAGTTATGGACATCTACTGGTTATAATGGTTCAAGGACCATGGTTATGGGTTATGGACACCTATTACTTGTAAAATGGATATCTGTAGGCTATTGGACATGGCTAGTAGTTATAATGGTTCAAGGGCCATCAGTATCAGTTATGGGCATCTAGTGGTTATAATGGTTCAAGGACCATGGTTATGGGTTATGGACACCTATTACTTGTAAAATGGATATCTATAGGCTATTGGTCATGGCTAGTAGTTATAATGGTTCAAGGGCCATCGATATGAGTTATGGACATGTAGTGGTTATAATGGTTCACTGGCCTTGGTTATGGGTTATGGACACCTATTACTTGTAAAATGGATATCTATAGGCTACTGGTCATGGTTACTAGTTATAATTGTTCATGGGCCATCAGTATCATTTATGGACATCTAGTGGTTATAATGGTTCAAGAACCATGGTTATGGGTTATGGACACCTATTACTTGTAAAATGTATATCTGTAGGCTATTGGACATGGCTAGTAGTTATAATAGTTCAAGGGCCATCAGTATCAGTTATGGACATCTAGTGGTTATAATGATTCAAGGACCATGGTTATGGGTTATGGACACCTATTACTTGTAAAATGGATATCTATAGGCTATTGGTCATGGCTAGTAGTTATAATGGTTCAAAGGCCATCGATATGAGTTATGGACATGTAGTGGTTATAATGGTTCACTGGCCTTGGTTATGGGTTATGGACACCTATTACTTGTAAAATGGATATTTATAGGCTATTGGTCATGGCTAGTAGTTATAATGGTTCAAGGACCATCAGTATCATTTATGGACAACTACTGGTTATAATGGTTCAAGGACCATGGTTATGGGGTATGGACACCTATTACTTGTAAAATGAATATCTATAGGCTATTGGTCATGGCTAGTAGTTATAATGGTTCAAGGGCCGTCGATATGAGGTATGGACATGTAGTGGTTATAATGGTTCACTGGCCTTGGTTATGGGTTATGGACACCTATTACTTGTAAAATGGATATCTATAGGCTACTGGTCATGGTTACTAGTTATAATGGTTCATGGGCCATCAGTATCAGTTATGGACATCTAGTGGTTATAATGGTTCAAGAACCATGGTTATGGGTTATGGACACCTATTACTTGTAAAATGGATATTTATAGGCAATTGGACATGGCTAGTAGTTATAATGGTTCAAGGGCCATCAGTATCTGTTATGGACATCTAGTGGTTATCATGATTCAAGGACCATGGTTATGGGTTATGGACACCTATTACTTGTAAAATGGATATCTATAGGCTATTGGTCATGGCTAGTAGTTATAATGGTTCAAGGGCCATCGATATGAGTTATGGACATGTAGTGGTTACAATGGTTCACTGGCCTTGGTTATGGGTTATGGACACCTATTACTTGTAAATTGGATATCTAGAGGCTATTGGTCATGGCTAGTAGTTATAATGGTTGAAGGGCCATCAGTATCAGTTATGGACATCTAGTGGTTATAATGGTTCAAGAACCATTGTTATGGGTTATGGATACCTATTACTTGTAAAATGGATATCTGTAGGCTATTGGACATGGCTAGTAGTTATAATGGTTCATGGGCCGTCAGTATCAGTTATGGACATCCGGTGGTTATAATGATTCAAGGACCATGGTTATGTGTTATGGACACCTATTACTTGTAAAATTTATATTTATAGGCTACTGGTCATGGCTAGTAGTTATAATGGTTCAAGGGCCATCAGTATCAGTTATGGACATCTAGTGGTTATAATGGTTCCGCGACGATTGTTATGGGTAATGGACACCTATTACTTTTAAAATGGATATCTATAGGCTATTGGTCATGGCTATTAGTTATAATGGTTCAAGGGCCATCAATATGAGTTATGGACATGTAGTGGTTATAATGGTTCAATGGCCTTGGTTATGGGTTATGGACACTTATTACTTGTAAAATGTATATTTAAAGGCTATTGGTCATAGCTAGTAGTTATAATGGTTCAAGGGCCATCAGTATTAGTTATGGACAGCTACTGGTTATAATGGTTCAAGGACCATGGTTATGGGTTATGGACACCTATTACTTGTAAAATGGATATCTGTAGGCTATTGGACATGGCTAGTAGTTATAATGGTTCAAGGGCCATCAGTATCAGTTATGGGCATCTAGTGGTTATAATGGTTCAAGGACCATGGTTATGGGTTATGGACACCTATTACTTGTAAAATGGATATCTATAGGCTATTGGTCATGGCTAGTAGTTATAATGGTTCAAGGGCCATCGATATGAGTTATGGACATGTAGTGGTTATAATGGTTCACTGGCCTTGGTTATGGGTTATGGACACCTATTACTTGTAAAATGGATATCTATAGGCTACTGGTCATGGTTACTAGTTATAATTGTTCATGGGCCATCAGTATCATTTATGGACATCTAGTGGTTATAATGGTTCAAGAACCATGGTTATGGGTTATGGACACCTATTACTTGTAAAATGTATATCTGTAGGCTATTGGACATGGCTAGTAGTTATAATAGTTCAAGGGCCATCAGTATCAGTTATGGACATCTAGTGGTTATAATGATTCAAGGACCATGGTTATGGGTTATGGACACCTATTACTTGTAAAATAGATATCAATAGGCTATTGGTCATGGCTAGTAGTTATAATGGTTCACGGGCCATCGATATGAGTTATGGACATGTAGTGGTTATAATGGTTCACTGGCCTTGGTTATGGGTTATGGACACCTATTACTTGTAAAATGGATATTTATAGGCTATTGGTCGTGGCTAGTATTTATAATGGTTCAAGGACCATCAGTATCAGTTATGGACAACTACTGGTTATAATGGTTCAAGGACCATGGTTATGGGTTATGGACACCTATTACTTGTAAAATGGATATCTATAGGCTATTGGTCATGGCTAGTAGTTATAATGGTTCAAGGGCCATCGATATGAGTTATGGACACGTAGTGGTTATAATGGTTCACTGGCCTTGGTTATGGGTTATGGACACCTAATACTTGTAAAATGGATATTTATAGGCTATTGGTCATCGCTAGTATTTATAATGGTTCAAGGACCATCAGTATCAGTTATGGACAACTACTGGTTATAATGGTTAAAGGACCATGGTTATGGGTTATTTTTTTTTTTTTTTTTGATAAAGGGCTATGCCCGGCAAAAACTATATCAACAAAGAAAAGTTATTTACAAACAAAGATGGGTAAAATTACCACATCTTGAAAAACTATTTGGCCTCCCAAAACATGCTTTGGGAATAAGACCAACAAAATAAGCATAACTCTAAAGCCAATGACTAAACCTAGTCTAGGTATACCAAAACCTCTAATCTTATAAAAAAATCTTTTTCCATCAAAAAAGAAAAAAATCAAAAGTCTCTTTAATGTTCCAAACATCAGTTCTAGCAATCAAATTGCACTTGTGATTAGGCTCGATCTTCAACTTGTGTATTTTGCCCTTAACACAATCCATGCTCATATCAATCTTTACACCTTTTCCATCATAAACCGGATTAAGGCTTGATTTGACCCAATGAAGGTCAAAATTAAACCCATAATGCCATAACAATATTTTATAACATTACAATCAAAAAGCCTGAAGACTCCCTTTATCCCGAGCAGATTCAACATCCAATTCAAACATCCATAACACTTTGACCAGCTACATTTAATCTTTCCCAATATTGACCCGATGATAGTCAAGATAACAAAATTATAAAATCTATGAACATTACCTAAATAACAATGCATTATATAGGCAATGCAGAATTTTGACTCGGTGTAAGTCAGAATCCTCATAGAAAAGCACTTCAACCCAAATTGACCTTCACTGACTTTTATAAAGTCAACAGTAGCCCAGTCTTCAATCCCGATCCTTAAATCCATCTTCAATTTTGACTTTGAAAGGGTCAACCATCCTTTAAACCCATTGCCAAATTGCAACAAACATGGTAGATTAATAACCCTTAGGAAATTGGTCATATCACATCTTTGACCGAAATTGTCCTGACTATGACCAAAATCTTTAATAAGGGTTATAATCCACCATTTTCCACTCCAGATTCTGCACTTTAAACGCCTGCCCCAATGCCTAACTATCTTCAAAACAACATCAATGAAGCATCCATAATTATGGCAGATAGCACCCAACTTCCAAATGGTAATATTTTGACCTGCAAAACATATAAGAAAAAAACTGCAGCTCACACTTAAAACGCACAAAAAATCATTAATTTACGACTTTCCTTTATGCGGTGCAGCTCATAGCAGTTGTTGGTATAAAGGCCCAACGGGCCAAAAATTCCAGAAATATTTCTAAAAATCTCCAAAATTCCAGAAGAATATAAAAAAATACTCCAAGCCTGCTCAATGAAATCCATCTTCAAAAAATGCCTGATAATACCCAAACTACCCTTACCAGTGCACAGGCAGCCCCAAATAATTCTGAAGAAATCCATAAAACTCCCAACAAACTCATTCCAGTTATCTCTTATCATGATCAGCATAATTGGAAGATTCTCCATTTTCATCACCATGCATCAAACTAAAATTCCAGATTTCGGCTGCAAGAGTAGACTGCTTTGATTTTCTGATATTTAAACCCAACAATCTCAATCTGACATTATTAATAATAATACTGCACAGATCTTCCACACTTCTATGCTTGCTTTGAAAAATTCTCAGATTCCTTTCCTGCCAGAGAAAGTACACCGTAGCACCAAGGACAAGTCTTTTGATAATGCTCCAAACCGATTTGTTAATAGGGATTCTTTCAAGGTATAGGATTAAATAAGACCATTTATCAGGAAAATGGTCCATCCTAGACCTGCTCTTCATGATATCCCAGACCGTTTTAGAATAATCACACTCAAAAAACAAATGGTCATGTGAATCCAATTGCAGATTACAAAAAGTACATCTCAAATCATCTTTTTCATAATCAATCTGAAATTTATCTTGAGTTTTCAACTTTCCCAACATAGCAAGCCATAAAATGAAAGCATGTCTTGGGATGTTTTGGCTGTACCAGACCCAATTAGCCCAACCAACCTCCTGTCCAGTTTCTCTTAAATCATACCAAGCATCAGAAACAGAAAAAGGGTTACATTTACCTTTAGCAGATTTCCAACAAACTTTATCCTGCAAATCATCTCTCAAAACAGGAGGATCGTTATTGAAAATCCAATCAAACTTCTGCAACCACAAATCCGGAACCCTCCAATTCCCATTTTCAACAATATCATGAACAGAAACATCTTGGGAGAAACCAGCCTCATATATTTCCCTATTAGAAATAAAGAAACATAAAGGGCCAATAGAATGCCAATTATCATACCAAGCAGAAGTGTCCCTACCATTTCCAACTTTATAAAAGAAGAAATTCCTAACAGTGTTTCTGTTTTTTAGAATGTTCCTCCAGCTCCAACACATACTGTTAGGAATAGGTAAAGACCAAAAATTTCTATTCTTTAGCCTTATTTCATTAACCCATTTCACCCATAAAGAATCCTTCTTACTGATTATATTCCAAGTATGTTTACTCATAAGAGTAATATTCCAAGAATGTAACAATCTAAGGCCCAGACCACCATGACATTTGGGGATACAAATTCTATCCCACCTGACCTTAGCTTTACCTCTTTGATACTCCCCATGACACCATAAAAAACCTCTAATCAGTCTCTCAATATCTTTAGAGATAGCTTTAGGGAGTATAAAAACAGAAGACCAATACATCTGCATTGAGCCCAACACAGATTGTATCAATTGCAATCTGCCCGCAAACGACAAGGATTTGTTCCTCCAATCCCACAATCTCTTCTTAACTTTATCAACCAAGATGCTACAATCCTTCACATAAAGCCTTGAAGACAAAAGGGGGACTCCTAAATATTTCACAGGTAAAGAACCTATTTTAAACGGCAGGATGTTAGATATGGCAGATCTAGTAGCCGGTTTCACATTACCAAAGAACACTGTACTTTTGTCCATATTAGGCTTCAAACCCGAAATGGAGCAAAATTCTTCCAAAGCATTTTTAATAATCTTTACAGAGCCAGAATCACCATTGCTAAATATTAACAAATCATCAGCAAAGCACAAGTGAGTAATTCTCAGATTCTTACAATTCCAATGGTATTTAAACCCATCCTCATTAGCAATTTTCCTCTTGAGAATGAGATTCAAGACCTCCATCACCAAGGTGAAAAGGTAAGGGGACATAGGATCCCCTTGCCTAAGACCTCTCTTGCCTTTAAAAAAACCGTGATACTCCCCATTCAGATTAATCATAAAAGAAGTGGTAGTTATACACTCCATGATTAAATGAACCATCCACGGGTGAAAACCATAGCAACTCAAAATGTTTTTTCAAAAAACCCCATTCAACAGAGTCATAAGCTTTTTGAATATCCACTTTAAAGGCACATTTAGGGGGACCACTGCTTCTATGATAATTCCTCAATAACTCTTGAGAGAGTAAAATATTATCACTGATTTGTCTACCCGAAATGAAAGCACTTTGGTTTTCATCAACTAAACCATCCAAAGCAGATTTAATTCTGTTAGTAATCACTTTACTTATGCATTTATAAAGAACATTGCAACAAGCAATCGGTCTAAAATCAGCAACACTTCTAGGATCTTTACTTTTTGGGACCAAAGCAATACTAGTGGCATTGACTTCCTTTAACAGTTTCCCAGTAGAGAAAAACTGTTGAACAGCCCTACAAATATAACTGCCCACTATATCCCAAGAAGCCTTAAAAAATTTGGATGAAAAACCATCAGGCCCAGGAGCTTTATCATCACAAATATCAAAAATAGCATCTTTGACCTCATCCATACTAACTGGCCTAATCATATAAGAAGCAGAATTCTCAGTTAATTTTCTGGTAAATAAATCATTTGAATCCGTAATTGGACTAGTATTAGAGGAAGAACCCAACATTTTCCTAAAATGATTGACAAACTGATCTGCCACTCTTTCACCATGATAAACAACTCCATCCAAATCAGAAATCATAACAATTCTGTTTCTACAAGCTTTCCCTTTAACTGTTTTGTGAAAAAATTTCGTATTTTGATCCCCCTCTTTTAACCATTCAATTTTGGCCTTCTGTTTTAAGAATATTTCCTCATCAATCATGGCTTCATTGTAATTTTTCAAACATATAACCTCCTTATCCCTTAGGTCTTTATCATGAGGGTTGAGAACCATTGCAGTTTGGACAGATTCTAAATCAGTCCTCAAATTAACAACTTTCTCATGCAAATTACCCTGCTTGAACATTAACTCTCTCATAGGTTTCTTTGAATTTTTAAGATTGGATACAACCTTAAACAATTCAACACCATGCAGATCTTTGTTCCAATTATGTTTGACCACAGAAATAAAATCTTTTTTCCTGGTCAACACATTAGAAAACTTGAAAGATTTAGGTTTACCTCTCTTAAAATTGGGAATAGACATAACACCTGGGCTGTGATCCGAGGATAAAAAAGGGAGAAATTGCACATAGGAATTAGGAAAATCATTAAGAAATTCATAATTACCCATAATTCTGTCAAGCTTCTTCAATAAACTGTCCTCCTTATTTGGGCTCTTTTTCCAAGTGTACTTAAGCCCAGAAAAACAGAGATCGTCAACTTGAATTTCAGCAATACATTCTGCAAACTCAGTCATGCTTCTCGTCATGGCAGAGGATCCTTTGGACAATTCAACCGGATCTAAAGCAGAATTAAAATCACCTAGAACAACCCACGGTTTATTACCAACAGTTGGACAAAAAGCTTGCAAATTCCTCCAAGCTTGGGGTCTAAACTGACTTCTATGATGAGCATAAGTAAAAGAACAATAAAAACTTTTTCCCCCAACAACAGGATTGATATGACAATTCATGACTTGTGGATGTTGGTCCATAACCATGATATTCACCAAGTTCGGGTTCCAAGCTATAATTATTCTAGTACCACCCGTACAGCAATTAGAATTGGAAACCCAATCCCACGAACCAAACACCTTACTACAAACCCAAGCCAAATTTTTCTTCTTAACATGGGATTCTAGAATAGCACAAATTCCAATACCTTCATCCTTTAAAAGTTGAGATACCTCATCCTGAGCAGAAGCCTTATTCAAGCCCCTTACATACCAAAACATGGTTTTAAACATCATTAAAACCCTTTGAGGATGAAGCTCCCACACCACTCTGTTTTTTACCAAATTCAACATCATCATTCTTCATATTTTGTGCAGCCTCATTAACATCAGACTACACATCATCAAGAATCAAATCAGGGTTCATATCAAATTCGATGCACTTATCTTTAAAAAACTCAAACTGACCCGTTGACCAGCTTTTAACAACCTCATCATCCGGGTTTAAGTTAGCTTTTAAGTACTTTAAAACTTCAATTTTCTGTTCTTCATACATGTGATAGTGATCATCCCAACCATCTTCATAGTCATTATCATCATTATCTTTCAAACTATCAAACTTGTTTGACGTTTCCACAACCTTAGGATTAGAATTAATCTTTGATTTTTGGGACTTAACAGTCTTAGAGCTTTCCCCTTTTCCATGATTACTATTTTTCACCACATACTTAGTATTATTAACATTGTTGACCCCCAAATTCTGTCCAGTTCTTTCATTACTTCTTCCTTGAACAGATTGAGGATTTTTATTCTGAGAACCTTGCACATTTCGGTTTTGAACAGTTTGATTATCCCTGTTCTGGATATTTTGGCCATTACTATTCTGGATATATTGAGGGTTTTGCCTTTTTTGATTCCCATTATTCAACCTAGTAAAAACACTCTGCCTTCCACCCCGATTCTGATTTCCAATCTGCACATCAACATTATTTTTCATAACTTTGTTATTCTTCCCCATAACAAGGAAACCCTCATCATCATCCCCCTGAACATTACCCTGCTTAGCAACATCATTCGCAGCAGTTTCTTCCACTGTTTTTGGTCTAACTCTACATAATTTATGTGAGTGACCAAAAACCTTACAATGTGTACAAACAGGCGGTTTCCAATTATACGTAATCTTCAAAGAAACCACCTTTCCAAGGTTTGGACCAGAATTTGGGTACACTAGCTCAACATCTTCAGGCAACTCATGACAAGCATCCACTTCAACTAAAACCCTAGCATACCCCATTCTTCCAGAATTGCTCAAACACCTTTCCTTGGTCATCTTATCCATGATCAGAGGTCTCCCTACCCCACTAGCAATTTTACCAATGCCATGACCATACCATAATTCAATTGGCAAATCATGGATACAAATCCAAATAGAAACTTTAGAAGGTTCTATTTTTTGTAAACATATGCCGGGTTCCCATTTGTTTACAACTAAAGGCACGTTATCAACTAACCAGATTCCATTTTCCAACACAGCCTTTAGGCCCTCTTCACTTTTGAATTTGAAAAAATAAATTCCAGCTCCATTTTTAGTAACTTCCATAAAATCATAAGCTCTCCACATTCTTTGAAGACTGGATTTGACTTTTATGAAGTCCATTGAAGTACCAACAAAATGACCATAAAGCATCAGGGATAATTTTGCTTTTTTGAACTTGAAATCTTCATCAACCATCATAATCTGAGTCTTCCCATCCTCAATTCTAACTGGAGGAATAAAATTCATTTGGAAATCCACTTTTTCATTATCTTGTTTCATCATTTCAGCCAAAGTAAATCCTCCAATTTTATTTTTCTGCCAAGCATTTGGCACCACAGGAATTTTGGGTATCTGCTCAGCCTGTTGAACAGGGGAATTCACCACAATATTACCTTTAGCCTTCCCTGTTTTATCCTCCATTTCAATATCTGTTTCATCATCACTATCATTGCCAGAGTTACTATTACCAGAAACAAGGGCATCAATAACTGCATTACCTATTACAACAGTATTGTTTTCTGGGAATTTTACTTGGTTACCCACCCACTCCGAACCTAACCCAGAATCAACTGTTGTAGGGCAATGAACTGTATTAGCCTCATTCTGATAGGTACCTGGATATACGGCAGAATTACAGGTCACCATGACTGTATTACCTATTACATCATGGCTAGAATCTGGAATAAGATGGTTCAACCTCTCCTCATCATATCCAGAATTAGCATGAGTAGGGTAATAAACTGCACTACCTAACTGACCTTTCTCCTCCATATAAATATCCTCTGTTTCTGAATCATCAGAGTTCTCTTCTTCTACAACAGTAGTCTTCGAACTCTTGAAATTCTGTTCAACCATCTTCCTTTTCTTATCCACAGAAATATCCATCTCCACATTACTAGCTTGTTCAACAGATTCAAGAACCTGAGCCCTAACCTGTTTTCGAATTTGGGCAGGGGAGATATTAGGACAATTAGGATTAGAGATATCCATGGAATTCTGTGAAGGTGTAACCAATCCAGCTTCACTCTCTTTACTACCCACTGGATTATAAGAGGAAACAATCTTCTTAAAACTTCTACTCTTAGACGATAAACAAGTAACAATTTGAGAAGCTTCACTCTCTTCAATTAGACCCAAGCTAATCATTTTATCAAATAGCTTCTTCTTGATTGCTTTCTTAATAATATGAATTCTTCTAACAGTTTCCGGATCATCATAAACTAAGTTCATATCCTTCCCAACTTTACTAAGGACATGACGAACTGAATTAACAATTTTCTCCATCTCAGCATTCACATAAGAATTGCTTTGGTGCTTATTACCTAAATCAACAACAGGAACACCATTCTGCAGTCCCATAACAGTACAATCCACACCCATCAGAGGTCCATCAGATCTCTTCAAAATGTGAGTGATAGTGGGAACCTTTCTATCACCAATTGGTTGGGTGCTATTAGTGCTCTGCAAAATAGGACCAGAACCAGGTAAACCACCACCATAATCAGGACTGGCATTTCGTCGAGCACCTTGTGTGCCAAAATCCGATCCAACAGTTCTATCACTACAATTTGCTTTGGAAGCAGCAATTGACACAGGATTATCACTTCCCATGCCATTTCGACCAGCTTGCTCCATTCCTGAACCTTCATTCAAGCTTGGCATACGAAGGACATTTCGTCGAACACCACTAACAGTCGATTTCACAGGTTGCGAACCCTGCACCACCGAACCCTTCATACCAACACTCCTTCCTTCCTTCCAACCCGAACCATGCCCACCTTCAACCTCTAATCGGCCAGAAACCTTCAAATCAATAGGGGCCATTTCTGACAACGTATCTGTCATTGAAATGGATTCTCGATTCATCACCACCGGCCTATCCGGTGGATGATCAGACTCGGTCATTGCCTTAAGCCTTCAAAACCGAGCTTCCCTGCCAAAACTCACTAAATTCCAACGGTCAGATTCGCCGGAATCACTAAATCGCCGGTTACACACACAAAATCGCACCTTTAACTGTGTGAAAACGAGAGCTTATGGGTTATATGGTTATGGGTTATATGGTTATGGGTTATGGACACCTATTACTTGTAAAATGGATATCTATAGGCTATTGGTCATGGCTAGTAGTTAAAATGGTTCAAGGGCCATCGTTATGAGTTATGGACATGTAGTGGTTATAATGGTTCACTGGCCTTGGTTATGGGTTATGGACACCTATTACTTGTAAAATGGATATTTGTAGGCTATTGGTCATGGCTAGTAGTTATAATGGTTCAAGGACCATCCGTATCAGTTATGGACAACTACTGGTTATAATGGTTCAAGGACCATGGTTATGGGTTATGGACACCTATTACTTGTAAAATGGATATCTATAGGCTATTGGTCATGGCTAGTAGTTATAATGGTTCAAGGGCCATCGATATGAGTTATGGACATGTAGTGGTTATAATGGTTCACTGGCCTTGGTTATGGGTTATGGACACCTATTACTTGTAAAATGGATATCTATAGGCTACTGGTCATGGTTACTAGTTATAATGGTTCATGGGCCATCAGTATCAGTTATGGACATCTAGTGGTTATAATGGTTCAAGAACCATGGTTATGGGTTATGGACACCTATTACTTGTAAAAAAGAAATTTATAGGCCATTGGACATGGCTAGTAGTTATAATGGTTCAAGGGCCATCTGTATCAGTTATGGACATCTAGTGGTTATAATGATTCAAGGACCATGGTTATGGGTTATGGACACCTATTACTTGTAAAATGGATATCTATAGGCTATTGGTCATGGCTAGTAGTTATAATGGTTCAAGGGCCATCGATATGAGTTATGGACATGTAGTGGTTATAATGGTTCACTGGCCTTGGTTATGGGTTATGGACACCTATTACTTGTAAATTGGATATCTAGAGGCTATTGGTCATGGCTAGTAGTTATAATGGTTGAAGGGCCATCATTATCAGTTATGGACATCTAGTGGTTATAATGGTTCAAGAACCATGGTTATGGGTTATGGATACCTATTACTTGTAAAATGGATATCTGTAGGCTATTGGACATGGCTAGTAGTTATAATGGTTCATGGGCCGTCAGTATCAGTTATGGACATCTGGTGTTTATAATGATTCAAGGACCATGGTTATGTGTTATGGACACCTATTACTTGTAAAATTTATATCTATAGGCTACTGGTCATGGCTAGTAGTTATAATGGTTCAAGGGCCATCAGTATCAGTTATGGACATCTAGTGGTTATAATGGTTCAGCGACGATTGTTAGGGGTAATGGACACCTATTACTTTTAAAATGGATATCTATAGGCTATTGGTCATGGCTAGTAGTTATAATGGTTCAAGGGCCATCAATATGAGTTATGGACATGTAGTGGTTATAATGGTTCAATGGCCTTGGTTATGGGTTATGGACACTTATTACTTGTAAAATGTATATTTATAGGCTATTGGTCATAGCTAGTAGTTATAATGGTTGAAGGGCCATCCGTATTAGTTATGGACAGCTACTGGTTATAATGGTTCAAGGACCATGGTTATGGGTTATGGACACCTATTACTTGTAAAATGGATATCTATAGGCTATTGGTCATGGCTAGTAGTTATAATGGTTCAAGGGCCATCGATATGAGTTATGGACATGTAGTGGTTATAATGGTTCACTGGCCTTGGTTATGGGTTATGGACACCTATTACTTGTAAAATGGATATCTATAGGCTACTGGTCATGGTTACTAGTTATAATAGTTCATGGGCCATCAATCTCAGTTATGGACATCTAGTGGTTATAATGGTTCAAGCACCATGGTTATGGGTTATGGACACCTATTACTTGTAAAATGTATATCTGTAGGCTATTGGACATGGCTAGTAGTTATAATGGTTCAAGGGCCATCAGTATCAGTTATGGACATCTAGTGGTTATAATGATTCGAGGACCATGGTTATGGTTATGGACACCTATTACTTGTAAAATGGATATCTATAGGCTATTGGTCATGTCTAGTATTTATAATGGTTCAAGGGCCATCGATATGAGTTATGGACATGTAGTGGTTATAATGGTTCACTGGCCTTGGTTATGGGTTATGGACACCTATTACTTGTAAAATGGATATTTATATGCTATTGGTCATGGCTAGTAGTTATAATGGTTCAAGGACCATCAGTATCAGTTATGGACAACTACTGGTTATAATGGTTTAAGGACCATGGTTATGGGTTATGGACACCTATTACTTGTAAAATGGATATCTATAGGCTATTGGTCATGGCTAGTAGTTATAATGGTTCAAGGGCCATCGATATGAGTTATGGACATGTAGTGGTTATAATGGTTCACTGGCCTTGGTTATGGGTTATGGACACCTATTACTTGTAAAATGGATATTTATAGGCTATTGGTCATGGCTAGTAGTTATAATGGTTCAAGGACCATTAATATCAGTTATGGACAACTACTGGTTATAATGGTTCAAGGACCATGGTTATGGGTTATGGACACCTATTACTTGTAAAATGGATATCTATAGGCTATTGGTCATGGCTAGTAGTTATAATGGTTCAAGGGCCATCGATATGAGTTATGGACATGTAGTGGTTATAATGGTTCACTGGCCTTGGTTATGGGTTATGGACACCTATTACTTGTAAAATGGATATTTATAGGCTATTGGTCATGGCTAGTAGTTATAATGGTTCAAGGACCATCAGTATCAGTTATGGACAACTACTGGTTATAATGGTTCAAGGACCATGGTTATGGGGTATGGACACCTATTACTTGTAAAATGAATATCTATAGGCTATTGGTCATGGCTAGTAGTTATAATGGTTCAAGGGCCATCGATATGAGTTATGGACATGTAGTGGTTATAATGGTTCACTGGCCTTGGTTATGGGTTATGGACACCTATTACTTGTAAAATGGATATCTATAGGCTACTGGTCATGGTTACTAGTTATAATGGTTCATGGGCCATCAGTATCAGTTATGGACATCTAGTGATTATAATGGTTCAAGAACCATGGTTATGGGTTATGGACACCTATTACTTGTAAAATGGATATTTATAGGCTATTGGACATGGCTAGTAGTTATAATGGTTCAAGGGCCATCAGTGTCAGTTATGAACATCTAGTGGTTATAATGGTTCGTCGACGATTGTTATGGCTAATGGACACCTATTACTTGTAAAATGGTTAACTATAGGCTATTGGTCATGGCTAGTAGTTATAATGGTTCAAGGGCCATCGATATGAGTTATGGACATATAGTGGTTATAATGGTTCAATGGCCTTGGTTGTGGGTTATGGACACCTATTACTTGTAAAATGTATATCTATAGGCTATTGGTCATGGCTAGTAGTAATAATGGTTCAAGGGCCATCAGTATCAGTTATGGACATCTAGTTGTTATAATGGTTCAAGGACCATGGTTATGGGTTATGGACACCTATTACTTGTAAAATGGATATCTATAGGCTATTGGTCATGGCTAGTAGTTATAATGGTTCAAGGGCCATCGATATGAGTTATGGACATGTAGTGGTTATAATGGTTCACTGGCCTTGGTTATGGGTTAAGGACACCTATTACTTGTAAAATCGACATCTATAGGCTATTGGTCATGGCTACTAGTTATAATGCTTCAAGGGCCATCAGTATCAGTTATGAACATCTAGTGGTTATCATGGTTCAAGAACCATGGTTATGGGTTATGGTCACCTATTACTTGTAAAATGGAAATCTGTAGGCTATTGGACATGGCTAGTAGTTATAATGGTTCAAAGGCCATCAGTATCAGTTATGGACATCTAGTGGTTATAATGATTCAAGGACCATGGTTATGGGTTATGGACACCTATTACTTTTAAAATGGATATCTATAGGCTATTGGTCATGGCTAGTAGTTATAATGGTTCAAGGGCCATCGATATGAGTTATGGACATGTAGTGGTTATAATGGTTCACTGGCCTTGGTTATGGGTTATGGACACCTATTACTTGTAAAATGGATATCTGTAGGGTACTGGTCAAGGTTACTAGTTAAAATGGTTCATGGGCCATCAGTATCAGTTATGGTCATCTAGTGGTTATAATGGTTCAAGAACCATGGTTATGGGTTATGGACACCTATTACTTGTAAAATGGATATCCGTAGGCTATTGGACATGGCTAGTAGTTATAATGGTACAAGGGCCATCGATATGAGTTATGGACATGTAGTGGTTATAATGGTTCATTGGCCTTGGTTGTGGGTTATGGACACCTATTACTTGTAAAATGTATATCTATAGGCTATTGGTCATGGCTAGTAGTAATAATGGTTCAAGGGCCATCAGTATCAGTTATGGACATCTAGTTGTTATAATGGTTCAAGGACCATGGTTATGGGTTATGGACACCTATTACTTGTAAAATGGATATCTATAGGCTATTGGTCATGGCTAGTAGTTATAATGGTTCAAGGGCCATCGATATGAGTTATGGACATGTAGTGGTTATAATGGTTCACTGGCCTTGGTTATGGGTTAAGGACACCTATTACTTGTAAAATCGACATCTATAGGCTATTGGTCATGGCTACTAGTTATAATGCTTCAAGGGCCATCAGTGTCAGTTATGGACATCTAGTGGTTATCATGGTTCAAGAACCATGGTTATGGGTTATGGTCACCTATTACTTGTAAAATGGATATCTGTAGGCTATTGGACATGGCTAGTAGTTATAATGGTTCAAGGGCCATCAGTATCAGTTACGGACATCTAGTGGTTATAATGATTCAAGGACCATGGTTATGGGTTATGGACACCTATTACTTTTAAAATGGATATCTATAGGCTATTGGTCATGGCTAGTAGTTATAATGGTTCAAGGGCCATTGATATGAGTTATGGACATGTAGTAGTTATAATGGTTCACTGGCCTTGGTTATGGGTTATGGACACCTATTACTTGTAAAATGGATATTTATAGGCTATTGGTCATGGCTAGTAGTTATAATGGTTCAAGGACCATCAGTATCAGTTATGGACAACTACTGTTTATAATGGTTCAAGGACCTTGGTTATGGGTTATGGACACCTATTACTTGTAAAATATATATCTATAGGCTATTGGTCATGGCTAGTAGTTATAATGGTTCAAGGGCCATCGATATGAGTTATGGACATGTAGTGGTTATAATGGTTCACTGGCCTTGGTTATGGGTTATGGACACCTATTACTTGTAAAATGGATATCTATAGGCTACTGGTCATGGTTACTAGTTATAATGGTTCATGGGCCATCAGTATCAGTTATGGACATCTAGTGGTTATAATGGTTCAAGAACCATGGTTATGGGTTATGGACACCTATTACTTGTAAAATGGATATTTATAGGCTATTAGACATGGCTAGTAGTTATAATGGTTAAAGGGCCATCAGTATCAGTTATGGACATCTAGTGGTTATAATGATTCAAGGACCATGGTTATGGGTTATGGACACCTATTACTTGTAAAATGGATATCTATAGGCTATTTATTGGTCATGGCTAGTAGTTATAATGGTTCAAGGGCCATCGATATGAGTAATGGACATGTAGTGGTTATAATGGTTCACTGGCCTTGGTTATGGGTTATGGACACCTATTACTTGTAAAATGGATATTTATAGGCTATTGGTAATGGCTAGTAGTTATAATGGTTCAAGGACCATCAGTATCAGTTATGGACATCTAGTGGTTATAATGGTTCAGCGACGATTGTTATGGGTAATGGACACCTATTACTTTTAAAATGGATATCTATAGGCTATTGGTCATGGCTAGTAGTTATAATGGTTCAAGGGCCATCAATATGAGTTATGGACATGTAGTGGTTATAATGGTTCAATGGCCTTGGTTATGGGTTATGGACACTTATTACTTGTAAAATGTATATTTATAGGCTATTGGTCATAGCTAGTAGTTATAATGGTTCAAGGGCCATCAGTATTAGTTATGGACAGCTACTGGTTATAATGGTTCACGGACCATGGTTATGGGTTATGGACTCCTATTACTTGTAAAATGGATATCTGTAGGCTATTGGACATGGCTGGTAGTTATAATGGTTCAAGGGCCATCAGTATCAGTTATGGGCATCTAGTGGTTATAATGGTTCAAGAACCATGGTTATGGGTTATGGACACCTATTACTTGTATAATGGATATCTGTAGGCTATTAGTCATGGTTACTAGTTATAATGGTTCAAGGGCCACCAGTATCAGTTATGGACATTGGTTATAATGGTTCAAGAACCATGGTTATGGGTTATGGACACCTATTACTTGTAAAATGTATATCTGTAGGCTATTGGAGATGGCTATTAGTTATAATGGGTCAAGGGCCATCAGTATCAGTTATGGACATCTAGTGGTTATAATGATTCAAGGACCATGGTTATGGGTTATGGACACCTACTACTTGTAAAGTGTATATCTATAGGCTATTGGTCATGGCTAGTAGTAATAATGGTTCAAGGGCCATCAGTATCAGTTATGGACATCTAGTTGTTATAATGGTTCAAGGACCATGGTTATGGGTTATGGACACCTATTACTCGTAAAATGGATATTTATAGGCTATCTGTCATGGCTAGTAGTTATAATGGTTCAAGGGCCATCAGTATAAGTTATGGGCATCTAGTGGTTATAATCGTTCAAGGACCATGGTTATGGGTTATGGACACGTATTACTTGTAAAATGAATAGCTATAGGCTATTGATCATGGCTAGTAGTTATAATGGTTCAAGGGCCATCAGTATCAGTTTTGGACATCTAGTTGTTATAATGGTTCAAGGACCATGGTTATGGGTTATGGACACCTATTACTTGTAAAATGAATTTCTATAGGCTATTGGTCATGGCTGGTAGTTATAATGGTTCAAGGGCCATCAGTATCAGTTATGGACATCTTGTGGTTATAATGGTCAAGGACCTTGGTTATGGGTTACGGACACCTATTACTTGTAAAATAGATATCTATTGTTGGAATATGCTTCACGCGTATAACATATAGTTATATGGCTAGTTGTTTGTGAGCCTAAAGGGTCACACACTTAAACACTTAACACCATAAGATATATAGTGTAGTTAGGGTAATTACATTATATATTAATATAAGCCACATGCTTGTATATATTAAAGTTTAATATTAATTGTTAATATTAAAACTTTATTGTGAGCAAACTAGAAGGAACAAAAGATAGGGATTAGAGTGTAAATAATCATTTATGATTATGGGAAGTCATTAAAAGGGAATCAAGGGCAAGACAATTCTTACCCCTTGGAACCCTATTCGGCCGTCACCCCCATAACACATTCTCTAGACTTTTGTTCTCTTTGCTTGAAGATTGGACTAGCATCCCTTGGTGTTCTTGCACAAGTGTTGTGTGGACTAGCTTTGGAGGAACTCCCCATTGGTGTTCTTGGTTTCCGTCGTACCACATCTCCGTCCGATTCGTATTATACAAAGGCTTCAAGGGTATGATTTATTCATCTTAACTCTTTGTATTTATTAGTTTAATTGTATGATTGATATCAAGATCCGTTCATTGGTGATTAAACTATTTTCCGCTGCGTTTATGTTACTTGTTTAACCGAAAATCACCATTAGTGGTATCACGAGTCATTATATTAATCATATAAATAGCTACTTTTTTGTGAAAAGTGGCGAAAATCCTAACGGCAAAATATAAGAACCCTAGAGTTCTTTATTTTTTCGAATTTTTTTTAAATAATATTGGGTTAAAAATACGATTTTTTGGAACCCTTATCGCCACTTATTACAAAAACACATCAAAAAATTAATCTAGTTTATTGAATTTTTTGATTATTTGGCTTGGAATTACTTGTTTAATTTTGTTTTTGATATGGCAAAACATGTATTTTTGCCATATCCCAAGCCAAAGCCTTGTAAATTGTTGATTGTTTGTGCAAACCGATGAAAGCCTAGACCTTGTGATTGATTGTGGTTGAATGTTTGGTTGTTTTGGGAAAGCCGTGTTTTTGGCTAAATTTGGTTGTAATCTTTTAATTCTTTCTTTTATTTTGGTGCCATTTTTTGGGGCAATTTGTAATGTAAAAGTAATAGAATAGATTGTCTTTCTTTATTTTCTTTTTATTGTAAATTGTTGACCAAAATTGAAGACAAATGAAGAAAACAACGATTTCCGTCACCAACGCGAGGGCTGCACGAAAACAGGTTTTCCAGAGGCATACGGACTCCGTTTTGGGCGATTCAAAAGCCTAAAATGCTTGCAAAGTCGTGGGCTACAACTTTCCAGAAGGCCGGGAAGACTATCGAAGACTCCTTCAGTGACTTTTTGAGCTTCAAAGTCTGCTGGAATTTTCTGGCAGATTGCAATTTTTCACAAGTATTGGTTTCTACTTGCTCAAGAATGTCTTGTGAGCAAGTGGGAGCTCATTGGGTTCATGTTGGCCCGTCCCCTAGTTTGACCCTTTCGGTCCGTCGTGATGACTCACGTGACCGAACCTAGGATTTCATCGGTCGAGGTTTGCACAAAATGTGTTGCATGTTTTATTATATGTTTGTGGTGGTGAAATAATTTCTATATGATACAAATAATAAACAACTAAAAATATGATTTTTTGAAACACAAACATTAAAACATCCAAAATTTTAATCATCAATGATTACTTATTAATCATCGATGATTATTGATTAATCACTTATGATCACTGTTTAATCTTCAATGATTACTAGTTAATCATCGATGATTACAGTTCAATCATCTATGATCACGAAATTAATCTAAACTTGTTTTTGAGATTAAGACAAAAGTTTAAATATGATTTGAAACTTATGATTTAATAATCGCTAAACGTTTTTACCGCTTATTAAACCGACTTATGAAGTGGTATGAATGAAGTACATGATTCATTCATATCTTAATAAAATTTTATCAATTAAAATTTAAACATACCTAAAATTTAAGTCACGCCGTCCAATCGGTTGATAATCACTTGCTTCTATTTTTTAATTCACGTGAGACGTGGTTTGAATTTAGATCCGAGGTCATTATTCTCTACGGTGAGACCTAGATCTATTTTGACACGATTTCACATTGGATGACTTAATCAAGTTAACGGTGAGACCTTGACTTGAGGCGAAGATGCGACAAACATGCCACTTGACCCTAGATGCTTGTTCACTAGGTGCCATGAAGTCCCATACCTCTAAGAGTTGCACTTGTAATGCAATTGTTGAACGTCACCTACCTATTGGATCTATCATCTCTAGCAGATCAACTGATGCGATGATAGAAGCTCAATGGGATCTTAGCTTTTAATTAAAATTAATTGGGTAGTTAATTGATTAAAAGAAATTATTATCGAAAATACTAATTAATGAATTTTGATATTTTGTAGATGACTTCTACTAATCAAACCCTAACTCACACCACCATTCGTTCCGTTCTCGAAAAAGAGAAACTTGATGGAACGAACTTTGTGGATTGGGCTCGTAACCTAAGGATTGTCCTTAGGGCCGAGCACAAGTACCACCATTTGGAGGAGGCGTTGCCCCCTGCCCCTGCTGCTACCGCCACCCCTGCTGTTCGTGCGGCCTATACCAAGAGGTTTAACGAACAACAAGAGGTCGCCGCGCTCATGCTGGTGAGCATGATCCCTGAGATTCAGAAGAATCTCGAGGACCTCACAGCATTCGATATGATGGCTGAACTTAAGACATCATATCAAAAGCAAGCTGATCAGGAACTCTTCGACACGGTCAAAGCCTTCCATGCTTGCAAGCAGGAGGAGGGACAGTCTGTTAGCTCTTATCTCTTGAAGATGAAGAGTTACCTAGACCAGATGGAGAATCTTGGCTACCCTATGCCTCATATCCTTGGAATTGGGTTAATTCTCACTTCACTACACAAGGACTATGCGCCGTTTGTCATGACTTATCATATGCATAGTATGGGGAAGACTTTCGCCGAATTACATGCTATGCTGAAACAAACGGAAGCTGGGCTACCCAAGAAAACTCCAACCCCTACTGTCCTTGCCATAAGGCAAGGAAAGATCCAAAAACCTAAACCGCAAGTAGTTGCTAAGGGCCAAGGCAAGGGAAAGCAAGTTTACAAGCCCAAGCCAAAGGTTCCCCCACCTACTCATAAGGAGCATCCTGCTAAGGATCTTTCTTGCCATCACTGCGGTGAAACAGGCCACTGGAGGAGGAATTGTCCTGCCTACCTGGCAGAGTTGATGAAGAACAAAGCCAATAAGATTGGCACATCAGGTATCTTCACAATAGAACTATATGCTTTCCCTAAGAAATCATGGGTATATGACACTGGTTGTGGAACTCACATTTGTAATACCATGCAGGGTCTAAGGGGAAGTAGAAAGCTAAACCATGGAGCTTTGGACTTGTACGTGGGCAATGGAATGCGTGCACCGGTCGAAGCTATAGGAAGCTATGATTTAATCCTTCCTAACGGTTTAATTATTGTATTAGACAATTGTCACTATGCGCCTAGTATTACTAGGGGTATAGTATCGCTTTCATGTTTGTGGAATACTGGTTTTATTCACACTTTTACAGATTATGGTATTTCGGTTTCAAAGGATAATATTTTTTATTTTAATGCTATTCCTTGTGATGGTATTTTTGAGATTGATATGCATGATCGTGTAACAAACAGTAGTTCTATTTATACTTGTAGCAACAAGAAATCCAAGAAGAATTTGGATTCTACTTACCTAAGGCATTGTCGCCTTTGCCATGTTAACAAGAAACGTGTTTTAAAATTACAAAAAGATGGACTTATAAAATCAGATGATTATGAATCATTTGATAAATGTGTTTCTTGTATAACTGGTAAAATGGCGCGCAAGCCTTTCTCCCATGTAGGCGAAAGGGCCAACGATCTACTTGGACTCATACATACCGATGTATGTGGCCCTTTTAGAACTCGAACTAGGGAAGGTGCTACCTACTTCATTACTTTCACCGACGACTTTAGTCGTTATGGTTATGTTTACTTGATTAAACATAAACATGAAACCTTTGAAACGTTCAAAGCTTTCCAAAATGAAGTAGAAAATCAACTCGGCAAGAAGATAAAAGCTCTCCGGTCCGATCGAGGAGGAGAGTACATGAGCCATGAGTTTCAAGACCATCTTAAGAATTGTGGGATTGTCTCACAATTCACTCCCCTTATACACCACAGCATAATGGTGTATCAGAGAGGAGAAATCGCACCTTGCTTGACATGGTCCGATCGATGATGAGTCCTACCACTCTGCCTCTATCCTTTTGGGGTTATGCACTCAAATCGGCTGCTCGCATACTGAATATGGTTCCCACCAAAAAGGTTGAAAAGACTCCATATGAGATATGGCATGGGAAAGTCCCTAACTTGTCTAACTTGAAGGTCTGGGGTTGTGAGGCTCTCGTAAAACGAGACACACCGAACAAACTTGAACCCAGAGCTGTCAAGTGCATCTTTGTAGGATACCCTGAGGAAACGATGGGTTACTATTTCTACTACCCACCTGAGCAAAAAGTAATTATTGCTCGTTATGCTGAGTTTCTTGAGAGCAATCTCATTTCACAAGAAGCAAGTGGGAGTACCATCGACTTTGACGAGATTCCAAGCGATGAAGATGCACAACCTATCGTAGAGACTAGCGAACATCAAGATGAGGCTGAACATGAAACTGTTCCTGTTGCACCTCAAAATGATGGAGTCCCCGTTCGAAGGTCCGCAAGGACACCTCATGCACCTGAACGATATGGTTTCCATGTCGATGCTGAGGAGCTAAGTTTAGGGGATCATAATGAACCCCCTAACTATCGAGCTGCATTATCAGATTCTGAATCTGACAAATGGCTTGATGCTATGAACGCGGAAATGCAATCCATGAAAGATAACCAAGTATGGACTTTGGTTGATCTTCCTCCTAACAGTAAGACTGTTGGTAGCAAGTGGCTCTTCAAGAAGAAGACCGACATGGATGGCAACGTACACACCTATAAAGCTCGATTGGTAGCAAAAGGTTACACTCAAACCTACGGGATTGACTATGATGAAACCTTCTCGCCTGTTGCCGACGTTAGAGCTATTAGGATTGTCATAGCCATAGCAGCGTACTATGACTATGAGATTTGGCAAATGGATGTTAAAACTGCTTTCTTAAATGGACATCTTGATGAAGATGTTTATATGGTTCAACCTGAGGGTTTTGTTAATCCAAAACACCCAAAGAAAGTATGTAAGCTTCAAAGGTCCATTTATGGACTAAAGCAAGCATCCAGAAGTTGGAACAAAAGATTCGACGAGGAAGTCAAAATGTTTGGCTTTATTCAGAATCCCGACGAGCCATGTGTATATGTAAGAGCTAGTGGGAGGATTGTCGTCTTCCTAATCCTATATGTCGATGACATACTACTCATAGGAAATAACATTCCAATGCTACAAGATGTAAAATCCTGGCTTGGGAAGTGCTTCGCTATGAAGGATCTTGGGGAAGCGGCATACATACTTGGTATAAAGATCTACCGGGATAGATCTAAGCGATTAATCGGACTAAGTCAAAGTGCGTACATTGATAAGATTCTAAAATGGTTTAGAATGGATGCTTCCAAACGTGGAAATCTCCCTATGCAACACAATGTACACTTGAGTAAGACTCAAGGACCGTCCTCACCTGATGAGATGAATCGTATGCGTGATGTCCCCTATGCCTCGGCAGTAGGGTCAATCATGTATGCTGTACGGTGCACACGACCTGATGTAGCGTTCTCTCAGAACCTTACAAGCCGATACCAACAGAATCCAGGTGAGAGTCACTGGACTGCTGTTAAGAACATACTAAAGTATCTTAGGAATACTAAAGATATGTTTCTTGTTTATGGTGGTGAAAGTCAAGATGAACTAAGCGTCACTTGTTATTCTGATGCTAGTTTTGAGACTGACAGAGATGATTCCAAATCTCAAACGGGGTATGTTTTCGTTTTGAACGGAGGCGCTGTTGATTGGAAAAGTGCGAAGCAGAGCACTATCGCCATGTCTTCTACAGAAGCTGAATACATTGCAACTACTGAAGCTGCAATGGAAGCTGTTTGGATGAGGAAATTCATTTCTGGGCTTGGAGTTGTCCCCAGTAATGAAAAACCTATGGATATGTACTGTGATAACACAGTTGCTATCATCATTGCCAACGAACCCGGTGTTCAGAAAGGCGCCAGACATTATCGGAGGAAGCTTCACTACATTAGAGATGCGATCCTAATGGGAGATGTACGCTTACTCAAAGTTCATACAGATGACAACTTAGCTGACCCCTTCACGAAGCCAATGCCATGTACCAAACATATTGAGCATGCTAGAAACATTGGGCTTCGACCAGCTAGTAGTTTCATGTAATCTGTTTTAGTATTTGGATAATGGAACATTGAGCAGTTTTTATTGGAATAAATTGATATATTTGATATGATCGTTTTTATATGAATATCTACTGTGTTCTATATTTGCATGTTTATATCCATGAATATTTACTGCGTTTTATATTCTAAACTGTCCATTGTCATATTAATAATATGGGAATATTATTAAGACAAATATGAGGGCATTGATGACATTATCTTAGTATGACTAAGGATGATGGAATCAAACTCACATGTTGTTCATATTGATGCACAATTGGACTGACCCAACCTATGAGAAATCACTTCTTGGATTTATGTCACAAGTGAATCTCACAAAGGCTTTGTCGCTTATCCTCTGACTTGAGATGCAAGTTGGTTTGTGTATGTAGAGGGGCAAGCTTTGATATGGTTAAACGCTGACCTGAATAAGGCTGCTATAACAACCATCATCGGGTTTGTCATTAAGCATATGACAGACACGTGCAGTCAATAAAGAATTTGTTCCTCCACGAAAGTGGATTAGATACTACTGGGCCCCTCGATGATTTGAATAGATGTATGTGTGGCCACACCCAAAAGGTAATCACGATGAATCCTGATTGGTTTTGGTAATCTACTTCAATGTATAGATCGAGAAACAGAATCGTTGAAATTGTAGATTGACATTAATCCTTGTCTAAATTTCAACATAGTATCAGCAACAAAAGGATAACTGATTGAAAAACTTTGAACAAAGATTTTATGAAACTCCTCATGTACTTCTAGGGGCATTGGCGGGTTGCTAGACTCTAACCTTTGCTTGTATAACTACTTGATGTTATCACGTGCGCAAGTGGGAGCTGTTGGAATATGCTTCACGCGTATAACATATAGTTATATGGCTAGTTGTTTGTGAGCCTAAAGGGTCACACACTTAAACACTTAACACCATAAGATATATAGTGTAGTTAGGGTAATTACATTATATATTAATATAAGCCACATGCTTGTATATATTAAAGTTTAATATTAATTGTTAATATTAAAACTTTATTGTGAGCAAACTAGAAGGAACAAAAGATAGGGACTAGAGTGTAAATAATCATTTATGATTATGGGAAGTCATTAAAAGGGAATCAAGGGCAAGACAATTCTTACCCCTTGGAACCCTATTCGGCCGTCACCCCCATAACACATTCTCTCGACTTTTGTTCTCTTTGCTTGAAGATTGGACTAGCATCCCTTGGTGTTCTTGCACAAGTGTTGTGTGGACTAGCTTTGGAGGAACTCCCCATTGGTGTTCTTGGTTTCCGTCGTACCACATCTCCGTCCGATTCGTATTATACAAAGGTTTCAAGGGTATGATTTATTCATCTTAACTCTTTGTATTTATTAGTTTAATTGTATGATTGATATCAAGATCCGTTCATTGGTGATTAAACTATTTTCCGCTGCGTTTATGTTACTTGTTTAACCGAAAATCACCATTATCTATATAGGTCATGGGTAGTAGTTATAATGGTTCAAGGGCCATCGGTATCAGTTACAGACATCTAGTGGTTATAATTGTTCAAGGGCCATGGTTATGGGTTATAAACACCTATTACTTGTAAAATAGATATCTATAGGCTATTGGTCATGGCTAGTAGTTATAATGGTTCAAGGGCCATCAGTATCAGTTATGGACATCTAGTGGTTATAATGTTCAAGGACCATGGTTAAGGGTTATGGACACCTATTACTTGTAAAATGGATATCTAAAGGCTATTGGTCATGGCTAGTAGTTATAATGGTTCAAGGGCCATCGATATGAGTTATGGACATGCATGTCGTGGTTATAATGGTTCAATGGCCTTGGTTATGGGTTATGCACACCTATTACTTGTAAAATGGATATCTTTAGGCTATAGGTCATGGCTAGTTGTTATAATGGTTCAAGGGCCATCAGTATCAGTTTTGGACATCTAGTTGTTATAATGGTTCAAGGACCATTATAATGGCTAGTAGTTATAATGGTTCAAGGGCCATCAGTATCAGTTATGGACATCTTGTGGTTATAATGGTTCAAGGACCTTGGTTATGGGTTACGGACACCTATTACTTGTAAAATAGATATCTATATAGGTCATGGGTAGTAGTTATAATGGTTCAAGGGCCATCGGTATCAGTTACAGACATCTAGTGGTTATAATTGTTCAAGGGCCATGGTTATGGGTTATAAACACCTATTACTTGTAAAATAGATATCTATAGGCTATTGGTCATGGCTAGTAGTTATAATGGTTCAAGGGCCATCAGTATCAGTTATGGACATCTAGTGCTTATAATGTTCAAGGACCATGGTTATGGGTTATGGACACCTATTACTTGTAAAATGGATATCTAAAGGCTATTGGTCATGGCTAGTAGTTATAATGGTTCAAGGGCCATCGATATGAGTTATGGACATGCATGTAGTGGTTATAATGGTTCAATGGCCTTGGTTATGGGTTATGCACACCTATTACTTGTAAAATGGATATCTTTAGGCTATAGGTCATGGCTAGTTGTTAGAATGGTTCAAGGGCCATCAGTATCAGTTATGGACATCTAGTGGTTATAATGGTTCAAGAACCATGGTTATGGGTTATGGCCACCTATTACTTGTAAATTGGATATCTAGAGGCTATTGGTCATGGCTAGTAGTTATAATGGTTGAAGGGCCATCAGTATCAGTTATGGACATCTAGTGGTTATGATGGTTCAAGAACCATGGTTATGGGTTATGGACACCTATTACTTGTAAAATGGATATCTATAGGCTACTGGTCATGGATAGTAGTTATAATGGTTCAAGGGCCATCAGTATCAGTTATCGACAGCTAGTGGTTATAATGGTTCAGGGACGTTTGTTATGGGTAATGGACACATATTACTTGTAAAATGTATATCTATAGGCTAATGGTCATGGCTAGTAGTAATAATGGTTCAAGGGCCATCAGTATCAGTTATGGACATCTAGTTGTTATATTGGTTCAAGGACCATGGTTATGGGTTATGGACACCTATTACTTGTAAAATGGATATCTATAGGCTATTGGTCATGGCTAGTAGTTATAATGGTTCAAGGGCCATCGATATGAGTTATGGACATGTAGTGGTTATAATGGTTCACTGGCCATGGTTATGGGTTAAGGACACCTATTACTTGTACAATCGACATCTATAGGCTATTGGTCATGGCTACTAGTTATAATGCTTCAAGGGCCATTAGTATCAGTTATGGACATCTAGTGGTTATCATGGTTCAAGAAGCATGGTTATGGGTTATGGTCACCTATTACTTGTAAAATGGATATCTGTAGGCTATTGGACATGGCTAGTAGTTATAATGGTTCAAGGGCCATCAGTATCAGTTATGGACATCTAGTGGTTATAATGATTCAAGGACCATGGTTATGGGTTATGGACACCTATTACTTGTAAATTGGATATCTAGAGGCTATTGGTCATGGCTAGTAGTTATAATGGTTGAAGGGCCATCAGTATCAGTTATGGACATCTAGTGGTTATAATGGTTCAAGAACCTTGGTTATGGGTTATGGTCACCTATTACTTGTAAAATGGATATCTATAGGCTACTGGTCATGGCTAGTAACTATAATGGTTCAAGGGCTATCAGTATCAGTTATCGACAGCTAGTGGTTATAATGGTTCAGGGACGATTGTTATGGGTAATGGACACCTATTACTTGTAAAATGGATATCTATAGGCTACTGGTCATGGCTGGTAGTTATAATGGTTCAAGGGCCATCGGTATCAGTTACAGACATCTAGTGGTTATAATTGTTCAAGGGCCATGGTTATGGGTTATAAACACCTATTACTTGTAAAATAGATATCTATAGGCTATTGGTCATGGCTAGTAGTTATAATGGTTCAAGGGCCATCAGTATCAGTTATGGACATCTAGTGGTTATAATGTTCAAGGACCATGGTTATGGGTTATGGACACCTATTACTTGTAAAATGGATATCTAAAGGCTATTGGTCATGGCTAGTAGTTATAATGGTTCAAGGGCCATCGATATGAGTTATGGACATTCATGTAGTGGTTATAATGGTTCAATGGCCTTGGTTATGGGTTATGCACACCTATTACTTGTAAATTGGATATCTTTAGGCTATAGGTCATGGCTAGTTGTTATAATGGTTCAAGGGCCATTAGTATCAGTTTTGGACATCTAGTTGTTATAATGGTTCAAGGACCATGGTTATGGGTTATGGACACCTATTACTTGTAAAATGAATTTCTATAGGCTATTGGTCATGGCTAGTAGTTATAATGGTTCTAATGATGATTTTCGGTTAAACAAGTAACATAAACGCAGCGGAAAATAGTTTAATCACCAATGAACGGATCTTGATATCAATCATACAATTAAACTAATAAATACAAAGAGTTAAGATGAATAAATCATACCCTTGAAGCCTTTGTGTAATACGAATCGGACGGAGATGTGGTACGACGGAAACCAAGAACACCAATGGGGAGTTCCTCCAAAGTTAGTCCACACAACACTTGTGCAAGAACACTAAGGGATGCTAATCCAATCTTCAAGCAAAGAGAACAAAAGTCTAGAGAATCTGTTATGGGGGTGACGGCCGAATAGGGTTCCAAGGGGTAAGAATTGTCTTGCCCTTGATTCCCTTTTAATGACTTCCCATAATCATAAATGATTATTTACACTCTAGTCCCTATCTTTTGTTCCTTCTAGTTTGCTCACAATAAAGTTTTAATATTAACAATTAATATTAAACTTTAATATATACAAGCATGTGGCTTATATTAATATATAATGTAATTACCCTAACTACACTATATATCTTATGGTGTTAAGTGTTTAAGTGTGTGACCCTTTAGGCTCACAAACAACTAGCCATATAACTATATGTTATACGCGTGAAGCATATTCTAACAGCTCCCACTTGCGCACGTGATAACATCAAGTAGTTATACAAGCAAAGGTTAGAGTCTAGCAACCCGCCAATGCCCCTAGAAGTACATGAGGAGTTTCATAAAATCTTTGTTCAAAGTTTTTCAATCAGTTATCCTTTTGTTGCTGATACTATGTTGAAATTTAGACAAGGATTAATGTCAATCTACAATTTCAACGATTCTGTTTCTCGATCTATACATTGAAGTAGATTACCAAAACCAATCAGGATTCATCGTGATTACCTTTTGGGTGTGGCCACACATACATCTATTCAAATCATCGAGGGGCCCAGTAGTATCTAATCCAATTTCGTGGAGGAACAAATTCTTTATTGACTGCACGTGTCTGTCATATGCTTAATGACAAACCCGATGATGGTTGTTATAGCAGCCTTATTCAGGTCAGCGTTTAACCATATCAAAGCTTGCCCCTCTACATACACAAACCAACTTGCATCTCAAGTCAGAGGATAAGCGACAAAGCCTTTGTGAGATTCACTTGTGACATAAATCCAAGAAGTGATTTCTCATAGGTTGGGTCAGTCCAATTGTGCATCAATATGAACAACATGTGAGTTTGATTCCATCATCCTTAGTCATACTAAGATAATGTCATCAATGCCCTCATATTTGTCTTAATAATATTCCCATATTATTAATATGACAATGGACAGTTTAGAATATACAACGCAGTAAATATTCATGGATATAAACATGCAAATATAGAACACAGTAGATATTCATATAAAACCGATCATATCAAATATATCAATTTATTCCAATAAAAACTGCTCAATGTTCCATTATCCAAATACTAAAACAGATTACATGAAACTACTAGCTGGTCGAAGCCCAATGTTTCTAGCATGCTCAATATGTTTGGTACATGGCATTGGCTTCGTGAAGGGGTCAGCTAAGTTGTCATCTGTATGAATTTTGAGTAAGCGTACATCTCCCATTAGGATCGCATCTCTAATGTAGTGAAGCTTCCTCCGATAATGTCTGGCGCCTTTCTGAACACCGGGTTCGTTGGCAATGATGATAGCACCTGTGTTATCACAGTACATATCCATAGGGTTTTCATTACTGGGGACAACTCCAAGCCCAGAAATGAATTTCCTCATCCAAACAGCTTCCATTGCAGCTTCAGTAGTTGCAATGTATTCAGCTTCTGTAGAAGACATGGCGATAGTGCTCTGCTTCGCACTTTTCCAATCAACAGCGCCTCCGTTCAAAACGAAAACATACCCCGTTTGAGATTTGGAATCATCTCTATCAGTCTCAAAACTAGCATCAGAATAGCAAGTGACGCTTAGTTCTTCTTGACTTTCACCACCATAAACAAGAAATGTATCTTTAGTATTCCTAAGATACTTCAGTATGTTCTTAACAGCAGTCCAGTGACTCTCACCTGGATTCTGTTGGTATCGGCTTGTAAGGTTCTGAGAGAACGCTACATCAGGTCGTGTGCACCGTACAGCATACATGATTGACCCTACTGCCGAGGCATAGGGGACATCACGCATACGATTCATCTCATCAGGTGAGGACGGTCCTTGAGTCTTACTCAAGTGTACATTGTGTTGCATAGGGAGATTTCCACGTTTGGAAGCATCCATTCTAAACCGTTTTAGAATCTTATCAATGTACGCACTTTGACTTAGTCCGATTAATCGCTTAGATATATCCCGGTAGATCTTTATACCAAGTATGTATGCCGCTTCCCCAAGATCCTTCATAGCGAAGCACTTCCCAAGCCAGGATTTTACATCTTGTAGCATTGGAATGTTATTTCCTATGAGTAGTATGTCATCGACATATAGGATTAGGAAGACGACAATGCTCCCACTAGCTCTCGTATATACACATGGCTCGTCGGGATTCTGAGTAAAGCCAAACGTTTTGACTTGCTCATCGAATCTTTTGTTCCAACTTCTGGATGCCTGCTTTAGTCCATAAATGGACCTTTGAAGCTTACATACTTTCTTAGGGTTCTTTGTACTTACAAATCCCTCAGGCTGAACCATATAGACATCTTCATCGAGGTGTCCATTTAAGAAAGCATTTTTTACATCCATTTGCCAAATCTCATAGTCATAGTACGCTGCTATGGCTATGACGATCCTAATAGCTCTAACGTCGGCAACAGGCGAGAAGGTTTCATCATAGTCAATCCCGTAGGTTTGAGTGTAACCTTTTGCCACCAACCGAGCTTTATAGGTGTGTACATTGCCATCCATGTCGGTCTTCTTCTTGAAGAGCCACTTGCTGCCAACAGTCTTACTGTTAGGAGGAAGATCAACCAGAGTCCATACTTGGTTATCTTTCATGGATTGCATTTCCGCGTTCATAGCATCAAGCCATTTGTCAGATTCAGAATCTGATAATGCAGCTCGATAGTTAGGGGGTTCATTATGATCCCCTAAACTTAGCTCCTCAGCATCGACATGGAATCCATATCGTTCAGGTGCATGAGGAGTCCTTGCGGACCTTCGAACGGGGGCTACATCATTTTGAGGTGCAACAGGAACAGTTTCATGTTCAGCCTCATCTTGATGTTCGCTAGTATCTACAATAGGTTGTGCATCTTCATCGCTTGGAATCTCGTCAAAGTCGATGGTACTCCCACTTGCTTCTTGTGAAATGAGATTGCTCTCAAGAAACTCAGCATAACGAGCAATAATAACCTTTTGTTCAGGTGGGTAGTAGAAATAGTAACCCATCGTTTCCTCAGGGTATCCTATAAAGATGCACTTGACAGCTCTGGGTTCAAGTTTGTTCGGTGTGTCTCGTTTCACGAGAGCCTCACAACCCCAGACCTTCAAGTAAGACAAGTTAGGGACTTTCCCATGCCATATCTCATATGGTGTCTTTTCAACCTTTTTAGTGGGAACCATATTCAGTATTCGAGCAGCCGATTTGAGTGCATAACCCCAAAAGGATAGAGGCAGAGTGGTAGGACTCATCATCGATCGGACCATGTCAAGCAAGGTGCGATTTCTCCTCTCTGATACACCATTATGCTGTGGTGTATAAGGGGGAGTGAATTGTGAGACAATCCCACAATTCTTAAGATGGTCTTGAAACTCATGGCTCATGTACTCTCCTCCTCGATCGGACCGGAGAGCTTTTATCTTCTTGCCGAGTTGATTTTCTACTTCATTTTGGAAAGCTTTGAACGTTTCAAAGGTTTCATGTTTATGTTTAATCAAGTAAACATAACCATAACGACTAAAGTCGTCGGTGAAAGTAATGAAGTAGGTAGCACCTTCCCTAGTTCGAGTTCTAAAAGGGCCACATACATCGGTATGTATGAGTCCAAGTAGATCGTTGGCCCTTTCGCCTACATGGGAGAAAGGCTTGCGCGCCA
The DNA here is from genome assembly GCA_963853835.1 of Calendula officinalis. Classification (NCBI taxonomy): domain Eukaryota; kingdom Viridiplantae; phylum Streptophyta; class Magnoliopsida; order Asterales; family Asteraceae; genus Calendula; species Calendula officinalis. The sequence goes on from OY970820.1 coordinate 57,711,229, forward strand.
TTTTACCAGTTATACAAGAAACACATTTATCAAATGATTCATAATCATCTGATTTTATAAGTCCATCTTTTTGTAATTTTAAAACACGTTTCTTGTTAACATGGCAAAGGCGACAATGCCATAGGTAAGTAGAATCCAAATTCTTCTTGGATTTCTTGTTGCTACAAGTATAAATAGAACTACTGTTTGTTACACGATCATGCATATCAATCTCAAAAATACCATCACAAGGAATAGCATTAAAATAAAAAATATTATCCTTTGAAACCGAAATACCATAATCTGTAAAAGTGTGAATAAAACCAGTATTCCACAAACATGAAAGCGATACTATACCCCTAGTAATACTAGGCGCATAGTGACAATTGTCTAATGCAATAATTAAACCGTTAGGAAGGATTAAATCATAGCTTCCTATAGCTTCGACCGGTGCACGCATTCCATTGCCCACGTACAAGTCCAAAGCTCCATGGTTTAGCTTTCTACTTCTCCTTAGACCCTGCATGGTATTACAAATGTGAGTTCCACAACCAGTGTCATATACCCATGATTTCTTAGGGAAAGCATATAGTTCTATTGTGAAGATACCTGATGTGCCAATCTTATTGGCTTTGTTCTTCATCAACTCTGCCAGGTAGGCAGGACAATTCCTCCTCCAGTGGCCTGTTTCACCGCAGTGATGGCAAGAAATATCCTTAGCAGGATGCTCCTTATGAGTAGGTGGGGGAACCTTTGGCTTGGGCTTGTAAACTTGCTTTCCCTTGCCTTGGCCCTTAGCAACTACTTGCGGTTTAGGTTTTTGGATCTTTCCTTGCCTTATGGCAAGGACAGTAGGGGTTGGAGTTTTCTTGGGTAGCCCAGCTTCCGTTTGTTTCAGCATAGCATGTAATTCGGCGAAAGTCTTCCCCATACTATGCATATGATAAGTCATGACAAACGGCGCATAGTCCTTGTGTAGTGAAGTGAGAATTAACCCAATTCCAAGGATATGAGGCATAGGGTAGCCAAGTTTCTCCATCTGGTCTAGGTAACTCTTCATCTTCAAGAGATAAGAGCTAACAGACTGTCCCTCCTCCTGCTTGCAAGCATGGAAGGCTTTGACCGTGTCGAAGAGTTCCTGATCAGCTTGCTTTTGATATGATGTCTTAAGTTCAGCCATCATATCGAATGCTGTGAGGACCTCGAGATTCTTCTGAATCTCAGGGATCATGCTCACCAGCATGAGCGCGGCGACCTCTTGATGTTCGTTAAACCTCTTGGTATAGGCCGCACGAACAGCAGGGGTGGCGGTAGCAGCAGGGGCAGGGGGCAACGCCTCCTCCAAATGGTGGTACTTGTGCTCGGCCCTAAGGACAATCCTTAGGTTACGAGCCCAATCCACAAAGTTCGTTCCATCAAGTTTCTCTTTTTCGAGAACGGAACGAATGGTGGTGTGAGTAGGGGTTTGATTAGTGGAAGTCATCTACAAAATATCAAAATTCATTAATTAGTATTTTCGATAATAATTTCTTTTAATCAATTAACTACCCAATTAATTTTAATTAAAAGCTAAGATCCCATTGAGCTTCTATCATCGCATCAGTTGATCTGCTAGAGATGATAGATCCAATAGGTAGGTGACGTTCAACAATTGCATTACAAGTGCAACTCTTAGAGGTATGGGACTTCATGGCACCTAGTGAACAAGCATCTAGGGTCAAGTGGCATGTTTGTCGCATCTTCGCCTCAAGTCAAGGTCTCACCGTTAACTTGATTAAGTCATCCAATGTGAAATCGTGTCAAAATAGATCTAGGTCTCACCGTAGAGAATAATGACCTCGGACCTAAATTCAAACCACGTCTCACGTGAATTCAAAAATAGAAGCAAGTGATTATCAACCGATTGGACGGCGTGACTTAAATTTTAGGTATGTTTAAATTTTAATTGATAAAATTTTATTAAGATATGAATGAATCATGTACTTCATTCATACCACTTCATAAGTCGGTTTAATAAGCGGTAAAAACGTTTAGCGATTATTAAATCATAAGTTTCAAATCATATTTAAACTTTTGTCTTAATCTCAAAAACAAGTTTAGATTAATTTCGTGATTCATAGATGATTGAACTGTAATCATCGATGATTAACTAGTAATCATTGATGATTAAACAGTGATCATAAGTGATTAATCAATAATCATCGATGATTAATAAGTAATCATTGATGATTAAAATTTTGGATGTTTTAATGTTTGTGTTTCAAAAAATCATATTTTTAGTTGTTTATTATTTGTATCATATAGAAATTATTTCACAACCACAAACATATAATAAAACATGCAACACATTTTGTGCAAACCTCGACCGATGAAATCCTAGGTTCGGTCACGTGAGTCATCACGACGGACCGAAACGGGTCAAACTAGGGGACGGGCCAACATGAACCCAATGAGCTCCCACTTGCTCCAAGACATTCTTGAGCAAGTAGAAACCAATACTTGTGAAAAATTGCAATCTGCCAGAAAATTCCAGCAGACTTTGAAGCTCAAAAAGTCACTGGAGGAGTCTTCGATAGTCTTCCCGGCCTTCTGGAAAGTTGTAGCCCACGACTTTGCAAGCATTTTAGGCTTTTGAATCGCCCAAAACGGAGTCCGTATGCCTCTGGAAAACCTGTTCTCGTGCAGCCCTCGCGTTGGTGACGGAAATCGTTGTTTTCTTCATTTGTCTTCAATTTTGGTCAACAATTTACAACAAAAAGAAAATAAAGAAAGACAATCTATTCTATTACTTTTACATTACAAATTGCCCCAAAAAATGGCACCAAAATAAAAGAAAGAATTAAAAGAGTACAACCAAATTTAGCCAAAAACACGGCTTTCCCAAAACAACCAAACATTCAACCACAATCAATCACAAGGTCTAGGCTTTCATCGGTTTGCACAAACAATCAACAATTGACAAGGCTTTGGCTTGGGATATGGCAAAAATACATGTTTTGCCATATCAAAAACAAAATTAAACAAGTAATTCCAAGCCAAATAATCAAAAAATTCAATAAACTAGATTAATTTTTTGATGTGTTTTTGTAATAAGTGGCGATAAGGGTTCCAAAAAATCGTATTTTTAACCCAATATTATTTAAAAAAAAAATTCGAAAAAATAAAGAACCCTAGGGTTCTTATATTTTGCCGTTAGGATTTTCGCCACTTTTCACAAAAAAGTAGCTAATTATATGATTAATATAATGACTCGTGATACCACTAATTCCAAGCCAAATAATCAAAAAATTCAAAGAGTTAAGATGAATAAATCATACCCTTGAAGCCTTTGTGTAATACGAATCGGACGGAGATGTGGTACGACGGAAACCAAGAACACCAATGGGGAGTTCCTCCAAAGTTAGTCCACACAACACTTGTGCAAGAACACCAAGGGATGCTAGTCCAATCTTCAAGCAAAGAGAACAAAAGTCTAGAGAATCTGTTATGGGGGTGACGGCCGAATAGGGTTCCAAGGGGTAAGAATTGTCTTGCCCTTGATTCCCTTTTAATGACTTCCCATAATCATAAATGATTATTTACACTCTAGTCCCTATCTTTTGTTCCTTCTAGTTTGCTCACAATAAAGTTTTAATATTAACAATTAATATTAAACTTTAATATATACAAGCATGTGGCTTATATTAATATATAATGTAATTACCATAACTACACTATATATCTTATGGTGTTAAGTGTTTAAGTGTGTGACCCTTTAGGCTCACAAACAACTAGCCATATAACTATATGTTATACGCGTGAAGCATATTCCAACAGGTTCAAGGGCCATCAGTATCAGTTATGGACATCTTGTGGTTATAATGGTTCAAGGACCTTGGTTATGGGTTACGGACACCTATTACTTGTAAAATAGATATCTATATAGGTCATGGGTAGTAGTTATAATGGTTCAAGGGCCATCGGTATCAGTTACAGACATCTAGTGGTTATAATTGTTCAAGGGCCATGGTTATGGGTTATAAACACCTATTACTTGTAAAATAGATGTCTATAGGCCATTGGTCATGGCTAGTAGTTATAATGGTTCAAGGGCCATCAGTATCAGTTATGGACAGCTAGTGGTTATAATGTTCAAGGACCATGGTTATGGGTTATGGACACCTATTACTTGTAAAATGGATATCTAAAGGCTATTGGTCATGGCTAGTAGTTATAATGGTTCAAGGGCCATCGATATGAGTTATGGACATGCATGTAGTGGTTATAATGGTTCAATGGCCTTGGTTATGGGTTATGCACACCTATTACTTGTAAAATGGATATCTTTAGGCTATAGCTCATGGCTAGTTGTTATAATGGTTCAAGGGCCATCAGTATCAGTTATGGACATCTAGTGGTTATAATGGTTCAAGAACCATGGTTATGGGTTATGGACACCTATTACTTGTAAATTGGATATCTAGAGGCTATTGGTCATGGCTAGTAGTTATAATGGTTGAAGGGCCATCAGTATCAGTTATGGACATCTAGTGGTTATAATGGTTCAAGAACCATGGTTATGGGTTATGGACACCTATGACTTGTAAAATGGATATCTATAGCTACTGGTCATGGATAGTAGTTATAATGGTTCAAGGTCCATCAGTATCAGTTATCGACAGCTATTGGTTATAATGGTTCAGGGACGTTTGTTATGGGTAATGGACACCTACTACTTGTAAAGTGTATATCTATAGGCTATTGGTCATGGCTAGTAGTTATAATGGTTCAAGGGCCATCAGTATCAGTTATGGACATCTAGTGGTTATAATGTTCAAGGACCATGGTTATGGGTTATGGACACCTATTACTTGTAAAATGGATATCTAAAGGCTATTGGTCATGGCTAGTAGTTATAATGGTTCAAGGGCCATCGATATGAGTTATGGACATGCATGTAGTGGTTATAATGGTTCAGTGGCCTTGGTTATGGGTTATGCACACCTATTACTTGTAAAATGGATATCTTTAGGCTATAGGTCATGGCTAGTTGTTATAATGGTTCAAGGGCCATCAGTATCAGTTATGGACATCTAGTGGTTATAATGGTTCAAGAACCATGGTTATGGGTTATGGCCACCTATTACTTGTAAATTAGATATCTAGAGGCTATTGGTCATGGCTAGTAGTTATAATGGTTGAAGGGCCATCAGTATCAGTTATGGACATCTAGTGGTTATGATGGTTCAAGAACCATGGTTATGGGTTATGGACACCTATTACTTGTAAAATGGATATCTATAGGCTACTGGTCATGGATAGTAGTTATAATGGTTCAAGGGCCATCAGTATCAGTTATCGACAGCTAGTGGTTATAATGGTTCAGGGACGTTTGTTATGGGTAATGGACACCTATTACTTGTAAAATGTATATCTATAGGCTAATGGTCATGGCTAGTAGTAATAATGGTTCAAGGGCCATCAGTATCAGTTATGGACATCTAGTTGTTATAATGGTTCAAGGACCATGGTTATGGGTTATGGACACCTATTACTTGTAAAATGGATATCTATAGGCTATTGGTCATGGCTAGTAGTTATAATGGTTCAAGGGCCATCGATATGAGTTATGGACATGTAGTGGTTATAATGGTTCACTGGCCTTGGTTATGGGTTAAGGACACCTATTACTTGTACAATCGACATCTATAGGCTATTGGTCATGGCTACTAGTTATAATGCTTCAAGGGCCATTAGTATCAGTTATGGACATCTAGTGGTTATCATGGTTCAAGAAGCATGGTTATGGGTTATGGTCACCTATTACTTGTAAAATGGATATCTGTAGGCTATTGGACATGGCTAGTAGTTATAATGGTTCAAGGGCCATCAGTATCAGTTATGGACATCTAGTGGTTATAATGATTCAAGGACCATGGTTATGGGTTATGGACACCTATTACTTGTAAATTGGATATCTAGAGGCTATTGGTCTTGGCTAGTAGTTATAATGGTTGAAGGGCCATCAGTATCAGTTATGGACATCTAGTGGTTATAATGGTTCAAGAACCTTGGTTATGGGTTATGGTCACCTATTACTTGTAAAATGGATATCTATAGGCTACTGGTCATGGCTAGTAACTATAATGGTTCAAGGGCTATCAGTATCAGTTATCGACAGCTAGTGGTTATAATGGTTCAGGGACGATTGTTATGGGTAATGGACACCTATTACTTGTAAAATGGATATATATAGGCTACTGGTCATGGCTTGTAGTTATAATGGTTCAAGGGCCATCGGTATCAGTTACAGACATCTAGTGGTTATAATTGTTCAAGGGCCATGGTTATGGGTTATAAACACCTATTACTTGTAAAATAGATATCTATAGGCTATTGGTCATGGCTAGTAGTTATAATGGTTCAAGGGCCATCAGTATCAGTTATGGACATCTAGTGGTTATAATGTTCAAGGACCATGGTTATGGGTTATGGACACCTATTACTTGTAAAATGGATATCTAAAGGCTATTGGTCATGGCTAGTAGTTATAATGGTTCAAGGGCCATCGATATGAGTTATGGACATGCATGTAGTGGTTATAATGGTTCAATGGCCTTGGTTATGGGTTATGCACACCTATTACTTGTAAAATGGATATCTTTAGGCTATAGGTCATGGCTAGTTGTTATAATGGTTCAAGGGCCATTAGTATCAGTTTTGGACATCTAGTTGTTATAATGGTTCAAGGACCATGGTTATGGGTTATGGACACCTATTACTTGTAAAATGAATTTCTATAGGCTATTGGTCATGGCTAGTAGTTATAATGGTTCAAGGGCCATCAGTATCAGTTATGGACATCTTGTGGTTATAATGGTTCAAGGACCTTGGTTATGGGTTACGGACACCTATTACTTGTAAAATAGATATCTATATAGGTCATGGGTAGTAGTTATAATGGTTCAAGGGCCATCGGTATCAGTTACAGACATCTAGTGGTTATAATTGTTCAAGGGCCATGGTTATGGGTTATAAACACCTATTACTTGTAAAATAGATATCTATAGGCCATTGGTCATGGCTAGTAGTTATAATGGTTCAAGGGCCATCAGTATCAGTTATGGACATCTAGTGGTTATAATGTTCAAGGACTATGGTTACGGGTTATTTTTTTTTTGATAAAGGGCTAAGCCCGGCAAAAATTAAATCATCAAAAGAAAGTTATTTACAAACACAGATGGGTAAAAACTACCACATCTTGAAAATAACTACTTGGCCACCCAAAACATGCTTTGGGAATAAGACCAACAAAAGACGCATAACTCTATAACCAATGTCTAAACCTAATCTAGGTATACCAAAAAAATTAAGATTATAAAGAAATCTTTTAACATCAAAAAACAAAACACCTAAGACATTCTTAAGCCTCCATATCTCAGCATTAGTATCCAAATTGCACTTAAAATGAACTTTTGTCTTCAACTTGTTCACTTTGATCTTAGTCTTCAAAATGCCATTGTAATTCGAGAATAAGATTGACCACCAAAAAGTCAAAATAGTCAACATAGCCTCAAAACTATGGACATTCCCACCAAAACAGTTTGAAATGATGAAAATGCAGAATGTTGACTCAGTGTAAGTCAACATTCTCATAGTATCTCCTTTGAAGTGAACCAAAGAACACTTCATCAATTTTGACCCGAGAAAAGTCAAAATCCTCTTCAAATTATCATCACAGCCGAAACTCATCACCTTAGACCATAAATACCATAAACCCTCACAAGCCAGAAAATAAGCATGGCCGTTGACTTCAGAAAAGTCAACCTAGCAGTTTTGCACTTCCTCATGTATTGCTTAAGCCACCATTTGCAAGTTTCAAGCACTTTATCAACCTGCAACAACAAGTATGGAGGATTAATAACCCTTTGGGGGCTAGCCACATCACATCTTTGACCGAAATTGTCCTGACTATGACCAACCCCTTTAATTAGGGTTATAATCCACCATTTCCACTTCAAAATCCTGCATTTAAAATGCCTGCACAACTGCCCAAAGAGCTCCAAAATAGCAGCCTTGAAGCATCCATGACTAGAGCAAATAATCTCCAAAATCCAAATGCTAAAAAATTGACCTGCAAAATACACAACAAAAGAACTGCAGCTCACATTTGGATTGCACAAAATCAAGTAATTACGACTTCCCTTTATACAATGCAGCCCATAGTAGTTGTTGGTATAAAGGCCCAACGGGCCAGATCTTCTAAAAAAATCCAAAAAAATCACCAAAACTCTTGAAAAATATAAAAATATGTTCCAAGCCTGCACAAAGAATTTCATCTTCAATATATGGCTGTTAATACCCATAATGCCCCTCTGCAGCTCTAAAACAGCATAAATCACTTGACAATCAAGAAATTTCCTGCTGCCACTTTGAAATATACTAGACCCATTATCACAGTACCAAAAAAATCCAAAAAAAATATGGAAAATTCCAGAAAAATAATAAGAATCTCCAGAAAAAATCTCAAAAAAACTGGATAAAATCCAAAGAAAACTCCATAATAACTGAGTCACATCCCTATGCAATTTTCCAATAAACATCTTCAAAATATTATTATTCATGATCATGGTCAGTAAAGCTAGTAAAACCACCATCCTCAACCAATCCAAAACTCCATAAATCAGCAGCCATACAAGTTTGCCTTGACTTCCTTATATTGAGCCCAATCAATCTAAGTCTAACAGAATTAATGATCAACTTACAAACATCATCCACAGATCTATGCTTAGAATGAAAAAGTCTCATATTTCTTTCCTGCCAAATATAATAAACTGTAGAAGCTAAAACCAGTCTTTGAATGACACTCCAGATTGACTTACTAACTGGTATTCTTTCCAAATTCATCACCAAGTAAGACCATTTATTTGGGACAAAATCTAATCTGCACATATGCTTCATTATATCCCAAACAGTAGAGGAGAAATTGCATTCAAAGAATAAATGGTCATGGGTGTCCAACTCCAGCTTACAAAAAGCACATCTAACATCAATTCCATCACCAACACCCCACATTTTATCCTGAGTCTTGAGTTTTTCCAAAAAAACTAGCCATAAAATGAAAGCATGTCTAGGAATATTTTGACTAAACCAGACCCATTTTGACCAGAAAACAGGTTCCTTATCCACACAATCAACTCTACTAGCATCAGAAACTGAGAAAGGAACACATTTCCCTTTACAGTCTTTCCATAAAACTCTATCATTAGTAGTATTACAGATTAAAGGAGGGACTAAATTAAAAATCATGGGAAATTTACTAACCCAATCAATTGGAATCTTCCACTCCCCATTAGCAACAATATCAGACACCTTATAGTCAATACCCAACCCTGCCTCATAAATATTCCTATATGTAATAAAATTACATAAAGGGCCAACTTGATGCCAGTTGTCAAACCACGCAGAGGTTTTTTGACCATCACCAATTCTGTAGACAATTCTGTCCCTAATACCATTCCTGCACTTAAGAATTCCCCTCCAGCTCCAACAAACATTGGAAGGAGAAGGCAGGGACCAAAAATTTCTGTCTTTTAACCTGGTCCTATTCAGCCAGCTGACCCATAAAGAGTCCTTGTTACTAACAACATTCCAGACATGCTTAGTCATAAGGGAAACATTCCAAGAATGCAAAAGTTTAATCCCTAAACCACCATGACTTTTGGGCAAACACAAGTCTTCCCATTTAACCTTAGCCCTTCCCCTCTTTAAATCACCATAACACCAAAGAAAACCCCTTAAAAGTCTTTCAATATCATTAGAAATAGCTTTAGGAAGAATAAAAAAAGAAGCCCAATAAACTTGCATAGAGCTCAAAACAGACTTGATCAATTGTAATCTTCCAGCAAACGATAAAGATTTATTCTTTCAATCCAAAAGCCTTCTCTTCACTTTATCAACAAGGCTGCTACAATCTTTAACATGGAGCCTAGTGGATATTAAAGGGACTCCCAAATACCTAACAGGTAAACTACCCACAGTAAAAGGGAGAATCCCAGAAATATTACTCCTAGTATGCACTTTCACATTCCCAAAGAAAACTGAACTCTTACTTAAACTAGGAATCAGGCCAGAAACACCTCTAAATTCATCCAAAGCCTTCTTAATAACAGAGACAGACCTACTATCACCATTACAAAACAGTAATAGGTCATCAGCAAAGCAAAGGTGAGTAATTTTAAGATCATCACATTTCCAATGATATTTAAAACCACCATCCTCAACAATCTTCCTCTTAAGAATTAAATTCAAACCTTCCATAACAAGGGTAAACAGGTAAGGAGACATGGGGTCACCCTGTCTCAACCCTCTCTTACCCTTAAAAAACCCATTATAATCCCCATTCACATTCACCATAAAGGAAGTTGAGGAAATACATTCCATAATTAAATGAATAAACCAAGGATTAAACCCAAATAAACCAAGAATATTCCTCAAAAACTCCCATTCAACTGTGTCATAAGCTTTCTGGATATCCACCTTAAAAGCACACTTAGGTGGACCTTTGTCACGGTGATAGTCCCTCAATAATTCCTGGGATAACAAAATGTTATCACTTATTTGCCTCCCAGGAATGAAAGCACTTTGATTGTCATCAACTAAATCATCCAACACCACCTTTATCCTGTTGGTAATTATTTTACTAATAATCTTGTAAACCACATTGCAACAAGCAATGGGTCTAAAATCAGCCACTTTAACTGGGGAATTGACTTTGGGAACAAGGGCAATACCAGTGGCATTAACTTCTTTCAACAACTTTCCAGAAATGAAAAACTGTCTAACAGCCTTACAAATATCATCACCAATAACACTCCAAGCAGCTTTATAAAACTTAGAAGAAAAGCCATCAGGGCCTGGAGCTTTGTCATCAGAAATATCAAATAAGGCAGTCTTCACCTCATCATCAGAAACAGCCCTGTTCATGTGATTAGAGCTATAATCTGATAATCTTTTAATATTGAGACTGGCAGGGTCATTAATAGGACTGATGGTAGCAGAAGTACCCAAAGTGCTTTCAAAATACTTAACAAATTGATCTGCAACCTCATGCCCATGAAAAACATTTCCATTCATATCCTCCACCATCATAATTCTATTTCTGCTCATTCTTCCCTTAACAGCTTTGTGAAAGAACTTAGTATTATTATCACCTTCCCTAAGCCACTCAACTTTTGACTTTTGCTTCAAAAACAGCTCCTCATCAATCATAGCCTCATTATAAGCCTTCAAACATTTAACCTCCTCATCCCTCAGATTCTTGTCATCAGGATTACTGACCATCTCAGCCTGCACCTTCTCCAAATTTACTTTTAAGTCACAAACTTTTTTGTGAATATGCCCATTATTTTTTAAAAGAGCCCTCACAGGTTTCTTCAAAGCTTTCAAATTAGAAACCACTTTGTACATTTCAAAACCTGTCAAATCCTTATTCCAACATCTTTTAACCATAGGCAAAAATTCCTTCTTCTTAGCAACAAAATTAGGGAACTTAAAAGGTTTAGGTTTAGCCCTAACAAAAGAAGGTATATTTAAAATACACGGGCTGTGATCAGAAGATAAAAAGGGTAAAAACTGGACAAAAGAATTATTAAAATCCTTAAGAAAATCCATATTCCCCATAACTCTATCCAACTTCTTCAATAAACTGTCATCCCTATTAGGACTCTTCTTCCATGTGAATTTAAGACCAGAAGAACTTAAATCATCAACCTGAATATCAGCCACACATTCAGAAAAGTCAACCATACTGCTATTCATTCTAGAGGAACCAGAGGAAGCCTCATTAGGGTTTAAGATGGAGTTAAAATCTCCCATTAAAACCCAAGCTTTGTCTTTAACAGTTGGGCTAAAAATTCGAAGATTATTCCATAACTGAGGTCTAAACTGTTTCCTGTGATGACCATAAACAAAAGAGCAGTAATAACTAGGACCCCTAATAACAGGTTTAACAAAACAGTGAATGGCCTGCGGATGCTGATCAATCACCATAATATCAACAACATTAGGATCCCAAGCAATTACAATTCGAGTCACACCAGTACATAAGTCAGAATTGGAAACCCAACTCCAATTGCCAAACACTCTATTACAAACCCATGCTAGATTTTTCTTTTTAACATGAGTTTCAATAATAGCACAAATACTCAAACTTTCATCTCTAATTAATTGAGCAACCTCATTTTGGCTAACAGCTTTATTGAGGCCTCTAACATTCCAAATAGCAGATTTCATCATCATTAAACAGGTTTTGAGGTTGATGCTACATCACAACTCAGGTTCTTTTTAACTGGAACAGTACTATCAACTTTCATACCTTGATTAATACCATTAGTATCTGAACCAACATCATCAAAAACAAGATCAGGATCCATACCATGTACAGCACAATTGTCCTTAAACAAATCAACCTGCCCAGTTGACCAACCTTTTAAAATTTCCAAATCCGGTATCTTTTTAGCAAATAAAAATTTCATAACATCTTCCCTTTGATAATCATAAACATGGTACTTCTCATCCCAACCATCATCAAAGTCCTCTTTATCCTCATTCAAAACTTCAAATTTGTTAGAGGTCACAACAGGATCAATCTCATCATTTAAAATCTCAACACTCTTTACCAATTTATCTTTTTTAGGAGCAATTGTGGCTTTCGAAATGGCCACTGGTTTTTCAATATTAATAGGATTACCCTTCATCTCAGAATTATTATTCTTCACAGCATATCTCATATTACCCCAAATTTTAGGACCTTGAATCCTATTATTATTATTACCCCTGTTTTGATTATTTTCATGATTTCTAACATTCTGGTTATTAGCACTGCCCTGCCCCTGATTCAATCTAGTGAACACACTTCGTCTAGGCTGTTGATTCTGGTTTTGATAACGAGAGGTCACAACTTTATTAACAACTTTGTTTCTTTTCCCAACTGTTTGGAAACCCTCATCATTACAGTTTTGGCCATCAACCTGTTCACCATCATTATTACTACCAGTTTTAGCCAGTATCTCAACTTCAGTCCTTGGCCTAACTTTACAGGCATTGTGGGAGTGACCAAACACCTTACAATGGGTACACACAGGAGGTTTCCAGTTGTAAGACACTTCCAAAGACACAACTTTTCCTGGATTAGGGCCAGAGTTAGGGTAAACTAACTCAACATCATCAGGGAGTTCATCACAAGCATCAACCTCCACAAGAACCCGAGCATAACCCATTCTGCCAGAATTGCTTAAACATCTTTCTTTTGTCATCTTATCCATGATCAATGGTCTTCCCACTCCACTAGCTATTTTACCAATACCATGGCCATACCATAATTCAATTGGTAAATCATGAATACAAATCCATATAGAGACTTTAGAAGGTTCTATTTTTTGTAAGCAAATTCCAGGTTCCCATTTATTTACAACTAAAGGCACATTATCAACAAGCCAAATTCCATTTTCCAACACTGCATTTAGACCTTCTTCACTTTTAAATTTGAAGAAATAAATTCCAGCTCCATTTTTAGTAACTTCCAAGAAATCATAGGCTCTCCACATTCTTTTAAGACTGGCATTGACTTTAATGAAGTCCATTGAAGTGCCTACAAAATGGCCATAAAGCATAAGTGATAACTTAGCTTTTTTAAATTTAAAATCCTCATCAATCATAATAATCTGCTTCTTTCCATTATCAATCCTAACTGGAGGAACATAATTCATTTGAAAATCAACTCTTTCATTGTCCTGTTTTATCATTTCAGCAAGAGTTAGGCCTCCAGTTTTGGTTTTCTGCCAGGCATTTGGCACAGAAGAAATCTTGGGAATCTGCCCATTATTAGACAGATTAGAAGGTTTACTAGAATCAAACTGTCGACCTGGGGAATCATCAACAGTGTTGACTTTAGCATTCCCAGTTCTGTCCTCCATTTCAATATCAGTATGATCATCACTCTCATTGCCAGAAATACTATAACCAGAATTTAAAGCATCAATAACTGCATTACCTATTACAACAGTGTTATTTCCTGGGGATTTTACAAAGTTATCAGCCTTCTCCAAACTTAACCCAGGATCACCTGTTATAGGGTAATGAACTGTATTAGTCTCAACCTGGCAAGCAACTGGACTTACAACAGCATTACAGGTTGTCATGACTGTGCTACCTATTACATCATTGCTAGAGGCTAAAAAATGATGGTTCAACCCCTCCACATCACTTCCAACCTCAGCATGAGTAGGGTAACAAACTGCACTACCAAACTGATCTATCTCATCCATATAAACATCTTCTGTTTCTGAATCATCAGAGTTCTCTTCTTCTAAAACAGCAGTCTTAGAACTCTTGAACTTCTGCTCCACCATCTTTCTCTTCTTATCAACAGAAATATCCATCCCCACAATACTAGCTTGCTCAACAGATTCAAGGACCTGAGCCCTAACCTGTTTTCGAATTTGTGCAGGGGAGACATGATGACAATTAGGAGTAGAGACATTTATAAAACTCTGTGAAGGTGTAACAGCTCCAGCTTCACTCTCTTTACTAGCCACTGGATTATAAGAGGAAACAATCTTCTTAAAACTTCTACTCTTGGATGATAAACAAGTAACAATTTGAGAAGCTTCACTTTCTTCAATTAAACCCAAGCTAACCATCTTATCAAACAGCTTCTTCTTGATTGCTTTCTTAATAATATGAATTCTTCTAACAGTTTCCGGATCATCATAGACTATGTTCATATCCTCCCCAACTTTACTAAGAACATGACGAACTGAAGAAACAATTTTCCCCATTTCTGCATTCATATTATAACTCGGTTGAAGCTTCTTCTCCACTTCAACAACAGGAACACCCTTCTGCAATCCCACAACAGAACAATCCACACCCATCAGAGGTCCATCAGATCTCTTCAAAATGTGAGTGACAGTGGGAACACCAGAATCCAATCCAATAGTTCTATCACTACAATTTGCTTTGGAAGCAGCAATTGGCACAGGATTATCACTTCCCATGCCTTTTCGACCAGCTTGCACCATTTCCGAACCTTCATTCAAGCTTGGCATACGAAGAACATTTCGTCGAACACCAGTGACTGTCGATTTCACAGGTTGCGAGCCCTGCACCACCGACCCCTTCATACCAACACTCCTTCCTTCTTTCCAACCCGAACCATGCCCTCCTTCTACCTCTAATCGGCCAGAAACCTTCAAATCAGTAGGGGCCATTTCTGACAGCAAACCTGTCAGTGAGCTGGATTCTCGATTCATCACCACCGGCCTATCCGGTGGATGATCAGGCTCGGTCATTGCCTTAAGCCTTCAAAATCGAGCTTCCCTACCAAATAACACTAAATTCCAACGGGCAGATTCGCCGGAATCACAAAACCGCCGGTAACACACACTAAATCGCACCTTTAACTGTGTGAAACGAGAGAAAAAGTCAAACATATGATTATGGTTATGGGTTATGGACACCTATTACTTGTAAAATGGATATCTAAAGGCTATTGGTCATGACTAGTAGTTATAATGGTTCAAGGGCCATCAATATGAGTTATGGACATGCATGTAGTGGTTATAATGGTTCAATGGCCTTGGTTATGGGTTATGCACACCTATTACTTGTAAAATGGATATCTTTAGGCTATAGCTCATGGCTAGTTGTTATAATGGTTCAAGGGCCATCAGTATCAGTTATGGACATCTATTGGTTATAATGGTTCAAGAACCATGGTTATGGGTTATGGACACCTATTACTTGTAAATTGGATATCTAGAGGCTATTGGTCATGGCTAGTAGTTATAATGGTTGAAGGGCCATCAGTATCAGTTATGGACATCTAGTGGTTATAATGGTTCAAGAACCATGGTTATGGGTTATGGACACCTATGACTTGTAAAATGGATATCTATAGCTACTGGTCATGGATAGTAGTTATAATGGTTCAAGGTCCATCAGTATCAATTATCGACAGCTAGTGGTTATAATGGTTCAGGGACGTTTGTTATGGGTAATGGACACCTACTACTTGTAAAGTGTATATCTATAGGCAATTGGTCATGGCTAGTAGAAATAATGGTTCAAGGGCCATCAGTATCAGTTATGGACATCTAGTTGTTATAATGGTTCAAGGACCATGGTTATGGGTTATGGACACCTATTACTTGTAAAATGGATATATATAGGCTATTGGTCATGGCTAGTAGTTATAATGGTTCAAGGGCCATCGATATGAGTTATGGACATGTAGTGGTTATAATGGTTCACTGGCCTTGGTTATGGGTTAAGGACACCTATTACTTGTACAATCGACATCTATAGGCTATTGGTCATGGCTACTAGTTATAATGCTTCAAGGGCCATTAGTATCAGTTATGGACATCTAGTGGTTATCACGGTTCAAGAACCATGGTTATGGGTTATGGTCACCTATTACTTGTAAAATGGATATCTGTAGGCTATTGGACATGGCTAGTAGTTATAATGGTTCAAGGGCCATCAGTATCAGTTATGGACATCTAGTGGTTATAATGATTCAAGGACCATGGTTATGGGTTATGGACACCTATTACTTGTAAATTGGATATCTAGAGGCTATTGGTCATGGCTAGTAGTTATAATGGTTGAAGGGCCATCAGTATCAGTTATGGACATCTAGTGGTTATAATGGTTCAAGAAACATGGTTATGGGTTATGGTCACCTATTACTTGTAAAATGGATATCTATAGGCTACTGGTCATGGCTAGTAATTATAATGGTTCAAGGGCCATCAGTATCATTTATCGACAGCTAGTGGTTATAATGGTTCAGGGACGATTGTTATGGGTAATGGACACCTACTTGTAAAATGGATATCTATAGGCTACTGGTCATGGCTGGTAGTTATAATGGTTCAAGGGCCATCGATATGAGTTATGGACATGTAGTGGTTATAATGGTTCACTGGCCTTGGTTATGGGTTATGGACACCTATTACTTGTTAAATGGATATTTATAGGCTATTGGTCATGGCTAGTAGTTATAATGGTTCAAGGGCCATTAGTATCAGTTATGGACAACTACTGGTTATAATGGTTCAAGGACCATGGTTATGGGTTATGGACACCTATTAATTGTAAAATGGATATCTATAGGCTATTGGTCATGGCTAGTAGTTATAATGGTTCAAGGGCCATCGATATGAGTTATGGACATGTAGTGGTTATAATGGTTCACTGGCCTTGGTTATGGGTTATGGACACCTATTACTTGTAAAATGGATATCTATAGGCTACTGGTCATGGTTACTAGTTGTAATGGTTCATGGGCCATCAGTCTCAGTTATGGACATCTAGTGGTTATAATGGTTCAAGAACCATGGTTATGGGTTATGGACACCTATTACTTGTAAAATGTATATCTGTTGGCTATTGGACATGGCTAGTAGTTATAGTGGTTCAAGGGCCATCAGTATCAGTCATGGACATCTAGTGGTTATAATGATTCAAGGACCATGGTTATGGGTTATGTACACCTATTATTTGTAAAATGGATATTTATAGGCTATTGGTCAAGGCTAGTAGTTATAATGGTTCAAGGGCCATCAGTGTCAGTTATGGAAATCTAGTGGTTATAATGGTTCGACGACGATTGTTATGGGTAATGGACACCTATTACTTGTAAAATGGTTATCTACAGGCTATTGGTCATGGCTAGTAGTTATAATGGTTCAAGGGCCATCGATATGAGTTATGGACATGTAGTGGTTATAATGGTTCAATGCCCTTGGTTGTGGGTTATGGACACCTATTACTTGTAAAATGTATATCTATAGGCTATTGGTCATGGCTAGTAGTAATAATGGTTCAAGGGCCATCAGTATCAGTTATGGACATCTAGTTGTTATAATGGTTCAAGGACCATGGTTATGGGTTATGGACACCTATTACTTGTAAAATGGATATATGTAGGCTATTGGACATGGCTAGTAGTTATAATGGTCCAAGGGCCATCAGTATCAGTTATGGACATCTAGTGGTTATAATGGTTCACTGGCCTTGGTTATGGGTTAAGGACACCTATTACTTGTACAATCGACATCTATATGCTATTGGTCATGGCTACTAGTTATAATGCTTCAAGGGCCATTAGTATCAGTTATGGACATCTAGTGGTTATCATGGTTCAAGAACCATGGTTATGGGTTATGGTCACCTATTACTTGTAAAATGGATATATGTAGGCTATTGGACATGGCTAGTAGTTATAATGGTCCAAGGGCCATCAGTATCAGTTATGGACATCTAGTGGTTATAATGATCCAAGGACCATGGTTATGGGTTATGGACACCTATTACTTGTAAAATGGATATCTATAGGCTATTGGTCATGGCTAGTAGTTATAATGGTTCAAGGGCCATCGGTATCAGTTATGGAATTCTAGTGGTTATAATGGTTCAGGGACGATTGTTATGCGTAATGGACACCTATTACATTTAAAATGGATATCTATAGGCTATTGGTCATGGCTAGTAGTTATAATGGTTCAAGGGCCATCGATATGAGTTATGGACATGTAGTGGTTATAATGGTTCAATGGCCTTGGTTATGGGTTATGGACACCTATTACTTGTAAAATGTATATTTATTGGCTATCGGTCATGGCTAGTAGTTATAATGGTTCAAGGGCCATCAGTATCAGTTATGGACATCTAGTTGTTATAATGGTTCAAGGACCATGGTTATGGGTTATGGACTTCTATTACTTGTAAAATGGATATCTATAGACTATTGGTCATGGCTAGTAGTTATAATGGTTCAGGGGCCATCGATATGAGTCATGGACATGTAGTGGTTATAATGGTTCACTGGCCTTGGTTATGGGTAATGGACACCTATTACTTGTAAAATGGATATCTGTATGGTACTGGTCAAGGTTACTAGTTAAAATGGTTCATGGGCCATCAGTATCAGTTATGGACATCTAGTGGTTATAATGGTTCAAGAACCATGGTTATGGGTTATGGACACCTATTACTTGTAAAATGTATATCTGTAGGCTACTGGACATGGCTAGTAGTTATAATGGTTCAAGGGCCATCAGTATCAGTCATGGACATCTAGTGGTTATAATGATTCAAGGACCATGGTTATGGGTTATGGACACCTATTACTTGTAAAATGGATATCTATAGGCTATTGGTCAAGGCTAGTAGTTATAAATTATAATGGTTCAAGGGCCATCAGTGTCAGTTATGAACATCTAGTGGTTATAATGGTTCGACGACGATTGTTATGGGTAATGGACACCTATTACTTGTAAAATGGTTATCTACAGGCTATTGGTCATGGCTAGTAGTTATAATGGTTCAAGGGCCATCGATATGAGTTATGGACATGTAGTGGTTATAATGGTTCAATGACCTTTGTTGTGGGTTATGGACACCTATTACTTGTAAAATGTATATCTATAGGCTATTGGTCATGGCTAGTAGTAATAATGGTTCAAGGGCCATCAGTATCAGTTATGGACATCTAGTTGTTATAACGGTTCAAGGACCATGGTTATGGGTTATGGACACCTATTACTTGTAAAATGGATATCTATAGGCTATTGGTCATGGCTAGTAGTTATAATGGTTCAAGGGCCATCGATATGAGTTATGGACATGTAGTGGTTATAATGGTTCACTGGCATTGGTTATGGGTTAAGGACACCTATTACTTGCACAATCGACATCTATAGGCTATTGGTCATGGCTACTAGTTATAATGCTTCAAGGGCCATTAGTATCAGTTATGGACATCTAGTGGTTATCATGGTTCAAGAACCATGGTTATGGGTTATGGTCACCTATTACTTGTAAAATGGATATCTGTAGGCTATTGGACATGGCTAGTAGTTATAATGGTTCAAGGGCCATCAGTATCAGTTATGGACATCTAGTGGTTATAATGATTCAAGGACCATGGTTATGGGTTATGGACACCTATTACTTGTAAAATGGATATCTATAGGCTATTGGTCATGGCTAGTAGTTATAATGGTTCAAGGGCCATCGGTATCAGTTATGGAAATCTAGTGGTTATAATGGTTCAGGGACGATTGTTATGCGTAATGGACACCTATTACTTTTAAAATGGATATCTATAGGCTATTGGTCATGGCTAGTAGTTATAATGGTTCAAGGGCCATCGATTTGAGTTATGGACATGTAGTGGTTATAATGGTTCACTGGCCTTGGTTATAGGTTATGGACACCTATTACTTGTAAAATGGATATCTGTAGGGTACTGGTCAAGGTTACTAGTTAAAATGGTTCATGGGCCATCAGTATCAGTTATGGACATCTAGTGGTTATAATGGTTCAAGAACCATGGGTATGGGTTATGGACACCTATTACTTGTAAAATGGATATCTGTAGGCTATTGGACATGGCTAGTAGTTATAATGGTAAAAGGGCCATCGATATGAGTTATGGACGTGTAGTGGTTATAATGGTTCATTAGCCTTGGTTATGGGTTATGCACACCTATTACTTGTAAAATGGATATCTATAGGCTACTGGTCATGGTTACTAGTTATAATGGTTCATGGGCCATCAGTATCAGTTATGGACATCTAGTGGTTATAATGGCTCAAGAACCATGGTTATGGGTTATGGACACCTATTACTTGTAAAATGTATATATGTAGGCTATTGGACATGGCTAGTAGTTATAATGGTTCAAGGGCCATCGATATGAGTTATGGACATGTAGTGGTTATAATGGTTCAATGGCCTTGGTTGTGGATTATGGACACCTATTACTTGTAAAATGTATATCTATAGGCTATTGGTCATGGCTAGTAGTAATAATGGTTCAAGGGCCATCAGTATCAGTTATGGACATCTAGTTGTTATAATGGTTCAAGGACCATGGTTATGGGTTATGGACACCTATTACTTGTAAAATGGATATCTATAGGCTATTGGTCAGGCTAGTAGTTATAATGGTTCAAGGGCCATCGATATGAGTTATGGACATGTAGTGGTTATAATGGTTCACTGGCCTTGGTTATGGGTTAAGGACACCTATTTCTTGTACAATCGACATCTATAGGCTATTGGTCATGGCTACTAGTTATAATGCTTCAAGGGCCATTAGTATCAGTTATGGACATTTAGTGGTTATCATGGTTCAAGAACCATGGTTATGGGTTATGGTCACCTATTACTTGTAAAATGTATATATGTAGGCTATTGGACATGGCTAGTAGTTATAATGGTTCAAGGGCCATCGATATGAGTTATGGACATGTAGTGGTTATAATGGTTCAATGGCCTTGGTTGTGGGTATGGACACCTATTACTTGTAAAATGTATATCTATAGGCTATTGGTCATGGCTAGTAGTAATAATGGTTCAAGGGCCATCAGTATCAGTTATGGACATCTAGTTGTTATAATGGTTCAAGGACCATGGTTATGGGTTATGGACACCTATTACTTGTAAAATGGATATATATAGGCTATTGGTCATGGCTAGTAGTTATAATGGTTCAAGGGCCATCGATATGAGTTATGGACATGTAGTGGTTATAATGGTTCACTGGCCTTGGTTATGGGTTAAGGACACCTATTTCTTGTACAATCGACATCTATAGGCTATTGGTCATGGCTACTAGTTATAATGCTTCAAGGGCCATTAGTATCAGTTATGGACATTTAGTGGTTATCATGGTTCAAGAACCATGGTTATGGGTTATGGTCACCTATTACTTGTAAAATGGATATCTGTAGGCTATTGGACATGGCTAGTAGTTATAATGGTTCAAGGGCCATCAGTATCAGTTATGGACATCTAGTGGTTATAATGATTCAAGGACCATGGTTATGGGTTATGGACACCTATTACTTGTAAAATGGATATCTATAGGCTATTGGTCATGGCTAGTAGTTATAATGGTTCAAGGGCCATCGGTATTAGTTACGGAAATCTAGTGGTTATAATGGTTCAGGGACGATTGTTATGCGTAATGGACACCTATTACTTTTAAAATGGATATCTATAGGCTATTGGTCATGGCTAGTAGTTATAATGGTTCAAGGGCCATCGATTTGAGTTATGGACATGTAGTGGTTATAATGGTTCACTGGCCTTGGTTATGGGTTATGGACACCTATTACTTGTAAAATGGATATCTGTAGGGTACTGGTCAAGGTTACTAGTTAAAATGGTTCATGGGCCATCAGTATCAGTTATGGACATCTAGTGGTTATAATGGTTCAAGAACCATGGGTATGGGTTATGGACACCTATTACTTGTAAAATGGATATCTGTAGGCTATTTGGGTAAAGGGTTCACCCTGGCTAAAATATATTAATCACAAAAAGAACTACATAGGAATGTGACTGACTGCCACATTGACCTCAAGCAAAAGCTCGACACAAACAAAGACAAAGTTTACGGCAAGCCATAAACAAAGCTAAGACCAACCTAGAACTAGCAAACAGCCTTACAAAACAGACTATCGCTCACAATAAAACACAAACACAAACATCCGACCGAATTAAACAATCGTGTCCGGGATCTTCCAAATGTCAAGCATCCGCTTTACACCAACTGTCTTCTTCTTAAACTTCAAGGTCATCAGTTTTAAACGAACAGTAGCAATAATTTCATCACACAACTGATTGTGCGATTTATACTTCTTTCTAAATAACCTAGCATTTCGCTCTAACCAAATATAATATGTAGTGGCTCCAAGTAAGATACGGGAAACAACACTCTTAGCCGATCTACCTTTGGACATTGGAGTAATGTAATCAGTTATAGCAGCAAAAATAGGAGCAATGTTGTCCATCCCCCCAAGCAATCTGATTTTTAACCACACCTGCGAAGAGTATAAACATTCAAAGAAAAGGTGTGCATGAGAATCAGGCACAAGATTACACAGAGGACACCGAACAGAATCAATATCTGTGTCATGGGGAACATCCCACTGATTCAGCATATCTTGGGTTTTTAAACGGTTGTTCATAACAAGCCACATATGAAACGCATGCCGAGGAACACAATGAGAAAACCACACAACGTTATACCAAGAGACTTCAATCTCCCTAGATCTGATAGAGTTCCAAGCTAGATTAACCGAGAAAGGCTGAAAGGACCCATTTAAATCAATCCATACTACCTTGTCCTTTTGATCCGTGACCAGCGGGGGAACAGGAGCATTAGTTATCTCAGGGAACCTTGTGTACCAATCAGAAGGCCACATCCAGCTATTATTAGAAATGACATCAGACACCATATCCTGGGCAGTAAAACCACCTCGGGTAATATCTCTATGAGTTAGGAACTGAAATAATGGACAAGCCATACTCCACTTATCAAACCAAATAGAAGTAGATTTCCCATCACGGATAACATGCCAGATAAAGGGTCTAATAATTCTTCTCAAATGAAGAAGCTTCCTCCAAGACCAGCTCATGGAACCTGTACACGGGACATCCCAAAAATTTCTACCCCGCAACTTGTAGGAATGAATCCATTGAACCCAAAGGGACTCCTTATTAGAAACAATACCCCAAATATTATAAGCCATTAGGGCAGCATTAAAATCTCTAATACGGCGTATCCCGAGCCCCCCCTCAGACTTTGGCTTGCAAACTAACTCCCAAGAAACTTTGGCCTTTCCCTTCTTCATTTCACCTTGACACCACAGAAACCCCCGCATTAATTTCTCGAGCTCATGGATAATCCGGGAAGGAAGGATAAAAACCGAGGCCCAATAAATATGAATGTTAGAAAGCACTGAAATAATAAGTTGGAGGCGGCCCGCAAACGAGAGAAACTTATTCTTCCAATCATTTATGCGGATCAGCAACTTTTTTAAAAGGCTTTTACAATCACGAAATAGTAGTCTAGACGTTATCAAGGGCACTCCTAGGTATTTAACCGGGAGAATCCCTTCCTCAAATGGCATGAAATTGAGAATAGCATTTCTAATTGCGGAAGGGACATTACAGAAATAAACAGTACTCTTTTGGATACTCGGAACCAGACCCGAGACCTCTTTAAATTCATTTAGAGCATCCAAGATCAGCTTAGCTGAATTCACGTTACCACGAGCAAAAAGGAAAAGGTCATCAGCAAAGCATAAGTTTACAATCTTTTGATGCTCACAGCCTTTGTGATATTTAAAATCCTGGTTATTACTAACTCTACGCTTGATGATAAGAGACAGGACCTCCATAACAATAGTAAAAAGAAACGGAGACATAGGGTCACCTTGTCTCAAACCTCTCTTCCCTCAAAACCAGCCATGGACCTCACCATTAATGCATATAGAGAACGATGGAGAAGTAACACATTCCATAATCCACATGATCATCTTCTGAGGAAAACCAAATCCGACAAGAGCAGAACGCAGGAAATCCCAATCAACAGTGTCATAGGCCTTCTGGATATCGACTTTGAAGGCGCATCTAGGGGGACCAGCATGCCTATGGTAATTATGCATTAATTCTTGCGTGAGAAGAATGTTATCTGAAATTCGTCTACCCGGAATAAAAGCCGATTGGTTTATGTTCACAATATCACCAAGAACATCGGTAATACGATTAGTAATAATTTTACTGATGCACTTGTAAATAACATTACAACAGGAAATTGGACGATAATCAGTAGTTTTTGAGGGGGTAGGGACTTTTGGAATCAAAGCCAAAATTGTGTGGTTAATTTCTTTGAGCAGCTTACCATTAGAAAAGAAATCATGTATCGCAATACAAACTTCCTCCTCAATAATGTCCCAAGATTTCTTGAAAAAAACCGCTGTGTAACCATCAGGACCCGGGGCTTTATCATTCCCAATAGAGAAGAAAGCCTTTTTAATTTCAGCATTAGTAACATCACGGACCATAAAATCAGCCTTTTGAGGGTCAATGGTGGTTTCAAACAGCTCATGATTGTCGAGCGGGGTCACACTTCCCGCAATACCAAGGAAATTTTGATAATGATTGACAAAAATGTGGGCGACATCATTGCCCTCATACATCACCGAATCTTCAAAAATGGCATCTATACGGTTTCTATGGCATCTACTCTTCACAACATTGTGAAAATAAGCTGAATTAGAGTCCCCAACTCGTAACCATTCAGTTTTTGCTTTCTGTTTTAGGAAAAGTTCCTCATCACGGACCGCATCCTTATAAGCAATAAGATACTGAGCTTCTTCTTCACGAAGCTTCGGGCAGTGAGGATTATTATCGATAGCCATTTGAATCTCATCTAGCTCAACCCTAAGGAATTTAACCTTGGAATGCAGATTTCCTTGGTCTTTTAACAGCTTGCGTAAAGGGGGTTTAATAGCTTTAAGATGTTTCACTACACGGTACATAGCACAACCAGATATGTTCTCCGCCCAAGAAGCTGAGACAATATCACGAAATTCAGCTTTGTCTGCAAGAAAGTTAAAGAATTTAAAGGGCTTTGGTTTGAACTTTAACACATTTGGAATTTTCAACACACAAGGTGAATGATCCGAGATGCGGTATGGCTGAAAAATACCAATAGACCCCGGGAACATATCAATGAAATGTTGGTTCCCCATAATGCGATCAATTTTCTTTAGGATACCACTAGAGCCTTTCGGTTTTTGGTTCCATGTAAAATGGAGACCCGTACTATTAATATCCATAACTGCCATATCATTCACATATTCTTGGAATTCCCGCATAGCAATATTGGGTTGATACCCACCACTTGAGTGATCTTCAAGTTTTAGAGCCGCATTAAAATCGCCAAGAATCGTCCATGGCCTATTGGCCATAAGATGACTATGGGCAACCAAATTCTGCCATAGAATCCTTCTATCGATGTAATAAGTATCAGCATACACAAAAGAACAAAAGAAAGATTTTCGATCACCCTTAGTAATAATTTGAACATGAATAACCTGATTCGTTTGGGAAAGGATCATAACATCTAGGATCCTCTCATCCCATCCGAGAATAATTCGAGAACCTTTATCACAAAGATGCCCATTCGAGATCCATGTCCAACTTGCACACACATCTTTACAAACATCATAAACATCAGCCACATTCACATGAGACTCCAAAATGGCACACAAACTAAGGTGGTTATCTAGAACAACTTGACGAACCTCTTCTTTTTTTGGGGACTGGTTCAAGCCCCTAATATTCCATGAAGCAAGGCTAAACATTAAGACCATGTGAAAAGGGAGTGCTTGCCCCCTGATTAGTTTGATTAGTCGTCATAAACCTAGCTGTATCATTAGTCATGTCTTGCACCTCATCATCTTCATCCTCCATGTCACTTAAAGAGTCAAAACCATTTGAAGTAGGGATGTTTGCATATGAGTTCTGATTTGTTGAAGATTTTATGTTCATAGAAACAGTAGGTGTAGCCTGATGTTGAAGATTCCCAACATCACCTACACTATTACTGTTATCCATGTTTTGACGGCCAATAATAGGTGTAACATGGTGTTTGGCAGCACCATTTACACTATTACTGTTCGCCTTACTGAAAACAGGAACGCTATTATCCGGAATCAAATGTCGATCAATAGGTGTGGTATTACGCTGATTTTGAACAACATCACAAACAATAGGTGCAACATAATGATTACCATTATCTACACTATTACTGTTTGAGCCCGGGTGTTTAGAGCAACCCGCCAAATCAGAAACATTTGATGTCCCCCCTTTTGGTCTATATTGAAAATTAGTACGTAACTTTAAGTTGTGCTTGCGGTTTTTGCTACTCACTGTTTGGAACCCATCCGTTTCTAGAGTTACTTCCTTCTCTTTAGGCTTAACGTTTTTGGGGCAGCTACTTGTATCATGCCCAAAGATTTTACATAACGAGCACCTCGGGGGTTTCCATTCATATTCCAGGCTAATCAATTCTTTCGAGTAATCAGATCCTTCAAGGGAAGGTATGGCTATTGACATAGTGGATCTAAGCTCATCATTAGAGCTGATTTCAATGAGTGCTCTAGCAAAATTACTTCTACCCCACGATTCCGAACAGATTTTACTTGTGTATGCATCCAACATTTTTGGTGTGCCAATCTTTGTAGCAATAATACTAAGACCATCGGCTGTAAACGCAGCCATTGGAACATCATGGAATTTCACCCAGATCGGAACTTTAGTGAGATCTTCCTTTGTTAGAGTGGTGTTTGGAGTCCATTCTTTCAAAATAATGGGGTTATTTCTTATCATCCAAGGACCATTCTCCAAAACATCTTCTAATCCTTTATGTGAGTCAAATTTGAAAAAGAAGAACCCTTTTGCATTCATCATAACCCGATTGAGACCAAACTTTGTCCATAGGTTCTTGACATAATATTCTACAATCGGGAAGGCAATCCGTTTGCCTAAGAAGTAACCATAAAGGGTATTCGAGAACCTGTTTGCAACTTCCTTAACTGATTCTAATGGTATCATGACATCTACATCATCATTTGACTTTTCAGAAACAAGTTTACGAAAATTAACCTTAGAAACATCCGTATTCTTGTTTATTACTGCAGCATAGGATGGTTTAGGTTGGGGTTCATTAGCAACAACAGCTGATTGAGGTATATTAGCACCAACATCCGAGGGGCGTTCAGTTACTTTGCTTGCGGGAGTAGCTGAATTAGACAATGGGTCTACATCATGAGTTGTGGTTCGTCCCACAGAAAGCACCGGGTTGCCACGCAAAGCATTACAGGACTTTAGAATATTCCCGTTTTTCCCAATAATCTTGCCATCAATGTTTTTCAGTTTAGCAGCAAGGTTTGAAGGTTTTTGCCCCGTATCATTAGTAGGAGGGGCCATTGCAAACAGCAATGTTAGAGCATGCAGACAAGAACCCTAGGCGCAGCCTTAACAATCTTCACCAATACACACAAGCTGAAAAATAAAAGAATGCAGCCAAAGAAAGAACCCTAGGCGCAGATTTGTGTAAAGCAAATCGCACCTAAAACTTAACAAATCTTCAACAAAAACTACTAAAAACGGATCTTGGGAACTGAAAATTAAAACAATGCAGCCAAAAGGAAATCCCTAGGCGCAGATTATGGAAAGATCTTTCACCAAATCGCACCTAGAATTTAACAAATCTTCAACAAAACTACTAAAACGGATCTTTGAGAAATTGGTCGTAAAATAAAGATGGACAATAACGGAATTAGGGTTATTGTGAAATATGAAAGCATAGAAATCTGATACGCGCACTATAATCAAAGAATTATGATAAGCAAGTAATCGATTATAGCTTAATACCAAGAAATCAAACAAACTAGGGAAGAAGATTAGAGCAAAACAGCCGTCAAAACCCAATCTTCAAAAAACGCCCTAGAGAGATGTTTATGGGTTATGGACACCTATATATCTGTAGGCTATTGGACATGGCTAGTAGTTATAATGGTACAAGGGCCATCGATATGAGTTATGGACGTGTAGTGGTTATAATGGTTCATTAGCCTTGGTTATGGGTTATGCACACCTATTACTTGTAAAATGGATATCTATAGGCTACTGGTCATGGTTACTAGTTATAATGGTTCATGGGCCATCAGTATCAGTTATGGACATCTAGTGGTTATAATGGCTCAAGAACCATGGTTATGGGTTATGGACACCTATTACTTGTAAAATGTATATATGTAGGCTATTGGACATGGCTAGTAGTTATAATGGTTCAAGGGCCATCGATATGAGTTATGGACGTGTAGTGGTTATAATGGTTCATTAGCCTTGGTTATGGGTTATGCACACCTATTACTTGTAAAATGGATATCTATAGGCTACTGGTCATGGTTACTAGTTATAATGGTTCATGGGCCATCAGTATCAGTTATGGACATCTAGTGGTTATAATGGCTCAAGAACCATGGTTATGGGTTATGGACACCTATTACTTGTAAAATGTATATCTATAGGCTATTGGTCATGGCTAGTAGTAATAATGGTTCAAGGGCCATCAGTATCAGTTATGGACATCTAGTTGTTATAATGGTTCAAGGACCCTGGTTATGGGTTATGGACACCTATTACTTGTAAAATGGATATCTATAGGCTATTGGTCATGGCTAGTAGTTATAATGGTTCAAGGGCCATCGATATGAGTTATGGACATGTAGTGGTTATAATGGTTCACTGGCCTTGGTTATGGGTTAAGGACACCTATTACTTGCACAATCGACATCTATAGGCTATTGGTCATGGCTACTAGTTATAATGCTTCAAGGGCCATTAGTATCAGTTATGGACATCTAGTGGTTATCATGGTTCAAGAACCATGGTTATGGGTTATGGTCACCTATTACTTGTAAAATGGATATCTGTAGGCTATTGGACATGGCTAGTAGTTATAATGGTTCAAGGGCCATCAGTATCAGTTATGGACATCTAGTGGTTATAATGATTCAAGGACCATGGTTATGGGTTATGGACACCTATTACTTGTAAAATGGATATCTATAGGCTATTGGTCATGGCTAGTAGTTATAATGGTTCAAGGGCCATCGGTATCAGTTATGGAAATCTAGTGGTTATAATGGTTCAGGGACGATTGTTATGCGTAATGGACACCTATTACTTTTAAAATGGATATCTATAGGCTATTGGTCATGGCTAGTAGTTATAATGGTTCAAGGGCCATCGATTTGAGTTATGGACATGTAGTGGTTATAATGGTTCACTGGCCTTGGTTATGGGTTATGGACACCTATTACTTGTAAAATGGATATCTGTAGGGTACTGGTCAAGGTTACTAGTTAAAATGGTTCATGGGCCATCAGTATCAGTTATGGACATCTAGTGGTTATAATGGTTCAAGAACCATGGGTATGGGTTATGGACACCTATTACTTGTAAAATGGATATCTGTAGGCTATTGGACATGGCTAGTAGTTATAATGGTAAAAGGGCCATCGATATGAGTTATGGACGTGTAGTGGTTATAATGGTTCATTAGCCTTGGTTATGGGTTATGCACACCTATTACTTGTAAAATGGATATCTATAGGCTACTGGTCATGGTTACTAGTTATAATGGTTCATGGGCCATCAGTATCAGTTATGGACATCTAGTGGTTATAATGGCTCAAGAACCATAGTTATGGGTTATGGACACCTATTACTTGTAAAATGTATATATGTAGGCTATTGGACATGGCTAGTAGTTATAATGGTTCAAGGGCCATCGATATGAGTTATGGACATGTAGTGGTTATAATGGTTCAATGGCCTTGGTTGTGGGTTATGGACACCTATTACTTGTAAAATGTATATCTATAGGCTATTGGTCATGGCTAGTAGTAATAATGGTTCAAGGGCCATCAGTATCAGTTATGGACATCTAGTTGTTATAATGGTTCAAGGACCATGGTTATGGGTTATGGACACCTATTACTTGTAAAATGGATATCTATAGGCTATTGGTCATGGCTAGTAGTTATAATGGTTCAAGGGCCATCGATATGAGTTATGGACATGTAGTGGTTATAATGGTTCACTGGCCTTGGTTATGGGTTAAGGACACCTATTACTTGTACAATCGACATCTATAGGCTATTGGTCATGGCTACTAGTTATAATGCTTCAAGGGCCATTAGTATCAGTTATGGACATTTAGTGGTTATCATGGTTCAAGAACCATGGTTATGGGTTATGGTCACCTATTACTTGTAAAATGGATATCTGTAGGCTATTGGACATGGCTAGTAGTTATAATGGTTCAAGGGCCATCAGTATCAGTTATGGACATCTAGTGGTTATAATGATTCAAGGACCATGGTTATGGGTTATGGACACCTATTACTTGTAAAATGGATATCTATAGGCTATTGGTCATGGCTAGTAGTTATAATGGTTCAAGGGCCATCGGTATTAGTTATGGAAATCTAGTGGTTATAATGGTTCAGGGACGATTGTTATGCGTAATGGACACCTATTACTTTTAAAATGGATATCTATAGGCTATGTGTCATGGCTAGTAGTTATAATGGTTCAAGGGCCATCGATTTGAGTTATGGACATGTAGTGGTTATAATGGTTCACTGGCCTTGGTTATGGGTTATGGACACCTATTACTTGTAAAATGGATATCTGTAGGGTACTGGTCAAGGTTACTAGTTAAAATGGTTCATGGGCCATCATTATCAGTTATGGACATCTAGTGGTTATAATGGTTCAAGAACCATGGGTATTGGTTATGGACACCTATTACTTGTAAAATGGATATCTGTAGGCTATTGGACATGGCTAGTAGTTATAATGGTACAAGGGCCATTGATATGAGTTATGGACGTGTAGTGGTTATAATGGTTCATTAGCCTTGGTTATGGGTTATGCACACCTATTACTTGTAAAATGGATATCTATAGGCTACTGGTCATGGTTACTAGTTATAATGGTTCATGGGCCATCAGTATCAGTTATGGACATCTAGTGGTTATAATGGCTCAAGAACCATGGTTATGGGTTATGGACACCTATTACTTGTAAAATGTATATATGTAGGCTATTGGACATGGCTAGTAGTTATAATGGTTCAAGGGCCATCGATATGAGTTATGGACATGTAGTGGTTATAATGGTTCAATGGCCTTGGTTGTGGGTTATGGACACCTATTACTTGTAAAATGTATATCTATAGGCTATTGGTCATGGCTAGTAGTAATAATGGTTCAAGGGCCATCAGTATCAGTTATGGACATCTAGTTGTTATAATGGTTCAAGGACCATGGTTATGGGTTATGGACACCTATTACTTGTAAAATGGATATCTATAGGCTATTGGTCATGGCTAGTAGTTATAATGGTTCAAGGGCCATCGATATGAGTTATGGACATGTAGTGGTTATAATGGTTCACTGGCCTTGGTTATGGGTTAAGGACACCTATTACTTGTACAATCGACATCTATAGGCTATTGGTCATGGCTACTAGTTATAATGCTTCAAGGGCCATTAGTATCAGTTATGGACATCTAGTGGTTATCATGGTTCAAGAACCATGGTTATGGGTTATGGTCACCTATTACTTGTAAAATGGATATCTGTAGGCTATTGGACATGGCTAGTAGTTATAATGGTTCAAGGGCCATCAGTATCAGTTATGGACATCTAGTGGTTATAATGATTCAAGGACCATGGTTATGGGTTATGGACACCTATTACTTGTAAAATGGATATCTATAGGCTATTGGTCATGGCTAGTAGTTATAATGGTTCACGGGCCATCGGTATCAGTTATGGAAATCTAGTGGTTATAATGGTTCAGGGACGATTGTTATGCGTAATGGACACCTATTACTTTTAAAATGGATATCTATAGGCTATTGGTCATGGCTAGTAGTTATAATGGTTCAAGGGCCATCGATTTGAGTTATGGACATGTAGTGGTTATAATGGTTCACTGGCCTTGGTTATGGGTTATGGACACCTATTACTTGTAAAATGGATATCTGTAGGGTACTGGTCAAGGTTACTAGTTAAAATGGTTCATGGGCCATCAGTATCAGTTATGGACATCTAGTGGTTATAATGGTTCAAGAACCATGGGTATGGGTTATGGACACCTATTACTTGTAAAATGGATATCTGTAGGCTATTGGACATGGCTAGTAGTTATAATGGTACAAGGGCCATCGATATGAGTTATGGACGTGTAGTGGTTATAATGGTTCATTAGCCTTGGTTATGGGTTATGCACACCTATTACTTGTAAAATGGATATCTATAGGCTACTGGTCATGGTTACTAGTTATAATGGTTCATGGGCCATCAGTATCAGTAATGGACATCTAGTGGTTATAATGGCTCAAGAACCATGGTTATGGGTTATGGACACCTATTACTTGTAAAATGTATATATGTAGGCTATTGGACATGGCTAGTAGTTATAATGGTTCAAGGGCCATCGATATGAGTTATGGACATGTAGTGGTTATAATGGTTCAATGGCCTTGGTTGTGGGTTATGGACACCTATTACTTGTACAATCGACATCTATAGGCTATTGGTCATGGCTACTAGTTATAATGCTTCAAGGGCCATTAGTATCAGTTATGGACATCTAGTGGTTATCATGGTTCAAGAACCATGGTTATGGGTTATGGTCACCTATTACTTGTAAAATGGATATCTGTAGGCTATTGGACATGGCTAGTAGTTATAATGGTTCAAGGGCCATCAGTATCAGTTATGGACATCTAGTGGTTATAATGATTCAAGGACCATGGTTATGGGTTATGGACACCTATTACTTGTAAAATGGATATCTATAGGCTATTGGTCATGGCTAGTAGTTATAATGGTTCACGGGCCATCGGTATCAGTTATGGAAATCTAGTGGATATAATGGTTCAGGGACGATTGTTATGCGTAATGGACACCTATTACTTTTAAAATGGATATCTATAGGCTATTGGTCATGGCTAGTAGTTATAATGGTTCAAGGGCCATCGATTTGAGTTATGGACATGTAGTGGTTATAATGGTTCACTGGCCTTGGTTATGGGTTATGGACACCTATTACTTGTAAAATGGATATCTGTAGGGTACTGGTCAAGGTTACTAGTTAAAATGGTTCATGGGCCATCAGTATCAGTTATGGACATCTAGTGGTTATAATGGTTCAAGAACCATGGGTATGGGTTATGGACACCTATTACTTGTAAAATGGATATCTGTAGGCTATTGGACATGGCTAGTAGTTATAATGGTACAAGGGCCATCGATATGAGTTATGGACGTGTAGTGGTTATAATGGTTCATTAGCCTTGGTTATGGGTTATGCACACCTATTACTTGTAAAATGGATATCTATAGGCTACTGGTCATGGTTACTAGTTATAATGGTTCATGGGCCATCAGTATCAGTTATGGACATCTAGTGGTTATAATGGCTCAAGAACCATGGTTATGGGTTATGGACACCTATTACTTGTAAAATGTATATATGTAGGCTATTGGACATGGCTAGTATTTATAATGGTTCAAGGGCCATCGATATGAGTTATGGACATGTAGTGGTTATAATGGTTCAATGGCCTTGGTTGTGGGTTATGGACACCTATTACTTGTAAAATGTATATCTATAGGCTATTGGTCATGGCTAGTAGTAATAATGGTTCAAGGGCCATCAGTATCAGTTATGGACATCTAGTTGTTATAATGGTTCAAGGACCCTGGTTATGGGTTATGGACACCTATTACTTGTAAAATGGATATCTATAGGCTATTGGTCATGGCTAGTAGTTATAATGGTTCAAGGGCCATCGATATGAGTTATGGACATGTAGTGGTTATAATGGTTCACTGGCCTTGGTTATGGGTTAAGGACACCTATTACTTGCACAATCGACATCTATAGGCTATTGGTCATGGCTACTAGTTATAATGCTTCAAGGGCCATTAGTATCAGTTATGGACATCTAGTGGTTATCATGGTTCAAGAACCATGGTTATGGGTTATGGTCACCTATTACTTGTAAAATGGATATCTGTAGGCTATTGGACATGGCTAGTAGTTATAATGGTTCAAGGGCCATCAGTATCAGTTATGGACATCTAGTGGTTATAATGATTCAAGGACCATGGTTATGGGTTATGGACACCTATTACTTGTAAAATGGATATCTATAGGCTATTGGTCATGGCTAGTAGTTATAATGGTTCAAGGGCCATCGGTATCAGTTATGGAAATCTAGTGGTTATAATGGTTCAGGGACCATGGTTATGGGTTATGGACACCTATTACTTGTAAAATGGATATCTATAGGCTATTGGTCATGGCTAGTAGTTATAATGGTTCAAGGGCCATCGATATGAGTTACGGACATGTAGTGGTTATAATGGTTCACTGGCCTTGGTTATGGGTTATGGACACCTATTACTTGTAAAATGGATATCTGTAGGGTACTGGTCAAGGTTACTAGTTAAAATGGTTCATGGGCCATCATTATCAGTTATGGACATCTAGTGGTTATAATGGTTCAAGAACCATGGGTATGGGTTATGGACACCTATTACTTGTAAAATGGATATCTGTAGGCTATTGGACATGGCTAGTAGTTATAATGGTACAAGGGCCATCGATATGAGTTATGGACGTGTAGTGGTTATAATGGTTCATTAGCCTTGGTTATGGGTTATGCACACCTATTACTTGTAAAATGGATATCTATAGGCTACTCGTCATGGTTACTAGTTATAATGGTTCATGGGCCATCAGTATCAGTTATGGACATCTAGTGGTTATAATGGCTCAAGAACCATGGTTATGGGTTATGGACACCTATTACTTGTAAAATGTATATATGTAGGCTATTGGACATGGCTAGTAGTTATAATGGTTCAAGGGCCATCGATATGAGTTATGGACATGTAGTGGTTATAATGGTTCAATGGCCTTGGTTGTGGGTTATGGACACCTATTACTTGTAAAATGTATATCTATAGGCTATTGGTCATGGCTAGTAGTAATAATGGTTCAAGGGCCATCAGTATCAGTTATGGACATCTAGTTGTTATAATGGTTCAAGGACCATGGTTATGGGTTATGGACACCTATTACTTGTAAAATGGATATCTATAGGCTATTGGTCATGGCTAGTAGTTATAATGGTTCAAGGGCCATCGATATGAGTTATGGACATGTAGTGGTTATAATGGTTCACTGGCCTTGGTTATGGGTTAAGGACACCTATTACTTGTACAATCGACATCTATAGGCTATTGGTCATGGCTACTAGTTATAATGCTTCAAGGGCCATTAGTATCAGTTATGGACATCTAGTGGTTATCATGGTTCAAGAACCATGGTTATGGGTTATGGTCACCTATTACTTGTAAAATGGATATCTGTAGGCTATTGGACATGGCTAGTAGTTATAATGGTTCAAGGGCCATCAGTATCAGTTATGGACATCTAGTGGTTATAATGATTCAAGGACCATGGTTATGGGTTATGGACACCTATTACTTGTAAAATGGATATCTATAGGCTATTGGTCATGGCTAGTAGTTATAATGGTTCACGGGCCATCGGTATCAGTTATGGAAATCTAGTGGTTATAATGGTTCAGGGACGATTGTTATGCGTAATGGACACCTATTACTTTTAAAATGGATATCTATAGGCTATTGGTCATGGCTAGTAGTTATAATGGTTCAAGGGCCATCGATTTGAGTTATGGACATGTAGTGGTTATAATGGTTCACTGGCCTTGGTTATGGGTTATGGACACCTATTACTTGTAAAATGGATATCTGTAGGGTACTGGTCAAGGTTACTAGTTAAAATGGTTCATGGGCCATCAGTATCAGTTATGGACATCTAGTGGTTATAATGGTTCAAGAACCATGGGTATGGGTTATGGACACCTATTACTTGTAAAATGGATATCTGTAGGCTATTGGACATGGCTAGTAGTTATAATGGTACAAGGGCCATCGATATGAGTTATGGACGTGTAGTGGTTATAATGGTTCATTAGCCTTGGTTATGGGTTATGCACACCTATTACTTGTAAAATGGATATCTATAGGCTACTGGTCATGGTTACTAGTTATAATGGTTCATGGGCCATCAGTATCAGTTATGGACATCTATTGGTTATAATGGCTCAAGAACCATGGTTATGGGTTATGGACACCTATTACTTGTAAAATGTATATATGTAGGCTATTGGACATGGCTAGTAGTTATAATGGTTCAAGGGCCATCGATATGAGTTATGGACATGTAGTGGTTATAATGGTTCAATGGTTCAATGGCCTTGGTTGTGGGTTATGGACACCTATTACTTGTAAAATGTATATCTATAGGCTATTGGTCATGGCTAGTAGTAATAATGGTTCAAGGGCCATCAGTATCAGTTATGGACATCTAGTTGTTATAATGGTTCAAGGACCATGGTTATGGGTTATGGACACCTATTACTTGTAAAATGGATATCTATAGGCTATCGGTCATGGCTAGTAGTTATAATGGTTCAAGGGCCATCGATATGAGTTATGGACATGTAGTGGTTATAATGGTTCACTGGCCTTGGTTATGGGTTAAGGACACCTATTACTTGTACAATCGACATCTATAGGCTATTGGTCATGGCTACTAGTTATAATGCTTCAAGGGCCATTAGTATCAGTTATGGACATCTAGTGGTTATCATGGTTCAAGAACCATGGTTATGGGTTATGGTCACCTATTACTTGTAAAATGGATATCTGTAGGCTATTGGACATGGCTAGTAGTTATAATGGTTCAAGGGCCATCAGTAACAGTTATGGACATCTAGTGGTTATAATGATTCAAGGACCATGGTTATGGGTTATGGACACCTATTACTTGCAAAATGGATATCTATAGGCTATTGGTCATGGCTAGTAGTTATAATGGTTCAAGGGCCATCGGTATCAGTTATGGAAATCTAGTGGTTATAATGGTTCAGGGACGATTGTTATGCGTCATGGACACCTATTACTTTTAAAATGGATATCTATAGGCTATTGGTCATGGCTAGTAGTTATAATGGTTCAAGGGCCATCGATTTGTGTTATGGACATGTAGTGGTTATAATGGTTCACTGGCCTTGGTTATGGGTTATGGACACCTATTACTTGTAAAGTGGATATCTGTAGGGTACTGGTCAAGGTTACTAGTTAAAATGGTTCATGGGCCATCATTATCAGTTATGGACATCTAGTGGTTATAATGGTTCAAGAACCATGGTTATGGGTTATGGACACCTATTACTTGTAAAATGGATATCTGTAGGCTATTGGACATGGCTAGTAGTTATAATGGTACAAGGGCCATCGATATGAGTTATGGACGTGTAATGGTTATAATGGTTCATTAGCCTTGGTTATGGGTTATGGACACCTATTACTTGTAAAATGGATATCTATAGGCTACTGGTCATGGTTACTAGTTATAATGGTTCATGGGCCATCAGTATCAGTTATGGACATCTAGTGGTTATAATGGCTCAAGAACCATGGTTATGGGTTATGGACACCTATTACTTGTAAAATGTATATCTGTAGGCTATTGGACATGGCTAGTAGTTATAATGGTTCAAGGGCCATCAGTATCAGTTATGGACATCTAGTGGTTATAATGATTCAAGGACCATGGTTATGGGTTATGGACACCTATTACTTGTAAAATGGATATCTGTAGGCTATTGGACATGGCTAGTAATTATAATGGTTCAAGGACCATCAGTATCAGTTATGGACATCTAGTGGTTATAATGATTCAAGGACCATGGTTATGGGTTATGGAAATCTATTACTTGTAAAATGGATATCTATAGGCTATTGGTCATGGCTAGTAGTTATAATGGTTCAAGGGCCATCGATATGAGTTATGGACATGTAGTGGTTATAATGGTTCACTGGCCTTCGTTATGGGTTATGGACACCTATTACTTGTAAAATGGATATTTATAGGCTATTGGTCATGGCTAGTAGTTATAATGGTTCAAGGACCATCATTATCAGTTATGGACAACTACTGGTTATAATGGTTCAAGGACCATGGTTATGGGTTATGGACACCTATTACTTGTAAAATGGATATCTATAGGCTATTGGTCATGGCTAGTATTTATAATGGTTCAAGGGCCATCGATATGAGTTATGGACATGTAGTGGTTATAATGGTTCACTGGCCTTGGTTATGGGTTATGGACACCTATTACTTGTAAAATGGATATCTATAGGCTACTGGTCATGGTTACTAGTTATAATGGTTCATGGGCCATCAGTATCAGTTATGGACATCTAGTGGTTATAATGGTTCAAGAACCATGGTTATGGGTTATGGACACCTATTACTTGTAAAATGTATATCTGTAGGCTATTGGACATGGCTAGTAGTTATAATGGTTCAAGGGCCATCAGTATCAGTTATGGACATCTAGTAGTTATAATGATTCAAGGACCATGGTTATCGGTTATGGACACCTATTACTTGTAAAATGGATATCTATAGGCTATTGGTCATGGCTAGTAGTTATAATGGTTCAAGGGCCATCGATATGAGTTATGGACATGTAGTGGTTATAATGGTTCACTGGCCTTGGTTATGGGTTATGGACACCTATTACTTGTAAAATGGATATCTATAGGCTACAGGTCATGGTTACTTGTTATAATGGTTCATGGGCCATCAGTATCAGTTATGGACATCTAGTGGTTATAATGGTTCAAGAACCATGGTTATGGGTTATGGACACCTATTACTTGTAAAATGTATATCTGTAGGGTACTGGACATGGCTAGTAGTTATAATGGTTCAAGGGCCATCAGTATCAGTTATTGACATCTAGTGGTTATAATGATTCAAGGACCATGGTTATGGGTTATGGACACCTATTACTTGTAAAATGGATATCTATAGGCTACTGGTCATGGTTACTAGTTATAATGGTTCATGGGCCATCAGTATCAGTTATGGACATCTAGTGGTTATAATGGTTCAAGGACCATGGTTATGGGTTATGGAAACCTATTACTTGTAAAATGGATATCTATAGGCTATTGGTCATGGCTAGTAGTTATAATGGTTCAAGGGCCATCGATATGAGTTATGGACATGTAGTGGTTATAATGGTTGACTGGCCTTGGTTATGGGTTATGGACACCTATTACTTGTAAAATGGATATCTATAGGCTACTGGTCATGGTTACTAGTTATAATGGTTCATGGGCCATCAGTATCAGTTATGGACATCTAGTGGTTATAATGGTTCAAGAACCATGGTTATGGGTTATGGACACCTATTACTTGTAAAATGTATATCTGTAGGCTATTGGACATGGCTAGTAGTTATAATGGTTCAAGGGCCATCAGTATCAGTTATGGACATCTAGTAGTTATAATGATTCAAGGACCATGGTTATCGGTTATGGACACCTATTACTTGTAAAATGGATATCTATAGGCTATTGGTCATGGCTAGTAGTTATAATGGTTCAAGGGCCATCGATATGAGTTATGGACATGTAGTGGTTATAATGGTTCACTGGCCTTGGTTATGGGTTATGGACACCTATTACTTGTAAAATGGATATCTATAGGCTACAGGTCATGGTTACTAGTTATAATGGTTCATGGGCAATCAGTATCAGTTATGGACATCTAGTGGTTATAATGGTTCAAGAACCATGGTTATGGGTTATGGACACCTATTACTTGTAAAATGTATATCTGTAGGGTATTGGACATGGCTAGTAGTTATAATGGTTCAAGGGCCATCAGTATCAGTTATTGACATCTAGTGGTTATAATGATTCAAGGACCATGGTTATGGGTTATGGACACCTATTACTTGTAAAATGGATATCTATAGGCTACTGGTCATGGTTACAAGTTATAATGGTTCATGGGCCATCAGTATCAGTTATGGACATCTAGTGGTTATAATGGTTCAAGAACCATGGTTATGGGTTATGGACACCTATTACTTGTAAAATGTATCTGTAGGCTATTGGACATGGCTAGTAGTTATAATGGTTCAAGGGCCATCAGTATCAGTTATGGACATCTAGTGGTTATAATGATTCAAGGACCATGGTTATGGGTTATGGACACCTATTACTTGTAAAATGGATATCTATAGGCTATTGGTCATGGCTAGTAGTTATAATGGTTCAAGGGCCATAAGTGTCAGTTATGGACATCTAGTGGTTATAATGGTTCGACGACGATTGTTATGGGTAATGGACACCTATTACTTGTAAAATGGTTATCTATAGGCTATTGGTCATGGCTAGTAGTTATAATGGTTCAAGGACCATCAATATGAGTTATGGACATGTAGTGGTTATAATGGTTCACTGGCCTTGGTTATGGGTTATGGACACCTATTACTTGTAAAATGGATATCTATAGGCTACTGGTCATGGTTACTAGTTATAATGGTTCATGGGCCATCAGTATCAGTTATGGACATCTAGTGGTTATAATGGTTCAAGAACCATGGTTATGGGTTATGGACACCTATTACTTGTAAAATGTATATCTATAGGCTATTGGACATGGCTAGTAGTTATAATGGTTCAAGGGCCATCAGTATCAGTTATGGACATCTAGTAGTTATAATGATTCAAGGACCATGGTTATCGGTTATGGACACCTATTACTTGTAAAATGGATATCTATAGGCTATTGGTCATGGCTAGTAGTTATAATGGTTCAAGGGCCATCGATATGAGTTATGGACATGTAGTGGTTATAATGGTTCACTGGCCTTGGTTATGGGTTATGGACACCTATTACTTGTAAAATGGATATCTATAGGCTACAGGTCATGGTTACTAGTTATAATGGTTCATGGGCAATCAGTATCAGTTATGGACATCTAGTGGTTATAATGGTTCAAGAACCATGGTTATGGGTTATGGACACCTATTACTTGTAAAATGTATATCTGTAGGGTATTGGACATGGCTAGTAGTTATAATGGTTCAAGGGCCATCAGTATCAGTTATTGACATCTAGTGGTTATAATGATTCAAGGACCATGGTTATGGGTTATGGACACCTATTACTTGTAAAATGGATATCTATAGGCTACTGGTCATGGTTACAAGTTATAATGGTTCATGGGCCATCAGTATCAGTTATGGACATCTTGTGGTTATAATGGTTCAAGAACCATGGTTATGGGTTATGGACACCTATTACTTGTAAAATGTATCTGTAGGCTATTGGACATGGCTAGTAGTTATAATGGTTCAAGGGCCATCAGTATCAGTTATGGACATCTAGTGGTTATAATGATTCAAGGACCATGGTTATGGGTTATGGACACCTATTACTTGTAAAATGGATATCTATAGGCTATTGGTCATGGCTAGTAGTTATAATAGTTCAAGGGCCATAAGTGTCAGTTATGGACATCTAGTGGTTATAATGGTTCGACGACGATTGTTATGGGTAATGGACACCTATTACTTGTAAAATGGTTATCTATAGGCTATTGGTCATGGCTAGTAGTTATAATGGTTCAAGGACCATCGATATGAGTTATGGACATGTAGTGGTTATAATGGTTCACTGGCCTTGGTTATGGGTTATGGACACCTATTACTTGTAAAATGGATATCTATAGGCTACTGGTCATGGTTACTAGTTATAATGGTTCATGGGCCATCAGTATCAGTTATGGACATCTATTACTTGTAAAATGGATATCTGTAGGCTATTGGACATGGCTAGTAATTATAATGGTTCAAGGGCCATCAGTATCAGTTATGGACATCTAGTGGTTATAATGATTCAAGGACCATGGTTATGGGTTATGGACACCTATTACTTGTAAAATGGATATCTATAGGCTATTGGTCATGGCTAGTAGTTATAATGGTTCAAGGGCCATCGATATGAGTTATGGACATGTAGTGGTTATAATGGTTCACTGGCCTTGGTTATGGGTTATGGACACCTATTACTTGTAAAATGGATAACTATAGGCTACTGGTCATGGTTACTAGTTATAATGGTTCATGGGCCATTAGTATCAGTTATGGACATCTAGTGGTTATAATGGTTCAACAACCATGGTTATGGGTTATGGACACCTATTACTTGTAAAATGTATATCTGTAGGCTATTGGACATGGCTAGTAGTTATAATGGTTCAAGGGCCATCAGTATCAGTTATGGACATCTAGTGGTTATAATGATTCAAGGACCATGGTTATGGGTTATGGACACCTATTACTTGTAAAATGGATATCTATAGGCTATTGGTCATGGCTAGTAGTTATAATGGTTCAAGGGCCATAAGTGTCAGTTATGGACATCTAGTGGTTATAATGGTTCGACGACGATTGTTATGGGTAATGGACACCTATTACTTGTAAAATGGTTATCTATAAGCTATTGGTCATGGCTAGTAGTTATAATGGTTCAAGGGCCATCATTATCAGTTATGGACAACTACTGGTTATAATGGTTCAAGGACCATGGTTATGGGTTATGGACACCTATTACTTGTAAAATGGATATCTATAGGCTATTTGTCATGGCTAGTAGTTAAGGGCCATCGATATGAGTTATGGACATGTAGTGGTTATCATGGTTCACTGGCCTTGGTTATGGGTTATGGACACCTATTACTTGTAAAATGGATATCTATAGGCTACTGGTCATGGTTACTAGTTATAATGGTTCATGGGCCATCAGTATCAGTTATGGACATCTAGTGGTTATAATGGTTCAAGAACCATGGTTATGGGTTATGGACACCTATTACTTGTAAAATGTATATCTGTAGGCTATTGGACATGGCTAGTAGTTATAATGGTTCAAGGGCCATCAGTATCAGTTATGGACATCTAGTAGTTATAATGATTCAAGGACCATGGTTATTGGTTATGGACACCTATTACTTGTAAAATGGATATCTATAGGCTATTGGTCATGGCTAGTAGTTATAATGGTTCAAGGGCCATCGATATGAGTTATGGACATGTAGTGGTTATAATGGTTCACTGGCCTTGGTTGTGGGTTATGGACACCTATTACTTGTAAAATGGATATCTATTGGCTACAGGTCATGGTTACTAGTTATAATGGTTCATGGGCCATCAGTATCAGTTATGGACATCTAGTGGTTATAATGGTTCAAGAACCATGGTTATGGGTTATGGACACCTATTACTTGTAAAATGTATATCTGTAGGGTATTGGACATGGCTAGTAGTTATAATGGTTCAAGGGCCATCAGTATCAGTTATTCACATCTAGTGGTTATAATGATTCAAGGACCATGGTTATGGGTTATGGACACCTATTACTTGTAAAATGGATATCTATAGGCTACTGGTCATGGTTACTAGTTATAATGGTTCATGGGCCGTCAGTATCAGTTATGAACATCTAGTGGTTATAATGGTTCAAGAACCATGGTTATGGGTTATGGACACCTATTACTTGTAAAATGGATATCTGTAGGCTATTGGACATGGCTAGTAGTTATAATGGTTCAAGGGCCATCAGTATGAGTTATGGACATGTAGTGGTTATAATGGTTCACTGGCCTTGGTTATGGGTTATGGACACCTATTACTTGTAAAATGGATATCTATAGGCTACTGGTCATGGTTACAAGTTATAATGGTTCATGGGCCATCAGTATCAGTTATGGACATCTAGTGGTTATAATGGTTCAAGAACCATGGTTATGGGTTATGGACACCTATTACTTGTAAAATGTATCTGTAGGCTATTGGAAATGGCTAGTAGTTATAATGGTTCAAGGGCCATCAGTATCGGTTATGGACATCTAGTAGTTATAATGGTTCAAGGGCCATCAGTATCAGTTATGGACATCTAGTGGTTATAATGATTCAAGGACCATGGTTATGGGTTATGGACACCTATTACTTGTAAAATGGATATCTATAGGCTATTGGTCATGGCTAGTAGTTATAATGGTTCAAGGGCCATAAGTGTCAGTTATGGACATCTAGTGGTTATAATGGTTCGACGACGATTGTTATGGGTAATGGACACCTATTACTTGTAAAATGGTTATCTATAGGCTATTGGTCATGGCTAGTA
Source organism: Calendula officinalis (assembly GCA_963853835.1). Taxonomy (NCBI): domain Eukaryota; kingdom Viridiplantae; phylum Streptophyta; class Magnoliopsida; order Asterales; family Asteraceae; genus Calendula; species Calendula officinalis. The sequence goes on from OY970820.1 coordinate 57,755,810, forward strand.
GTTATAATGGTTCAAGGACCATCGATATGAGTTATGGACATGTAGTGGTTATAATGGTTCACTGGCCTTGGTTATGGGTTATGGACACCTATTACTTGTAAAATGGATATCTATAGGCTACTGGTCATGGTTACTAGTTATAATGGTTCATGGGCCATCAGTATCAGTTATGGACATCTATTACTTGTAAAATGGATATCTGTAGGCTATTGGACATGGCTAGTAGTTATAATGGTTCAAGGGCCATCAGTATCAGTTATGGACATCTAGTGGTTATAATGATTCAAGGACCATGGTTATGGGTTATGGACACCTATTACTTGTAAAATGGATATCTATAGGCTATTGGTCATGGCTAGTAGTTATAATGGTTCAAGGGCCATCGATATGAGTTATGGACATGTAGTGGTTATAATGGTTCACTGGCCTTGGTTATGGGTTATGGACACCTATTACTTTTAAAATGGATATTTATAGGCTATTGGTCATGGCTAGTAGTTATAATGGTTCAAGGGCACCTATTACTTGTAAAATGGATATCTGTAGGCTGTTGGACATGGCTAGTAGTTTTAATGGTTCAAGGGCCATCAGTATCAGTTATGGACATCTAGTGGTTATAATGATTCAAGAACCATGGTTATGGGTTCTAGACACCTATTACTTGTAAAATGGATATCATGGCTAGTAGTTATAATGGTTCAAGGGCCATCGATATGAGTTATGGACATGTAGTGGTTATAATGGTTCACTGGCCTTGGTTATGGGTTATGGACACCTATTACTTGTAAAATGGATATCTATAGGCTACTGGTCATGGTTACAAGTTATAATGGTTCATGGGCCATCAGTATCAGTTATGGACATCTAGTGGTTATAATGGTTCAAGAACCATGGTTATGGGTTATGGACACCTATTACTTGTAAAATGGATATCTGTAGGCTATTGGACATGGCTAGTAGTTATAATGGTTCAAGGGCCATCAGTATGAGTTATGGACATGTTGTGGTTATAATGGTTCACTGGCCTTGGTTATGGGTTATGGACACCTATTACTTGTAAAATGGATATCTGTAGGCTATTGGACATGGCTAGTAGTTATAATGGTTCAAGGGCCATCAGTATGAGTTATGGACATGTTGTGGTTATAATGGTTCACTGGCCTTGGTTATGGGTTATGGACACCTATTACTTGTAAAATGGATATCTATAGGCTACTGGTCATGGTTACAAGTTATAATGGTTCATGGGCCATCAGTATCAGTTATGGACATCTAGTGGTTATAATGGTTCAAGAACCATGGTTATGGGTTATGGACACCTATTACTTGTAAAATGTATCTGTAGGCTATTGGAAATGGCTAGTAGTTATAATGGTTCAAGGGCCATCAGTATCGGTTATGGACATCTAGTAGTTATAATGGTTCAAGGGCCATCAGTATCAGTTATGGACATCTAGTGGTTATAATGATTCAAGGACCATGGTTATGGGTTATGGACACCTATTACTTGTAAAATGGATATCTGTAGGCTATTGGACATGGCTAGTAGTTATAATGGTTCAAGGGCCATCAGTATGAGTTATGGACATGTTGTGGTTATAATGGTTCACTGGCCTTGGTTATGGGTTATGGACACCTATTACTTGTAAAATGGATATCTATAGGCTACTGGTCATGGTTACAAGTTATAATGGTTCATGGGCCATCAGTATCAGTTATGGACATCTAGTGGTTATAATGGTTCAAGAACCATGGTTATGGGTTATGGACACCTATTACTTGTAAAATGTATCTGTAGGCTATTGGAAATGGCTAGTAGTTATAATGGTTCAAGGGCCATCAGTATCGGTTATGGACATCTAGTAGTTATAATGGTTCAAGGGCCATCAGTATCAGTTATGGACATCTAGTGGTTATAATGATTCAAGGACCATGGTTATGGGTTATGGACACCTATTACTTGTAAAATGGATATCTATAGGCTATTGGTCATGGCTAGTAGTTATAATGGTTCAAGGGCCATAAGTGTCAGTTATGGACATCTAGTGGTTATAATGGTTCGACGACGATTGTTATGGGTAATGGACACCTATTACTTGTAAAATGGTTATCTATAGGCTATTGGTCATGGCTAGTAGTTATAATGGTTCAAGGACCATCGATATGAGTTATGGACATGTAGTGGTTATAATGGTTCACTGGCCTTGGTTATGGGTTATGGACACCTATTACTTGTAAAATGGATATCTATAGGCTACTGGTCATGGTTACTAGTTATAATGGTTCATGGGCCATCAGTATCAGTTATGGACATCTATTACTTGTAAAATGGATATCTGTAGGCTATTGGACATGGCTAGTAGTTATAATGGTTCAAGGGCCATCAGTATCAGTTATGGACATCTAGTGGTTATAATGATTCAAGGACCATGGTTATGGGTTATGGACACCTATTACTTGTAAAATGGATATCTATAGGCTATTGGTCATGGCTAGTAGTTATAATGGTTCAAGGGCCATCGATATGAGTTATGGACATGTAGTGGTTATAATGGTTCACTGGCCTTGGTTATGGGTTATGGACACCTATTACTTTTAAAATGGATATTTATAGGCTATTGGTCATGGCTAGTAGTTATAATGGTTCAAGGGCACCTATTACTTGTAAAATGGATATCTGTAGGCTGTTGGACATGGCTAGTAGTTTTAATGGTTCAAGGGCCATCAGTATCAGTTATGGACATCTAGTGGTTATAATGATTCAAGAACCATGGTTATGGGTTCTAGACACCTATTACTTGTAAAATGGATATCATGGCTAGTAGTTATAATGGTTCAAGGGCCATCGATATGAGTTATGGACATGTAGTGGTTATAATGGTTCACTGGCCTTGGTTATGGGTTATGGACACCTATTACTTGTAAAATGGATATTTATAGGCTATTGGTCATGGCTAGTAGTTATAATGGTTCAAGGGCCATCAGTATCAGTTATGGACAACTACTGGTTATAATGGCTCAAGGACCATGGTTATGGGTTATGGACACCTATTACTTGTAAAATGGATATCTATAGGCTATTGGTCATGGCTAGTAGTTATAATGGTTCAAGGGCCATCGATATGAGTTATGGACATGTAGTGGTTATAATGGTTCACTGGCCTTGGTTATGGGTTATGGACACCTATTACTTGTAAAATGGATAACTATAGGCTACGGTCATGGTTACTAGTTATAATGGTTCATGGGCCATTAGTATCAGTTATGGACATCTAGTGGTTATAATGGTTCAACAACCATGGTTATGGGTTATGGACACCTATTACTTGTAAAATGTATATCTGTAGGCTATTGGACATGGCTAGTAGTTATAATGGTTCAAGGGCCATCAGTATCAGTTATGGACATCTAGTGGTTATAATGATTCAAGGACCATGGTTATGGGTTATGGACACCTATTACTTGTAAAATGGATATCTATAGGCTATTGGTCATGGCTAGTAGTTATAATGGTTCAAGGGCCATAAGTGTCAGTTATGGACATCTAGTGGTTATAATGGTTCGACGACGATTGTTATGGGTAATGGACACCTATTACTTGTAAAATGGTTATCTATAGGCTATTGGTCATAGCTAGTAGTTATAATGGTTCAAGGACCATCGATATGAGTTATGGACATGTAGTAGTTATAATGGTTCACTGGCCTTGGTTACGGGTTATGGACACCTATTACTTGTAAAATGGATAACTATAGGCTACTGGTCATGGTTACTAGTTATAATGGTTCAGGGGCCATTAGTATCAGTTATGGACATCTAGTGGTTATAATGGTTCAACAACCATGGTTATGGGTTATGGACACCTATTACTTGTAAAATGTATATCTGTAGGCTATTGGACATGGCTAGTAGTTATAATGGTTCAAGGGCCATCAGTATGAGTTATGGACATGTAGTGGTTATAATGGTTCACTGGCCTTGGTTATGGGTTATGGACACCTATTACTTGTAAAATGGATATCTATAGGCTACTGGTCATGGTTACAAGTTATAATGGTTCATGGGCCATCAGTATCAGTTATGGACATCTAGTGGTTATAATGGTTCAAGAACCATGGTTATGGGTTATGGACACCTATTACTTGTAAAATGGATATCTATAGGCTATTGGTCATGGCTAGTAGTTATAATGGTTCAAGGGCCATCGATATGAGTTATGGACATGTAGTGGTTATAATGGTTCACTGGCCTTGGTTATGGGTTATGGACACCTATTACTTGTAAAATGGATAACTATAGGCTACTGGTCATGGTTACTAGTTATAATGGTTCGTGGGCCATTAGTATCAGTTATGGACATCTAGTGGTTATAATGGTTCAAGAACCATGGTTATGGGTTATGGACACCTATTACTTGTAAAATGTATATCTATAGGCTATTGGACATGGCTAGTAGTTATAATGGTTCAAGGGCCATCAGTATCAATTATGGACATCTAGTGGTTATAATGATTCAAGGACCATGGTTATGGGTTATGGACACCAATTACTTGTAAAATGGATATCTATAGGCTATTGGTCATGGCTAGTAGTTATAATGGTTCAAGGGCCATAAGTGTCAGTTATGGACATCTAGTGGTTATAATGGTTCGACGACGATTGTCATGGGTAATGGACACCTATTACTTGTAAAATGGTTGTCTATAGGCTATTGGTCATGGCTAGTAGTTATAATGGTTCAAGGACCATCGATATGAGTTATGGACATGTAGTGGTTATAATGGTTCACTGGCCTTGGTTATGGGTTATGGACACCTATTACTTGTAAAATGGATATCTATAGGCTACTGGTCATGGTTACTAGTTATAATGGTTCATGGGCCATCAGTATCAGTTATGGACATATATTACTTGTAAAATGGATATCTGTAGGCTATTGGACATGGCTAGTAGTTATAATGGTTCAAGGGCCATCAGTATCAGTTATCGACATCTAGTGGTTATAATGATTCAAGGACCATGGTTATGGGTTATGGACACCTATTACTTGTAAAATGGATATCTATAGGCTATTGGTCATGGCTAGTAGTTATAATGGTTCAAGGGCCATCGATATGAGTTATGGACATGTAGTGGTTATAATGGTTCACTGGCGTTGGTTATGGGTTATGGACACCTATTACTTGTAAAATGGATATTTATAGGCTATTGGTCATGGCTAGTAGTTATAATTGTTCAAGGGCCATCAGTATCAGTTATGGACAACTACTGGTTATAATGGTTCAAGGACCATGGTTATGGGTTATTTTTTTTTTTTTTTTTTTTTTTTGATAAAGGGCTATGCCCGGCAAAAATTAAATCATCAAAAGAAAGTTATTTACAAACACAGACGGGTAAAAACTACCACATCTTGAAAATAACTACTTGGCCACCCAAAACATGCTTTGGGAATAAGACCAACAAAAGACGCATAACTCTATAACCAATGTCTAACCCTAATCTAGGTATACCAAAAAAATTAAGATTATAAAGAAATCTTTTAACAACAAAAAACAAAACACCTAAGACATTCTTAAGCCTCCATAACTCAGCATTAGCATCCAAATTGCACTTAAAATGAACTTTTGTCTTCAACTTGTTCACTTTGATCTTAGTCTTCAAAATGCCATTGTAATTCGAGAATAAGATTGACCACCAAAAAGTCAAAATAGTCAACATAGCCTCAAAACTATGGACATTCCCACCAAAACAGTTAGAAATGATGAAAATGCAGAATGTTGACTCAGTGTAAGTCAACATTCTCATAGTATCTCCTTTGAAGTGAACCAAAGAACACTTCATCAATTTTGACCCGAGAAAAGTCAAAATCCTCTTCAATTTATCATCACAGCCGAAACTCATCACCTTAGACCATAAATACCATAAACCCTCACAAGCCTTTGACCAACAGAAAGTCAGAATCCACAAATTCCAGATTTTATACAGTTTGACCCACGGATTAAGACCCAACTTTGACTCAGTGAAAGTCAAAATTGCATCCATAATAGTATAACAATGTATTATACCACTACAATCCTTAGCAATACTTGCAACCTTTTTATCAAAACAGATCAAATCAAAAGACATAAGGTTGAACTTGTACCAGAAAATAAGCATGGCCGTTGACTTCAGAAAAGTCAACCTAGCAGTTTTGCACTTCCTCATGTATTGCTTAAGCCACCATTTGCAAGTTTCAAGCACTTTATCAACCTGCAACAACAAGTATGGAGGATTAATAACCCTTTGGGGGCTAGCCACATCACATCTTTGACCGAAATTGTCCTGACTATGACCAACCCCTTTAATTAGGGTTATAATCCACCATTTCCACTTCAAAATCCTGCATTTAAAATGCCTGCACAACTGCCCAAAGAGCTCCAAAACAGCAGCCTTGAAGCATCCATGACTAGAGCAAATAATCTCCAAAATCCAAATGCTAAAAAATTGACCTGCAAAATACACAACAAAAGAACTGCAGCTCACATTTGGATTGCACAAAATCAAGTAATTACGACTTCCCTTTATACAATGCAGCCCATAGTAGTTGTTGGTATAAAGGCCCAACGGGCCAGATCTTCTAAAAAAATCCAAAAAAATCACCAAAACTCTTGAAAAATATAAAAATATGTTCCAAGCCTGCACAAAGAATTTCATCTTCAATATATGGCTGTTAATACCCATAATGCCCCTCTGCAGCTCTAAAACAGCATAAATCACTTGACAATCAAGAAATTTCCTGCTGCCACTTTGAAATATACTAGACCCATCATCACAGTACCAAAAAAATCCAAAAAAAATATGGAAAATTCCAGAAAAATAATAAGAATCTCCAGAAAAAATCTCAAAAAAACTGGATAAAATCCAAAGAAAACTCCATAATAACTGAGTCACATCCCTATGCAATTTTCCAATAAACATCTTCAAAATATTATTATTCATGATCATGGTCAGTAAAGCTAGTAAAACCACCATCCTCAACCAATCCAAAACTCCATAAATCAGCAGCCATACAAGTTTGCCTTGACTTCCTTATATTGAGCCCAATCAATCTAAGTCTAACAGAATTAATGATCAACTTACAAACATCATCCACAGATCTATGCTTAGAATGAAAAAGTCTCATATTTCTTTCCTGCCAAATATAATAAACTGTAGAAGCTAAAACCAGTCTTTGAATGACACTCCAGATTGACTTACTAACTGGTATTCTTTCCAAATTCATCACCAAGTAAGACCATTTATTTGGGACAAAATCTAATCTGCACATATGCTTCATTATATCCCAAACAGTAGAGGAGAAATTGCATTCAAAGAATAAATGGTCATGGGTGTCCAACTCCAGCTTACAAAAAGCACATCTAACATCAATTCCATCACCAACACCCCACATTTTATCCTGAGTCTTGAGTTTTTCCAAAAAAACTAGCCATAAAATGAAAGCATGTCTAGGAATATTTTGACTAAACCAGACCCATTTTGACCAGAAAACAGGTTCCTTATCCACACAATCAACTCTACTAGCATCAGAAACTGAGAAAGGAACACATTTCCCTTTACAGTCTTTCCATAAAACTCTATCATTAATAGTATTATAGATTAAAGGAGGGACTAAATTAAAAATCATGGGAAATTTACTAACCCAATCAATTGGAATCTTCCACTCCCCATTAGCAACAATATCAGACACCTTATAGTCAATACCCAACCCTGCCTCATAAATATTCCTATATGTAATAAAATTACATAAAGGGCCAACTTGATGCCAGTTGTCAAACCACGCAGAGGTTTTTTGACCATCACTAATTCTGTAGACAATTCTGTCCCTAATACCATTCCTGCACTTAAGAATTCCCCTCCAGCTCCAACAAACATTGGAAGGAGAAGGCAGGGACCAAAAATTTCTGTCTTTTAACCTGGTCCTATTCAGCCAGCTGACCCATAAAGAGTCCTTGTTACTAACAACATTCCAGACATGCTTAGTCATAAGGGAAACATTCCAAGAATGCAAAAGTTTAATCCCTAAACCACCATGACTTTTGGGCAAACACAAGTCTTCCCATTTAACCTTAGCCCTTCCCCTCTTTAAATCACCATAACACCAAAGAAAACCCCTTAAAAGTCTTTCAATATCATTAGAAATAGCTTTAGGAAGAATAAAAAAAGAAGCCCAATAAACTTGCATAGAGCTCAAAACAGACTTGATCAATTGTAATCTTCCAGCAAACGATAAAGATTTATTCTTCCAATCCAAAAGCCTTCTCTTCACTTTATCAACAAGGCTGCTACAATCTTTAACATGGAGCCTAGTGGATATTAAAGGGACTCCCAAATACCTAACAGGTAAACTACCCACAGTAAAAGGGAGAATCCCAGAAATATTACTCCTAGTATGCACTTTCACATTCCCAAAGAAAACTGAACTCTTACTTAAACTAGGAATCAGGCCAGAAACACCTCTAAATTCATCCAAAGCCTTCTTAATAACAGAGACAGACCTACTATCACCATTACAAAACAGTAATAGGTCATCAGCAAATCAAAGGTGAGTAATTTTAAGATCATCACATTTCCAATGATATTTAAAACCACCATCCTCAACAATCTTCCTCTTAAGAATTAAATTCAAACCTTCCATAACAAGGGTAAACAGGTAAGGAGACATGGGGTCACCCTGTCTCAACCCTCTCTTACCCTTAAAAAACCCATTATAATCCCCATTCACATTCACCATAAAGGAAGTTGAGGAAATACATTCCATAATTAAATGAATAAACCAAGGATTAAACCCAAATAAACCAAGAATGTTCCTCAAAAACTCCCATTCAACTGTGTCATAAGCTTTCTGGATATCCACCTTAAAAGCACACTTAGGTGGACCTTTGTCACGGTGATAGTCCCTCAATAATTCCTGGGATAACAAAATGTTATCACTTATTTGCCTCCCAGGAATGAAAGCACTTTGATTGTCATCAACTAAATCATCCAACACCACCTTTATCCTGTTGGTAATTATTTTACTAATAATCTTGTAAACCACATTGCAACAAGCAATGGGTCTAAAATCAGCCACTTTAACTGGGGAATTGACTTTGGGAACAAGGGCAATACCAGTGGCATTAACTTCTTTCAACAACTTTCCAGAAATGAAAAACTGTCTAACAGCCTTACAAATATCATCACCAATAACACTCCAAGCAGCTTTATAAAACTTAGAAGAAAAGCCATCAGGGCCTGGAGCTTTGTCATCAGAAATATCAAATAAGGCAGTCTTCACCTCATCATCAGAAACAGCCCTGTTCATGTGATTAGAGCTATAATCTGATAATCTTTTAATATTGAGACTGGCAGGGTCATTAATAGGACTGATGGTAGCAGAAGTACCCAAAGTGCTTTCAAAATACTTAACAAATTGATCTGCAACCTCATGCCCATGAAAAACATTTCCATTCATATCCTCCACCATCATAATTCTATTTCTGCTCATTCTTCCCTTAACAGCTTTGTGAAAGAACTTAGTATTATTATCACCTTCCCTAAGCCACTCAACTTTTGACTTTTGCTTCAAAAACAGCTCCTCATCAATCATAGCCTCATTATAAGCCTTCAAACATTTAACCTCCTCATCCCTCAGATTCTTGTCATCAGGATTACTGACCATCTCAGCCTGCACCTTCTCCAAATTTACTTTTAAGTCACAAACTTTTTTGTGAATATGCCCATTATTTTTTAAAAGAGCCCTCACAGGTTTCTTCAAAGCTTTCAAATTAGAAACCACTTTGTACATTTCAAAACCTGTCAAATCCTTATTCCAACATCTTTTAACCATAGGCAAAAATTCCTTCTTCTTAGCAACAAAATTAGGGAACTTAAAAGGTTTAGGTTTAGCCCTAACAAAAGAAGGTATATTTAAAATACACGGGCTGTGATCAGAAGATAAAAAGGGTAAAAACTGGACAAAAGAATTATTAAAATCCTTAAGAAAATCCATATTCCCCATAACTCTATCCAACTTCTTCAATAAACTGTCATCCCTATTAGGACTCTTCTTCCATGTGAATTTAAGACCAGAAGAACTTAAATCATCAACCTGAATATCAGCCACACATTCAGAAAAGTCAACCATACTGCTATTCATTCTAGAGGAACCAGAGGAAGCCTCATTAGGGTTTAAGATGGAGTTAAAATCTCCCATTAAAACCCAAGCTTTGTCTTTAACAGTTGGGCTAAAAATTCGAAGATTATTCCATAACTGAGGTCTAAACTGTTTCCTGTGATGACCATAAACAAAAGAGCAGTAATAACTAGGACCCCTAATAACAGGTTTAACAAAACAGTGAATGGCCTGCGGATGCTGATCAATCACCATAATATCAACAACATTAGGATCCCAAGCAATTACAATTCGAGTCACACCAGTACATAAGTCAGAATTGGAAACCCAACTCCAATTGCCAAACACTCTATTACAAACCCATGCTAGATTTTTCTTTTTAACATGAGTTTCAATAATAGCACAAATACTCAAACTTTCATCTCTAATTAATTGAGCAACCTCATTTTGGCTAACAGCTTTATTGAGGCCTCTAACATTCCAAATAGAAGATTTCATCATCATTAAACAGGTTTTGAGGTTGATGCTACATCACAACTCAGGTTCTTTTTAACTGGAACAGTACTATCAACTTTCATACCTTGATTAATACCATTAGTATCTGAACCAACATCATCAAAAACAAGATCAGGATCCATACCATGTACAGCACAATTGTCCTTAAACAAATCAACCTGCCCAGTTGACCAACCTTTTAAAATTTCCAAATCCGGTATCTTTTTAGCAAATAAAAATTTCATAACATCTTCCCTTTGATAATCATAAACATGGTACTTCTCATCCCAACCATCATCAAAGTCCTCTTCATCCTCATTCAAAACTTCAAATTTGTTAGAGGTCACAACAGGATCAATCTCATCATTTAAAATCTCAACACTCTTTACCAATTTATCTTTTTTAGGAGCAATTGTGGCTTTCGAAATGGCCACTGGTTTTTCAATATTAATATGATTACCCTTCATCTCAGATTTATTATTCTTCACAGCATATCTCATATTACCCCAAATTTTAGGACCTTGAATCCTATTATTATTATTACCCCTGTTTTGATTATTTTCATGATTTCTAACATTCTGGTTATTAGCACTGCCCTGCCCCTGATTCAATCTAGTGAACACACTTCGTCTAGGCTGTTGATTCTGGTTTTGATAACGAGAAGTCACAACTTTATTAACAACTTTGTTTCTTTTCCCAACTGTTTGGAAACCCTCATCATTACAGTTTTGGCCATCAACCTGTTCACCATCATTATTACTACCAGTTTTAGCCAGTATCTCAACTTCAGTCCTTGGCCTAACTTTACAGGCATTGTGGGAGTGACCAAACACCTTACAATGGGTACACACAGGAGGTTTCCAGTTGTAAGAAACTTCCAAAGACACAACTTTTCCTGGATTAGGGCCAGAGTTAGGGTAAACTAACTCAACATCATCAGGGAGTTCATCACAAGCATCAACCTCCACAAGAACCCGAGCATAACCCATTCTGCCAGAATTGCTTAAACATCTTTCTTTTGTCATCTTATCCATGATCAATGGTCTTCCCACTCCACTAGCTATTTTACCAATACCATGGCCATACCATAATTCAATTGGTAAATCATGAATACAAATCCATATAGAGACTTTAGAAGGTTCTATTTTTTGTAAGCAAATTCCAGGTTCCCATTTATTTACAACTAAAGGCACATTATCAACAAGCCAAATTCCATTTTCCAACACTGCATTTAGACCTTCTTCACTTTTAAATTTGAAGAAATAAATTCCAGCTCCATTTTTAGTAACTTCCAAGAAATCATAGGCTCTCCACATTCTTTTAAGACTGGCATTGACTTTAATGAAGTCCATTGAAGTGCCTACAAAATGGCCATAAAGCATAAGTGATAACTTAGCTTTTTTAAATTTAAAATCCTCATCAATCATAATAATCTGCTTCTTTCCATTATCAATCCTAACTGGAGGAACATAATTCATTTGAAAATCAACTCTTTCATTGTCCTGTTTTATCATTTCAGCAAGAGTTAGGCCTCCAGTTTTGGTTTTCTGCCAGGCATTTGGCACAGAAGAAATCTTGGGAATCTGCCCATTATTAGACAGATTAGAAGGTTTACTAGAATCAAACTGTCGACCTGGGGAATCATCAACAGTGTTGACTTTAGCATTCCCAGTTCTGTCCTCCATTTCAATATCAGTATGATCATCACTCTCATTGCCAGAAATACTATAACCAGAATTTAAAGCATCAATAACTGCATTACCTATTACAACAGTGTTATTTCCTGGGGATTTTACAAAGTTATCAGCCTTCTCCAAACTTAACCCAGGATCACCTGTTATAGGGTAATGAACTGTATTAGTCTCAACCTGGCAAGCAACTGGACTTACAACAGCATTACAGGTTGTCATGACTGTGCTACCTATTACATCATTGCTAGAGGCTAAAAAATGATGGTTCAACCCCTCCACATCACTTCCAACCTCAGCATGAGTAGGGTAACAAACTGCACTACCAAACTGATCTATCTCATCCATATAAACATCTTCTGTTTCTGAATCATCAGAGTTCTCTTCTTCTAAAACAGCAGTCTTAGAACTCTTGAACTTCTGCTCCACCATCTTTCTCTTCTTATCAACAGAAATATCCATCCCCACAATACTAGCTTGCTCAATAGATTCAAGGACCTGAGCCCTAACCTGTTTTCGAATTTGTGCAGGGGAGACATGATGACAATTAGGAGTAGAGACATTTATAAAACTCTGTGAAGGTGTAACAGCTCCAGCTTCACTCTCTTTACTAGCCACTGGATTATAAGAGGAAACAATCTTCTTAAAACTTCTACTCTTGGATGATAAACAAGTAACAATTTGAGAAGCTTCACTTTCTTCAATTAAACCCAAGCTAACCATCTTATCAAACAGCTTCTTCTTGATTGCTTTCTTAATAATATGAATTCTTCTAACAGTTTCCGGATCATCATAGACTATGTTCATATCCTCCCCAACTTTACTAAGAACATGACGAACTGAAGAAACAATTTTCCCCATTTCTGCATTCATATTATAACTCGGTTGAAGCTTCTTCTCCACTTCAACAACAGGAACACCCTTCTGCAATCCCACAACAGAACAATCCACACCCATCAGTGGTCCATCAGATCTCTTCAAAATGTGAGTGACAGTGGGAACACCAGCATCCAATCCAATAGTTCTATCACTACAATTTGCTTTGGAAGTAGCAATCGGCACAGGATTATCACTTCCCATGCCTTTTCGACCAGCTTGCACCATTTCCGAAGCTTCATTCAAGCTTGGCATACGAAGAACATTTCGTCGAACACCAGTGACTGTCGATTTCACAGGTTGCGAGCCCTGCACCACCGACCCCTTCATACCAACACTCCTTCCTTCTTTCCAACCCGAACCATGCCCTCCTTCTACCTCTAATCGGCCAGAAACCTTCAAATCAGTAGGGGCCATTTCTGACAGCAAACCTGTCAGTGAGCTGGATTCTCGATTCATCACCACCGGCCTATCCGGTGGATGATCAGGCTCGGTCATTGCCTTAAGCCTTCAAAATCGAGCTTCCCTACCAAATAACACTAAATTCCAACGGGCAGATTCGCCGGAATCACAAAACCGCCGGTTACACACACTAAATCGCACCTTTAACTGTGTGAAACGAGAGAAAAAGTCAAACAGTCATGGTTATGGGTTATGGACACCTATTACTTGTAAAATGGATATCTATAGGCTATTGGTCATGGCTAGTAGTTATAATGGTTCAAGGGCCATAAGTGTCAGTTATGGACATCTAGTGGTTATAATGGTTCGACGACGATTGTTATGGGTAATGGACACCTGTTACTTGTAAAATGGTTATCTATAGGCTATTGGTCATGGCTAGTAGTTATAATGGTTCAAGGACCATCGATATGAGTTATGGACATATAGTGGTTATAATGGTTCATTGGCCTTGGTTACGGGTTATGGACACCTATCACTTGTAAAATGGATATCTATAGGCTAATGGTCATGGTTACTAGTTATAATGGTTCATGGGCCATCAGTATCAGTTATGGACATCTATTACTTGTAAAATGGATATCTGTAGGCTATTGGACATGGCTAGTAGTTATAATGGTTCAAGGGCCATCAGTATCAGTTATGGACATCTAGTGGTTATAATGATTCAAGGACCATGGTTATGGGTTATGGACACCTATTACTTGTAAAATGGATATCTATAGGCTATTGGTCATGGCTAGTAGTTATAATGGTTCAAGGGCCATCGATATGAGTTATGGACATGTAGTGGTTATAATGGTTCACTGGCCTTGGTTATGGGTTATGGACGCCTATTACTTGTAAAATGGATATTTATAGGCTATTGGTCATGGCTAGTAGTTATAATGGTTCAAGGGCACCTATTACTTGTAAAATGGATATATGTAGGCTGTTGGACATGGCTAGTAGTTTTAATGGTTCAAGGGCCATCAGTATCTGTTTTGGACATCTAATGGTTATAATGATTCAAGAACCATGGTTATGGTTTCTAGACACCTATTACTTGTAAAATGGATATCTATAGGCTATTGGTCATGGCTAGTAGTTATAATGGTTCAAGGACCATCAGTATCAGTTATGGACATCTAGTGGTTATAATGGTTCGACGACGATTGTTATGGGTTATGGACACCTATTACTTGTAAAATGGATATCTATAGGCTATTGGTCATGGTTACTAGTTATAATGGTTCATGGGCCATCAGTATCAGTTTTGGACACCCATTATAACTTCGGCCCGAACATCCCTCTTCGGCCCGAACTCTTCAATATCCAAGATTGTGTGACAAAAGGTGCTATACTAAAACATTCATAACTTTCAGCTCGGGTGTCCGTTTCACGCCCAAGAGTAACCAAAATAGCTGGTTCGTTCGTCACTGCCAAGAACAAGTTCGGCCCGAACTCTTCACTGTTCCCGGCCCGAACTTCATTTTCAGCCCGAACTTCAACCTCGGCCCGAACGTCAACCTCGGCCCGAACTCCGACCTCGGCTCGAAATTCAACCTCTGCCCGAACATCATCCTCGGCCCGAACACCGAACTTCGGCCCGAACACCACTTTGGCCCGAACACCACTTCGGCCCGAACATCCCACTTCGGCCCGAACACCACTTCGGCACGAACATCCCTCTTCGGCCCGAACTCTTCAATATCCAAGATTGTGTGACAAAAGGTGCTATACTAAAACATTCATAACTTTCAGCTCGGGTGTCCGTTTCACGCCCACGAGTAACCAAAATAGCTGGTTCGTTCGTCACTGCCAAAAACAAGTTCGGCCCGAACTCTTCACTGTTCCCGGCCCGAACTTCATTTTCGGCCCGAACTTCAACCTCGGCCCGAACTTCAACCTCGGCCCGAAGTCCGACCTCGGCCCGAACTTCAACCTCGGCCCGAACATCATCCTCGGCCCGAACACCGAACTTCGGCCCGAACACCACTTCGGCCCGAACATCCCACTTCGGCCCGAACACCACTTCGGCCCGAACATCCCTCTTCGGCCCGAACTCTTCAATATCCAAGATTGTGTGACAAAAGGTGCTATACTAAAACATTCATAACTTTCAGCTCGGGTGTCCGTTTCACGCCCACGAGTAACCAAAATAGCTGGTTCATTCGTCACTGCCAAGAACAAGTTCGGCCCGAACTCTTCACTGTTCCCGGCCCGAAATTCATTTTCGGCCCGACCTTCAACCTCGGCCCGAACTTCAACCTCGGCCCGAACTACGACCTCGGCCCGAACATCAACCTCGGCCCGAACATCATCCTCGGCCCGAACACCGAACTTCGGCCCGAACACCACTTCGGCCCGAACACCACTTCGGCCCGAACACCACTTCGGCCCGAACACCACTTCGGCCCGAACATCCCACTTCGGCCCGAACACCACTTCGGCCCGAACATCCCTCTTCGGCCCGAACTCTTCAATATCCAAGATTGTGTGACAAAAGGTGCTATACTAAAACATTCATAACTTTCAGCTCGGGTGTCCGTTTCACGCCCACGAGTAACCAAAATAGCTGGTTCGTTCGTCACTGCCAAGAACAAGTTCGGCCCGAACTCTTCACCGTTCCCGGCCCGAACTTCATTTTCGGCCCAAACTTCAACCTCGGCCCGAACATCAACCTCGACCCGAACTCCGAACTCGGCCCGAACTTCAAACTCGGCCCGAACATCATCCTCGATCCGAACACCGAACTTCGGACCGAACACCACTTCGGCCCGAACATCCCACTTCGGCCCGAACACCACTTCGGCCCGAACATCCCTCTTCTGCCCGAACTCTTCAATTTCCAAGATTGTGTGACAAAAGGTGCTATACTAAAACATTCATAACTTTCAGCTCGGGTGTCCGTTTCACGCCAAGAGTAACCAAAATAGCTGGTTCGTTCGTCACTGCCAAGAACAAGTTCGGCCCGAACTCTTCACTGTTCCCGGCCCGAACTTCATTTTCGGCCCGAACTTCAACCTCGGCTCGAACAACATCCTCGGCCCGAACAACGAACTTCGGCCCGAACACCACTTCGGCCCGAACATCCCACTTCGGCCCGAACATCCCACTTCGGCCCGAACATCCCTCTTCGGCCCGAACTCTTCAATATCCAAGATTGTGTGACAAAAGGTGCTATACTAAAACATTCATAACTTTCAGCTCGGGTGTCCGTTTCACACCCACGAGTAACCAAAATAGCTGGTTCGTTCGTCACTGCCAAGAACAAGTTCGGCCCGAACTCTTCACTGTTCCCGGCCCGAACTTCATTTTCTGCCCGAACTTCAACCTTGGCCCGAACTTCAACCTCGGCCAGAACATCATCCTCGGCCCGAACACCGAACTTCGGCCCGAACACCACTTCGGCCCGAACATCCCTCTTCGGCCCGAACACCACTTCGGCCCGAACATCCCTCTTCGGCCCGAACTCTTCGATATCCAAGATTGTGTGACAAAAGGTGCTATACTAAAACATTCATAACTTTCAGCTCGGGTGTCCGTTTCACGCCCACGAGTAACCAAAATAGCTGGTTCGTTCGTCACTGCCAAGAACAAGTTCGGCCCGAACTCTTCACTGTTCCCGGCCCGAACTTCATTTTCGGCCCGAACTTCAACCTCGGCCCGAACTTCAACCTCGGCCCGAACTCCGACCTCGGCCTGAACTTCAACCTCGGCCCGAACATCATCCTCGGCCCGAACACCGAACTTCGGCCCGAACACCACTTCGGCCAGAACACCACTTCGGCCCGAACATCCCACTTCGGCCCGAACACCACTTCGGCCCGAACATCCCTCTTCGGCCCGAACTCTTCAATATCCAAGATTGTGTGACAAAAGGTGATATACTAAAACATTCATAACTTTCAGCTCGGGTGTCCGTTTCACGCCCACGAGTAACCAAAATAGCTGGTTCGTTCGTCACTGCCAAGAACAAGTTCGGCCCGAACTCTTCACTGTTCCCGGCCCGAACTTCATTTTCGGCCCGAACTTCAACCTCGGCCCGAACTTCAACCTCGGCCCGAACTGCGACCTCGGCCCGAACTTCAACCTCGGCCCGAACATCATCCTCGGCCCGAACACCGAACTTCGGCCCGAACACCACTTCGGCCCGAACATCCCACTTCGGCCCGAACATCCCTCTTCGGCCCGAACTCTTCAATATCCAAGATTGTGTGACAAAAGGTGCTATACTAAAACATTCATAACTTTCAGCTCGGGTGTCCGTTTCACGCCCACGAGTAACCAAAATAGCTGGTTCGTTCGTCACTGCCAAGAACAAGATCGGCCCGAACTCTTCACTGTTCCCGGCCCGAACTTCATTTTCGGCCCGAACTTCAACCTCGGCACGAACTTCAACCTCGGCCCGAACTCCGACCTCGGCCCGAACTTCAACCTCGGACCGAACATCATCCTCGTCCCGAACACCGAACTTCGGCCCGAACACCACTTCGGCCCGAACATCCCACTTCGGCCCGAAAACCACTTTGGCCCGAACATCCCTCTTCGGCCCGAACTCTTCAATATCCAAGATTGTGTGACAAAAGGTGCTATACTAAAACATTCATAACTTTCAGCCCGGGTGTCCGTTTCACGCCCACGAGTAACCAAAATAGCTGGTTCGTTCGTCACTGTCAAGAACAAGTTCGACCCGAACTCTTCACTGTTCCTGGCCCAAACTCCGACCTCGGCCCGAACTTCAACCTCGGCCCGAACATCATCCTCGGCCCGAACACCACTTCGGCCCGAATATCCCTCTTCGGCCCGAACACCACTTCGGCCCGAACATCCCTCTTCGGCCCAAACTCTTCAATATCCAAGATTGTGTGACAAAAGGTGTTATACTAAAACATTCATAACTTTCAGTTCGGGTGTCCATTTCACGCCCACGAGTAACCATAATAGCTGGTTCGTTCGTCACTGCCAAGAACAAGTTCGGCCCGAACTCTTCAATATCCAAGATTGTGTGACAAAAGGTGCTATACTAAAACATTCATAACTTTCAGCTCGGGTGTCCGTTTCACGCCCACGAGTAACCAAAATAGATGGTTCGTTCGTCACTACCAAGAACAAGTTCGGCCCGAACTCTTCACTGTTCCCAGCCCGAACTTCATTTTCGGCCCTAACTTCAACCTCGGCCCGAACTTCAACCTCGGTCCGAACTTCAACCTCGGCCCGAACTACGACCTCGGCCCGAACATCAACCTCGGCCCGAACATCATCCTCGGCCCGAACATCGAACTTCAGCCCGAACACCACTTCGGCCCGAACACCACTTTGGCCCGAACATCCCTCTTCGGCCCGAACTCTTCAATATCCAAGATTGTGTGACAAAAGGTGATATACTAAAACATTCATAACTTTCAGCTCGGGTGTCCGTTTCACGCCCACGAGTAACCAAAATAGCTGGTTCGTTCGTAGTGCCAAGAACAAGTTCGGCCCGAACTCTTCACTGTTCCCGGCCCGAACTCCGACCTCGACCCGAACTTCAACCTCGGCCCGAACATCATCCTCGGCCCGAACACCGAACTTCGGCCCGAACACCACTTTGGCCCGAACATCCCACTTCGGCCCGAACACCACTTTGGCCCGAACATCCCTCTTCGGCCCGAACTCTTCAATATCAAAGATTGTGTGACAAAAGGTGCTATACTAAAACATTCATAACTTTCAGTTCGGGTGTCCGTTTCACGCCCACGAGTAACCAAAATAGCTGGTTCGTTCGTCACTGCCATGAACAAGTTCGGCCCGAACTCTTCAATATCCAAGATTGTGTGACAAAAGGTGCTATACTAAAACATTCATAACTTTCAGCTCGGGTGTCCGTTTCACGCCCACGAGTAACCAAAATAGATGGTTCGTTCGTCACTACGAAGAACAAGTTCGGCCCGAACTCTTCACTGTTCCCAGCCCGAACTTCATTTTCGGCCCGAACTTCAACCTCGGCCCGAACTTCATTGTCGGCCCGAACTTCAACCTCGGCCCGAACTTCAACCTCGGCCCGAACTTCAACCTCGGCCCGAACTACGACCTCGGCCCGAACTTCAACCTCGGCCCGAACATCATCCTCGGCCCGAACACCGAACTTCGGCCCGAACACCACTTCGACTCGAACACCACTTCGGCCCGAACATCCCTCTTCGGCCCGAACTCTTCAATATCCAAGATTGTGTGACAAAAGGTGTTATACTAAAACATTCATAACTTTCAGCTCGGGTGTCCGTTTCACGCCCACGAGTAACCAAAATAGCTGGTTCGTTCGTCACTGCCAAGAACAAGTTCGGCCCGAACTCTTCACTGTTCCCGGCCCGAACTTCATTTTCGCTCCGAACTTCAACCTCGGCCCGAACTTCAACCTCGACCCGAATTCCGACCTCGTCCCGAACTTCAACCTCGGCCCGAACATCATCCTCTGCCCGAACACCGAACTTCGGCCCGAACACCACTTCGGCCCGAACATCCCACTTCGGCCCGAACACCACTTCGGCCCGAACATCCCTCTTCGGCCCGAACTCTTCAATATCCAAGATTGTGTGACAAAAGGTGCTATACTAAAACATTCATAACTTTCAGCTCCGGTGTCCGTTTCACGCCCACGAGTAACCAAAATAGCTGGTTCGTTCGTCACTACCAAGAACAAGTTCGGCCCGAACTTTTCACTGTTCCCGGCCCGAACTTCATTTTCGGCCCGGACTTCAACCTCGGCCCGAACTTCAACCTCGGCCCGAACTCCGACCTCGGCCCGAACTCCGACCTCGGCCCGAACATCATCCTCGGCTCGAACACCGAACTTCGGCCCGAACACCACTTCGGCCCGAACACCACTTCGGCCCGAACACCACTTCGACCCGAACACCACTTCGGCCCGAACATCCCACTTCGGCCCGAACATCCCTCTTCGGCCTGGACTCTTCAATATCCAAGATTGTGTGCCAAAAGGTGCTATACTAAAACATTCATAACTTTCAGCTTGGGTGTCCGTTTCACGCCCACGAGTAACCAAAATAGCTGGTTCGTTCGTCACTGCCAAAAACAAGATCGGCCCGAACTCTTCACTATTCCCGGCCCGAACTTCATTTTCGCTCCGAACATCAACCTCGGCCCGAACTTCAACCTCGGCCCGAACTCCGACCTCGGCCCGAACTTCAACCTCGGCCCGAACATCATCCTCGACGCGAACACCGAACTTCGGCCCGAACACCACTTCGGCCCGAACATCCCACTTCGGCCCGAACACCACTTTGGCCCGAACATCCCTCTTCGGCCCGAACTCTTCAATATCCAAGATTGTGTGACAAAAGGTGCTATACTAAAACATTCATAACTTTCAGCTCGGGTGTCCGTTTCACACCCACGAGTAACCAAAATAGCTGGTTCGTTCGTCACTGCCAAGAACAAGTTCGGCCCGAACTCTTCACTGTTCCCGGCCCGAACTTCATTTTCGGCCCGGACTTCAACCTCGGCCCGAACTTCAACCTCGGCCCGAACTCCGACCTCGGCCCGAACTTCAACCTCGGCCCGAATATCATCCTCGGCTCGAACACCGAACTTCGGCCCGAACACCACTTCTGCCCGAACACCACTTCGGCCCGAACATCCCACT
The DNA here is from genome assembly GCA_963853835.1 of Calendula officinalis. Lineage (NCBI taxonomy): Eukaryota > Viridiplantae > Streptophyta > Magnoliopsida > Asterales > Asteraceae > Calendula > Calendula officinalis. Next base: position 57,777,108 of record OY970820.1, read on the forward strand.
TCGGCCCGAACACCACTTCGGCCCGAACATCCCTCTTCGGCCCGAACTCTTCAATATCCAAGATTGTGTGACAAAAGGTGCTATACTAAAATATTCATAACTTTCAGCTCGGGTGTCCGTTTCACGCCCACGAGTAACCAAAATAGCTGGTTCGTTCGTCACTACCAAGAACAAGTTCGGCCCGAACTCTTCACTGTTCCCGGCCTGAACTTCATTTTCGGCCCGAACTTCAACCTCGGCCCGAACTTCAACCTCGGCCCGAACTCCGACCTCAGCCCGAACTTCAACCTCGGCCCGAACATCATCCTCGGCCCGAACACCGAACTTCGGCCCGAACACCACTTCGGCCCGAACATCCCACTTCGGCCCGAACACCACTTCGGCCCGAACATCCCACTTCGGCCCGAACACCACTTCGGCCAGAACATCCCTTTTCGGCCCGAACTCTTCAATATCCAAGATTGTGTGACAAAAGGTGCTATACTAAAACATTCATAACTTTCAGCTCGGGTGTCCGTTTCACGCCCACGAGTAACCAAAATAGCTGGTTCGTTCGTCACTGCCAAGAACAAGTTCGGCCCGTACTCTTCACTGTTCCCGGCCCGAACTTCATTTTCGGCCCGAACTTCAACCTCGGCCCGAACTTCAACCTCGGCCCGAACTCCAACCTCAGCCCGAACTTCAACCTCGGCCCGAACATCATCCTCGGCCCGAACACCGAACTTCGGCCCGAACACCACTTCGGCCCGAACATCCCACTTCGGCCCGAACACCACTTCGGCCCGAACATCCCACTTCGGCCCGAACACCACTTTGGCCCGAACATCCCTCTTCGGCCCGAACTCTTCAATATCCAAGATTGTGTGACAAAAGGTGCTATACTAAAACATTCATAACTTTCAGCTCGGGTGTCCGTTTCACACCCACGAGTAACCAAAATAGCGGGTTCGTTCGTCACTGCCAAGAACAAGTTCGGCCCGAACTCTTCACTGTTCCCGGCCCGAACTTCATTTTCGGCCCGAACTTCAACCTCGGCCCGAACTTCAACCTCGGCCCGAACTTCAACCTCGGCCCGAACTTCGACCTCGGCCCGAACTTCAACCTCGGCCCGAACATCATCCTCGGCTCGAACACCGAACTTCGGCCCGAACACCACTTCTGCCCGAACACCACTTCGGCCCGAACATCCCACTTCGGCCCGAACACCACTTCGGCCCGAACATCCCTCTTCGGCCCGAACTCTTCAATATCCAAGATTGTGTGACAAAAGGTGCTATACTAAAATATTCATAACTTTCAGCTCGGGTGTCCGTTTCACGCCCACGAGTAACCAAAATAGCTGGTTCGTTCGTCACTACCAAGAACAAGTTCGGCCCGAACTCTTCACTGTTCCCGGCCTGAACTTCATTTTCGGCCCGAACTTCAACCTCGGCCCGAACTCCGACCTCGGCCCGAACTTCAACATCGGCCCGAACATCATCCTCGGCCCGAACACCACTTCGGCCCGAACACCACTTCGGCCCGAACATCCCACTTCGGCCCGAACACCACTTCGGCCCGAACATCCCTCTTGGGCCCGAACTCTTCAATATCCAAGATTGTGTGACAAAAGGTGCTATACTAAAACATTCATAACTTTCAGCTCGGGTGTCCGTTTCACGCCCACGAGTAACCAAAATAGCTGGTTCGTTCGTCACTGCAAAGAACAAGATCGACCCGAACTCTTCACTGTTCTCGGCCCGAACTTCATTTTCGGCCCGAACTTCAACCTCGGCCCGAACTTCAACCTCGGCCCGAACTCCGACCTCAGCCCGAACTTCAACCTCGGCCCGAACATCATCCTCGGCCCGAACACCGAACTTCGGCCCGAACACCACTTCGGCCCGAACATCCCACTTCGGCCCGAACACCACTTCGGCCCGAACATCCCACTTCGGCCCGAACACCACTTCGGCCCGAACATCCCTTTTCGGCCCGAACTCTTCAATATCCAAGATTGTGTGACAAAAGGTGCTATACTAAAACATTCATAACTTTCAGCTCGGGTGTCCGTTTCACGCCCACGAGTAACCAAAATAGCTGGTTCGTTCGTCACTGCCAAGAACAAGATCGGCCCGAACTCTTCACTATTCCCGGCCCGAACTTCATTTTCGCTCCGAACATCAACCTCGGCCCGAACTGCAACCTCGGCCCGAACTCCGACCTCGGCCCGAACTTCAACATCGGCCCGAACATCATCCTCGACGCGAACACCGAACTTCGGCCCGAACACCACTTCGGCCCGAACATCCCACTTCGGCCCGAACACCACTTTGGCCCGAACATCCCTCTTCGGCCCGAACTCTTCAATATCCAAGATTGTGTGACAAAAGGTGCTATACTAAAACATTCATAACTTTCAGCTCGGGTGTCCGTTTCACACACACGAGTAACCAAAATAGCTGGTTCGTTCGTCACTGCCAAGAACAAGTTCGGCCCGAACTCTTCACTGTTCCCGGCCCGAACTTCATTTTCGGCCCGGACTTCAACCTCGGCCCGAACTCCGACCTCGGCCCGAACTTCAACCTCGGCCCGAACATCATCCTCGGCTCGAACACCGAACTTCGGCCCGAACACCACTTCTGCCCGAACACCACTTCGGCCCGAACACCCCTTCGGCCCGAACATCCCTCTTCGGCCCGAACTCTTCAATATCCAAGATTGTGTGACAAAAGGTGCTATACTAAAATATTCATAACTTTCAGCTCGGGTGTCCGTTTCACGCCCACGAGTAACCAAAATAGCTGGTTCGTTCGTCACTACCAAGAACAAGTTCGGCCCGAACTCTTCACTGTTCCCGGCCTGAACTTCATTTTCGGCCCGAACTTCAACCTCGGCCCGAACTTCAACCTCGGCCCGAACTCCGACCTCAGCCCGAACTTCAACCTCGGCCCGAACATCATCCTCGGCCCGAACACCGAACTTCGGCCCGAACACCACTTCGGCCCGAACATCCCACTTCGGCCCGAACACCACTTCGGCCCGAACATCCCACTTCGGCCCGAACACCACTTCGGCCCGAACATCCCTTTTCGGCCCGAACTCTTCAATATCCAAGATTGTGTGACAAAAGGTGCTATACTAAAACATTCATAACTTTCAGCTCGGGTGTCCGTTTCACGCCCACGAGTAACCAAAATAGCTGGTTCGTTCGTCACTGCCAAGAACAAGTTCGGCCGAACTCTTCACTGTTCCCGGCCCGAACTTCATTTTCGGCCCGAACTTCAACCTCGGCCCGAACTTCAACCTCGGCCCGAACTCCGACCTCAGCCCGAACTTCAACCTCGGCCCGAACATCATCCTCGGCCCGAACACCGAACTTCGGCCCGAACACCACTTCGGCCCGAACATCCCACTTCGGCCCGAACACCACTTCGGCCCGAACACCACTTCGGCCCGAACATCCCACTTCGGCCCGAACACCACTTCGGCCCGAACATCCCTTTTCGGCCCGAACTCTTCAATATCCAAGATTGTGTGACAAAAGGTGCTATACTAAAACATTCATAACTTTCAGCTCGGGTGTCCGTTTCACGCCCACGAGTAACCAAAATAGCTGGTTCGTTCGTCACTGCCAAGAACAAGTTCGGCCCGTACTCTTCACTGTTCCCGGCCCGAACTTCATTTTCGGCCCGAACTTCAACCTCGGCCCGAACTTCAACCTCGGCCCGAACTCCGACCTCAGCCCGAACTTCAACCTCGGCCCGAACATCATCCTCGGCCCGAACACCGAACTTCGGCCCGAACACCACTTCGGCCCGAACATCCCACTTCGGCCCGAACACCACTTCGGCCCGAACATCCCACTTCGGCCCGAACACCACTTTGGCCCGAACATCCCTCTTCGGCCCGAACTCTTCAACATCCAAGATTGTGTGACAAAAGGTGCTATACTAAAACATTCATAACTTTCAGCTCGGGTGTCCGTTTCACACCCACGAGTAACCAAAATAGCGGGTTCGTTCGTCACTGCCAAGAACAAGTTCGGCCCGAACTCTTCACTGTTCCCGGCCCGAACTTCATTTTCGGCCCGAACTTCAACCTCGGCCCGAACTTCAACCTCGGCCCGAACTTCAACCTCGGCCCGAACTTCGACCTCGGCCCGAACTTCAACCTCGGCCCGAACATCATCCTCGGCTCGAACACCGAACTTCGGCCCGAACACCACTTCTGCCAGAACACCACTTCGGCCCGAACATCCCACTTCGGCCCGAACACCACTTCGGCCCGAACATCCCTCTTCGGCCCGAACTCTTCAATATCCAAGATTGTGTGACAAAAGGTGCTATACTAAAACATTCATAACTTTCAGCTCGGGTGTCCGTTTCACGCCCACGAGTAACCAAAATAGCTGGTTCGTTCGTCACTGCCAAGAACAAGATCGGCCCGAACTCTTCACTATTCCCGGCCCGAACTTCATTTTCGCTCCGAACATCAACCTCGGCCCGAACTGCAACCTCGGCCCGAACTCCGACCTCGGCCCGAACTTCAACCTCGGCCCGAACATCATCCTCGACGCGAACACCGAACTTCGGCCCGAACACCACTTCGGCCCGAACATCCCACTTCGGCCCGAACACCACTTTGGCCCGAACATCCCTCTTCGGCCCGAACTCTTCAATATCCAAGATTGTGTGACAAAAGGTGCTATACTAAAACATTCATAACTTTCAGCTCGGGTGTCCGTTTCACACACACGAGTAACCAAAATAGCTGGTTCGTTCGTCACTGCCAAGAACAAGTTCGGCCCGAACTCTTCACTGTTCCCGGCCCGAACTTCATTTTCGGCCCGGACTTCAACCTCGGCCCGAACTCCGACCTCGGCCCGAACTTCAACCTCGGCCCGAACATCATCCTCGGCTCGAACACCGAACTTCGGCCCGAACACCACTTCTGCCCGAACACCACTTCGGCCCGAACATCCCACTTCGGCCCGAACACCACTTCGGCCCGAACATCCCTCTTCGGCCCGAACTCTTCAATATCCAAGATTGTGTGACAAAAGGTGCTATACTAAAATATTCATAACTTTCAGCTCGGGTGTCCGTTTCACGCCCACGAGTAACCAAAATAGCTGGTTCGTTCGTCACTACCAAGAACAAGTTCGGCCCGAACTCTTCACTGTTCCCGGCCTGAACTTCATTTTCGGCCCGAACTTCAACCTCGGCCCGAACTTCAACCTCGGCCCGAACTCCGACCTCAGCCCGAACTTCAACCTCGGCCCGAACATCATCCTCGGCCCGAACACCGAACTTCGGCCCGAACACCACTTCGGCCCGAACATCCCACTTCGGCCCGAACACCACTTCGGCCCGAACATCCCACTTCGGCCCGAACACCACTTCGGCCCGAACATCCCTTTTCGGCCCGAACTCTTCAATATCCAAGATTGTGTGACAAAAGGTGCTATACTAAAACATTCATAACTTTCAGCTCGGGTGTCCGTTTCACGCCCACGAGTAACCAAAATAGCTGGTTCGTTCGTCACTGCCAAGAACAAGTTCGGCCGAACTCTTCACTGTTCCCGGCCCGAACTTCATTTTCGGCCCGAACTTCAACCTCGGCCCGAACTTCAACCTCGGCCCGAACTCCGACCTCAGCCCGAACTTCAACCTCGGCCCGAACATCATCCTCGGCCCGAACACCGAACTTCGGCCCGAACACCACTTCGGCCCGAACATCCCACTTCGGCCCGAACACCACTTCGGCCCGAACATCCCACTTCGGCCCGAACACCACTTCGGCCCGAACATCCCTTTTCGGCCCGAACTCTTCAATATCCAAGATTGTGTGACAAAAGGTGCTATACTAAAACATTCATAACTTTCAGCTCGGGTGTCCGTTTCACGCCCACGAGTAACCAAAATAGCTGGTTCGTTCGTCACTGCCAAGAACAAGTTCGGCCCGTACTCTTCACTGTTCCCGGCCCGAACTTCATTTTCGGCCCGAACTTCAACCTCGGCCCGAACTTCAACCTCGGCCCGAACTCCGACCTCAGCCCGAACTTCAACCTCGGCCCGAACATCATCCTCGGCCCGAACACCGAACTTCGGCCCGAACACCACTTCGGCCCGAACACCACTTCGGCCCGAACATCCCACTTCGGCCCGAACACCACTTTGGCCCGAACATCCCTCTTCGGCCCGAACTCTTCAACATCCAAGATTGTGTGACAAAAGGTGCTATACTAAAACATTCATAACTTTCAGCTCGGGTGTCCGTTTCACACCCACGAGTAACCAAAATAGCGGGTTCGTTCGTCACTGCCAAGAACAAGTTCGGCCCGAACTCTTCACTGTTCCCGGCCCGAACTTCATTTTCGGCCCGAACTTCAACCTCGGCCCGAACTTCAACCTCGGCCCGAACTTCAACCTCGGCCCGAACTTCGACCTCGGCCCGAACTTCAACCTCGGCCCGAACATCATCCTCGGCTCGAACACCGAACTTCGGCCCGAACACCACTTCTGCCAGAACACCACTTCGGCCCGAACATCCCACTTCGGCCCGAACACCACTTCGGCCCGAACATCCCTCTTCGGCCCGAACTCTTCAATATCCAAGATTGTGTGACAAAAGGTGCTATACTAAAATATTCATAACTTTCAGCTCGGGTGTCCGTTTCACGCCCACGAGTAACCAAAATAGCTGGTTCGTTCGTCACTACCAAGAACAAGTTCGGCCCGAACTCTTCACTGTTCCCGGCCTGAACTTCATTTTCGGCCCGAACTTCAACCTCGGCCCGAACTCCGACCTCGGCCCGAACTTCAACATCGGCCCGAACATCATCCTCGGCCCGAACACCACTTCGGCCCGAACACCACTTCGGCCCGAACATCCCACTTCGGCCCGAACACCACTTCGGCCCGAACATCCCTCTTGGGCCCGAACTCTTCAATATCCAAGATTGTGTGACAAAAGGTGCTATACTAAAACATTCATAACTTTCAGCTCGGGTGTCCGTTTCACGCCCACGAGTAACCAAAATAGCTGGTTCGTTCGTCACTGCAAAGAACAAGATCGACCCGAACTCTTCACTGTTCCCGGCCCGAACTTCATTTTCGGCCCGAACTTCAACCTCGGCCCGAACTTCAACCTCGGCCCGAACTCCGACCTCAGCCCGAACTTCAACCTCGGCCCGAACATCATCCTCGGCCCGAACACCGAACTTCGGCCCGAACACCACTTCGGCCCGAACATCCCACTTCGGCCCGAACACCACTTCGGCCCGAACATCCCACTTCGGCCCGAACACCACTTCGGCCCGAACATCCCTTTTCGGCCCGAACTCTTCAATATCCAAGATTGTGTGACAAAAGGTGCTATACTAAAACATTCATAACTTTCAGCTCGGGTGTCCGTTTCACGCCCACGAGTAACCAAAATAGCTGGTTCGTTCGTCACTGCCAAGAACAAGATCGGCCCGAACTCTTCACTATTCCCGGCCCGAACTTCATTTTCGCTCCGAACATCAACCTCGGCCCGAACTTCAACCTCGGCCCGAACTCCGACCTCGGCCCGAACTTCAACCTCGGCCCGAACATCATCCTCGACGCGAACACCGAACTTCGGCCCGAACACCACTTCGGCCCGAACATCCCACTTCGGCCCGAACACCACTTTGGCCCGAACATCCCTCTTCGGCCCGAACTCTTCAATATCCAAGATTGTGTGACAAAAGGTGCTATACTAAAACATTCATAACTTTCAGCTCGGGTGTCCGTTTCACACCCACGAGTAACCAAAATAGCTGGTTCGTTCGTCACTGCCAAGAACAAGTTCGGCCCGAACTCTTCACTGTTCCCGGCCCGAACTTCATTTTCGGCCCGGACTTCAACCTCGGCCCGAACTCCGACCTCGGCCCGAACTTCAACCTCGGCCCGAACATCATCCTCGGCTCGAACACCGAACTTCGGCCCGAACACCACTTCTGCCCGAACACCACTTCGGCCCGAACATCCCACTTCGGCCCGAACACCACTTCGGCCCGAACATCCCTCTTCGGCCCGAACTCTTCAATATCCAAGATTGTGTGACAAAAGGTGCTATACTAAAATATTCATAACTTTCAGCTCGGGTGTCCGTTTCACGCCCACGAGTAACCAAAATAGCTGGTTCGTTCGTCACTACCAAGAACAAGTTCGGCCCGAACTCTTCACTGTTCCCGGCCTGAACTTCATTTTCGGCCCGAACTTCAACCTCGGCCCGAACTTCAACCTCGGCCCGAACTCCGACCTCAGCCCGAACTTCAACCTCGGCCCGAACATCATCCTCGGCCCGAACACCGAACTTCGGCCCGAACACCACTTCGGCCCGAACATCCCACTTCGGCCCGAACACCACTTCGGCCCGAACATCCCACTTCCGCCCGAACACCACTTCGGCCCGAACATCCCTTTTCGGCCCGAACTCTTCAATATCCAAGATTGTGTGACAAAAGGTGCTATACTAAAACATTCATAACTTTCAGCTCGGGTGTCCGTTTCACGCCCACGAGTAACCAAAATAGCTGGTTCGTTCGTCACTGCCAAGAACAAGTTCGGCCCGAACTCTTCACTGTTCCCGGCCCGAACTTCATTTTCGGCCCGAACTTCAACCTCGGCCCGAACTTCAACCTCGGCCCGAACTCCGACCTCAGCCCGAACTTCAACCTCGGCCCGAACATCATCCTCGGCCCGAACACCGAACTTCGGCCCGAACACCACTTCGGCCCGAACATCCCACTTCGGCCCGAACACCACTTCGGCCCGAACATCCCACTTCGGCCCGAACACCACTTCGGCCCGAACATCCCTTTTCGGCCCGAACTCTTCAATATCCAAGATTGTGTGACAAAAGGTGCTATACTAAAACATTCATAACTTTCAGCTCGGGTGTCCGTTTCACGCCCACGAGTAACCAAAATAGCTGGTTCGTTCGTCACTGCCAAGAACAAGTTCGGCCCGAACTCTTCACTGTTCCCGGCCCGAACTTCATTTTCGGCCCGGACTTCAACCTCGGCCCGAACTTCAACCTCGGCCCGAACTCCGACCTCGGCCCGAACTTCAACCTCGGCCCGAACATCATCCTCGGCTCGAACACCGAACTTCGGCCCGAACACCACTTCGGCCCGAACATCCCACTTCGGCCCGAACACCACTTCGGCCCGAACATCCCTCTTCGGCCCGAACTCTTCAATATCCAAGATTGTGTGACAAAAGGTGCTATACTAAAACATTCATAACTTTCAGCTCGGGTGTCCGTTACACGCCCACGAGTAACCAAAATAGCTGGTTCGTTCGTCACTGCCAAGAACAAGATCGCCCCGAACTCTTCACTGTTCCCGGCCCGAACTTCATTTTCGCTCCGAACATCAACCTCGGCCCGAACTTCAACCTCGGCCCGAACTCCGACATCGGCCCGAACTTCAACCTCGGCCCGAACATCATCCTCGGCTCGAACACCTAACTTTGGCCCGAACACCACTTCGGCCCGAACACCACTTCGGCCCGAACACCACTTCGGCCCGAACACCACTTCGGCCCGAACATCCCACTTCGGCCCGAACATCCCTCTTCGGCCTGGACTCTTCAATATCCAAGATTGTGTGACAAAAGGTGCTATACTAAAACATTCATAACTTTCAGCTCGGGTGTCCGTTTCACGCCCACGAGTAACCAAAATAGCTGGTTCGTTCGTCACTGCCAAGAACAAGATCGGCCCGAACTCTTCACTGTTCCCGGCCCGAACTTCATTTTCGCTCCGAACATCAACCTCGGCCCGAACTTCAACCTCGGCCCGAACTCCGACCTCGGCCCGAACTTCAACCTCGGCCCGAACATCATCCTCGACGCGAACACCGAACTTCGGCCCGAACACTACTTCGGCCCGAACATCCCACTTCGGCCCGAACACCACTTTGGCCCGAACATCCCTCTTCGGCCCGAACTCTTCAATATCCAAGATTGTGTGACAAAAGGTGCTATACTAAAACATTCATAACTTTCAGCTCGGGTGTCCGTTTCACACCCACGAGTAACCAAAATAGCTGGTACGTTCGTCACTGCCAAGAACAAGTTCGGCCCGAACTCTTCACTGTTCCCGGCCCGAACTTCATTTTCGGCCCGAACTTCAACCTCGGCCCGAACTTCAACCTCGGCCCGAACTTCAACCTCGGCCCGAACTCCGACCTCGGCCCGAACTTCAACCTCGGCCCGAACATCATCCTCGGCTCGAACACCGAACTTCGGCCCGAACACCACTTCTGCCCGAACACCACTTCGGCCCGAACATCCCACTTCGGCCCGAACACCACTTCGGCCCGAACATCCCTCTTCGGCCCGAACTCTTCAATATCCAAGATTGTGTGACAAAAGGTGCTATACTAAAATATTCATAACTTTCAGCTCGGGTGTCCGTTTCACGCCCACGAGTAACCAAAATAGCTGGTTCGTTCGTCACTACCAAGAACAAGTTCGGCCCGAACTCTTCACTGTTCCCGGCCTGAACTTCATTTTCGGCCCGAACTTCAACTTCGGCCCGAACTCCGACCTCGGCCCGAACTTCAACATCGGCCCGAACATCATCATCGGCCCGAACACCACTTCGGCCCGAACACCACTTCGGCCCGAACACCACTTCGGCCCGAACATCCCACTTCGGCCCGAACACCACTTCGGCCCGAACATCCCTCTTGGGCCCGAACTCTTCAATATCCAAGATTGTGTGACAAAAGGTGCTATACTAAAACATTCATAACTTTCAGCTCGGGTGTCCGTTTCACGCCCACGAGTAACCAAAATAGCTGGTTCGTTCGTCACTGCCAAGAACAAGATCGACCCGAACTCTTCACTGTTCCCGGCCCGAACTTCATTTTCGGCCCGAACTTCAACCTCGGCCCGAACTTCAACCTCGGCCCGAACTCCGACCTCAGCCCGAACTTCAACCTCGGCCCGAACATCATCCTCGGCCCGAACACCGAACTTCGGCCCGAACACCACTTCGGCCCGAACATCCCACTTCGGCCCGAACTCTTCAATATCCAAGATTGTGTGACAAAAGGTGCTATACTAAAACATTCATAACTTTCAGCCCGGGTGTCCGTTTCACGTCCACGAGTAACCAAAATAGCTGGTTCGTTCGTCACTGTCAAGAACAAGTTCGACCCGAACTCTTCACTGTTCCTGGCCCAAACTCCGACCTCGGCCCGAACTTCAACCTCGGCCCGAACATCATCCTCGGCCCGAACACCACTTCGGCCCGAATATCCCTCTTCGGCCCGAACACCACTTCGGCCCGAACATCCCTCTTCGGCCCAAACTCTTCAATATCCAAGATTGTGTGACAAAAGGTGTTATACTAAAACATTCATAACTTTCAGTTCGGGTGTCCATTTCACGCCCACGAGTAACCATAATAGCTGGTTCGTTCGTCACTGCCAAGAACAAGTTCGGCCCGAACTCTTCAATATCCAAGATTGTGTGACAAAAGGTGCTATACTAAAACATTCATAACTTTCAGCTCGGGTGTCCATTTCACGCCCACGAGTAACCAAAATAGATGGTTCGTTCGTCACTACCAAGAACAAGTTCGGCCCGAACTCTTCACTGTTCCCAGCCCGAACTTCATTTTCGGCCCTAACTTCAACCTCGGCCCGAACTTCAACCTCGGTCCGAACTTCAACCTCGGCCCGAACTACGACCTCGGCCCGAACATCAACCTCGGCCCGAACATCATCCTCGGCCCGAACATCGAACTTCAGCCCGAACACCACTTCGGCCCGAACACCACTTTGGCCCGAACATCCCTCTTCGGCCCGAACTCTTCAATATCCAAGATTGTGTGACAAAAGGTGATATACTAAAACATTCATAACTTTCAGCTCGGGTGTCCGTTTCACGCCCACGAGTAACCAAAATAGCTGGTTCGTTCGTCACTGCCATGAACAAGTTCGGCCCGAACTCTTCAATATCCAAGATTGTGTGACAAAAGGTGCTATACTAAAACATTCATAACTTTCAGCTCGGGTGTCCGTTTCACGCCCACGAGTAACCAAAATAGATGGTTCGTTCGTCACTACGAAGAACAAGTTCGGCCCGAACTCTTCACTGTTCCCAGCCCGAACTTCATTTTCGGCCCGAACTTCAACCTCGGCCCGAACTTCATTGTCGGCCCGAACTTCAACCTCGGCCCGAACTTCAACCTCGGCCCGAACTTCAACCTCGGCCCGAACTACGACCTCGGCCCGAACTTCAACCTCGGCCCGAACATCATCCTCGGCCCGAACACCGAACTTCGGCCCGAACACCACTTCGACTCGAACACCACTTCGGCTCGAACATCCCTCTTCGGCCCGAACTCTTCAATATCCAAGATTGTGTGACAAAAGGTGTTATACTAAAACATTCATAACTTTCAGCTCGGGTGTCCGTTTCACGCCCACGAGTAACCAAAATAGCTGGTTCGTTCGTCACTGCCAAGAACAAGTTCGGCCCGAACTCTTCACTGTTCCCGGCCCGAACTTCATTTTCGCTCCGAACTTCAACCTCGGCCCGAACTTCAACCTCGACCCGAATTCCGACCTCGTCCCGAACTTCAACCTCGGCCCGAACATCATCCTCGGCCCGAACACCGAACTTCGGCCCGAACACCACTTCGGCCCGAACATCCCACTTCGGCCCGAACACCACTTTGGCCCGAACATCCCTCTTCGGCCCGAACTCTTCAATATCAAAGATTGTGTGACAAAAGGTGCTATACTAAAACATTCATAACTTTCAGTTCGGGTGTCCGTTTCACGCCCACGAGTAACCAAAATAGCTGGTTCGTTCGTCACTGCCATGAACAAGTTCGGCCCGAACTCTTCAATATCCAAGATTGTGTGACAAAAGGTGCTATACTAAAACATTCATAACTTTCAGCTCGGGTGTCCGTTTCACGCCCACGAGTAACCAAAATAGATGGTTCGTTCGTCACTACGAAGAACAAGTTCGGCCCGAACTCTTCACTGTTCCCAGCCCGAACTTCATTTTCGGCCCGAACTTCAACCTCGGCCCGAACTTCATTGTCGGCCCGAACTTCAACCTCGGCCCGAACTTCAACCTCGGCCCGAACTTCAACCTCGGCCCGAACTACGACCTCGGCCCGAACTTCAACCTCGGCCCGAACATCATCCTCGGCCCGAACACCGAACTTCGGCCCGAACACCACTTCGACTCGAACACCACTTCGGCCCGAACATCCCTCTTCGGCCCGAACTCTTCAATATCCAAGATTGTGTGACAAAAGGTGTTATACTAAAACATTCATAACTTTCAGCTCGGGTGTCCGTTTCACGCCCACGAGTAACCAAAATAGCTGGTTCGTTCGTCACTGCCAAGAACAAGTTCGGCCCGAACTCTTCACTGTTCCCGGCCCGAACTTCATTTTCGCTCCGAACTTCAACCTCGTCCCGAACTTCAACCTCGACCCGAATTCCGACCTCGTCCCGAACTTCAACCTCGGCCCGAACATCATCCTCGGCCCGAACACCGAACTTCGGCCCGAACACCACTTCGGCCCGAACATCCCACTTCGGCCCGAACACCACTTCGGCCCGAACATCCCTCTTCGGCCCGAACTCTTCAATATCCAAGATTGTGTGACAAAAGGTGCTATACTAAAACATTCATAACTTTCAGCTCCGGTGTCCGTTTCACGCCCACGAGTAACCAAAATAGCTGGTTCGTTCGTCACTACCAAGAACAAGTTCGGCCCGAACTTTTCACTGTTCCCGGCCCGAACTTCATTTTCGGCCCGGACTTCAACCTCGGTCCGAACTTCAACCTCGGCCCGAACTCCGACCTCGGCCCGAACTCCGACCTCGGCCCGAACATCATCCTCGGCTCGAACACCGAACTTCGGCCCGAACACCACTTCGGCCCGAACACCACTTCGGCCCGAACACCACTTCGACCCGAACACCACTTCGGCCCGAACATCCCACTTCGGCCCGAACATCCCTCTTCGGCCTGGACTCTTCAATATCCAAGATTGTGTGACAAAAGGTGCTATACTAAAACATTCATAACTTTCAGCTCGGGTGTCCGTTTCACGCCCACGAGTAACCAAAATAGCTGGTTCGTTCGTCACTGCCAAGAACAAGATCGGCCCGAACTCTTCACTATTCCCGGCCCGAACTTCATTTTCGCTCCGAACATCAACCTCGGCCCGAACTTCAACCTCGGCCCGAACTCCGACCTCGGCCCGAACTTCAACCTCGGCCCGAACATCATCCTCGACGCGAACACCGAACTTCGGCCCGAACACCACTTCGGCCCGAACATCCCACTTCGGCCCGAACACCACTTTGGCCCGAACATCCCTCTTCGGCCCGAACTCTTCAATATCCAAGATTGTGTGACAAAAGGTGCTATACTAAAACATTCATAACTTTCAGCTCGGGTGTCCGTTTCACACCCACGAGTAACCAAAATAGCTGGTTCGTTCGTCACTGCCAAGAACAAGTTCGGCCCGAACTCTTCACTGTTCCCGGCCCGAACTTCATTTTCGGCCCGGACTTCAACCTCGGCCCGAACTTCAACCTCGGCCCGAACTCCGACCTCGGCCCGAACTTCAACCTCGGCCCGAATATCATCCTCGGCTCGAACACCGAACTTCGGCCCGAACACCACTTCTGCCCGAACACCACTTCGGCCCGAACATCCCACTTCGGCCCGAACACCACTTCGGCCCGAACATCCCTCTTCGGCCCGAACTCTTCAATATCCAAGATTGTGTGACAAAAGGTGCTATACTAAAATATTCATAACTTTCAGCTCGGGTGTCCGTTTCACGCCCACGAGTAACCAAAATAGCTGGTTCGTTCGTCACTACCAAGAACAAGTTCGGCCGGAACTCTTCACTGTTCCCGGCCTGAACTTCATTTTCGGCCCGAACTTCAACCTCGGCCCGAACTTCAACCTCGGCCCGAACTCCGACCTCAGCCCGAACTTCAACCTCGGCCCGAACATCATCCTCGGCCCGAACACCGAACTTCGGCCCGAACACCACTTCGGCCCGAACATCCCACTTCGGCCCGAACACCACTTCGGCCCGAACATCCCACTTCGGCCCGAACACCACTTCGGCCCGAACATCCCTTTTCGGCCCGAACTCTTCAATATCCAAGATTGTGTGACAAAAGGTGCTATACTAAAACATTCATAACTTTCAGCTCGGGTGTCCGTTTCACGCCCACGAGTAACCAAAATAGCTGGTTCGTTCGTCACTGCCAAGAACAAGTTCGGCCCGTACTCTTCACTGTTCCCGGCCCGAACTTCATTTTCGGCCCGAACTTCAACCTCGGCCCGAACTTCAACCTCGGCCCGAACTCCAACCTCAGCCCGAACTTCAACCTCGGCCCGAACATCATCCTCGGCCCGAACACCGAACTTCGGCCCGAACACCACTTCGGCCCGAACATCCCACTTCGGCCCGAACACCACTTCGGCCCGAACATCCCACTTCGGCCCGAACACCACTTTGGCCCGAACATCCCTCTTCGGCCCGAACTCTTCAATATCCAAGATTGTGTGACAAAAGGTGCTATACTAAAACATTCATAACTTTCAGCTCGGGTGTCCGTTTCACACCCACGAGTAACCAAAATAGCGGGTTCGTTCGTCACTGCCAAGAACAAGTTCGGCCCGAACTCTTCACTGTTCCCGGCCCGAACTTCATTTTCGGCCCGAACTTCAACCTCGGCCCGAACTTCAACCTCGGCCCGAACTTCAACCTCGGCCCGAACTTCGACCTCGGCCCGAACTTCAACCTCGGCCCGAACATCATCCTCGGCTCGAACACCGAACTTCGGCCCGAACACCACTTCTGCCCGAACACCACTTCGGCCCGAACATCCCACTTCGGCCCGAACACCACTTCGGCCCGAACATCCCTCTTCGGCCCGAACTCTTCAATATCCAAGATTGTGTGACAAAAGGTGCTATACTAAAATATTCATAACTTTCAGCTCGGGTGTCCGTTTCACGCCCACGAGTAACCAAAATAGCTGGTTCGTTCGTCACTACCAAGAACAAGTTCGGCCCGAACTCTTCACTGTTCCCGGCCTGAACTTCATTTTCGGCCCGAACTTCAACCTCGGCCCGAACTCCGACCTCGGCCCGAACTTCAACATCGGCCCGAACATCATCCTCGGCCCGAACACCATTTCGGCCCGAACACCACTTCGGCCCGAACATCCCACTTCGGCCCGAACACCACTTCGGCCCGAACATCCCTCTTCGGCCCGAACTCTTCAATATCCAAGATTGTGTGACAAAAGGTGCTATACTAAAACATTCATAACTTTCAGCTCGGGTGTCCGTTTCACGCCCACGAGTAACCAAAATAGCTGGTTCGTTCGTCACTGCAAAGAACAAGATCGACCCGAACTCTTCACTGTTCCCGGCCCGAACTCATTTTCGGCCCGAACTGCAACCTCGGCCCGAACTTCAACCTCGGCCCGAACTCCGACCTCAGCCCGAACTTCAACCTCGGCCCGAACATCATCCTCGGCCCGAACACCGAACTTCGGCCCGAACACCACTTCGGCCCGAACATCCCACTTCGGCCCGAACACCACTTCGGCCCGAACATCCCTTTTCGGCCCGAACTCTTCAATATCCAAGATTGTGTGACAAAAGGTGCTATACTAAAACATTCATAACTTTCAGCTCGGGTGTCCGTTTCACGCCCACGAGTAACCAAAATAGCTGGTTCGTTCGTCACTGCCAAGAACAAGATCGGCCCGAACTCTTCACTATTCCCGGCCCGAACTTCATTTTCGCTCCGAACATCAACCTCGGCCCGAACTTCAACCTCGGCCCGAACTCCGACCTCGGCCCGAACTTCAACCTCGGCCCGAACATCATCCTCGGCTCGAACACCGAACTTCGGCCCGAACACCACTTCTGCCCGAACACCACTTCGGCCCGAACATCCCACTTCGGCCCGAACACCACTTCGGCCCGAACATCCCTCTTCGGCCCGAACTCTTCAATATCCAAGATTGTGTGACAAAAGGTGCTATACTAAAATATTCATAACTTTCAGCTCGGGTGTCCGTTTCACGCCCACGAGTAACCAAAATAGCTGGTTCGTTCGTCACTACCAAGAACAAGTTCGGCCCGAACTCTTCACTGTTCCCGGCCTGAACTTCATTTTCGGCCCGAACTTCAACCTCGGCCCGAACTTCAACCTCGGCCCGAACTCCGACCTCAGCCCGAACTTCAACCTCGGCCCGAACATCATCCTCGGCCCGAACACCGAACTTCGGCCCGAACACCACTTCGGCCCGAACATCCCACTTCGGCCCGAACACCACTTCGGCCCGAACATCCCACTTCGGCCCGAACACCACTTCGGCCCGAACATCCCTTTTCGGCCCGAACTCTTCAATATCCAAGATTGTGTGACAAAAGGTGCTATACTAAAACATTCATAACTTTCAGCTCGGGTGTCCGTTTCACGCCCACGAGTAACCAAAATAGTTGGTTCGTTCGTCACTGCCAAGAACAAGTTCGGCCCGAACTCTTCACTGTTCCCGGCCCGAACTTCATTTTCGGCCCGAACTTCAACCTCGGCCCGAACTTCAACCTCGGCCCGAACTCCGACCTCAGCCCGAACTTCAACCTCGGCCCGAACATCATCCTCGGCCCGAACACCGAACTTCGGCCCGAACACCACTTCGGCCCGAACATCCCACTTCGGCCCGAACACCACTTCGGCCCGAACATCCCACTTCGGCCCGAACACCACTTCGGCCCGAACATCCCTTTTCGGCCCGAACTCTTCAATATCCAAGATTGTGTGACAAAAGGTGCTATACTAAAACATTCATAACTTTCAGCTCGGGTGTCCGTTTCACGCCCACGAGTAACCAAAATAGCTGGTTCGTTCGTCACTGCCAAGAACAAGTTCGGCCCGAACTCTTCACTGTTCCCGGCCCGAACTTCATTTTCGGCCCGGACTTCAACCTCGGCCCGAACTTCAACCTCGGCCCGAACTCCGACCTCGGCCCGAACTTCAACCTCGGCCCGAACATCATCCTCGGCTCGAACACCGAACTTCGGCCCGAACACCACTTCGGCCCGAACATCCCACTTCGGCCCGAACACCACTTCGGCCCGAACATCCCTCTTCGGCCCGAACTCTTCAATATCCAAGATTGTGTGACAAAAGGTGCTATACTAAAACATTCATAACTTTCAGCTCGGGTGTCCGTTTCACGCCCACGAGTAACCAAAATAGCTGGTTCGTTCGTCACTGCCAAGAACAAGATCGGCCCGAACTCTTCACTGTTCCCGGCCCGAACTTCATTTTCGCTCCGAACATCAACCTCGGCCCGAACTTCAACCTCGGCCCGAACTCCGACATCGGCCCGAACTTCAACCTCGGCCCGAACATCATCCTCGGCTCGAACACCTAACTTCGGCCCGAACACCACTTCGGCCCGAACACCACTTCGGCCCGAACACCACTTCGGCCCGAACATCCCACTTCGGCCCGAACATCCCTCTTCGGCCTGGACTCTTCAATATCCAAGATTGTGTGACAAAAGGTGCTATACTAAAACATTCATAACTTTCAGCTCGGGTGTCCGTTTCACGCCCACGAGTAACCAAAATAGCTGGTTCGTTCGTCACTGCCAAGAACAAGATCGGCCCGAACTCTTCACTGTTCTCGGCCCGAACTTCATTTTCGCTCCGAACATCAACCTCGGCCCGAACTTCAACCTCGGCCCGAACTCCGACCTCGGCCCGAACTTCAACCTCGGCCCGAACATCATCCTCGACGCGAACACCGAACTTCGGCCCGAACACTACTTCGGCCCGAACATCCCACTTCGGCCCGAACACCACTTTGGCCCGAACATCCCTCTTCGGCCCGAACTCTTCAATATCCAAGATTGTGTGACAAAAGGTGCTATACTAAAACATTCATAACTTTCAGCTCGGGTGTCCGTTTCACACCCACGAGTAACCAAAATAGCTGGTACGTTCGTCACTGCCAAGAACAAGTTCGGCCCGAACTCTTCACTGTTCCCGGCCCGAACTTCATTTTCGGCCCGAACTTCAACCTCGGCCCGAACTTCAACCTCGGCCCGAACTTCAACCTCGGCCCGAACTCCGACCTCGGCCCGAACTTCAACCTCGGCCCGAACATCATCCTCGGCTCGAACACCGAACTTCGGCCCGAACACCACTTCTGCCCGAACACCACTTCGGCCCGAACATCCCACTTCGGCCCGAACACCACTTCGGCCCGAACATCCCTCTTCGGCCCGAACTCTTCAATATCCAAGATTGTGTGACAAAAGGTGCTATACTAAAATATTCATAACTTTCAGCTCGGGTGTCCGTTTCACGCCCACGAGTAACCAAAATAGCTGGTTCGTTCGTCACTACCAAGAACAAGTTCGGCCCGAACTCTTCACTGTTCCCGGCCTGAACTTCATTTTCGGCCCGAACTTCAACTTCGGCCCGAACTCTGACCTCGGCCCGAACTTCAACATCGGCCCGAACATCATCCTCGGCCCGAACACCACTTCGGCCCGAACACCACTTCGGCCCGAACACCACTTCGGCCCGAACATCCCACTTCGGCCCGAACACCACTTCGGCCCGAACATCCCTCTTGGGCCCGAACTCTTCAATATCCAAGATTGTGTGACAAAAGATGCTATACTAAAACATTCATAACTTTCAGCTCGGGTGTCCGTTTCACGCCCACGAGTAACCAAAATAGCTGGTTCGTTCGTCACTGCCAAGAACAAGATCGACCCGAACTCTTCACTGTTCCCGGCCCGAACTTCATTTTCGGCCCGAACTTCAACCTCGGCCCGAACTTCAACCTCGGCCCGAACTCCGACCTCAGCCCGAACTTCAACCTCGGCCCGAACATCATCCTCGGCCCGAACACCGAACTTCGGCCCGAACACCACTTCGGCCCGAACATCCCACTTCGGCCCGAACACCACTTCGGCCCGAACATCCCACTTCGGCCCGAACACCACTTCGGCCCGAACATCCCTTTTCGGCCCGAACTCTTCAATATCCAAGATTGTGTGACAAAAGGTGCTATACTAAAACATTCATAACTTTCAGCTCGGGTGTCCGTTTCACGCCCACGAGTAACCAAAATAGCTGGTTCGTTCGTCACTGCCAAGAGCAAGTTCGGCCCGAACTCTTCACTGTTCCCGGCCCGAACTTCATATTCGGCCCGGACTTCAACCTCGGCTCGAACTTCAACCTCGGCCCGAAATCCGACCTCGGCCCGAACTTCAACCTCGGCCCGAACATCATCCTCGGCTCGAACACCGAACTTCGGCCCGAACACCACTTCGGCCCGAACATCCCACTTCGGCCCGAACACCACTTCGGCCCGAACATCCCTCTTCGGCCCGAACTCTTCAATATCCAAGATTGTGTGACAAAAGGTGCTATACTAAAACATTCATAACTTTCAGCTCGGGTGTCCGTTTCACGCCCACGAGTAACCAAAATAGCTGGTTCGTTCGTCACTGCCAAGAACAAGATCGGCCCGAACTCTTCACTGTTCCCGGCCCGAACTTCATTTTCGCTCCGAACATCAACCTCGGCCCGAACTTCAACCTCGGCCCGAACTCCGACCTCAGCCCGAACTTCAACCTCGGCCCGAACATCATCCTCGGCTCGAACACCGAACTTCGGCCCGAACACCACTTCGTCCCGAACACCACTTCGGCCCGAACACCACTTCGGCCCGAACACCACTTCGGCCCGAACATCCCACTTCGGCCCGAACATCCCTCTTCGGCCTGGACTCTTCAATATCCAAGATTGTGTGACAAAAGGTGCTATACTAAAACATTCATAACTTTCAGCTCGGGTGTCCGTTTCACGCCCACGAGTAACCAAAATAGCTGGTTCGTTCGTCACTGCCAAGAACAAGATCGGCCCGAACTCTTCACTGTTCCCGGCCCGAACTTCATTTTCGCTCCGAACATCAACCTCGGCCCGAACTTCAACCTCGGCCCGAACTCCGACCTCGGCCCGAACTTCAACCTCGGCCCGAACATCATCTTCGACGCGAACACCGGACATCGGCCCGAACACCACTTCGGCCCGAACACCACTTCGACCCAAACATCCCACTTCGGCCCGAACACCACTTTGGCCCGAACATCCCTCTTCGGCCCGAACTCTTCAATATCCAAGATTGTGTGACAAAAGGTGCTATACTAAAACATTCATAACTTTCAGCTCGGGTGTCCGTTTCACACCCACGAGTAACCAAAATAGCTGGTTCGTTCGTCACTGCCAAGAACGAGTTCGGCCCGAACTCTTCACTGTTCCTGGCCCGAACTTCATTTTCGGCCCGGACTTCAACCTCGGCCCGAACTTCAACCTCGGCCCGAACTCCGACCTCGGCCCGAACTTCAACCTCGGCCCGAACATCATCCTCGGCTCGAACACCGAACTTCGGCCCGAACACCACTTCTGCCCGAACACCACTTCGGCCCGAACATCCCACTTCGGCCCGAACACCACTTCGGCCCGAACATCCCTCTTCGGCCCGAACTCTTCAATATCCAAGATTGTGTGACAAAAGGTGCTATACTAAAATATTCATAACTTTCAGCTCGGGTGTCCGTTTCACGCCCACGAGTAACCAAAATAGCTGGTTCGTTCGTCACTACCAAGAAAAAGTTCGGCCCGAACTCTTCACTGTTCCCGGCCTGAACTTCATTTTCGGTCCGAACTTCAACCTCGGCCCGAACTCCGACCTCGGCCCGAACTTCAACATCGGCCCGAACATCATCCTCGGCCCGAACACCACTTCGGCCCGAACACCACTTCGGCCCGAACACCACTTCGGCCCGAACATCCCTCTTGGGCCCGAACTCTTCAATATCCAAGATTTTGTGACAAAAGGTGCTATACTAAAACATTCATAACTTTCAGCTCGGGTGTCCGTTTCACGCCCACGAGTAACCAAAATAGCTGGTTCGTTCGTCACTGCCAAGAACAAGTTCGGCCCGTACTCTTCACTGTTCCCGGCCCGAACTTCATTTTCGGCCCGAACTTCAACCTCGGCCCGAACTTCAACCTCGGCCCGAACTCCGACCTCAGCCCGAACTTCAACCTCGGCCCGAACATCATCCTCGGCCCGAACACCGAACTTCGGCCCGAACACCACTTCGGCCCGAACATCCCACTTCGGCCCGAACACCACTTCGGCCCGAACATCCCACTTCGGCCTGAACACCACTTCGGCCCGAACATCCCTTTTCGGCCCGAACTCTTCAATATCCAAGATTGTGTGACAAAAGGTGCTATACTAAAACATTCATAACTTTCAGCTCGGGTGTCCGTTTCACGCCCACGAGTAACCAAAATAGCTGGTTCGTTCGTCACTGCCAAGAACAAGTTCGGCCCGAACTCTTCACTGTTCCCGGCCCGAACTTCATTTTCGGCCCGGACTTCAACCTCGGCCCGAACTTCAACCTCGGCCCGAACTCCGACCTCGGCCCGAACTTCAACCTCGGCCCGAACATCATCCTCGGCTCGAACACCGAACTTCGGCCCGAACACCACTTCGGCCCGAACATCCCACTTCGGCCCGAACACCACTTCGGCCCGAACATCCCTCTTCGGCCCGAACTCTTCAATATCCAAGATTGTGTGACAAAAGGCGCTATACTAAAACATTCATAACTTTCAGCTCGGGTGTCCGTTTCACGCCCACGAGTAACCAAAATAGCTGGTTCGTTCGTCACTGCCAAGAACAAGATCGGCCCGAACTCTTCACTGTTCCTGGCCCGAACTTCATTTTCGCTCCGAACATCAACCTCGGCCCGAACTTCAACCTCGGCCCGAACTCCGACATCGGCCCGAACTTCAACCTCGGCCCGAACATCATCCTCGGCTCGAACACCTAACTTCGGCCCGAACACCACTTCGGCCCGAACACCACTTCGGCCCGAACACCACTTCGGCCCGAACATCCCACTTCGGCCCGAACATCCCTCTTCGGCCTGGACTCTTCAATATCCAAGATTGTGTGACAAAAGGTGCTATACTAAAACATTCATAACTTTCAGCTCGGGTGTCCGTTTCACACCCACGAGTAACCAAAATAGCGGGTTCGTTCGTCACTGCCAAGAACAAGTTCGGCCCGAACTCTTCACTGTTCCCGGCCCGAACTTCATTTTCGGCCCGAACTTCAACCTCGGCCCGAACTTCAACCTCGGCCCGAACTCCGACCTCGGCCCGAACTTCAACCTCGGCCCGAACATCATCCTCGGCTCGAACACCGAACTTCGGCCCGAACACCACTTCTGCCCGAACACCACTTCGGCCCGAACATCCCACTTCGGCCCGAACACCACTTCGGCCCGAACATCCCTCTTCGGCCCGAACTCTTCAATATCCAAGATTGTGTGACAAAAGGTGCTATACTAAAATATTCATAACTTTCAGCTCGGGTGTCCGTTTCACGCCCACGAGTAACCAAAATAGCTGGTTCGTTCGTCACTACCAAGAACAAGTTCGGCCCGAACTCTTCACTGTTCCCGGCCTGAACTTCATTTTCGGCCCGAACTTCAACCTCGGCCCGAACTCCGACCTCGGCCCGAACTTCAACATCGGCCCGAACATCATCCTCGGCCCGAACACCACTTCGGCCCGAACACCACTTCGGCCCGAACATCCCACTTCGGCCCGAACACCACTTCGGCCCGAACATCCCTCTTGGGCCCGAACTCTTCAATATCCAAGATTGTGTGACAAAAGGTGCTATACTAAAACATTCATAACTTTCAGCTCGGGTGTCCGTTTCACGCCCACGAGTAACCAAAATAGCTGGTTCGTTCGTCACTGCAAAGAACAAATCGACCCGAACTCTTCACTGTTCCCGGCCCGAACTTCATTTTCGGCCCGAACTTCAACCTCGGCCCGAACTTCAACCTCGGCCCGAACTCCGACCTCAGCCCGAACTTCAACCTCGGCCCGAACATCATCCTCGGCCCGAACACCGAACTTCGGCCCGAACACCACTTCGGCCCGAACATCCCACTTCGGCCCGAACACCACTTCGGCCCGAACATCCCTTTTCGGCCCGAACTCTTCAATATCCAAGATTGTGTGACAAAAGGTGATATACTAAAACATTCATAACTTTCAGCTCGGGTGTCCGTTTCACGCCCACGAGTAACCAAAATAGCTGGTTCGTTCGTCACTGCCAAGAACAAGATCGGCCCGAACTCTTCACTATTCCCGGCCCGAACTTCATTTTCGCTCCGAACATCAACCTCGGCCCGAACTTCAACCTCGGCCCGAACTCCGACCTCGGCCCGAACTTCAACCTCGGCCCGAACTTCAACCTCGGCCCGAACATCATCCTCGACGCGAACACCGAACTTCGGCCCGAACACCACTTCGGCCCGAACATCCCACTTCGGCCCGAACACCACTTTGGCCCGAACATCCCTCTTCGGCCCGAACTCTTCAATATCCAAGATTGTGTGACAAAAGGTGCTATACTAAAACATTCATAACTTTCAGCTCGGGTGTCCGTTTCACACCCACGAGTAACCAAAATAGCTGGTTCGTTCGTCACTGCCAAGAACAAGTTCGGCCCGAACTCTTCACTGTTCCCGGCCCCAACTTCATTTTCGGCCCGGACTTCAACCTCGGCCCGAACTCCGACCTCGGCCCGAACTTCAACCTCGGCCCGAACATCATCCTCGGCTCGAACACCGAACTTCGGCCCGAACACCACTTCTGCCCGAACACCACTTCGGCCCGAACATCCCACTTCGGCCCGAACACCACTTCGGCCCGAACATCCCTCTTCGGCCCGAACTCTTCAATATCCAAGATTGTGTGACAAAAGGTGCTATACTAAAATATTCATAACTTTCAGCTCGGGTGTCCGTTTCACGCCCACGAGTAACCAAAATAGCTGGTTCGTTCGTCACTACCAAGAACAAGTTCGGCCCGAACTCTTCACTGTTCCCGGCCTGAACTTCATTTTCGGCCCGAACTTCAACCTCGGCCCGAACTTCAACCTCGGCCCGAACTCCGACCTCAGCCCGAACTTCAACCTCGGCCCGAACATCATCCTCGGCCCGAACACCGAACTTCGGCCCGAACACCACTTCGGCCCGAACATCCCACTTCGGCCCGAACACCACTTCGACCCGAACATCCCACTTCGGCCCGAACACCACTTCGGCCCGAACATCCCTTTTCGGCCCGAACTCTTCAATATCCAAGATTGTGTGACAAAAGGAGCTATACTAAAACATTCATAACTTTCAGCTCGGGTGTCCGTTTCACGCCCACGAGTAACCAAAATAGCTGGTTCGTTCGTCACTGCCAAGAACAAGTTCGGCCCGAACTCTTCACTGTTCCCGGCCCGAACTTCATTTTCGGCCCGAACTTCAACCTCGGCCCGAACTTCAACCTCGGCCCGAACTCCGACCTCAGCCCGAACTTCAACCTCGGCCCGAACATCATCCTCGGCCCGAACACCGAACTTCGGCCCGAACACCACTTCGGCCCGAACATCCCACTTCGGCCCGAACACCACTTCGGCCCGAACATCCCACTTCGGCCCGAACACCACTTCGGCCCGAACATCCCTTTTCGGCCCGAACTCTTCAATATCCAAGATTGTGTGACAAAAGGTTCTATACTAAAACATTCATAACTTTCAGCTCGGGTGTCCGTTTCACGCCCACGAGTAACCAAAATAGCTGGTTCGTTCGTCACTGCCAAGAACAAGTTCGGCCCGAACTCTTCACTGTTCCCGGCCCGAACTTCATTTTCGGCCCGGACTTCAACCTCGGCCCGAACTTCAACCTCGGCCCGAACTCCGACCTCGGCCCGAACTTCAACCTCGGCCCGAACATCATCCTCGGCTCGAACACCGAACTTCGGCCCGAACACCACTTCGGCCCGAACATCCCACTTCGGCCCGAACACCACTTCGGCCCGAACATCCCTCTTCGGCCCGAACTCTTCAATATCCAAGATTGTGTGACAAAAGGTGCTATACTAAAACATTCATAACTTTCAGCTCGGGTGTCCGTTTCACGCCCACGAGTAACCAAAATAGCTGGTTCGTTCGTCACTGCCAAGAACAAGATCGGCCCGAACTCTTCACTGTTCCCGGCCCGAACTTCATTTTCGCTCCGAACATCAACCTCGGCCCGAACTTCAACCTCGGCCCGAACTCCGACATCGGCCCGAACTTCAACCTCGGCCCGAACATCATCCTCGGCTCGAACACCTAACTTCGGCCCGAACACCACTTCGGCCCGAACACCACTTCGGCCCGAAAACCACTTCGGCCCGAACATCCCACTTCGGCCCGAACATCCCTCTTCGGCCTGGACTCTTCAATATCCAAGATTGTGTGACAAAAGGTGCTATACTAAAACATTCATAACTTTCAGCTCGGGTGTCCGTTTCACGCCCACGAGTAACCAAAATAGCTGGTTCGTTCGTCACTGCCAAGAACAAGATCGGCCCGAAATCTTCACTGTTCCCGGCCCGAACTTCATTTTCGCTCCGAACATCAACCTCGGCCCGAACTTCAACCTCGGCCCGAACTCCGACCTCGGCCCGAACTTCAACCTCGGCCCGAACATCATCCTCGACGCGAACACCGAACTTCGGCCCGAACACTACTTCGGCCCGAACATCCCACTTCGGCCCGAACACCACTTTGGATCGAACATCCCTCTTCGGCCCGAACTCTTCAATATCCAAGATTGTGTGACAAAAGGTGCCATACTAAAACATTCATAACTTTCAGCTCGGGTGTCCGTTTCACACCCACGAGTAACCAAAATAGCTGGTACGTTCGTCACTGCCAAGAACAAGTTCGGCCCGAACTCTTCACTGTTACCGGCCCGAACTTCATTTTCGGCCCGAACTTCAACCTCGGCCCGAACTTCAACCTCGGCCCGAACTTCAACCTCGGCCCGAACTCCGACCTCGGCCCGAACTTCAACCTCGGCCCGAACATCATCCTCGGCTCGAACACCGAACTTCGGCCCGAACACCACTTCTGCCCGAACACCACTTCGGCCCGAACATCCCACTTCGGCCCGAACACCACTTCGGCCCGAACATCCCTCTTCGGCCCGAACTCTTCAATATCCAAGATTGTGTGACAAAAGGTGCTATACTAAAATATTCATAACTTTCAGCTCGGGTGTCCGTTTCACGCCCACGAGTAACCAAAATAGCTGGTTCGTTCGTCACTACCAAGAACAAGTTCGGCCCGAACTCTTCACTGTTCCCGGCCTGAACTTCATTTTCGGCCCGAACTTCAACCTCGGCCCGAACTCCGACCTCGGCCCGAACTTCGACATCGGCCCGAACATCATCCTCGGCCCGAACACCACTTCGGCCCGAACACCACTTCGGCCCGAACATCCCACTTCGGCCCGAACACCACTTCGGCCCGAACATCCCTCTTGGGCCCGAACTCTTCAATATCCAAGATTGTGTGACAAAAGGTGCTATACTAAAACATTCATAACTTTCAGCTCGGGTGTCCGTTTCACGCCCACGAGTAACCAAAATAGCTGGTTCGTTCGTCACTGCCAAGAACAAGATCGACCCGAACTCTTCACTGTTCCCGGCCCGAACTTCATTTTCGGCCCGAACTTCAACCTCGGCCCGAACTTCAACCTCGGCCCGAACTCCGACCTCAGCCCGAACTTCAACCTCGGCCCGAACATCATCCTCGGCCCGAACACCGAACTTCGGCCCGAACACCACTTCGGCCCGAACATCCCACTTCGGCCCGAACACCACTTCGGCCCGAACATCCCACTTCGGCCCGAACACCACTTCGGCCCGAACATCCCTTTTCGGCCCGAACTCTTCAATATCCAAGATTGTGTGACGAAAGGTGCTATACTAAAACATTCATTACTTTCAGCTCGGGTGTCCGTTTCACGCCCACGAGTAACCTAAATAGCTGGTTCGTTCGTCACTGCAAAGAACAAGTTCGGCCCGAACTCTTCACTGTTCCCGGCCCGAACTTCATATTCGGCCCGGACTTCAACCTCGGCCCGAACTTCAACCTCGGCCCGAAATCCGACCTCGGCCCGAACTTCAACCTCGGCCCGAACATCATCCTCGGCTCGAACACCGAACTTCGGCCCGAACACCACTTCGGCCCGAACATCCCACTTCGGCCCGAACACCACTTCGGGCCGAACACCACTTCGGCCCGAACATCCCTCTTCGGCCCGAACTCTTCAATATCCAAGATTGTGTGACAAAAGGTGCTATACTAAAACATTCATAACTTTCAGCTCGGGTGTCCGTTTCACGCCCACGAGTAACCAAAATAGCTGGTTCGTTCGTCACTGCCAAGAACAAGATCGGCCCGAACTCTTCATTGTTCCCGGCCCGAACTTCATTTTCGCTCCGAACATCAACCTCGGCCCGAACTTCAACCTCGGCCCGAACTCCGACCTCGGCCCGAACTTCAACCTCGGCCCGAACATCATCCTCGGCTCGAACACCGAACTTCGGCCCGAACACCACTTCGGCCCGAACACCACTTCGGCCCGAACATCCCACTTCGGCCCGAACATCCCTCTTCGGCCTGGACTCTTCAATATCCAAGATTGTGTGACAAAAGGTGCTATACTAAAACATTCATAACTTTCAGCTCGGGTGTCCGTTTCACGCCCACGAGTAACCAAAATAGCTGGTTCGTTCGTCACTGCCAAGAACAAGATCGGCCCGAACTCTTCACTGTTCCCGGCCCGAACTTCATTTTCGCTCCGAACATCAACCTCGGCCCGAACTTCAACCTCGGCCCGAACTCCGACCTCGGCCCGAACTTCAACCTCGGCCCGAACATCATCCTCGACGCGAACACCGGACTTCGGCCCGAACACCACTTCGGCCCGAACACCACTTCGACCCGAACATCCCACTTCGGCCCGAACACCACTTTGGCCCGAACATCCCTCTTCGGCCCGAACTCTTCAATATCCAAGATTGTGTGACAAAAGGTGCTATACTAAAACATTCATAACTTTCAGCTCGGGTGTCCGTTTCACACCCACGAGTAACCAAAATAGCTGGTTCGTTCGTCACTGCCAAGAACGAGTTCGGCCCGAACTCTTCACTGTTCCTGGCCCGAACTTCATTTTCGGCCCGGACTTCAACCTCGGCCCGAACTTCAACCTCGGCCCGAACTCCGACCTCGGCCCGAACTTCAACCTCGGCCCGAACATCATCCTCGGCTCGAACACCGAACTTCGGCCCGAACACCACTTCTGCCCGAACACCACTTCGGCCCGAACATCCCACTTCGGCCCGAACACCACTTCGGCCCGAACATCCCTCTTGGGCCCGAACTCTTCAATATCCAAGATTGTGTGACAAAAAGTGCTATACTAAAACATTCATAACTTTCAGCTCGGGTGTCCGTTTCACGCCCACGAGAAACCAAAATAGCTGGTTCGTTCGTCACTGCCAAGAACAAGATCGGCCCGAACTCTTCACTGTTCCCGGCCCGAACTTCATTTTCGGCCCGAACTTCAACCTCGGCCCGAACTTCAACCTCGGCCCGAACTCCGACCTCAACCCGAACTTCAACCTCGGCCCGAACATCATCCTCGGCCCGAACACCGAACTTCGGCCCGAACACCACTTCGGCCCGAACACCACTTCGGCCCGAACATCCCACTTCGGCCCGAACATCCCTCTTCGGCCCAAACTCTTCAATATCCAAGATTGTGTAACAAAAGGTGTTATACTAAAACATTCATAACTTTCAGTTCGGGTGTCCATTTCACGCCCACGAGTAACCATAATAGCTGGTTCGTTCGTCACTGCCAAGAACAAGTTCGGCCCGAACTCTTCAATATCCAAGATTGTGTGACAAAAGGTGCTATACTAAAACATTCATAACTTTCAGCTCGGGTGTCCGTTTCACGCCCACGAGTAACCAAAATAGATGGTTCGTTCGTCACTACCAAGAACAAGTTCGGCCCGAACTCTTCACTGTTCCCAGCCCGAACTTCATTTTCGGCCCTAACTTCAACCTCGGCCCGAACTTCAACCTCGGCCCGAACTTCAACCTCGGCCCGAACTACGACCTCGGCCCGAACATCAACCTCGGCCCGAACATCATCCTCGGCCCGAATATCGAACTTCGGCCCGAACACCACTTCGGCCCGAACACCACTTTGGCCCGAACATCCCTCTGCGGCCCGAACTCTTCAATATCCAAGATTGTGTGACAAAAGGTGATATACTAAAACATTCATAACATTCAGCTCGGGTGTCCGTTTCACGCCCACGAGTAACCAAAATAGCTGGTTCATTCGTCACTGCCAAGAACAAGTTCGGCCCGAACTTTTCACTGTTCCCGGCCCGAACTCCGACCTCGACCCGAACTTCAACCTCGGCCCGAACATCATCCTCGGCCCGAACACCGAACTTCGGCCCGAACATCACTTTGGCCCGAACATCCCACTTCGGCCCGAACACCACTTTGGCCCGAACATCCCTCTTCGGCCCGAACATCCCTCTTCGGCCCGAACTCTTCAATATCCAAGATTGTGTGACAAAAGGTGCTATACTAAAACATTCATAACTTTCAGTTCGGGTGTCCGTTTCACGCCCACGAGTAACCGAAATAGCTGGTTCGTTCGTCACTGCCATGAACAAGTTCGGCCCGAACTCTTCAATATCCAAGATTGTGTGACAAAAGGTGCTATACTAAAACATTCATAACTTTCAGCTCGGGTGTCCGTTTCACGCCCACGAGTAACCAAAATAGATGGTTCGTTCGTCACTACCAAGAACAAGTTCGGCCCGAACTCTTCACTGTTCCCAGCCCGAACTTCATTTTCGGTCCGAACTTCAACCTCGGCCCGAACTTCATTTTCGGCCCGAACTTCAACCTCGGCCCGAACTTCAACCTCGGCCCGAACTTCAACCTCGGCCCGAACTACGACCTCGGCCCGAACTTCAACCTCGGCCCGAACATCATCCTCGGCCCGAACACCGAACTTCGGCCCGAACACCACTTCGACTCGAACACCACTTCAGCCCGAACATCCCTCTTCGGCCCGAACTCTTCAATATCCAAGATTGTGTGACAAAAGGTGTTATACTAAAACATTCATAACTTTCAGCTCGGGTGTCCGTTTCACGCCCACGAGTAACCAAAATAGCTGGTTCGTTCGTCACTGCCAAGAACAAGTTCGGCCCGAACTCTTCACTGTTCCCGGCCCGAACTTCATTTTCGCTCCGAACTTCAACCTCGGCCCGAACTTCAACCTCGGCCCGAATTCCGACCTCGGCCCAAACTTCAACCTCGGCCCGAACATCATCCTCGGCCCGAACACCGAACTTCGGCCCGAACAACACTTCGGCCCGAACACCACTTCGGCCCGAACATCCCACTTCGGCCCGAACACCACTTCGGCCCGAACACCACTTCGGCCCGAACTCTTCAATATCCAAGATTGTGTGACAAAAGGTGTTATACTAAAACATTCATAACTTTCAGCTCGGGTGTCCGTTTCACACCCACGAGTAACCAAAATAGCTTGTTCGTTCGTCACTGCCAAGAACAAGTTCGGCCCGAACTCTTCACTGTTCCCGGCCCGAACTTCATTTTCGGCCCGGACTTCAACCTTGGCCCGAACTTCAACCTCGGCCCGAACTCCGAACTCGGCCCGAACTTCAACCTCGGCCCGAACATCATCCTCGGCTCGAACACCGAACTTCGGCCCGAACACCACTTCTGCCCGAACACCACTTCGGCCCGAACATCCCACTTCGGCCCGAACACCACTTCGGCCCGAACATCCCTCTTCGGCCCGAACTCTTCAATATCCAAGATTGTGTGACAAAAGGTGCTATACTAAAATATTCATAACTTTCAGCTCGGGAGTCCGTTTCACGCCCACGAGTAACCAAAATAGCTGGTTCGTTCGTCACTACCAAGAACAAGTTCGGCCCGAACTCTTCACTGTTCCCGGCCTGAACTTCATTTTCGGCCCGAACTTCAACCTCGGCCCGAACTCCGACCTCGGCCCGAACTTCAACATCGGCCCGAACATCATCCTCGGCCCGAACACCACTTCGGCCCGAACACCACCTCGGCCCGAACATCCCACTTCGGCCCGAACACCGCTTCGGCCCGAACATCCCTCTTGGGCCCGAACTCTTCAATATCCAAGATTGTGTGACAAAAGGTGCTATACTAAAACATTCATAACTTTCAGCTCGAGTGTCCGTTTCACGCCCACGAGTAACCAAAATAGCTGGTTCGTTCGTCACTGCCAAGAACAAGATCGGCCCGAACTCTTCACTGTTCCCGGCCCGAACTTAATTTTCGGCCCGAACTTCAACCTCGGCCCGAACTTCAACCTCGGCCCGAACTCCGACCTCAGCCCGAACTTCAACCTCGGCCCGAACATCATCCTCGGCCCGAACACCACTTCGGCCCGAACATCCCACTTCGGCCCGAACACCACTTCGGCCCGAACATCCCACTTCGGACCGAACACCACTTCGGCCCGAACATCCCTCTTCGGCCCGAACTCTTCAATATCCAAGATTGTGTGACAAAAGGTGCTATACTAAAACATTCATAACTTTCAGCTCGGGTGTCCGTTTCACGCCCACGAGTAACCAAAATAGCTGGTTCGTTCGTCACTGCCAAGAACAAGTTCGGCCCGAACTCTTCACTGTTCCCGGCCCGAACTTCATTTTCGGCACGGACTTCAACCTCGGCCCGAACTTCAACCTCGGCCCGAACTCCGACCTCGGCCCGAACTTCAACCTCGGCCCGAACATCATCCTCGGCCCGAACACCACTTCGGCCCGAACACCACTTCGGCCCGAACATCCCACTTCGGCCCGAACACCACTTCGGCCCGAACATCCCTCTTCGGCCTGGACTCTTCAATATCCAAGATTGTGTGACAAAAGGTGCTATACTAAAACATTCATAACTTTCAGCTCGGGTGTCCGTTTCACGCCCACGAGTAACCAAAATAGTTGGTTCGTTCGTCACTGCCAAGAACAAGTTCGGCCCGAACTCTTCACTGTTCCCGGCCCGAACTTCATTTTCGCTCCGAACATCAACCTCGGCCCGAACTTCAACCTCGGCCCGAACTCCGACCTCGGCCCGAACTTCAACCTCGGCCCGAACATCATCCTCGACGCGAACACCGAACTTCGGCCCGAACACCACTTCGGCCCGAACATCCCACTTCGGCCCGAACACCACTTTGGCCCGAACATCCCTCTTCGGCCCGAACTCTTCAATATCCAAGATTGTGTGACAAAAGGTGCTATACTAAAACATTCATAACTTTCAGCTCGGGTGTCCGTTTCACACCCACGAGTAACCAAAATAGCTGGTTCGTTCGTCACTGCCAAGAACAAGTTCGGCCCGAACTCTTCACTGTTCCCGGCCCGAACTTCATTTTCGGCCCGGACTTCAACCTCGGCCCGAACTTCAACCTCGGCCCGAACTCCGACCTCGGCCCGAACTTCAACCTCAGCCCGAACATCATCCTCGGCTCGAACACCGAACTTCGGCCCGAACACCACCTCTGCCCGAACACCACTTCGGCCCGAACATCCCACTTCGGCCCGAACACCACTTCGGCCCGAACATCCCTCTTCGGCCCGAACTCTTCAATATCCAAGATTGTGTGACAAAAGGTGCTATACTAAAATATTCGTAACATTCAGCTCGGGTGTCCGTTTCACGCCCACGAGTAACCAAAATAGCTGGTTCGTTCGTCACTGCCAAGAACAAGTTCGGCCTGAACTCTTCACTGTTCCCGGCCTGAACTTCATTTTCGGCCCGAACTTCAACCTCGGCCCGAACTTCGACCTCGGCCCGAACATCATCCTCGGCCCAAACACCACTTCGGCCCGAACACCAGTTCGGCCCGAACATCCCACTTCGGCCCGAACACCACTTCGGCCCAAACATCCCTCTTGGGCCCGAACTCTTCAATATCAAAGATTGTGTGACAAAAGGTGCTATACTAAAACATTCATAACTTTCAGCTCGGGTGTCCGTTTCACGCCCACGAGTAACCAAAATAGCTGGTTCGTTCGTCACTGCCAAGAACAAGATCGGCACGAACTCTTCACTGTTCCCGGCCCGAACTTCATTTTCGGCCCGAACTTCAACCTCGGCCCAAACTTCAACCTCGGCCCGAACTCCGACCTCAGCCCGAACTTCAACCTCGGCCCGAACATCATCCTCGGCCCGAACACCGAACTTCGGCCCGAACACCACTTCGGCCCGAACATCCCACTTCGGCCCGAACACCACTTCGGCCCGAACATCCCTCTTCGGCCCGAACTCTTCAATATCCAAGATTGTGTGACAAAATGTGCTATACTAAAACATTCATAACTTTCCGCTCGGGTATCCGTTTCACGCCCACGAGTAACCAAAATTGTTCGTTCGTTCGTCACTGCCAAGAAAAAGTTCGACCCGAACTCTTAACTGTTCCCGGCCCGAACTTCATTTTCGGCCCGGACTTCAACTTCGGCCCGAACTTCAACCTCGGCCCGAACTCCGACCTCGGCCCGAACTTCAACCTCGGCCCGAACATCATCCTCGGCCCGAACACCGAACTTCGGCCCGAACACCACTTCGGCCCGAACATCCCACTTCGGCCCGAACACCACTTCGGCCCGAACATCCCTCTTCGGCCCGAACTCTTCAATATCCAAGATTGTGTGACAAAAGGTGCTATACTAAAACATTCATAACTTTCAGCTCGGGTGTCCGTTTCACGCCCACGAGTAACCAAAATAGCTGGTTCGTTCGTCACTGCCAAAAACAAGTTCGGCCCGAACTCTTCACTGTTCCCGGCCCGAACTTCATTTTCGCTCCGAACATCAACCTCGGCCCGAACTTCAACCTCGGCCCGAACTCCGACCTCGGCCCGAACTCCGACCTCGGCCCGAACTTCGACCTCGGCCCGAACATCATCCTCGGCCCGAACACCACTTCGGCCCGAACACCAGTTCGGCCCGAACATCCCACTTCGGCCCGAACACCACTTCGGCCCAAACATCCCTCTTGGGCCCGAACTCTTCAATATCAAAGATTGTGTGACAAAAGGTGCTATACTAAAACATTCATAACTTTCAGCTCGGGTGTCCGTTTCACGCCCACGAGTAACCAAAATAGCTGGTTCGTTCGTCACTGCCAAGAACAAGATCGGCACGAACTCTTCACTGTTCCCGGCCCGAACTTCATTTTCGGCCCGAACTTCAACCTCGGCCCAAACTTCAACCTCGGCCCGAACTCCGACCTCAGCCCGAACTTCAACCTCGGCCCGAACATCATCCTCGGCCCGAACACCGAACTTCGGCCCGAACACCACTTCGGCCCGAACATCCCACTTCGGCCCGAACACCACTTCGGCCCGAACATCCCTCTTCGGCCCGAACTCTTCAATATCCAAGATTGTGTGACAAAAGGTGCTATACTAAAACATTCATAACTTTCAGCTCGGGTATCCGTTTCACGCCCACGAGTAACCAAAATTGTTCGTTCGTTCGTCACTGCCAAGAAAAAGTTCGACCCGAACTCTTAACTGTTCCTGGCCCGAACTTCATTTTCGGCCCGGACTTCAACTTCGGCCCGAACTTCAACCTCGGCCCGAACTCCGACCTCGGCCCGAACTTCAACCTCGGCCCGAACATCATCCTCGGCCCGAACACCGAACTTCGGCCCGAACACCACTTCGGCCCGAACATCCCACTTCGGCCCGAACACCACTTCGGCCCGAACATCCCTCTTCGGCCCGAACTCTTCAATATCCAAGATTGTGTGACAAAAGGTGCTATACTAAAACATTCATAACTTTCAGCTCGGGTGTCCGTTTCACGCCCACGAGTAACCAAAATAGCTGGTTCGTTCGTCACTGCCAAGAACAAGTTCGGCCCGAACTCTTCACTGTTCCCGGCCCGAACTTCATTTTCGGCCCGGACTTCAACCTCGGCCCGAACTTCAACCTCGGCCCGAACTCCGACCTCGGCCCGAACTTCAACCTCGGCCCGAACATCATCCTCGGCTCGAACACCGAACTTCGGCCCGAACACCACTTCGGCCCGAACATCCCACTTCGGCCCGAACACCACTTCGGCCCGAACATCCCTCTTCGGCCCGAACTCTTCAATATCCAAGATTGTGTGACAAAAGGTGCTATACTAAAACATTCATAACTTTCAGCTCGGGTGTCCGTTTCACGCCCACGAGTAACCAAAATAGCTGGTTCGTTTGTCACTGCCAAGAACAAGATCGGCCCGAACTCTTCACTGTTCCCGGCCCGAACTTCATTTTCGCTCCGAACATCAACCTCGGCCCGAACTCCGACCTCGGCCCGAACTTCAACCTCGGCCCGAACATCATCCTCGACGCGAACACCGAACTTCGGCCCGAACACCACTTCGGCCCGAACACCACTTCGGCCCGAACATCCCACTTCGGCCCGAACACCACTTTGGCCCGAACATCCCTCTTCGGCCCGAACTCTTCAATATCCAAGATTGAGTGACAAAAGGTGCTATACTAAAACATTCATAACTTTCAGCTCGGGTGTCCGTTTCACGCCCACGAGTAACCAAAATAGCTGGTTCGTTCGTCGCTGCCAAGAACAAGTTCGGCCAGAACTCTTCACTGTTCCCGGCCCGAACTTCATTTTCGGCCCGGACTTCAACCTCGGCCCGAACTTCAACCTCGGCCCGAACTCCGACCTCGGCCCGAACTTCAACCTCAGCCCGAACATCATCCTCGGCTCGAACACCGAACTTCGGCCCGAACACCACCTCTGCCCGAACACCACTTCGGCCCGAACATCCCACTTCGGCCCGAACACCACTTCGGCCCGAACATCCCTCTTCGGCCCGAACTCTTCAATATCCAAGATTGTGTGACAAAAGGTGCTATACTAAAATATTCGTAACATTCAGCTCGGGTGTCCGTTTCACGCCCACGAGTAACCAAAATAGCTGGTTCGTTCGTCACTGCCAAGAACAAGTTCGGCCCGAACTCTTCACTGTTCCCGGCCTGAACTTCATTTTCGGCCCGAACTTCAACCTCGGCCCGAACTCCGACCTCGGCCCGAACTTCGACCTCGGCCCGAACATCATCCTTGGCCCAAACACCACTTCGGCCCGAACACCAGTTCGGCCCGAACATCCCACTTCGGCCCGAACACCACTTCGGCCCAAACATCCCTCTTGGGCCCGAACTCTTCAATATCAAAGATTGTGTGACAAAAGGTGCTATACTAAAACATTCATAACTTTCAGCTCGGGTGTCCGTTTCACGCCCACGAGTAACCAATATAGCTGGTTCGTTCGTCACTGCCAAGAACAAGATCGGCACGAACTCTTCACTGTTCCCGGCCCGAACTTCATTTTCGGCCCGAACTTCAACCTCGGCCCAAACTTCAACCTCGGCCCGAACTCCGACCTCAGCCCGAACTTCAACCTCGGCCCGAACATCATCCTCGGCCCGAACACCGAACTTCGGCCCGAACACCACTTCGGCCCGAACATCCCACTTCGGCCCGAACACCACTTCGGCCCGAACATCCCTCTTCGGCCCGAACTCTTCAATATCCAAGATTGTGTGACAAAAGGTGCTATACTAAAACATTCATAACTTTCCGCTCGGGTATCCGTTTCACGCCCACGAGTAACCAAAATTGTTCGTTCGTTCGTCACTGCCAAGAAAAAGTTCGACCCGAACTCTTAACTGTTCCCGGCCCGAACTTCATTTTCGGCCCGGACTTCAACTTCGGCCCGAACTTCAACCTCGGCCCGAACTCCGACCTCGGCCCGAACTTCAACCTCGGCCCGAACATCATCCTCGGCCCGAACACCGAACTTCGGCCCGAACACCACTTCGGCCCGAACATCCCACTTCGGCCCGAACACCACTTCGGCCCGAACATCCCTCTTCGGCCCGAACTCTTCAATATCCAAGATTGTGTGACAAAAGGTGCTATACTAAAACATTCATAACTTTCAGCTCGGGTGTCGTTTCACGCCCACGAGTAACCAAAATAGCTGGTTCGTTCGTCACTGCCAAGAACAAGTTCGGCCCGAACTCTTCACTGTTCCCGGCCCGAACTTCATTTTCGCTCCGAACATCAACCTCGGCCCGAACTTCAACCTCGGCCCGAACTCCGACCTCGGCCCGAACTTCAACCTCGACCTGAACATCATCCTCGGCGCGAACACCGAACTTCGGCCCGAACACCACTTCGGCCCGAACACCACTTCGGCCCGAACATCCCACTTCGGCCCGAACACCACTTCGGCCCGAACATCCCTCTTCGGCCCGAACTCTTCAGTATCCAAGATTGTGTGACAAAAGGTGCTATACTAAAACATTCATAACTTTCAGCTCCGGTGTCCGTTTCACGCCCACGAGTAACCAAAATAGCTGGTTCGTTCGTCACTACCAAGAACAAGTTCGGCCCGAACTCTTCACTGCTCCCGGCCCGAACTTCATTTTTGGCCCGGACTTCAACCCCGGCCCGAACTTCAACCTCGGCCCGAACACCGACCTCGGCCCGAACTTCAACCTCGGCCCGAACATCATCCTCGGCTCGAACACCGAACTTCGGCCCGAACACCACTTCGGCCCGAACACCACTTCGGCCCGAACATCCCACTTCGGCCCGAACACCACTTCGGCCCGAACATCCCTCTTTGGCCTGAACTCTTCAATATCCAAGATTGTGTGACAAAAGGTGCTATACTAAAACATTCATAACTTTCAGCTCGGGTGTCCGTTTCACGCCCACGAGTAACCAAAATAGCTGGTTCGTTCGTCACTGTCAAGAACAAGATCGGCCCGAACTCTTCACTGTTCCCGGCCCGAACTTCATTTTCGCTCCGAACATCAACCTCGGCCCGAACTTCAACCTCGGCCCGAACTCCGACCTCGGCCCGAACTTCAACCTCGGCCCGAACATCATCCTCGACGCGAACACCGAACTTCGGCCCGAACACCACTTCAGCCCGAACATCCCACTTCGGCCCGAACACCACTTTGGCCCGAACATCCCTCTTCGGCCCGAACTCTTCAATATCCAAGATTGTGTGACAAAAGGTGCTATACTAAAACATTCATAACTTTCAGCTCGGGTGTCCGTTTCACGCCCACGAGTAACCAAAATAGCTGGTTCGTTCGTCATTGCCAAGAACAAGTTCGGCCCGAACTCTTCACTGTTCCCGGCCCGAACTTCATTTTCGGCCCGGACTTCAACCTCGGCCCGAACTTCAACCTCGGCCCGAACTCCGACCTCGGCCCGAA
Source organism: Calendula officinalis (assembly GCA_963853835.1). Lineage (NCBI taxonomy): Eukaryota > Viridiplantae > Streptophyta > Magnoliopsida > Asterales > Asteraceae > Calendula > Calendula officinalis. Next base: position 57,816,519 of record OY970820.1, read on the forward strand.
CTTCAACCTCGGCCCGAACATCATCATCGGCTCGAACACCGAACTTCGGCCCGAACACCACTTCTGCCCGAACACCACGTCGGTCCGAACATCCCACTTCGGCCCGAACACCATTCGGCCCGAACATCCCTCTTCGGCCCGAACTCTTCAATATCCAAGATTGTGTGACAAAAGGTGCTATACTAAAATATTCATAACTTTCAGCTCGGGTGTCCGTTTCACGCCCACGAGTAACCAAAATAGCTGGTTCGTTCGTCACTGCCAAGAACAAGTTCGGCCTGAACTCTTCACTGTTCCCGGCCTGAACTTCATTTTCGGCCCGAACTTCAACCTCGGCCCGAACTCCGACCTCGGCCCGAACTTCAACATCGGCCCGAACATCATCCTCGGCCCGAACACCACTTCGGCCCGAACACCACTTCGGCCCGAACATCCCACTTCGGCCCGAACACCACTTCGGCCCGAACATCCCTCTTGGGCCCGAACTCTTCAATATCCAAGATTGTGTGACAAAATGTGTTATACTAAAACATTCATAACTTTCAGTTTGGGTGTCCGTTTCACGCCCACGAGTAACCAAAATAGCTGGTTCGTTCGTCACTGCCAAGAACAAGATCGGCCCGAACTCTTCACTGTTCCCGGCCCGAACTTCATATTCGGCCCGAACTTCAACCTCGGCCCGAACTTCAACCTCGGCCCGAACTCCGACCTCGGCCCGAACATCATCCTCGGCCCGAACACCGAACTTCGGCCCGAACACCACTTCGGCCCGAACATCCCACTTCGGCCCGAACACCACTTCGGCCCTAACATCCCACTTCGGCCAGAACACCACTTCGGCCCGAACATCCCTCTTCGGCCCGAACTCTTCAATATCCAAGATTGTGTGACAAAAGGTGCTATACTAAAACATTCATAACTTTCAGCTCGGGTGTCCGTTTCACGCCCACGAGTAACCAAAATAGCTGGTTCGTTCGTCACTGCCAAGAACAAGTTCGGCCCGAACTCTTCACTGTTCCCGGCCCGAACTTCATTTTCGGCCCGGACTTCAACCTCGGCCCGAACTTCAACCTCGGCCCGAACATCATCCTCGGCTCGAACACCGAACTTCGGCCCGAACACCACTTCGGCCCGAACACCACTTCGGCCCGAACATCCCACTTCGGCCCGAACACCACTTCGGCCCGAACATCCCTCTTCGGCCCGAACTCTTCAATATCCAAGATTGTGTGACAAAAGGTGCTATACTAAAACATTCATAACTTTCAGCTCGGGTGTCCATTTCACGCCCACGAGTAACCAAAATAGCTGGTTCGTTCGTCACTGCCAAGAACAAGATCGGCCCGAACTCTTCACTGTTCCCGGCCCGAACTTCATTTTCGCTCCGAACATCAACCTCGGCCCGAACTTCAACCTCGGCCCGAACTCCGACCTCGGCCCGAACTTCAACCTCGGCCCGAACATCATCCTCGGCGCGAACACCAAACTTCGGCCCGAACACCACTTCGGCCCGAACACCACTTCGGCCCGAACATCCCACTTCGGCCCGAACACCACTTTGCCCCGAACATCCCTCTTCGGCCCGAACTCTTCAATATCCAAGATTGTGTGACAAAAGGTGCTATACTAAAACATTCATAACTTTCAGCTCGGGTGTCCGTTTCATGCCCACGAGTAACCAAAATAGCTGGTTCGTTCGTCACTGCCAAGAACAAGTTCGGCCAGAACTCTTCACTGTTCCCGGCCCGAACTTCATTTTCGGCCCGAATTTCAACCTCGGCCCGAACTCCGACCTCGGCCCGAACTTCAACATCGGCCCGAACATCATCCTCGGCCCGAACACCACTTCGGCCCGAACACCACTTCGGCCCGAACATCCCTCTTGGGCCCGAACTCTTCAATATCCAAGATTGTGTGACAAAAGGTGCTATACTAAAACATTCATAACTTTCAGTTTGGGTGTCCATTTCACGCCCACGAGTAACCAAAATAGTTGGTTCGTTCGTCACTGCCAAGAACAAGATCGGCCCGAACTCTTCACTGTCCCGGCCCGAACTTCATTTTCGGCCCGAACTTCAACCTCGGCCCGAACTTCAACCTCGGCCCGAACTCCGACCTCAGCCCGAACTTCTACCTCGGCCCGAACATCATCCTCGGCCCGAACACCGAACTTCGGCCCGAACACCACTTCGGCCCGAACATCCCACTTCGGCCCGAACACCACTTCGGCCCTAACATCCCGCTTCGGCCAGAACCACTTCGGCCCGAACATCCCTCTTCGGCCCGAACTCTTCAATATCCAAGATTGTGTGACAAAAGGTGCTATACTAAAACATTCATAACTTTCAGCTCGGGTGTCCGTTTCACGCCCACGAGTAACCAAAATAGCTGGTTCGTTCGTCACTGCCAAGAACAAGTTCGGCCCGAACTCTTCACTGTTCCCGGCCCGAACTTCATTTTCGGCCCGGACTTCAACCTCGGCCCGAACTTCAACCTCGGCCCGAACTCCGACCTCGGCCCGAACTTCAACCTCGGCCCGAACATCATCCTCGGCTCGAACACCGAACTTCGGCCCGAACACCACTTCGGCCCGAACATCCCACTTCGGCCCGAACACCACTTCGGCCCGAACATCCCTCTTCGGCCCGAACTCTTCAATATCCAAGATTGTGTGACAAAAGGTGCTATACTAAAACATTCATAACTTTCAGCTCGGGTGTCCGTTTCACGCCCACGAGTAACCAAAATAGCTGGTTCGTTCGTCACTGCCAAGAACAAGTTCGGCCAGAACTCTTCACTGTTCCCGGCCCGAACTTCATTTTCGGCCCGGACTTCAACCTCGGCCCGAACTTCAACCTCGGCCCGAACATCATCCTCGGCTCGAACACCGAACTTCGGCCCGAACACCACTTCTGCCCGAACACCACTTCGGCCCGAACATCCCACTCGGCCCGAACACCACTTCGGCCCGAACATCCCTCTTCGGCCCGAACTCTTCAATATCCAAGATTGTGTGACAAAAGGTGATATACTAAAATATTCATAACTTTCAGCTCGGGTGTCCGTTTCACGCCCACGAGTAACCAAAATAGCTGGTTCGTTCGTCACTGCCAAGAACAAGTTCGGCGCGAACTCTTCACTGTTCCCGGCCTGAACTTCATTTTCGGCCCGAACTTCAACCTCGGCCCGAACTCCGACCTCGGCCCGAACTTCGACATCGGCCCGAACATCATCCTCGGCCCGAACACCACTTCGGCCCGAACACCACTTCGGCCCGAACATCCCACTTCGGCCCGAACACCACTTCGGCCCGAACATCCCTCTTGGGCCCGAACTCTTCAATATCCAAGATTGTGTGACTAAAGGTGCTATACTAAAACATTCATAACTTTCAGTTCGGGTGTCCGTTTCACGCCCACGAGTAACCAAAATAGCTGGTTCGTTCGTCACTGCCAAGAACAAGATCGGCCCGAACTCTTCACTGTTCCCGGCCCGAACTTCATTTTCGGCCCGAACTTCAACCTCGTCCCGAACTTCAACCTCGGCCCGAACTCCGACCTCAGCCCGAACTTCAACCTCGGCCCGAACATCATCCTCGGCCCGAACACCGAACTTCGGCCCGAACACCACTTCGGCCCGAACATCCCACTTCGGCCCGAACACCACTTCGGCCGTAACATCCCACTTCGGCCAGAACACCACTTCGGCCCGAACATCCCTCTTCGGCCCGAACTCTTCAATATCCAAGATTGTGTGACAAAAGGTGCTATACTAAAACATTCATAACTTTCAGCTCGGGTGTCCGTTTCACGCCCACGAGTAACCAAAATAGCTGGTTCGTTCGTCACTGCCAAGAACAAGTTCGGCCCGAACTCTTCACTGTTCCCGGCCCGAACTTCATTTTCGGCCCGGAAACTTCAACCTCGGCCCGAACTCCGACCTCGGCCCGAACTTCAACCTCGGCCCGAACATCATCCTCGGCTCGAACACCGAACTTCGGCCCGAACACCACTTCGGCCCGAACATCCCACTTCGGCCCGAACACCACTTCGGCCCGAACATCCCTCTTCGGCCCGAACTCTTCAATATCCAAGATTGTGTGACAAAAGGTGCTATACTAAAACATTCATAACTTTCAGCTCGGGTGTCCGTTTCACGCCCACGAGTAACCAAAATAGCTGGTTCGTTCGTCACTGCCAAGAACAAGTTCGGCAAGAACTCTTCACTGTTCCCGGCCTGAACTTCATTTTCGGCCCGGACTTCAACCTCGGCCCGAACTTCAACCTCGGCCCGAACTCCGACCTCGGCCCGAACTTCAACCTCGGCCCGAACATCATCCTCGGCTCGAACACCGAACTTCGGCCCGAACACCACTTCTGCCCGAACACCACTTCGGCCCGAACATCCCACTTCGGCCCGAACATCCCACTTCGGCCCGAACACCACTTCGGCCCGAACATCCCTCTTCGGCCCGAACTCTTCAATATCCAAGATTGTGTGACAAAAGGTGCTATACTAAAACATTCATAACTTTCAGCTCGGGTGTCCGTTTCACGCCCACGAGTAACCAAAATAGCTGGTTCGTTCGTCACTGCCAAGAACAAGTTCGGCCAGAACTCTTCACTGTTCCCGGCCCGAACTTCATTTTCGGCCCGGACTTCAACCTCGGCCCGAACTTCAACCTCGGCCCGAACTCCGACCTCGGCCCGAACTTCAACCTCGGCCCGAACATCATCCTCGGCTCGAACACCGAACTTCGGCCGGAACACCACTTCTGCCCGAACACCACTTCGGCCCGAACATCCCACTTCGGCCCGAACACCACTTCGGCCCGAACATCCCTCTTCGGCCCGAACTCTTCAATATCCAAGATTGTGTGACAAAAGGTGCTATACTAAAACATTCATAACTTTCAGCTCGGGTGTCCGTTTCACGCCCACGAGTAACCAAAATAGCTGGTTCGTTCGTCACTGCCAAGAACAAGTTCGGCCCGAACTCTTCACTGTTCCCGGCCCGAACTTCATTTTCGGCCCGGACTTCAACCTCGGCCCGAACTTCAACCTCGGCCCGAACTCCGACCTCGGCCCGAACTTCAACCTCGGCCCGAACATCATCCTCGGCTCGAACACCGAACTTCGGCCCGAACACCACTTCGGCCCGAACATCCCACTTCGGCCCGAACACCACTTCGGCCCGAACATCCCTCTTCGGCCCGAACTCTTCAATATCCAAGATTGTGTGACCAAAGGTGCTATACTAAAACATTCATAACTTTCAGCTCGGGTGTCCGTTTCACGCCCACGAGTAACCAAAATAGCTGGTTCGTTCGTCACTGCCAAGAACAAGTTCGGCCAGAACTCTTCACTGTTCCCGGCCCGAACTTCATTTTCGGCCCGGACTTCAACCTCGGCCCGAACTTCAACCTCGGCCCGAACTCCGACCTCGGCCCGAACTTCAACCTCGGCCCGAACATCATCCTCGGCTCGAACACCGAACTTCGGGCCGAACACCACTTCTGCCCGAACACCACTTCGGCCCGAACATCCCACTTCGGCCCGAACACCACTTCGGCCCGAACATCCCTCTTCGGCCCGAACTCTTCAATATCCTAGATTGTGTGACAAAAGGTGCTATACTAAAATATTCATAACTTTCAGCTCGGGTGACCGTTTCACGCCCACGAGTAACCAAAATAGCTGGTTCGTTCGTCACTGCCAAGAACAAGTTCGGCGCGAACTCTCCACTGTTCCCGGCCTGAACTTCATTTTCGGCTCGAACTTCAACCTCGGCCCGAACTCCGACCTCGGCCCGAACTTCAACATCGGCCCGAACATCATCCTCGGCCCGAACACCACTTCGGCCCGAACATCCCACTTCGGCCCGAACATCCCACTTCGGCCCGAACACCACTTCGGCCCGAACATCCCACTTGGGCCCGAACTCTTCAATATCCAAGATTGTGTGACTAAAGGTGCTATACTAAAACATTCATAACTTTCAGTTCGGGTGTCCGTTTCACGCCCACGAGTAACCAAAATAGCTGGTTCGTTCGTCACTGCCAAGAACAAGATCGGCCCGAACTCTTCACTGTTCCCGGCCCGAACTTCATTTTCGGCCCGAACTTCAACCTCGGCCCGAACTTCAACCTCGGCCCGAACTCCGACCTCAGCCCGAACTTCAACCTCGGCCCGAACTTCAACCTCGGCCCGAACTCCGACCTCAGCCCGAACTTCAACCTCGGCCCGAACATCATCCTCGGCCCGAACACCGAACTTCGGCCCGAACACCACTTCGGCCCGAACATCCCACTTCGGCCCGAACACCACTTCGGCCCTAACATCCCACTTCGGCCAGAACACCACTTCGGCCCGAACATCCCTCTTCGGCCCGAACTCTTCAATATCCAAGATTGTGTGACAAAAGGTGCTATACTAAAAAATTCATAACTTTCAGCTCGGGTGTCCGTTTCACGCCCACGAGTAACCAAAATAGCTGGTTCGTTCGTCACTGCCAAGAACAAGTTCGGCCCGAACTCTTCACTGTTCCCGGCCCGAACTTCATTTTCGGCCCGGACTTCAACCTCGGCCCGAACTTCAACCTCGGCCCGAACTCCGACCTCGGCCCGAACTTCAACCTCGGCCCGAACATCATCCTCGGCTCGAACATCGAACTTCGGCCCGAACACCACTTCGGCCCGAACATCCCTCTTCGGCCCGAACTCTTCAATATTCAAGATTGTGTGACAAAAGGTGCTATACTAAAACATTCATAACTTTCAGCTCGGGTGTCCGTTTCACGCCCACGAGTAACCAAAATAGCTGGTTCGTTCGTCACTGCCAAGAACAAGTTCGTCCAGAACTCTTCACTGTTCCCGGCCCGAACTTCATTTTCGGCCCGGACTTCAACCTCGGCCCGAACTTCAACCTCGGCCCGAACTCCGACCTCGGCCCGAACTTCAACCTCGGCCCGAACATCATCCTCGGCTCGAACACCGAACTTCGGCCCGAACACCACTTCTGCCCGAACACCACTTCGGCCCGAACATCCCACTTCGGCCCGAACACCACTTCGGCCCGAACATCCTTCTTCGGCCCGAACTCTTCAATATCCAAGATTGTGTGACAAAAGGTGATATACTAAAATATTCATAACTTTCAGCTCGGGTGTCCGTTTCACGCCCACGAGTAACCAAAATAGCTGGTTCGTTCGTCACTGCCAAGAACAAGTTCGGCGCGAACTCTTCACTGTTCCCGGCTTGAACTTCATTTTCGGCCCGAACTTCAACCTCGGCCCGAACTCCGACCTCGGCCCGAACTTCAACATCGGCCCGAACATCATCCTCGGCCCGAACACCACTTCGGCCCGAACACCACTTCGGCCCGAACATCCCACTTCGGCCCGAACACCACTTCGGCCCGAACATCCCTCTTGGGCCCGAACTCTTCAATATCCAAGATTGTGTGACTAAAGGTGCTATACTAAAACATTCATAACTTTCAGTTCGGGTGTCCGTTTCACGCCCACGAGTAACCAAAATAGCTGGTTCGTTCGTCACTACCAAGAACAAGATCGGCCCGAACTCTTCACTGTTCCCGGCCCGAACTTCATTTTCGGCCCGAACTTCAACCTCGGCCCGAACTTCAACCTCGGCCCGAACTCCGACCTCAGCCCGAACTTCAACCTCGGCCCGAACATCATCCTCGGCCCGAACACCGAACTTCGGCCCGAACACCACTTCGGCCCGAACATCCCACTTCGGCCCGAACACCACTTCGGCCCTAACATCCCACTTCGGCCAGAACACCACTTCGGCCCGAACATCCCTCTTCGGCCCGAACTCTTCAATATCCAAGATTGTGTGACAAAAGGTGCTATACTAAAACATTCATAACTTTCAGCTCGGGTGTCCGTTTCACGCCCACGAGTAACCAAAATAGCTGGTTCGTTCGTCACTGCCAAGAACAAGTTCGGCCCGAACTCTTCACTGTTCCCGGCCCGAACTTCATTTTCGGCCCGAACTTCAACCTCGGCCCGAACATCATCCTCGGCCCGAACACCGAACTTCGGCCCGAACACCACTTCGGCCCGAACATCCCACTTCGGCCCGAACACCACTTCGGCCCTAACATCCCACTTCGGCCAGAACACCACTTCGGCCCGAACATCCCTCTTCGGCCCGAACTCTTCAATATCCAAGATTGTGTGACAAAAGGTGCTATACTAAAACATTCATAACTTTCAGCTCGGGTGTCCGTTTCACGCCCACGAGTAACCAAAATAGCTGGTTCGTTCGTCACTGCCAAGAACAAGTTCGGCCCGAACTCTTCACTGTTCCCGGCCCGAACTTCATTTTCGGCCCGAACTTCAACCTCGGCCCAAACTTCAACCTCGGCCCGAACTTCAACCTCGGCCCGAACATCATCCTCGGCCCGAACACCGAACTTCGGCCCGAACACCACTTCGGCCCGAACATCCCACTTCGGCCCGAACACCACTTCGGCCCTAACATCCCGCTTCGGCCAGAACCACTTCGGCCCGAACATCCCTCTTCGGCCCGAACTCTTCAATATCCAAGATTGTGTGACAAAAGGTGCTATACTAAAACATTCATAACTTTCAGCTCGGGTGTCCGTTTCACGCCCACGAGTAACCAAAATAGCTGGTTCGTTCGTCACTGCCAAGAACAAGTTCGGCCCGAACTCTTCACTGTTCCCGGCCCGAACTTCATTTTCGGCCCGGACTTCAACCTCGGCCCGAACTTCAACCTCGGCCCGAACTCCGACCTCGGCCCGAACTTCAACCTCGGCCCGAACATCATCCTCGGCTCGAACACCGAACTTCGGCCCGAACACCACTTCGGCCCGAACATCCCACTTCGGCCCGAACACCACTTCGGCCCGAACATCCCTCTTCGGCCCGAACTCTTCAATATCCAAGATTGTGTGACAAAAGGTGCTATACTAAAACATTCATAACTTTCAGCTCGGGTGTCCGTTTCACGCCCACGAGTAACCAAAATAGCTGGTTCGTTCGTCACTGCCAAGAACAAGTTCGGCCAGAACTCTTCACTGTTCCCGGCCCGAACTTCATTTTCGGCCCGGACTTCAACCTCGGCCCGAACTTCAACCTCGGCCCGAACTCCGACCTCGGCCCGAACTTGAACCTCGGCCCGAACATCATCCTCGGCTCGAACACCGAACTTCGGCCCGAACACCACTTCGGCCCGAACATCCCACTTCGGCCCGAACACCACTTCGGCCCGAACATCCCTCTTCGGCCCGAACTCTTCAATATCCAAGATTGTGTGACAAAAGGTGCTATACTAAAACATTCATAACTTTCAGCTCGGGTGTCCGTTTCACGCCCACGAGTAACCAAAATAGCTGGTTCGTTCGTCACTGCCAAGAACAAGTTCGGCCAGAACTCTTCACTGTTCCCGGCCCGAACTTCATTTTCGGCCCGGACTTCAACCTCGGCCCGAACTTCAACCTCGGCCCGAACATCATCCTCGGCTCGAACACCGAACTTCGGCCCGAACACCACTTCTGCCCGAACACCACTTCGGCCCGAACATCCCACTCGGCCCGAACACCACTTCGGCCCGAACATCCCTCTTCGGCCCGAACTCTTCAATATCCAAGATTGTGTGACAAAAGGTGATATACTAAAATATTCATAACTTTCAGCTCGGGTGTCCGTTTCACGCCCACGAGTAACCAAAATAGCTGGTTCGTTCGTCACTGCCAAGAACAAGTTCGGCGCGAACTCTTCACTGTTCCCGGCCTGAACTTCATTTTCGGCCCGAACTTCAACCTCGGCCCGAACTCCGACCTCGGCCCGAACTTCGACATCGGCCCGAACATCATCCTCGGCCCGAACACCACTTCGGCCCGAACACCACTTCGGCCCGAACATCCCACTTCGGCCCGAACACCACTTCGGCCCGAACATCCCTCTTGGGCCCGAACTCTTCAATATCCAAGATTGTGTGACTAAAGGTGCTATACTAAAACATTCATAACTTTCAGTTCGGGTGTCCGTTTCACGCCCACGAGTAACCAAAATAGCTGGTTCGTTCGTCACTGCCAAGAACAAGATCGGCCCGAACTCTTCACTGTTCCCGGCCCGAACTTCATTTTCGGCCCGAACTTCAACCTCGGCCCGAACTTCAACCTCGGCCCGAACTCCGACCTCAGCCCGAACTTCAACCTCGGCCCGAACATCATCCTCGGCCCGAACACCGAACTTCGGCCCGAACACCACTTCGGCCCGAACATCCCACTTCGGCCCGAACACCACTTCGGCCGTAACATCCCACTTCGGCCAGAACACCACTTCGGCCCGAACATCCCTCTTCGGCCCGAACTCTTCAATATCCAAGATTGTGTGACAAAAGGTGCAATACTAAAACATTCATAACTTTCAGCTCGGGTGTCCGTTTCACGCCCACGAGTAACCAAAATAGCTGGTTCGTTCGTCACTGCCAAGAACAAGTTCGGCCCGAACTCTTCACTGTTCCCGGCCCGAACTTCATTTTCGGCCCGGAAACTTCAACCTCGGCCCGAACTCCGACCTCGGCCCGAACTTCAACCTCGGCCCGAACATCATCCTCGGCTCGAACACCGAACTTCGGCCCGAACACCACTTCGGCCCGAACATCCCACTTCGGCCCGAACACCACTTCGGCCCGAACATCCCTCTTCGGCCCGAACTCTTCAATATCCAAGATTGTGTGACAAAAGGTGCTATACTAAAACATTCATAACTTTCAGCTCGGGTGTCCGTTTCACGCCCACGAGTAACCAAAATAGCTGGTTCGTTCGTCACTGCCAAGAACAAGTTCGGCCAGAACTCTTCACTGTTCCCGGCCTGAACTTCATTTTCGGCCCGGACTTCAACCTCGGCCCGAACTTCAACCTCGGCCCGAACTCCGACCTCGGCCCGAACTTCAACCTCGGCCCGAACATCATCCTCGGCTCGAACACCGAACTTCGGCCCGAACACCACTTCTGCCCGAACACCACTTCGGCCCGAACATCCCACTTCGGCCCGAACATCCCACTTCGGCCCGAACACCACTTCGGCCCGAACATCCCTCTTCGGCCCGAACTCTTCAATATCCAAGATTGTGTGACAAAAGGTGCTATACTAAAACATTCATAACTTTCAGCTCGGGTGTCCGTTTCACGCCCACGAGTAACCAAAATAGCTGGTTCGTTCGTCACTGCCAAGAACAAGTTCGGCCCGAACTCTTCACTGGTCCCGGCCCGAACTTCATTTTCGGCCCGGACTTCAACCTCGGCCCGAGCTTCAACCTCGGCCCGAACTACGACCTCGGCCCGAACTTCAACCTCGGCCCGAACATCATCCTCGGCTCGAACACCGAACTTCGGCCCGAACACCACTTCGGCCCGAACATCCCACTTCGGCCCGAACACCACTTCGGCCCGAACATCCCTCTTCGGCCCGAACTCTTCAATATCCAAGATTGTGTGACAAAAGGTGCTATACTAAAACATTCATAACTTTCAGCTCGGGTGTCCGTTTCACGCCCACGAGTAACCAAAATAGCTGGTTCGTTCGTCACTGCCAAGAAAAAGTTCGGCCAGAACTCTTCACTGTTCCAGGCCCGAACTTCATTTTCGGCCCGGACTTCAACCTCGGCCCGAACTTCAACCTCGGCCCGAACTCCGACCTCGGCCCGAACTTCAACCTCGGCCCGAACATCATCCTCGGCTCGAACACCGAACTTCGGCCCGAACACCACTTCTGCCCGAACACCACTTCGGCCCGAACATCCCACTTCGGCCCGAACACCACTTCGGCCCGAACATCCCTCTTCGGCCCGAACTCTTCAATATCCAAGATTGTGTGACAAAAGGTGCTATACTAAAATATTCATAACTTTCAGCTCGGGTGTCCGTTTCACACCCACGAGTAACCAAAATAGCTGGTTCGTTCGTCACTACCAAGAACAAGTTCGGCCCGAACTCTTCACTGTTCCCGGCCTGAACTTCATTTTCGGCCCGAACTTCAACCTCGGCCCGAACTCCGACCTCGGCCCGAACTTCGACCTCGGCCCGAACATCATCCTCGGCCCGAACACCACTTCGGCCCGAACACCACTTCGGCCCGAACATCCCACTTTGGCCCGAACACCACTTCGGCCCGAACATCCCTCTTGGGCCCGAACTCTTCAATATCCAAGATTGTGTGACAAAAGGTGCTATACTAAAACATTCATAACTTTCAGCTCGGGTGTCCGTTTCACGCCCACGAGTAACCAAAATAGCTGGTTCGTTCGTCACTGCCAAGAACAAGATCGGCACGAACTCTTAACTGTTCCCGGCCCGAACTTCATTTTCGGCCCGAACTTCAACCTCGGCCCGAACATCATCCTCGGCCCGAACACCGAACTTCGGCCCGAACACCACTTCGGCCCGAACATCCCACTTCGGCCCGAACACCACTTCGGCCCGAACATCCCTCTTCGGCCCGAACTCTTCAATATCCAAGATTGTGTGTCAAAAGGTGCTATACTAAAACATTCATAACTTTCAGCTCGAGTGTCCGTTTCACGCCCACGAGTAACCAAAATAGCTGGTTCGTTCGTCACTTCCTAGAACAAGTTCGGCCCGAACTCTTCACTGTTCTCGGCCCGAACTTCATTTTCGGCCCGGACTTCAACCTCTGCCCGAACTTCAACCTCGGCCCGAACTCCGACCTCGGCCCGAACTTCAAACTCGGCCCGAACATCATCCTCGGCCCGAACACCGAACTTCGGCCCGAACACCACTTCGGCCCGAACATCCCACTTCGGCCCGAACACCACTTCGGCCCTAACATCCCACTTCGGCCCGAACACCACTTCGGCCCTAACATCCCACTTCGGCCAGAACACCACTTCGGCCCGAACATCCCTCTTCGGCCCGAACTCTTCAATATCCAAGATTGTGTGACAAAAGGTGCTATACTAAAACATTCATAACTTTCAACTCGGGTGTCCGTTTCACGCCCACGAGTAACCAAAATAGCTGGTTCGTTCGTCACTGCCAAGAACAAGTTCGGCCCGAACTCTTCACTGTTCCCGGCCCGAACTTCATTTTCGGCCCGGACTTCAACCTCGGCCCGAACTTCAACCTCGGCCCGAACTCCGACCTCGGCCCGAACTTCAACCTCGGCCCGAACATCATCCTCGGCTCGAACACCGAACTTCGGCCCGAACACCACTTCGGCCCGAACATCCCACTTCGGCCCGAACACCACTTCGGCCCGAACATCCCTCTTCGGCCCGAACTCTTCAATATCCAAGATTGTGTGACAAAAGGTGCTATACTAAAACATTCATAACTTTCAGCTCGGGTGTCCGTTTCACGCCCACGAGTAACCAAAATAGCTGGTTCGTTCGTCACTGCCAAGAACAAGTTCGGCCAGAACTCATCACTGTTCCCGGCCCGAACTTCATTTTCGGCCCGGACTTCAACCTCGGCCCGAACTTCAACCTCGGCCCGAACTCCGACCTCGGCCCGAACTTCAACCTCGGCCCGAACATCATCCTCGGCTCGAACACCGAACTTCGGCCCGAACACCACTTATGCCCGAACACCACTTCGGCCCGAACATCCCACTTCGGCCCGAACACCACTTCGGCCCGAACATCCCTCTTCGGCCCGAACTCTTCAATATCCAAGATTGTGTGACAAAAGGTGCTATACTAAAATATTCATAACTTTCAGCTCGGGTGTCCGTTTCACACCCACGAGTAACCAAAATAGCTGGTTCGTTCGTCACTACCAAGAACAAGTTCGGCCCGAACTCTTCACTGTTCCCGGCCTGAACTTCATTTTCGGCCCGAACTTCAACCTCGGCCCGAACTCCGACCTCGGCCCGAACTTCGACCTCGGCCCGAGCATCATCCTCGGCCCGAACACCACTTCGGCCCGAACACCACTTCGGCCCGAACATCCCACTTCGGCCCGAACACCACTTCGGCCCGAACATCCCTCTTGGGCCCGAAGTCTTCAATATCCAAGATTGTGTGACAAAAGGTGCTATACTAAAACATTCATAACTTTCAGCTCGGGTGTCCGTTTCACGCCCACGAGTAACCAAAATAGCTGGTTCGTTCGTCACTGCCAAGAACAAGATCGGCACGAACTCTTCACTGTTCCCGGCCCGAACTTCATTTTCGGCCCGAACTTCAACCTCGGCCCGAACATCATCCTCGGCCCGAACACCGAACTTCGGCCCGAACACCACTTCGGCCCGAACATCCCACTTCGGCCCGAACACCACTTCGGCCCGAACATCCCTCTTCGGCCCGAACTCTTCAATATCCAAGATTGTGTGTCAAAAGGTGCTATACTAAAACATTCATAACTTTCAGCTCGGGTGTCCGTTTCACGCCCACGAGTAACCAAAATAGCTGGTTCGTTCGTCACTTCCTAGAACAAGTTCGGCCCGAACTCTTCACTGTTCTCGGCCCGAACTTCATTTTCGGCCCGGACTTCAACCTCTGCCCGAACTTCAACCTCGGCCCGAACTCCGACCTCGGCCCGAACTTCAAACTCGGCCCGAACATCATCCTCGGCCCGAACACCGAACTTCGGCCCGAACACCACTTCGGCCCGAACATCCCACTTCGGCCCGAACACCACTTCAGCCCGAACATCCCTCTTCGGCCCGAACTCTTCAATATCCAAGATTGTGTGACAAAAGGTGCTATACTAAAACATTCATAACTTTCAGCTCGGGTGTCCGTTTCACGCCCACGAGTAACCAAAATAGCTGGTTCGTTCGTCACTGCCAAGAACAAGATCGGCCCGAACTCTTCACTGTTCCCGGCCCGAACTTCATTTTCGGCCCGAACTTCAACCTCGGCCCGAACTTCAACCTCGGCCCGAACTCCATCCTCGGCCCGAACACCGAACTTCGGCCCGAACACCACTTCGGCCCGAACACCACTTCGGCCCTAACATCCCACTTCGGCCAGAACACCACTTCGGCCCGAACATCCCTCTTCGGCCCGAACTCTTCAATATCCAAGATTGTGTGACAAAATGTGCTATACTAAAACATTCATAACTTTCAGCTCGGGTGTCCGTTTCACGCCCACGAGTAACCAAAATAGTTGGTTCGTTCGTCACTGCCAAGAACAAGTTCGGCCCGAACTCTTCACTGTTCCCGGCCCGAACTTCATTTTCGGCCCGGACTTCAACCTCGGCCCGAACTTCAACCTCGGCCCGAACTCCGACCTCGGCCCGAACTTCAACCTCGGCCCGAACATCATCCTCGGCTCGAACACCGAACTTCGGCCCGAACACCACTTCGGCCCGAACATCCCACTTCGGCCCGAACACCACTTCGGCCCGAACATCCCTTTTCGGCCCGAACTCTTCAATATCCAAGATTGTGTGACAAAAGGTGCTATACTAAAACATTCATAACTTTCAGCTCGGGTGTCCGTTTCACGCCCACGAGTAACCAAAATAGCTGGTTCGTTCGTCACTGCCTAGAACAAGATCGGCCCGAACTCTTCACTGTTCCCGGCCCGAACTTCATTTTCGCTCCGAACATCAACCTCGGCCCGAACTTCAACCTCGGCCCGAACTCCGACCTCGGCCCGAACTTCAACCTCGGCCCGAACATCATCCTCGGCGCGAACACCGATCTTCGGCCCGAACACCACTTCGGCCCGAACACCACTTCGGCCCGAACATCCCACTTCGGCCCGAACACCACTTTGGCCCGAACATCCCTCTTCGGCCCGAACTCTTCAATATCCAAGATTGTGTGACAAAAGGTGCTATACTAAAACATTCATAACTTTCAGCTCGGGTGTCCGTTTCACGCCCACGAGTAACGAAAATAGCTGGTTCGTTCGTCACTGCCAAGAACAAGTTCGGCCAGAACTCTTCACTGTTCCCGGCCCGAACTTCATTTTCGGCCCGGACTTCAACCTCGGCCCGAACTTCAACCTCGGCCCGAACTCCGACCTCGGCCCGAACTTCAACCTCGGCCCGAACATCATCCTCGGCTCGAACACCGAACTTCGGCCCGAACACCACTTCTGCCCGAACACCACTTCGGCCCGAACATCCCACTTCGGCCCGAACACCACTTCGGCCCGAACATCCCTCTCCGGCCCGAACTCTTCAATATCCAAGATTGTGTGACAAAAGGTGCTATACTAAAATATTCATAACTTTCAGCTCGGGTGTCCGTTTCACACCCACGAGTAACCAAAATAGCTGGTTCGTTCGTCACTACCAAGAACAAGTTCGGCCCGAACTCTTCACTGTTCCCGGCCTGAACTTCATTTTCGGCCCGAACTTCAACCTCGGCCCGAACTCCGACCTCGGCCCGAACTTCGACCTCGGCCCGAACATCATCCTCGGCCCGAACACCACTTCGGCCCGAACACCACTTCGGCCCGAACATCCCACTTCGGCCCGAACACCACTTCGGCCCGAACATCCCTCTTGGGCCCGAACTCTTCAATATCCAAGATTGTGTGACAAAAGGTGCTATACTAAAACATTCATAACTTTCAGCTCGGGTGTCCGTTTCACGCCCACGAGTAACCAAAATAGCTGGTTCGTTCGTCACTGCCAAGAACAAGATCGGCACGAACTCTTCACTGTTCCCGGCCCGAACTTCATTTTCGCCCCGAACTTCAACCTCGGCCCGAACATCATCCTCGGCACGAACACCGAACTTCGGCCCGAACACCACTTCGGCCCGAACATCCCACTTCGGCCCGAACACCACTTCGGCCCGAACATCCCTCTTCGGCCCGAACTCTTCAATATCCAAGATTGTGTGTCAAAAGGTGCTATACTAAAACATTCATAACTTTCAGCTCGGGTGTCCGTTTCACGCCCACGAGTAACCAAAATAGCTGGTTCGTTCGTCACTTCCTAGAACAAGTTCGGCCCGAACTCTTTCATTTTCGGCCCGGACTTCAACCTCTGCCCGAACTTCAACCTCGGCCCGAACTCCGACCTCGGCCCGAACTTCAAACTCGGCCCGAACATCATCCTCGGCCCGAACATCGAACTTCGGGCCGAACACCACTTCGGCCCGAACATCCCACTTCGGCCCGAACACCACTTCGGCCCGAACATCCCTCTTCGGCCCGAACTCTTCAATATCCAAGATTGAGTGACAAAAGGTGCTATACTAAAACATTCATAACTTTCAGCTCGGGTGTCCGTTTCACGCCCACGAGTAACCAAAATAGCTGGTTCGTTCGTCACTGCCAAGAACAAGATCGGCCCGAACTCTTCACTGTTCCCGGCCCGAACTTCATTTTCGGCCCGGACTTCAACCTCGGCCCGAACTTCAACCTCGGCCCGAACTCCGACCTCGGCCCGAACTTCAACCTCGGCCCGAACATCATCCTCGGCTCGAACACCGAACTTCGGCCCGAACACCACTTCTGCCCGAACACCACTTCGGCCCGAACATCCCACTTCGGCCCGAACACCACTTCGGCCCAAACATCCCTCTTCGGCCCGAACTCTTCAATATCCAAGATTGTGTGACAAAAGGTGCTATACTAAAATATTCATAACTTTCAGCTCGGGTGTCCGTTTCACACCCACGAGTAACCAAAATAGCTGGTTCGTTCGTCACTACCAAGAACAAGTTCGGCCCGAACTCCACTGTTCCCGGCCTGAACTTCATTTTCGGCCCGAACTTCAACCTCGGCCCGAACTCCGACCTCGGCCCGAACTTCAACCTCGGCCCGAACATCATCCTCGGCCCAAACACCACTTCGGCCCGAACACCACTTCGGCCCGAACATCCCTCTTCGGCCCGAACTCTTCAATATCCAAGATTGTGTGACAAAAGGTTCTATACTAAAACATTCATAACTTTCAGCTCGGGTGTCCGTTTCACGCCCACGAGTAACCAAAATAGCTGGTTCGTTCGTCACTGCCAAGAACAAGATCGGCCCGAACTCTTCACTGTTCCCGGCCCGAACTTCAACCTCGGCCCGAACTTCAACCTCGGCCCGAACTCCGACCTCGGCCCGAACTCCATCCTCGGCCCGAACACCGAACTTCGGCCCGAACACCGAACTTCGGCCAGAACACCACTTCGGCCCGAACATCCCACTTCGGCCTGAACACCACTTCGGCCCGAACATCCCTCTTCGGCCCGAACTCTTCAATATCCAAGATTGTGTGACAAAAGGTGCTATACTAAAACATTCATAACTTTCAGCTCGGGTGTCCGTTTCACGCCCACGAGTAACCAAAATAGCTGGTTCGTTCGTCACTGCCAAGAACAAGTTCGGCCTGAACTCTTCACTGTTCCCGGCCCGAACTTCATTTTCGGCCCGGACTTCAACCTCGGCCCGAACTTCAACCTCGGCCCGAACTCCGACCTCGGCCCGAACTTCAACCTCGGCCCGAACATCATCCTCGGCTCGAACACCGAACTTCGGCCCGAACACCACTTCGGGCCGAACACCACTTCGGCCCGAACATCCCACTACGGCCCGAACACCACTTCGGCCCGAACATCCCTCTTCGGCCCGAACTCTTCAATATCCAAGATTGTGTGACAAAAGGTGCTATACTAAAAATTCATAACTTTCAGCTCGGGTGTCCGTTTCACGCCCACGAGTAACCAAAATAGCTGGTTCGTTCGTCACTGCCAAGAACAAGTTCGGCCCGAACTCTTCACTGTTCCCGGCCTGAACTTCATTTTCGGCCCGAACTTCAACCTCAACCCGAACTCCGACCTCGGCCCGAACTTCAACCTCGGCCCGAACATCATCCTCGGCCCAAACACCACTTCGGCCCGAACACCACTTCGGCCCGAACATCCCTCTTCGGCCCGAACTCTTCAATATCCAAGATTGTGTGACAAAAGGTTCTATACTAAAACATTCATAACTTTCAGCTCGGGTGTCCGTTTCAGGCCCACGAGTAACCAAAATACCTGGTTCGTTCGTCACTGCCAAGAACAAGTTCGGCCCGAACTCTTCACTATCCAAGATTGTGTGACAAAATGTGCTATACTAAAACATTCATAACTTTCAGCTCGGGTGTCCGTTTCACGCCCACGAGTAACCAAAATAGATGGTTCGTTCGTCACTGCCAAGAACAAGTTCGGCACGAACTCTTCACTGTTCCCGGCCCGAACTTCATTTTCGGCCCGAACTTCAACCTCGGCCCGAACTTCAACCTCGACCCAAACTTCGACCTCGGCCCGAACTTCAACCTCGGCCCGAACATCATCCTCGGCCCGAACACCGAACTTCGGCTCGAACACCACTTCGGCCCAAACATCCCTCTTCGGCCCGAACTCTTCAATATCAAAGATTGTGTGACAAAAGGTGCTACACTAAAACATTCATAACTTTCAGCTCGGGTGTCCGTTTCACGCCCACGAGAAACCAAAATAGCTGGTTCGTTCGTCACTGCCAAGAACAAGTTCGGCCCGAACTCTTCACTGTTCCCGGCCCGAACTTCAACCTCGGCCCGAACTTCAACCTCGGCCCGAACTCCGACCTCGGCCCGAACTCCATCCTCGGCCCGAACACCGAACATCGGCCCGAACACCGAACTTCGGCCCGAACACCACTTCGGCCCGAACATCCCACTTCGGCCCGAACACCACTTCGGCCCGAACTCTTCAATATCCAAGATTGTGTGACAAAAGGTGCTATACTAAAAAATTCATAACTTTCAGCTCGGGTGTCCGTTTCACGCCCACGAGTAACCAAAATAGCTGGTTTGTTCGTCACTGCCAAGAACAAGTTCGGCCTGAACTCTTAACTGTTCCCGGCCCGAACTTCATTTTCGGCCCGAACTTCAACCTCGGCCCGAACTCCGACCTCGGCCCGAACTTCAATCTCGGCCCGAACTTCAACCTCGGCCCGAACATCATCCTCGGCTCGAACACCGAACTTCGGCCCGAACACCACTTCGGCCCGAACACCACTTCGGCCCGAACATCCCACTTCGGCCCGAACACCACTTCGGCCCGAACATCCCTCTTCGGCCCGAACTCTTCAATATCCAAGATTGTGTGACAAAAGGTGCTATACTAAAACATTCATAACTTTCAGCTCGGGTGTCCGTTTCACGCCCACGAGTAACCAAAATAGCTGGTTTGAACTTCATTTTCGGCCCGAACTTCAACCTCAACCCGAACTCCGACCTCGGCCCGAACTTCAACCTCGGCCCGAACATCATCCTCGGCCCGAACACCACTTCGGCCCGAACACCACTTCGGCCCGAACATCCCTCTTCGGCCCGAACTCTTCAATATCCAAGATTGTGTGACAAAAGGTGCTATACTAAAACATTCATAACTTTCAGCTCGGGTGTCCGTTTCTGGCCCACGAGTAACCAAAATACCTGGTTCGTTCGTCACTGCCAAGAACAAGTTCGGCCCGAACTCTTCAATATCCAAGATTGTGTGACAAAATGTGCTATACTAAAACATTCATAACTTTCAACTCGGGTGTCCGTTTCACGCCCACGAGTAACCAAAATAGCTGGTTCGTTCGTCACTTCCTAGAACAAGTTCGGCCCGAACTCTTTCATTTTCGGCCCGGACTTCAACCTCTGCCCGAACTTCAACCTCGGCCCGAACTCCGACCTCGGCCCGAACTTCAAACTCGGCCCGAACATCATCCTCGGCCCGAACATCGAACTTCGGGCCGAACACCACTTCGGCCCGAACATCCCACTTCGGCCCGAACACCACTTCGGCCCGAACATCCCTCTTCGGCCCGAACTCTTCAATATCCAAGATTGAGTGACAAAAGGTGCTATACTAAAACATTCATAACTTTCAGCTCGGGTGTCCGTTTCACGCCCACGAGTAACCAAAATAGCTGGTTCGTTCGTCACTGCCAAGAACAAGATCGGCCCGAACTCTTCACTGTTCCCGGCCCGAACTTCATTTTCGGCCCGGACTTCAACCTCGGCCCGAACTTCAACCTCGGCCCGAACTCCGACCTCGGCCCGAACTTCAACCTCGGCCCGAACATCATCCTCGGCTCGAACACCGAACTTCGGCCCGAACACCACTTCTGCCCGAACACCACTTCGGCCCGAACATCCCACTTCGGCCCGAACACCACTTCGGCCCAAACATCCCTCTTCGGCCCGAACTCTTCAATATCCAAGATTGTGTGACAAAAGGTGCTATACTAAAATATTCATAACTTTCAGCTCGGGTGTCCGTTTCACACCCACGAGTAACCAAAATAGCTGGTTCGTTCGTCACTACCAAGAACAAGTTCGGCCCGAACTCCACTGTTCCCGGCCTGAACTTCATTTTCGGCCCGAACTTCAACCTCGGCCCGAACTCCGACCTCGGCCCGAACTTCAACCTCGGCCCGAACATCATCCTCGGCCCAAACACCACTTCGGCCCGAACACCACTTCGGCCCGAACATCCCTCTTCGGCCCGAACTCTTCAATATCCAAGATTGTGTGACAAAAGGTTCTATACTAAAACATTCATAACTTTCAGCTCGGGTGTCCGTTTCACGCCCACGAGTAACCAAAATAGCTGGTTCGTTCGTCACTGCCAAGAACAAGATCGGCCCGAACTCTTCACTGTTCCCGGCCCGAACTTCAACCTCGGCCCGAACTTCAACCTCGGCCCGAACTCCGACCTCGGCCCGAACTCCATCCTCGGCCCGAACACCGAACTTCGGCCCGAACACCGAACTTCGGCCAGAACACCACTTCGGCCCGAACATCCCACTTCGGCCTGAACACCACTTCGGCCCGAACATCCCTCTTCGGCCCGAACTCTTCAATATCCAAGATTGTGTGACAAAAGGTGCTATACTAAAACATTCATAACTTTCAGCTCGGGTGTCCGTTTCACGCCCACGAGTAACCAAAATAGCTGGTTCGTTCGTCACTGCCAAGAACAAGTTCGGCCTGAACTCTTCACTGTTCCCGGCCCGAACTTCATTTTCGGCCCGGACTTCAACCTCGGCCCGAACTTCAACCTCGGCCCGAACTCCGACCTCGGCCCGAACTTCAACCTCGGCCCGAACATCATCCTCGGCTCGAACACCGAACTTCGGCCCGAACACCACTTCGGGCCGAACACCACTTCGGCCCGAACATCCCACTACGGCCCGAACACCACTTCGGCCCGAACATCCCTCTTCGGCCCGAACTCTTCAATATCCAAGATTGTGTGACAAAAGGTGCTATACTAAAAATTCATAACTTTCAGCTCGGGTGTCCGTTTCACGCCCACGAGTAACCAAAATAGCTGGTTCGTTCGTCACTGCCAAGAACAAGTTCGGCCCGAACTCTTCACTGTTCCCGGCCTGAACTTCATTTTCGGCCCGAACTTCAACCTCAACCCGAACTCCGACCTCGGCCCGAACTTCAACCTCGGCCCGAACATCATCCTCGGCCCAAACACCACTTCGGCCCGAACACCACTTCGGCCCGAACATCCCTCTTCGGCCCGAACTCTTCAATATCCAAGATTGTGTGACAAAAGGTTCTATACTAAAACATTCATAACTTTCAGCTCGGGTGTCCGTTTCAGGCCCACGAGTAACCAAAATACCTGGTTCGTTCGTCACTGCCAAGAACAAGTTCGGCCCGAACTCTTCACTATCCAAGATTGTGTGACAAAATGTGCTATACTAAAACATTCATAACTTTCAGCTCGGGTGTCCGTTTCACGCCCACGAGTAACCAAAATAGATGGTTCGTTCGTCACTGCCAAGAACAAGTTCGGCACGAACTCTTCACTGTTCCCGGCCCGAACTTCATTTTCGGCCCGAACTTCAACCTCGGCCCGAACTTCAACCTCGACCCAAACTTCGACCTCGGCCCGAACTTCAACCTCGGCCCGAACATCATCCTCGGCCCGAACACCGAACTTCGGCTCGAACAGCACTTCGGCCCAAACATCCCTCTTCGGCCCGAACTCTTCAATATCAAAGATTGTGTGACAAAAGGTGCTACACTAAAACATTCATAACTTTCAGCTCGGGTGTCCGTTTCACGCCCACGAGAAACCAAAATAGCTGGTTCGTTCGTCACTGCCAAGAACAAGTTCGGCCCGAACTCTTCACTGTTCCCGGCCCGAACTTCAACCTCGGCCAGAACTTCAACCTCGGCCCGAACTCCGACCTCGGCCCGAACTCCATCCTCGGCCCGAACACCGAACATCGGCCCGAACACCGAACTTCGGCCCGAACACCACTTCGGCCCGAACATCCCACTTCGGCCCGAACACCACTTCGGCCCGAACTCTTCAATATCCAAGATTGTGTGACAAAAGGTGCTATACTAAAAAATTCATAACTTTCAGCTCGGGTGTCCGTTTCACGCCCACGAGTAACCAAAATAGCTGGTTTGTTCGTCACTGCCAAGAACAAGTTCGGCCTGAACTCTTAACTGTTCCCGGCCCGAACTTCATTTTCGGCCCGAACTTCAACCTCGGCCCGAACTCCGACCTCGGCCCGAACTTCAATCTCGGCCCGAACTTCAACCTCGGCCCGAACATCATCCTCGGCTCGAACACCGAACTTCGGCCCGAACACCACTTCGGCCCGAACACCACTTCGGCCCGAACATCCCACTTCGGCCCGAACACCACTTCGGCCCGAACATCCCTCTTCGGCCCGAACTCTTCAATATCCAAGATTGTGTGACAAAAGGTGCTATACTAAAACATTCATAACTTTCAGCTCGGGTGTCCGTTTCACGCCCACGAGTAACCAAAATAGCTGGTTTGAACTTCATTTTCGGCCCGAACTTCAACCTCAACCCGAACTCCGACCTCGGCCCGAACTTCAACCTCGGCCCGAACATCATCCTCGGCCCGAACACCACTTCGGCCCGAACACCACTTCGGCCCGAACATCCCTCTTCGGCCCGAACTCTTCAATATCCAAGATTGTGTGACAAAAGGTGCTATACTAAAACATTCATAACTTTCAGCTCGGGTGTCCGTTTCTGGCCCACGAGTAACCAAAATACCTGGTTCGTTCGTCACTGCCAAGAACAAGTTCGGCCCGAACTCTTCAATATCCAAGATTGTGTGACAAAATGTGCTATACTAAAACATTCATAACTTTCAGCTCGGGTGTCCGTTTCACGCCCACGAGTAACCAAAATAGATGGTTCGTTCGTCACTGCCAAGAACAAGTTCGGCACGAACTCTTCACTGTTCCCGGCCCGAACTTCATTTTCGGCCCGAACTTCAACCTCGGCCCGAACTTCAACCTCGACCCACACTTCGACCTCGGCCCGAACTTCAACCTCGGCCCGAACATCATCCTCGGCCCGAACACCGAACTTCGGCCCGAACACCACTTCGGCCCGAACATCCCTCTTCGGCCCGGACTCTTCAATATCCAAGATTGTGTGACAAAAGGTGCTATACTAAAACATTCATAACTTTCAGCTCGGGTGTCCGTTTCACGCCCACGAGAAACCAAAATAGCTGGTTCGTTCGTCACTGCCAAGAACAAGTTCGGCCCGAACTCTTCACTGTTCCCGGCCCGAACTTCAACCTCGGCCCGAACTTCAACCTCGGCCCGAACTCCGACCTCGGCACGAACTCCATCCTCGGCCCGAACACCGAACTTCGGCCCGAACACCGAACTTCGGCCCGAACACCACTTCGGCCCGAACATCCCACTTCGGCCCGAACACCACTTCGGCCCGAACATCCCTCTTCGGCCCGAACTCTTCAATATCCAAGATTGTGTGACAAAAGGTGCTATACTAAAACATTCATAACTTTCAGCTCGGGTGTCCGTTTCACGCCCACGAGTAACCAAAATAGTTGGTTCATTCGTCACTGCCAATAACAAGATCGGCCCGAACTCTTCACTGTTCCTGGCCTGAACTTCATTTTCGGCCCGAACTTTAACCTCGGCCCTAACTTCAACCTCGGCCCGAACTCAGACCTCGGCCCGAACTTCAACC
Organism: Calendula officinalis; assembly: GCA_963853835.1. Lineage (NCBI taxonomy): Eukaryota > Viridiplantae > Streptophyta > Magnoliopsida > Asterales > Asteraceae > Calendula > Calendula officinalis. Next base: position 57,841,469 of record OY970820.1, read on the forward strand.
TCCGCCCGAATATCATCCTCGGCCCGAACACCGAACTTCGGCCCGAACACCACTTCGGCCCGAACATCCCACTTCGTCCCGAACATCCCTCTTCGGCCCGAACTCTTCAATATCCAAGATTGTGTGACAAAAGGTGCTATACTAAAACATTCATAACATTCAGCTCGGGTGTCCGTTTCACGCCCACGAGTAACCAAAATAGCTGGTTCGTTCGTCACTGCCAAGAACAAGTTCGGCCCAAACTCTTCACTTTTCGGCCCGAACTTCAACCTCGGCCCGAACTTCAACCTCGGCCCGAACTCCGACCTCGGCCCGAACTTCAACCACGGCCCGAAAATCATCCTCGGCCCGAACATCGAACTTCGGCCCGAACACCACTTCGGCCCGAACACCACTTCGGCCCGAACATCCCACTTCGGCCCGAACACCACTTCGGCCCGAACATCCCTCTTCGGCCCGAACTCTTCAATATCCAAGATTGTGTGACAAAAGGTGCTATACTAAATCACTCATAACTTTCAGCTCGGGTGTCCGTTTCACGCCCACGAGAAACCAAAATAGCTGGTTCGTTCGTCACTGCCAAGAACAAGTTCGGCCCGAACTCTTCACTGTTCCCGGCCCGAACTTCAACCTCGGCCCGAACTTCAACCTCGGCCCGAACTCCGACCTCGGCCCGAACTCCATCCTCGGCCCGAACACCGAACTTCGGCCCGAACACCGAACTTCGGCCCGAACACCACTTCGGCCCGAACATCCCACTTCGGCCCGAACACCACTTCGGCCCGAACATCCCTCTTCGGCCCGAACTCTTCAATATCCAAGATTGTGTGACAAAAGGTGCTATACTAAAACATTCATAACTTTCAGCTCGGGTGTCCGTTTCACGCCCACGAGTAACCAAAATAGTTGGTTCATTCGTCACTGCCAATAACAAGATCGGCCCGAACTCTTCACTGTTCCTGGCCCGAACTTCATTTTCGGCCCGAACTTTAACCTCGGCCCTAACTTCAACCTCGGCCCGAACTCAGACCTCGGCCCGAACTTCAACCTCCGCCCGAATATCATCCTCGGCCCGAACACCGAACTTCGGCCCGAACACCACTTCGGCCCGAACATCCCACTTCGTCCCGAACATCCCTCTTCGGCCCGAACTCTTCAATATCCAAGATTGTGTGACAAAAGGTGCTATACTAAAACATTCATAACATTCAGCTCGGGTGTCCGTTTCACGCCCACGAGTAACCAAAATAGCTGGTTCGTTCGTCACTGCCAAGAACAAGTTCGGCCCAAACTCTTCACTTTTCGGCCCGAACTTCAACCTCGGCCCGAACTTCAACCTCGGCCCGAACTCCGACCTCGGCCCGAACTTCAACCACGGCCCGAAAATCATCCTCGGCCCGAACATCGAACTTCGGCCCGAACACCACTTCGGCCCGAACATCCCACTTCGGCCCGAACACCACTTCGGCCCGAACATCCCACTTCGGCCCGAACACCACTTCGGCCCGAACATCCCTCTTCGGCCCGAACTCTTCAATATCCAAGATTGTGTGACAAAAGGTGCTATACTAAATCATTCATAACTTTCAGCTCGGGTGTCCGTTTCACGCCCACGAGTAACCAAAATAGCTGGTTCGTTCATCACTGCCAAGAACAAATTCGGCCCGAACTCTTCACTGTTCCCGGCCCGAACTTCATTTTCGGCCCGAACTTCAACCTCGGCCCAAACTCCGACCTCGGCCCGAACTTCAATCTCGGCCCGAACATCATCCTCGGCCCGAACACCGAACTTCCGCCCGAACACCACTTCGGCCCGAACACCACTTCGGCCCTAACATCCCTCTTCGGCCCGAACTCTTCAATATCCAAGATTGTGTGACAAAAGGTGCTATACTAAAACATTCATAACTTTCAGCTCGGGTGTCCGTTTCACACCCACGAGTAACCAAAATAGCTGGTTCGTTCGTCACTACCAAGAACAAGTTCGGATCGAACTCTTCAATGTTCCCGGCCCGAACTACATTTTCGGCCCGAACTCCGACCTCGGACCGAACTTCAACCTCGGCCCGAAAATCATCCTCGGCCCGAACACCGAACTTCGGCCCGAACACCACTTCGCCCCGAACATCCCACTTCGGCCCGAACACCACTTCGGCCCAAACATCCCTCTTCGGCCCGAACTCTTCAATATCCAAGATTGTGTGACAAAAGGTGCTATACTAAAACATTCATAACTTTCAGCTCGGGTGTCCGTTTCACGCCCACGAGTAACCAAAATAGCTGGTTCGTTCGTCACTGCCAAGAACAAGTTCGGCCCGAACATTTCACTGTTCCCGGCCCGAACTACATTTTCGGCCCGAACTTCAACCTCGGCCCGAACTTCATCCTCGGCCCGAACTCCGACCTCGGCCCGAACTTCAACCTCAGCCCGAACATCATCCTCGGCCCGAACACCGAACTTCGGCCCGAGCATCACTTCGGCCCGAACATCCCTCTTCGGCCCGAACTCTTCAATATCCAAGATTGTGTGACAAAAGGTGTTATACTAAAACATTCATAACTTTCAGCTCGGGTGTCCGTTTCACGCCCACGAGTAACCAAAATAGCTGGTCCGTTCATCACTGTCAAGAACAAGTTCGGACCGAACTCTTCACTGTTCCTGGCCCGAACTTCATTTTCGGCCCGAACTTCAACCTTGGCCCGAACTCCGACCTCGGCCCGAACTTCAATCTCGGCCCGAACATCATCCTCGGCCCGAACACCGAACTTCCGCCCGAACACCACTTCGGCCCGAACACCACTTCGGCCCGAATATCCCACTTCGGCCCGAACACCACTTCGGCCCTTACATCCCTCTTCGGCCCGAACTCTTCAATATCCAAGACTGTGTGACAAAAGGTGCTATACTAAAACATTCATAACTTTCAGCTCGGGTGTCCGTTTCACGCCCACGAGTAACCAAAATAGTTGGTTCGTTCGTCACTGCCAAGAACAAGTTCCGCCCGAACTCTTCACTGTTCCCGGCCTGAACTTCATTTTCGGCCCGAACTTCAACCTCGGCCCGAACTCCGACCTCGGCCCGAACTTCAATCTCGGCCCGAACATCATCCTCGCCCCGAACACCGAACTTCGGCCCGAACACCACTTCAGCCCGAACACCACTTCGGCCCGAACACCACTTCGGCCCGGACATCCCACTTCGGCCCGAACACCACTTCGGCCCTAACAACCCTCTTCGGCCCGAACTCTTAAATATCCAAGATTGTGTGACAAAAGGTGCTATACTAAAACATTCATAACTTTCAGCTCGGGTGTCCGTTTCACACCCACGAGTAACCAAAATAGCTGGTTCGTTCGTCACTGCCAAGAACAAGTTCGGCCCGAACTCTTCACTGTTCCCGGTCCGAACTACATTTTCGGCCCGAACTTCAACCTCGGCCCGAACTTCAACCTCGGCCCGAACTCCGACCTCGGCCCGAACTTCAACCTCGGCCCGAAAATCATCCTCGGCCCGAACACCGAACTTCGGCCCGAACACCACTTCGGCTCGAACACCACTTCAGCCCGAACATCCCACTTCGGCCCGAACACCACTTCGGCCAGAACATCCCTCTTCGGCTCGAACTCTTCAATATCCAAGATTGTGTGACAAAAGGTGCTATACTAAAACATTCATAACTTTCAGCTCGGGTGTCCGTTTCACGCCCACGAGTAACCAAAATAGCTGGTTCGTTCGTCACTGCCAAGAACAAGTTCGGCCCGAACTCTTCACTGTTCCCGGCCCGAACTTCATTTTCGGCCCGAACTTCAACCTCGGCCCCAACTTCAACCTCGGCCCGAACTTCAACCTCGGCCCGAACATCATCCTCGGCCCGAACACCGAACTTCGGCCCAAACACCACTTCGGCCCGAACACCACTTCGGCCCGAACAACGCACTTCGGCCCGAACAACACTTCGGCCCTAACATCCCTCTTCGGCCCGAACTCTTCAATATCCAAGATAGTGTGACAAAAGGTTCTATACTAAAACATTCATAACTTTCAGCTCGGGTGTCCGTTTCACGCCCACGAGTAACCAAAATAGCTGGTTCGTTCGTCACTGCCAAGAACAAGTTCGGCCCGAACTCTTCACTGTTCCCGACCCGAACTTCATTTTCGGCCCGAAGTTCAACCTCGGCCCGAACTCCGACCTCGGCCCGAACTTCAACCTCGGCCCGAACATGATCCTCGGCCCGAACACCGAACTTCGGCCCGAACACCACTTCGGCCCGAACACCACTTCGTCCCGAACATCCCACTTCGGCCCGAACACCACTTCGGCCCGAACATCCCTCTTCTGCCCGAACTCTTCAATATCCAAGATTGTGTGACAAAAGGTGCTATACTAAAACATTCATAACTTTCAGCTCGGGTGTCCGTTTCACGCCCACGAGTAACCAAATAGCTGGTTCGTTCGTCACTGCCAAGAACAAGTTCGGCCCGAACTCTTCACTGTTCCCGGCCCGAACTTCATTTTCGGCCCAAACTTCAACCTCGGCCCGAACATCATCCTCGGCCCGAACACCGAACTTCGGCCCGAACACCACTTCGGCCCGAACACCACTTCGGCCCGAACATCCCACTTCGGCCCGAACACCACTTCGGCCCGAACATCCCTCTTCGGCCCGAACTCTTCAATATCCAAGATTGTGTGACAAAAGGTGCTGTACTAAAACATTCATAACTTTCAGCTCGGGTGTCCGTTTCACGCCCACGAGTAACCAAAATAGCTGGTTCGTTCGTCACTTACAAGAACAAGTTCCGCCCGAACTCTTCACTGTTCCCGGCCCGAACTTCATTTTCGGCATGAATTTCAACCTCGGCCCGAACTTCAACCTCGGCCCGAACTCCGACCTCGGCCCGAACTTCACCCTCGGCCCGAACATCATCCTCGGCCCGAACACCACTTCGGCCCGAACATCCCACTTCGGCCCGAACACCACTTCGGCCCGAACATCCCTCTCCGGCCCGAACTCTTCAATATCCAAGATTGTGTGACAAAAGTTGCTATACTAAAACATTCATAACTTTCAGCTCGGGTGTCCGTTTCACGCCCACGAGTAACCAAAATAGCTGGTTCGTTCGTCACTACCAAGAACAAGTTCGGCACGAACTCTTCACTGTTCCCGACCCGAACTTCATTTTTGGCCCGAACTTCAACCTCGGCCCGAACTCCGACCTCGGCCCGAACTTCAACCTCAGCCCGAACATCATCCTATGCCCGAACACCGAACTTCGGCCCGAACACCACTTCGGCCCGAACACCACTTCGTCCCGAACATCCCACTTCGGCCCGAACACCACTTCGGCCCGAACATCCCTCTTCGGCCCGAACTCTTCAATATCCAAGATTGTGTGACAAAAGGTGCTATACTAAAACATTCATAACTTTCAGCTCGGGTGTCCGTTTCACGCCCACGAGTAACCAAAATAGCTGGTTCGTTCGTCACTGCCATGAACAAGTTCGGCCCGAACTCTTCACTGTTCCCGGCCCGAACTTCATTTTCGGCCCAAACTTCAACCTCGGCCCGAACATCATCCTCGGCCCGAACACCGAACTTCGGCCCGAACACCACTTCGGCCAGAACACCACTTCGGCCCGAACATCCCACTTCGGCCCGAACACCACTTCGGCCCGAACATCCCTCTCCGGCCCGAACTCTTCAATATCCAAGATTGTGTGACAAAAGGTGCTGTACTAAAACATTCATAACTTTCAGCTCGGGTGTCCGTTTCACGCCCACGAGTAACCAAAATAGCTGGTTCGTTCGTCACTGCCAAGACCAAGTTCGGCCCGAACTCTTCACTGTTCCCGGCCCGAACTTCATTTTCGGCCCGAATTTCAACCTCGGCCCGAACTTCAACCTCGGCCCGAACTCCGACCTCGGCCCGAACTTCACCCTCGGCCCGAACATCATCCTCGGCTCGAACACCGAACTTCGGCCCGAACACCACTTCGGCCCGAACACCACTTCGGCCCGAACATCCCACTTCGGCCCGAACACCACTTCGGCCCGAACATCCCTCTTCGGCCCGAACTTCTCAATATCCAAGATTGTGTGACAAAAGGTGCTATACTAAAACATTCATAACTTTCAGCTCGGGTGTCCGTTTCACGCCCACGATTAACCAAATTAGCTGGTTCGTTCGTCACTGCCAAGAACAAGTTCGGCCCGAACTCTTCACTGTTCCCGGCCCGAACTTCAAGCTCGGCCCGAACTTCAACCTCGGCCCGAACTCCGACCTCGGCCCGAACTCCAACCTCGGCTCGAACATCATCCTCGGCCCGAACACCGAACTTCGGCCCGAACACCACTTCGGCCCGAACACCACTTCGGCCCGAACACCACTTCGGCCCGAACACCACTTCGGCCCGAACATCCAACTTCGGCCCGAACACCACTTCGGCCCGAACAACCTTCTTCGGCCCGAACTCTTCAATATCCAAGATTGTGTGACAAAAGGTGATGTACTAAAACATTCATAACTTTCAGCTCGGGTGTCCGTTTCACGCCAAGAACAAGTTCGGCTCGAATTCTTCAATGTTCCCGGCCCGAACTACATTTTCGGCCCGAACTTCAACCTCGGCCCGAACTTCAACCTCGGCCCGAACTCCGACCTCGGACCGAACTTCAACCTCGGCCCAAAAATCATCCTCGGCCCGAACACCGAACTTCGGCCCGAACACCACTTCGCCCCGAACATCCCACTTCGGCCCGAACACCACTTCGGCCCAAACATCCCTCTTCGGCCCGAACTCTTCAATATCCAAGATTGTGTGACAAAAGGTGCTATACTAAAACATTCATAACTTTCAGCTCGGGTGTCCGTTTCACGCCCACGAGTAACCAAAATAGCTGGTTCGTTCGTCACTGCCAAGAACAAGTTCGGCCCGAACTTTTCACTATTCCCGGCCCGAACTACATTTTCGGCCAGAACTTCAACCTCGGCCCGAACTTCAACCTCGGCCCGAACTCCGACCTCGGCCCGAACTTCAACCTCAGCCCGAACATCATCCTCGGCCCGAACACCGAACTTCGGCCCGAACATCACTTCGGCCCGAACATCCCTCTTCGGCCCGAACTCTTCAATATCCAAGATTGTGTGACAAAAGGTGTTATACTAAAACATTCATAACTTTCAGCTCGGGTGTCCGTTTCACGCCCACGAGTAACCAAAATAGCTGGTTCGTTCATCACTGCCAAGAACAAGTTCGGCCCGAACTCTTCACTGTTCCTGGCCCGAACTTCATTTTCGGCCCGAACTTCAACCTCGGCCCGAACTCCGACCTCGGCCCGAACTTCAATCTCGCCCCGAACATCATCCTCGGCCCGAACACCGAACTTCCGCCCGAACACCACTTCAGCCCGAACACCACTTCGGCCCGAATATCCCACTTCGGCCCGAACACCACTTCGGCCCTAACATCCCTCTTCGGCCCGAACTCTTCAATATCCAAGATTGTGTGACAAAAGGTGCTATACTAAAACATTCATAACTTTCAGCTCGGGTGTCCGTTTCACGCCCACGAGTAACCAAAATAGCTGGTTCGTTCGTCACTGCCAAGAACAAGTTCGGCCCGAACTTTTCACTATTCCCGGCCCGAACTACATTTTCGGCCAGAACTTCAACCTCGGCCCGAACTCCGACCTCGGCCCGAACTTCAACCTCAGCCCGAACATCATCCTCGGCCCGAACACTGAACTTCGGCCCGAACATCACTTCGGCCCGAACATCCCTCTTCGGCCCGAACTCTTCAATATCCAAGATTGTGTGACAAAAGGTGTTATACTAAAACATTCATAACTTTCAGCTCGGGTGTCCGTTTCACGCCCACGAGTAACCAAAATAGCTGGTTCGTTCATCACTGCCAAGAACAAGTTCGGCCCGAACTCTTCACTGTTCCTGGCCCGAACTTCATTTTCGGCCCGAACTTCAACCTCGGCCCGAACTCCGACCTCGGCCCGAACTTCAATCTCGCCCCGAACATCATCCTCGGCCCGAACACCGAACTTCCGCCCGAACACCACTTCAGCCCGAACACCACTTCGGCCCGAATATCCCACTTCGGCCCGAACACCACTTCGGCCCTAACATCCCTCTTCGGCCCGAACTCTTCAATATCCAAGATTGTGTGACAAAAGGTGCTATACTAAAACATTCATAACTTTCAGCTCGGGTGTCCGTTTCACGCCCACGAGTAACCAAAATAGTTGGTTCGTTCGTCACTGCCAAGAACAAGTTCGGCCCGAACTCTTCACTGTTCCCGGCCTGAACTTCATTTTCGGCCCGAACTTCAACCTCGGCCCGAACTCCGACCTCGGCCCGAACTTCAATCTCGGCCCGAACATCATCCTCGCCCCGAACACCGAACTTCGACCCGAACACCACTTCAGCCCGAACACCACTTCGGCCCGAACACCACTTCGGCCCGGACATCCCACTTCGGCCCGAACACCACTTCGGCCCTAACAACCCTCTTCGGCCCGAACTCTTAAATATCCAAGATTGTGTGACAAAAGGTGCTATACTAAAACATTCATAACTTTCAGCTCGGGTGTCCGTTTCACACCCACGAGTAACCAAAATAGCTGGTTCGTTCGTCACTGCCAAGAACAAGTTCGGCCCGAACTCTTCACGGTTCCCGGTCCGAACTACATTTTCGGCCCGAACTTCAACATCGGCCCGAACTTCAACCTCGGCCCGAACTCCGACCTCGGCCCGAACTTCAACCTCGGCCCGAAAATCATCCTCGGCCCGAACACCGAACTTCGGCCCGAACACCACTTCGGCTCGAACACCACTTCGGCCCGAACATCCCACTTCGGCCCGAACACCACTTCGGCCAGAACATCCCTCTTCGGCTCGAACTCTTCAATATCCAAGATTGTGTGACAAAAAAGTGCTATACTAAAACATTCATAACTTTCAGCTCGGGTGTCCGTTTCACGCCCACGAGTAACCAAAATAGCTGGTTCGTTCGTCACTGCCAAGAACAAGTTCGGCCCGAACTCTTCACTGTTCCCGGCCCGAACTTCATTTTCGGCCCGAACTTCAACCTCGGCCCGAACTTCAACCTCGGCCCGAACATCATCCTCGGCCCGAACACCGAACTTCGGCCCAAACACCACTTCGGCCCGAACACCACTTCGGCCCGAACATCGCACTTCGGCCCGAACAACACTTCGGCCCGAACATCCCTCTTCGGTCCGAACTCTTCAATATCCAAGATTGTGTGACAAAAGGTGCTATACTAAAACATTCATAACTTTCAGCTCGGGTGTCCGTTTCACGCCCACGAGTAACCAAAATAGCTGGTTCGTTCGTCACTGCCAAGAACAAGTTCGGCCCGAACTCTTCACTGTTCCCGACCCGAACTTCATTTTCGGCCCGAACTTCAACCTCGGCCCGAACTCCGACCTCGGCCCGAACTCCGACCTCGGCCCGAACATCATCCTCGGCCCGAAAATCATCCTCGGCCCGAACACCGAACTTCGGCCCGAACACCACTTCGGCTCGAACACCACTACGGCCCGAACATCCCACTTCGGCCCGAACACCACTTCGGCCAGAACATCCCTCTTCGGCTCGAACTCTTCAATATCCAAGATTGTGTGACAAAAAGGTGCTATACTAAAACATTCATAACTTTCAGCTCGGGTGTCCGTTTCACGCCCACGAGTAACCAAAATAGTTGGTTCGTTCGTCACTGCCAAGAACAAGTTCGGCCCGAACTCTTCACTGTTCCCGGCCCGAACTTCATTTTCGGCCCGAACTTCAACCTCGGCCCGAACTTCAACCTCGGCCCGAACATCATCCTCGGCCCGAACACCGAACTTCGGCCCAAACACCACTTCGGCCCGAACACCACTTCGGCCCGAACATCGCACTTCGGCCCGAACATCCCTCTTCGGTCCGAACTCTTCAATATCCAAGATTGTGTGACAAAAGGTGCTATACTAAAACATTCATAACTTTCAGCTCGGGTGTCCGTTTCACGCCCACGAGTAACCAAAATAGCTGGTTCGTTCGTCACTGCCAAGAACAAGTTCGGCCCGAACTCTTCACTGTTCCCGACCCGAACTTCATTTTCGGCCCGAACTTCAACCTCGGCCCGAACTCCGACCTCGGCCCGAACTTCAACCTCGGCCCGAACATCATCCTCGGCCCGAACACCGAACTTCGGCCCGAACACCACTTCGTCCCGAACATCCCACTTCGGCCGGAACACCATTTCGGCCCGAACATCCCTCTTCGGCCCGAACTCTTCAATATCCAAGATTGTGTGACAAAAGGTGCTATACTAAAACATTCATAACTTTCAGCTCGGGTGTCCGTTTCACGCCCACGAGTAACCAAAATAGCTGGTTCGTTCGTCACTGCCAAGAACAAGTTCGGCCCGAACTCTTCACTGTTCCCGGCCCGAACTTCATTTTCGGCCCAAACTTCAACCTCGGCCCGAACATCATCCTCGGCCCGAACACCGAACTTCGGCCCGAACACCACTTCGGCCCGAACACCACTTCGGCCCGAACATCCCACTTCGGCCCGAACACCACTTCGGCCAGAACATCCCTCTTCGGCTCGAACTCTTCAATATCCAAGATTGTGTGACAAAAAGGTGCTATACTAAAACATTCATAACTTTCAGCTCGGGTGTCCGTTTCACGCCCACGAGTAACCAAAATAGCTGGTTCGTTCGTCACTGCCAAGAACAAGTTCGGCCCGAACTCTTCACTGTTCCCGACCCGAACTTCATTTTCGGCCCGAACTTCAACCTCGGCCCGAACTTCAACCTCGGCCCGAACATCATCCTCGGCCCGAACACCGAACTTCGGCCCAAACACCACTTCGGCTCGAACACCACTTCGGCCCGAACATCCCACTTCGGCCCGAACACCACTTCGGCCAGAACATCCCTCTTCGGCTCGAACTCTTCAATATCCAAGATTGTGTGACAAAAAGGTGCTATACTAAAACATTCATAACTTTCAGCTCGGGTGTCCGTTTCACGCCCACGAGTAACCAAAATAGCTGGTTCGTTCGTCACTGCCAAGAACAAGTTCGGCCCGAACTCTTCACTGTTCCTGGCCCGAACTTCATTTTCGGCCCGAACTTCAACCTCGGCCCGAACTTCAACCTCGGCCCGAACATCATCCTCGGCCCGAACACTGAACTTCGGCCCAAACACCACTTCGGCCCGAACACCACTTCGGCCCGAACATCGCACTTCGGCCCGAACAACACTTCGGCCCGAACATCCCTCTTCGGTCCGAACTCTTCAATATCCAAGATTGTGTGACAAAAGGTGCTATACTAAAACATTCATAACTTTCAGCTCGGGTGTCCGTTTCACGCCCACGAGTAACCAAAATAGCTGGTTCGTTCGTCACTGCCAAGAACAAGTTCGGCCCGAACTCTTCACTGTTCCCGACCCGAACTTCATTTTCGGCCCGAACTTCAACCTCGGCCCGAACTCCGACCTCGGCCCGAACTTCAACCTCGGCCCGAACATCATCCTCGGCCCGAACACCGAACTTCGTCCCGAACACCACTTCGTCCCGAACATCCCACTTCGGCCGGAACACCATTTCGGCCCGAACATCCCTCTTCGGCCCGAACTCTTCAATATCCAAGATTGTGTGACAAAAGGTGCTATACTAAAACATTCATAACTTTCAGCTCGGGTGTCCGTTTCACGCCCACGAGTAACCAAAATAGCTGGTTCGTTCGTCACTGCCAAGAACAAGTTCGGCCCGAACTCTTCACTGTTCCCGGCCCGAACTTCATTTTCGGCCCAAACTTCAACCTCGGCCCGAACATCATCCTCGGCCCGAACACCGAACTTCGGCCCGAACACCACTTCGGCCCGAACATCCCACTTCGGCCCGAACACCACTTCGGCCCGAACATCCCTCTTCGGCCCGAACTCTTCAATATCCAAGATTGTGTGACAAAAGGTGCTGTACTAAAACATTCATAACTTTCAGCTCGGGTGTCCGTTTCACGCCCACGAGTAACCAAAATAGCTGGTTCGTTCGTCACTTCCAAGAACAAGTTCGGCCCGAACTCTTCACTGTTCCCGACCCGAACTTCATTTTCGGCCCGAATTTCAACCTCGGCCCGAACTTCAACCTCGGCCCGAACTCCGACCTCGGCCCGAACTTCACCCTCGGCCCGAACTTCACCCTCGGCCCGAACATCATCCTCGGCCCGAACACCACTTCGGCCCGAACACCACTTCGGCCCGAACACCACTTCGGCCCGAACATCCCTCTTCGGCCCGAACTCTTCAATATCCAAGATTGTGTGACAAAAGGTGCTATACTAAAACATTCATAACTTTCAGCTCGGGTGTCCGTTTCACGCCCACGAGTAACCAAAATAGCTGGTTCGTTCGTCACTACCAAGAACAAGTTCGGCCCGAACTCTTCACTGTTCCCGACCCGAACTTCATTTTCGGCCCGAACTTCAACCTCGGCCCGAACTCCGACCTCGGCCCGAACTTCAACCTCGGCCCGAACATCATCCTCGGCCCGAACACCGAACTTCGGCCCGAACACCACTTCAGCCCGAACACCACTTCGGCCCGAACACCACTTCGGCCCGAACATCCCACTTCGGCCCGAACACCACTTCGGCCCGAACATCCCTCTTCGGCCCGAACTCTTCAATATCCAAGATTGTGTGACAAAAGGTGCTGTACTAAAACATTCATGACTTTCAGCTCGGGTTTCCGTTTCACGCCCACGAGTAACCAAAATAGCTGGTTCGTTCGTCACTTCCAAGAACAAGTTCGGCCCGAACTCTTCACTGTTCCCGACCCGAACTTCAACCTCGGCCCGAACTTCAACCTCGGCCCGAACTCCGACCTCGGCCCGAACTTCAACCTCGGCCCGAAAATCATTCTCGGCCCGAACACCGAACTTCGGCCCGAACACCACTTCGGCTCGAACACCACTTCGGCCCGAACATCCCACTTCGGCCCGAACACCACTTCGGCCAGAACATCCCTCTTCGGCTCGAACTCTTCAATATCCAAGATTGTGTGACAAAAAGGTGCTATACTAAAACATTCATAACTTTCAGCTCGGGTGTCCGTTTCACGCCCACGAGTAACCAAAATAGTTGGTTCGTTCGTCACTGCCAAGAACAAGTTCGGCCCGAAATCTTCACTGTTCCCGACCCGAACTTCATTTTCGGCCCGAACTTCAACCTCGGCCCGAACTTCAACCTCGGCCCGAACATCATCCTCGGCCCGAACACCGAACTTCGGCCCAAACACCACTTCGGCCCGAACACCACTTCGGCCCGAACATCGCACTTCGGCCCGAACAACACTTCGGCCCGAACATCCCTCTTCGGTCCGAACTCTTCAATATCCAAGATTGTGTGACAAAAGGTGCTATAGTAAAACATTCATAACTTTCAGCTCGGGTGTCCGTTTCACGCCCACGAGTAACCAAAATAGCTGGTTCGTTCGTCACTGCCAAGAACAAGTTCGGCCCGAACTCTTCACTGTTCCCGACCCGAACTTCATTTTCGGCCCGAACTTCAACCTCGGCCCGAACTCCGACCTCGGCCCGAACTCCGACCTCGGCCCGAACATCATCCTCGGCCCGAAAATCATCCTCGGCCCGAACACCGAACTTCGGCCCGAACACCACTTCGGCTCGAACACCACTTCGGCCCGAACATCCCACTTCGGCCCGAACACCACTTCGGCCAGAACATCCCTCTTCGGCTCGAACTCTTCAATATCCAAGATTGTGTGACAAAAAGGTGCTATACTAAAACATTCATAACTTTCAGCTCGGGTGTCCGTTTCACGCCCACGAGTAACCAAAATAGCTGGTTCGTTCGTCACTGCCAAGAACAAGTTCGGCCCGAACTCTTCACTGTTCCTGGCCCGAACTTCATTTTCGGCCCGAACTTCAACCTCGGCCCGAACTTCAACCTCGGCCCGAACATCATCCTCGGCCCGAACACCGAACTTCGGCCCAAACACCACTTCGGCCCGAACACCACTTCGGCCCGAACATCGCACTTCGGCCCGAACAACACTTCGGCCCGAACATCCCTCTTCGGTCCGAACTCTTCAATATCCAAGATTGTGTGACAAAAGGTGCTATACTAAAACATTCATAACTTTCAGCTCGGGTGTCCGTTTCACGCCCACGAGTAACCAAAATAGCTGGTTCATTCGTCACTGCCAAGAACAAGTTCGGCCCGAACTCTTCACTGTTCCCGACCCGAACTTCATTTTCGGCCCGAACTTCAACCTCGGCCCGAACTCCGACCTCGGCCCGAACTCCGACCTCGGCCCGAACATCATCCTCAGCCCGAAAATCATCCTCGGCCCGAACACCGAACTTCGGCCCGAACACCACTTCGGCTCGAACACCACTTCGGCCAGAACATCCCACTTCGGCCCGAACACCACTTCGGCCAGAACATCCCTCTTCGGCTCGAACTCTTCAATATCCAAGATTGTGTGACAAAAAGGTGCTATACTAAAACATTCATAACTTTCAGCTCGGGTGTCCGTTTCACGCCCACGAGTAACCAAAATAGCTGGTTCGTTCGTCACTGCCAAGAACAAGTTCGGCCCGAACTCTTCACTGTTCCTGGCCCGAACTTCATTTTCGGCCCGAACTTCAACCTCGGCCCGAACTTCAACCTCGGCCCGAACATCATCCTCGGCCCGAACACCGAACTTCGGCCCAAACACCACTTCGGCCCGAACACCACTTCGGCCCGAACATCGCACTTCGGCCCGAACAACACTTCGGCCCGAACATCCCTCTTCGGTCCGAACTCTTCAATATCCAAGATTGTGTGACAAAAGGTGCTATACTAAAACATTCATAACTTTCAGCTCGGGTGTCCGTTTCACGCCCACGAGTAACCAAAATAGCTGGTTCGTTCGTCACTGCCAAGAACAAGTTCGGCCCGAACTCTTCACTGTTCCCGACCCGAACTTCATTTTCGGCCCGAACTTCAACCTCGGCCCGAACTCCGACCTCGGCCCGAACTTCAACCTCGGCCCGAACATCATCCTCGGCCCGAACACCGAACTTCGGCCCGAACACCACTTCGTCCCGAACATCCCACTTCGGCCGGAACACCATTTCGGCCCGAACATCCCTCTTCGGCCCGAACTCTTCAATATCCAAGATTGTGTGACAAAAGGTGCTATACTAAAACATTCATAACTTTCAGCTCGGGTGTCCGTTTCACGCCCACGAGTAACCAAAATAGCTGGTTCGTTCGTCACTGCCAAGAACAAGTTCGGCCCGAACTCTTCACTGTTCCCGGCCCGAACTTCATTTTCGGCCCAAACTTCAACCTCGGCCCGAACATCATCCTCGGCCCGAACACCGAACTTCGGCCCGAACACCACTTCGGCCCGAACATCCCACTTCGGCCCGAACACCACTTCGGCCCGAACATCCCTCTTCGGCCCGAACTCTTCAATATCCAAGATTGTGTGACAAAAGGTGCTGTACTAAAACATTCATAACTTTCAGCTCGGGTGTCCATTTCACGCCCACGAGTAACCAAAATAGCTGGTTCGTTCGTCACTGCCAAGAACAAGTTCGGCCCGAACTCTTCACTGTTCCAGGCCCGAACTTCATTTTCGGCCCGAATTTCAACCTCGGCCCGAACTTCAACCTCGGCCCGAACTCCGACCTCGGCCAGAACTTCACCCTCGGCCCGAACATCATCCTCGGCTCGAACACCGAACTTCGGCCCGAACACCACTTCGGCCCGAACACCACTTCGGCCCGAACATCCCACTTCGGCCCGAACACCACTTCGGCCCGAACATCCCTCTTCGGCCCGAACTCTTCAATATCCAAGATTGTGTGACAAAAGGTGCTGTACTAAAACATTCATAACTTTCAGCTCGGGTGTCCGTTTCACGCCCACGAGTAACCAAAATAGCTGGTTCGTTCGTCACTTCCAAGAACAAGTTCGGCCCGAACTCTTCACTGTTCCCGACCCGAACTTCATTTTCGGCCCGAATTTCAACCTCGGCCCGAACTTCAACCTCGGCCCGAACTCCGACCTCGGCCCGAACTTCACCCTCGGCCCGAACTTCACCCTCGGCCCGAACATCATCCTCGGCCCGAACACCACTTCGGCCCGAACACCACTTCGGCCCGAACACCACTTCGGCCCGAACATCCCTCTTCGGCCCGAACTCTTCAATATCCAAGATTGTGTGACAAAAGGTGCTATACTAAAACATTCATAACTTTCAGCTCGGGTGTCCGTTTCACGCCCACGAGTAACCAAAATAGCTGGTTCGTTCGTCACTACCAAGAACAAGTTCGGCCCGAACTCTTCACTGTTCCCGTCCCGAACTTCATTTTCGGCCCGAACTTCAACCTCGGCCCGAACTCCGACCTCGGCCCGAACTTCAACCTCGGCCCGAACATCATCCTCGGCCCGAACACCGAACTTCGGCCCGAACACCACTTCAGCCCGAACACCACTTCGGCCCGAACACCACTTCGTCCCGAACATCCCACTTCGGCCCGAACACCACTTCGGCCCGAACATCCCTCTTCGGCCCGAACTCTTCAATATCCAAGATTGTGTGACAAAAGGTGCTATACTAAAACATTCATAACTTTCATCTCGGGTGTCCGTTTCATGCCCACGAGTAACCAAAATAGCTGGTTCGTTCGTCACTGCCAAGAACAAGTTCGGCCCGAACTCTTCACTGTTCCCGGCCCGAACTTCATTTTCGGCCCAAACTTCAACCTCGGCCCGAACATCATCCTCGGCCCGAACACCGAACTTCAGCCCGAACACCACTTCGGCCCGAACATCCCACTTCGGCCCGAACACCACTTCGGCCCGAACTCTTCAATATCCAAGATTGTGTGACAAAAGGTGCTGTACTAAAACATTCATAACTTTCAGCTCAGGTGTCCGTTTCACGCCAACGAGTAACCAAAATAGCTGGTTCGTTCGTCACTTACAAGAACAAGTTCGGCCCGAACTCTTCACTGTTCCCGGCCCGAACTTCATTTTCGACACGAATTTCAACCTCGGCCCGAACTTCAACCTCGGCCCGAACTCCGACCTCGGCCCGAACTTCACCCTCGGCCCGAACATCATCCTCGGCCCGAACACCACTTCGGCCCGAACATCCCACTTCGGCCCGAACACCACTTCGGCCCGAACATCCCTCTTCGGCCCGAACTCTTCAATATCCAAGATTGTGTGACAAAAGGTGCTATACTAAAACATTCATAACTTTCAGCTCGGGTGTCCGTTTCACGCCCACGAGTAACCAAAAT
Organism: Calendula officinalis; assembly: GCA_963853835.1. Lineage (NCBI taxonomy): Eukaryota > Viridiplantae > Streptophyta > Magnoliopsida > Asterales > Asteraceae > Calendula > Calendula officinalis. Next base: position 57,858,824 of record OY970820.1, read on the forward strand.
AGCTGATTCGTTCGTCACTACCAAGAACAAGTTCGGCCCGAACTCTTCACTGTTCCCGACCCGAACTTCATTTTCGGCCCGAACTTCAACCTCTGCCCGAACTCCGACCTCGGCCCGAACTTCAACCTCGGCCCAAACATCATCCTCGGCCCGAACACCGAACTTCGGCCCGAACACCACTTCGGCCCGAACACCACTTCGTCCCGAACATCCCACTTCGGTCCGAACACCACTTCGGCCCCAACATCCCTCTTCGGCCCGAACTCTTCAATATCCAAGATTGTGTGACAAAAGGTGCTATACTAAAACATTCATAACTTTCAGCTCGGGTGTCCGTTTCACGCCCACGAATAACCAAAATAGCTGGTTCGTTCGTCACTGCCAATAACAAGTTCGGCCCGAACTCTTCACTGTTCCCGGCCCGAACTTCATTTTCGGCCCAAACTTCAACCTCGGCCCGAACATCATCCTCGGCCCGAACACCGAACTTCGGCCCGAACACCACTTCGGCCAGAACACCACTTCGGCCCGAACATCCCACTTCGGCCCGAACACCACTTCGGCCCGAACATCCCTCTTCGGCCCGAACTCTTCAATATCCAAGATTGTGTGACAAAAGGTGCAGTACTAAAACATTCATAACTTTCAGCTCGGGTGTCCGTTTCACGCCCACGAATAACCAAAATAGCTGGTTCGTTCGTCACTGCCAATAACAAGTTCGGCCCGAACTCTTCACTGTTCCCGGCCCGAACTTCATTTTCGGCCCAAACTTCAACCTCGGCCCGAACATCATCCTCGGCCCGAACACCGAACTTCGGCCCGAACACCACTTCGGCCAGAACACCACTTCGGCCCGAACATCCCACTTCGGCCCGAACACCACTTCGGCCCGAACATCCCTCTTCGGCCCGAACTCTTCAATATCCAAGATTGTGTGACAAAAGGTGCAGTACTAAAACATTCATAACTTTCAGCTCGGGTGTCCGTTTCACGCCCACGAGTAACCAAAATAGCTGGTTCGTTCGTCACTGCCAAGAAAAGTTCGGCCCGAACTCTTCACTGTTCCCGGCCCGAACTTCATTTTCGGCCCGAATTTCAACCTCGGCCCGAACTTCAACCTCGGCCCGAACTCCGACCTCGGCCCGAACTTCACCCTCGGCCCGAACATCATCCTCGGCTCGAACACCGAACTTCGGCCCGAACACCACTTCGGCCCGAACACCACTTCGGCCTGAACATCCCACTTCGGCCCGAACACCACTTCGGCCCGAACATCCCTCTTCGGCCCGAACTCTTCAATATCCAAGATTGTGTGACAAAAGGTGCTATACTAAAACATTCATAACTTTCAGCTCGGGTGTCCGTTTCACGCCCACGATTAACCAAAATAGCTGGTTCGTTCGTCACTGCCAAGAACAAGTTCGGCCCGAACTCTTCACTGTTCCCGGCCCGAACTTCAACCTCGGCCCGAACTTCAACCTCGGCCCGAACTCCGACCTCGGCCCGAACTCCATCCTCGGCCCGAACATCATCCTCGGCCCGAACACCGAACTTCGGCCCGAACACCACTTCGGCCCGAACACCACTTCGGCTCGAACACCACTTCGGCCCGAACACCACTTCGGCCCGAACATCCAACTTCGGCCCGAACACTACTTCGGCCCGAACAACCCTCTTCGGCCTGAACTCTTCAATATCCAAGATTGTGTGACAAAAGGTGATGTACTAAAACATTCATAACTTTCAGCTCGGGTGTCCGTTTCACGCCCACGAGTAACCAAAATAGCTGGTTCGTTCGTCACTGCCAAGAACAAGTTCGGCCCGAACTCTTCACTGTTCCCGGCCCGAACTTCATTTTCGGCCCGAATTTCAACCTCGGACCGAACTTCAACCTCGGCTCGAACTCCGACCTCGGTCCGAACTTCACCCTCAGCCCGAACATCATCCTCGGCCTGAACAACGAACTTCGGCCCGAACACCACTTCGGCCCGAACACCACTTCGGCCCGAACATCCCACTTCGGCCCGAACACCACTTCGGCCCGAACATCCCTCTTCGGCCCGAACTCTTCAATATCCAAGATTGTGTGACAAAAGGTGCTGTACTAAAACATTCATAACTTTCAGCTCGGGTGTCCGTTTCACGCCCACGAGTAACCAAAATAGCTGGTTCGTTCGTCACTTCCAAGAACAAGTTCGGCCCGAACTCTTCACTGTTCCCGACCCGAACTTCATTTTCGGCCCGAATTTCAACCTCGGCCCGAACTTCAACCTCGGCCCGAACTCCGACCTCGGCCCGAACTTCACCCTCGGCCCGAACTTCACCCTCGGCCCGAACATCATCCTCGGCCCGAACACCACTTCGGCCCGAACACCACTTCGGCCCGAACACCACTTCGGCCCGAACATCCCTCTTCGGCCCGAACTCTTCAATATCCAAGATTGTGTGACAAAAGGTGCTATACTAAAACATTCATAACTTTCAGCTCGGGTGTCCGTTTCACGCCCACGAGTAACCAAAATAGCTGGTTCGTTCGTCACTACCAAGAACAAGTTCGGCCCGAACTCTTCACTGTTCCCGTCCCGAACTTCATTTTCGGCCCGAACTTCAACCTCGGCCCGAACTCCGACCTCGGCCCGAACTTCAACCTCGGCCCGAACATCATCCTCGGCCCGAACACCGAACTTCGGCCCGAACACCACTTCAGCCCGAACACCACTTCGGCCCGAACACCACTTCGTCCCGAACATCCCACTTCGGCCCGAACACCACTTCGGCCCGAACATCCCTCTTCGGCCCGAACTCTTCAATATCCAAGATTGTGTGACAAAAGGTGCTATACTAAAACATTCATAACTTTCATCTCGGGTGTCCGTTTCATGCCCACGAGTAACCAAAATAGCTGGTTCGTTCGTCACTGCCAAGAACAAGTTCGGCCCGAACTCTTCACTGTTCCCGGCCCGAACTTCATTTTCGGCCCAAACTTCAACCTCGGCCCGAACATCATCCTCGGCCCGAACACCGAACTTCAGCCCGAACACCACTTCGGCCCGAACATCCCACTTCGGCCCGAACACCACTTCGGCCCGAACTCTTCAATATCCAAGATTGTGTGACAAAAGGTGTTGTACTAAAACATTCATAACTTTCAGCTCAGGTGTCCGTTTCACGCCAACGAGTAACCAAAATAGCTGGTTCGTTCGTCACTTACAAGAACAAGTTCGGCCCGAACTCTTCACTGTTCCCGGCCCGAACTTCATTTTCGACACGAATTTCAACCTCGGCCCGAACTTCAACCTCGGCCCGAACTCCGACCTCGGCCCGAACTTCACCCTCGGCCCGAACATCATCCTCGGCCCGAACACCACTTCGGCCCGAACATCCCACTTCGGCCCGAACACCACTTCGGCCCGAACATCCCTCTTCGGCCCGAACTCTTCAATATCCAAGATTGTGTGACAAAAGGTGCTATACTAAAACATTCATAACTTTCAGCTCGGGTGTCCGTTTCACGCCCACGAGTAACCAAAATAGCTGATTCGTTCGTCACTACCAAGAACAAGTTCGGCCCGAACTCTTCACTGTTCCCGACCCGAACTTCATTTTCGGCCCGAACTTCAACCTCTGCCCGAACTCCGACCTCGGCCCGAACTTCAACCTCGGCCCAAACATCATCCTCGGCCCGAACACCGAACTTCGGCCCGAACACCACTTCGGCCCGAACACCACTTCGTCCCGAACATCCCACTTCGGTCCGAACACCACTTCGGCCCCAACATCCCTCTTCGGCCCGAACTCTTCAATATCCAAGATTGTGTGACAAAAGGTGCTATACTAAAACATTCATAACTTTCAGCTCGGGTGTCCGTTTCACGCCCACGAATAACCAAAATAGCTGGTTCGTTCGTCACTGCCAATAACAAGTTCGGCCCGAACTCTTCACTGTTCCCGGCCCGAACTTCATTTTCGGCCCAAACTTCAACCTCGGCCCGAACATCATCCTCGGCCCGAACACCGAACTTCGGCCCGAACACCACTTCGGCCAGAACACCACTTCGGCCCGAACATCCCACTTCGGCCCGAACACCACTTCGGCCCGAACATCCCTCTTCGGCCCGAACTCTTCAATATCCAAGATTGTGTGACAAAAGGTGCAGTACTAAAACATTCATAACTTTCAGCTCGGGTGTCCGTTTCACGCCCACGAGTAACCAAAATAGCTGGTTCGTTCGTCACTGCCAAGAAAAGTTCGGCCCGAACTCTTCACTGTTCCCGGCCCGAACTTCATTTTCGGCCCGAATTTCAACCTCGGCCCGAACTTCAACCTCGGCCCGAACTCCGACCTCGGCCCGAACTTCACCCTCGGCCCGAACATCATCCTCGGCTCGAACACCGAACTTCGGCCCGAACACCACTTCGGCCCGAACACCACTTCGGCCCGAACATCCCACTTCGGCCCGAACACCACTTCGGCCCGAACATCCCTCTTCGGCCCGAACTCTTCAATATCCAAGATTGTGTGACAAAAGGTGCTATACTAAAACATTCATAACTTTCAGCTCGGGTGTCCGTTTCACGCCCACGATTAACCAAAATAGCTGGTTCGTTCGTCACTGCCAAGAACAAGTTCGGCCCGAACTCTTCACTGTTCCCGGCCCGAACTTCAACCTCGGCCCGAACTTCAACCTCGGCCCGAACTCCGACCTCGGCCCGAACTCCATCCTCGGCCCGAACATCATCCTCGGCCCGAACACCGAACTTCGGCCCGAACACCACTTCGGCTCGAACACCACTTCGGCCCGAACACCACTTCGGCCCGAACATCCAACTTCGGCCCGAACACTACTTCGGCCCGAACAACCCTCTTCGGCCTGAACTCTTCAATATCCAAGATTGTGTGACAAAAGGTGATGTACTAAAACATTCATAACTTTCAGCTCGGGTGTCCGTTTCACGCCCACGAGTAACCAAAATAGCTGGTTCGTTCGTCACTGCCAAGAACAAGTTCGGCCCGAACTCTTCACTGTTCCCGGCCCGAACTTCATTTTCGGCCCGAATTTCAACCTCGGACCGAACTTCAACCTCGGCTCGAACTCCGACCTCGGTCCGAACTTCACCCTCAGCCCGAACATCATCCTCGGCCTGAACAACGAACTTCGGCCCGAACACCACTTCGGCCCGAACACCACTTCGGCCCGAACATCCCACTTCGGCCCGAACACCACTTCGGCCCGAACATCCCTCTTCGGCCCGAACTCTTCAATATCCAAGATTGTGTGACAAAAGGTGCTATACTAAAACATTCATAACTTTCAGCTCGGGTGCCCGTTTAACGCCCACGAGTAACCAAAATAGCTGGTTCGTTCGTCACTGCCAAGAACAAGTTCGGCCCGAACTCTTCACTGTTCCCGGCCCGAACTTCATTTTCGGCCCGAACTTCAAGCACGGCCCGAACTTCAACCTCGGCCCGAACTCCGACCTCGGCCCGAACTTCAACCTCGGCCCGAACATCATCCTCGGCCCGAACACCGAACTTCGGCCCGAACACCACTTCGGCCCGAACATCCCACTTCGGCCCTAACACCACTTCGGCCCGAACATCCCTCTTCGGCCCGAACTCTTCAATATCCAAGATTGTGTGACAAAAGGTGCTATACTAAAACATTCATAACTTTCAGCTCGGGTGTCCGTTTCACGGCCACGAGTAACCAAAATAGCTGGTTCGTTCGTCACTGCCAAGAACAAGTTCGGCCCGAACTCTTCACTGTTCCCGGCCCGAACTTCATTTTCGGCCCAAACTTCAACCTCGGCCCGAACATCATCCTCGACCCGAACACCGAACTCGGCCCGAACACCACTTCGGCCCGAACATCCCTCTTCGGCCCGAACACCATTTCGGCCCGAACTCTTCAATATCCAAGATTGTGTGACAAAAGGTGCTGTACTAAAACATTCATAACTTTCAGCTCGGGTGTCCGATTCATGCCCACGAGTAACCAAAATAGCTGGTTCGTTCGTCACTGCCAAGAACAAGTTCGGCCCGAACTCTTCACTGTTCCCGGCCCGAACTTCATTTTTGGCCCGAATTTCAACCTCGGCCCGAACTTCAACCTCGGCCCGAACTCCGACCTCGGCCCGAACTTCACCCTCGGCCCGAACATCATCCTCGGCTCGAACACCGAACTTCGGCCCAAACACCACTTCGGCCCGAACACCACTTCGGCCCGAACATCCCACTTCGGCCCGAACACCACTTCGGCCCGAACATCCCTCTTCGGCCCGAACTCTTCAATATCCAAGATTGTGTGACAAAAGGTGCTATACTAAAACATTCATAACTTTCAGCTCGGGTGTCCGTTTCACGCCCACGAGTAACCAAAATATCTGGTTCGTTCGTCACTGCCAAGAACAAGTTCGGCCCGAACTCTTCACTGTTCCCGGCCCGAACTTCATTTTCGGCCCAAACTTCAACCTCTGGCCGAACATCATCCTCGACCCGAACACCGAACTCGGCCCGAACACCACTTCGGCCCGAACACCACTTCGGCCCGAACATCCCTCTTCGGCCCGAACACCATTTCGGCCCGAACTCTTCAATATCCAAGATTGTGTGACAAAAGGTGCTGTACTAAAACATTCATAACTTTCAGCTCGGGTGTCCGTTTCATGCCCACGAGTAACCAAAATAGCTGGTTCGTTCGTCACTGCCAAGAACAAGTTCGGCCCGAACTCTTCACTGTTCCCGGCCCGAACTTCATTTTTGGCCCGAATTTCAACCTCGGCCCGAACTTCAACCTCGGCCCGAACTCCGACCTCGGCCCGAACTTCCCCCTCGGCCCGAACATCATCCTCGGCTCGAACACCGAACTTCGGCCCGAACACCACTTCGGCCCGAACACCACTTCGGCCCGAACACCACTTCGGCCCGAACATCCCACTTCGGCCCGAACACCACTTCGGCCCGAACATCCCTCTTCGGCCCGAACTCTTCAATATCCAAGATTGTGTGACAAAAGGTGCTATACTAAAACATTCATAACTTTCAGCTCGGGTGTCCGTTTCACGGCCACGAGTAACCAAAATAGTTGGTTCGTTCGTCACTGCCAAGAACAAGTTCGGCCCAAACTCTTCACTGTTCCCGGCCCGAACTTCATTTCCGGCCCAAACTTCAACCTCGGCCCGAACATCATCCTCGACCCGAACACCGAACTCGGCCCGAACACCACTTCGGCCCGAACACCACTTCGGCCCGAACATCCCTCTTCGGCCCGAACACCATTTCGGCCCGAACTCTTCAATATCCAAGATTGTGTGACAAAAGGTGCTGTAGTAAAACATTCGTAACTTTTAGCTCGGGTGTCCGTTTCATGCCCACGAGTAACCAAAATAGCTGGTTCGTTCGTCACTGCCAAGAACAAGTTCGGCCCGAACTCTTCACTGTTCCCGGCCCGAACTTCATTTTTGGCCCGAATTTCAACCTCGGCCCGAGCTTCAACCTCGGCCCGAACTCCGACCTCGGCCCGAACTTCACCCTCGGCCCTAACATCAACCTCGGCTCGAACACCGAACTTCGGCCCGAACACCACTTCGGCCCGAACACCACTTCGGCCCGAACACCACTTCGGCCCGAACACCACTTCGGCCCGAACATCCCACTTCGGCCCGAACACCACTTCGGCCCGAACATCCCTCTTCGGCCCGAACTCTTCAATATCCAAGATTGTGTGACAAAAGGTGTTGTACTAAAACATTCATAACTTTCAGTTCGGGTGTCCGTTTCACGCCCACGAGTAACCAAAATAGCTGGTTCGTTCGTCACTTCCAAGATCAAGTTCGGCCCGAACTCTTCACTGTTCCCGGCCCGAACTTCATTTTCGGCCCGAATTTCAACCTCTTCCCGAACTTCAACCTCGGCCCGAACTCCGACCTCTGCCCGAACTTCACCCTCGGCCCGAACATCATCCTCGGCCCGAACACCACTTCGGCCCGAACATCCCACTTCGGCCCGAACACCACTTCGGCCCGAACATCCCTCTTCGGCCCGAACTCTTCAATATCCAAGATTGTGTGACAAAAGGTGCTATACTAAAACATTCATAACTTTCAGCTCGGGTGTCCGTTTCACGCCCACGAGTAACCAAAATAGCTGGTTCGTTCATCACTACCAAGAACAAGTTCGGCCCGAACTCTTCACTGTTCCCGACCCGAACTTCATTTTCGGCCCGAACTTCAACCTCGGCCCGAACTCCGACCTCGGCCCGAACTTCAACCTCGGCCCGAACATCATCCTCGGCCCGAACACCGAACTTCGGCCCGAACACCACTTCGGCCCGAACACCACTTCGGCCCGAACACCACTTCGTCCCGAACATCCCACTTCGGCCCGAACACCACTTCGGCCCGAACATCCCTCTTCGGCCCGAACTCTTCAATATCCAAGATTGTGTGACAAAAGGTGCTATACTAAAACATTCATAACTTTCAGCTCGGGTGTCCGTTTCACGCCCACGAGTAACCAAAATAGCTGGTTCGTTCGTCACTGCCAAGAACAAGTTCGGCCCGAACTCTTCACTGTTCCCGGCCCGAACTTCATTTTCGGCCCAAACTTCAACCTCGGCCCGAACATCATCCTCGGCCCGAACACCGAACTTCGGCCCGAACACCACTTCGGCCCGAACACCACTTCGGCCCGAACATCCCACTTCGGCCCGAACACCACTTCGGCCCGAACATCCCTCTTCGGCCCGAACTCTTCAATATCCAAGATTGTGTGACAAAAGGTGCTGTACTAAAACATTCATAACTTTCAGCTCGGGTGTCCGTTTCACGCCCACGAGTAACCAAAATAGCTGGTTCGTTCGTCACTGCCAAGAACAAGTTCGGCCCGAACTCTTCACTGTTCCCGGCCCGAACTTCATTTTCGGCCCAAACTTCAACCTCGGCCCGAACATCATCCTCGGCCCGAACACCGAACTTCGGCCCGAACACCACTTCGGCCCGAACACCACTTCGGCCCGAACATCCCACTTCGGCCCGAACACCACTTCGGCCCGAACATCCCTCTTCGGCCCGAACTCTTCAATATCCAAGATTGTGTGACAAAAGGTGCTGTACTAAAACATTCATAACTTTCAGCTCGGGTGTCCGTTTCACGCCAACGAGTAACCAAAATAGCTGGTTCGTTCGTCACTTACAAGAACAAGTTCGGCCCGAACTCTTCACTGTTCCCGGCCCGAACTTCATTTTCGGCACGAATTTCAACATCGGCCCGAACTTCAACCTCGGCCCGAACTCCGACCTCGGCCCGAACTTCACCCTCGGCCCGAACATCATCCTCGGCCCGAACACCACTTCGGCCCGAACATCCCACTTCGGCCCGAACACCACTTCGGCCCGAACATCCCTCTTCGGCCCGAACTCTTCAATATCCAAGATTGTGTGACAAAAGGTGCTATACTAAAACATTCATAACTTTCAGCTCGGGTGTCCGTTTCACGCCCACGAGTAACCAAAATAGCTGATTCGTTCGTCACTACCAAGAACAAGTTCGGCCCGAACTCTTCACTGTTCCCGACCCGAACTTCATTTCGGCCCGAACTTCAACCTCGGCCCGAACTCCGACCTCGCCCCGAACTTCAACCTCGGCCCGAACATCATCCTCGGCCCGAACACCGAACTTCGGCCCGAACACCACTTCGGCCCGAACCCCACTTCGTCCCGAACATCCCACTTCGGCCCGAACACCACTTCGGCCCGAACATCCCTCTTCGGCCCGAACTCTTCAATATCCAAGATTGTGTGACAAAAGGTGCTATACTAAAACATTCATAACTTTCAGCTCGGGTGTCCGTTTCACGCCCACGAGTAACCAAAATAGCTGGTTCGTTCGTCACTGCCAATAACAAGTTCGGCCCGAACTCTTCACTGTTCCCGGCCCGAACTTCATTTTCGGTCCGAGCTTCAACCTCGGCCCGAACTTCAACCTCAGCCCGAACTCCGACCTCGGCCCGAACTTCAACCTCGGCCCGAACATCATCCTCGGCCCGAACACCGAATTTCGGCCCGAACACCACTTCGGCCCGAACACCACTTCGGCCCGAACATCCCACTTCGGCCCGAACACCACTTCGGCCCGAACATCCCTCTTCGGCCCGAACTCTTCAATATCCAAGATTGTGTGACAAAAGGTGCAGTACTAAAACATTCATAACTTTCAGCTCGGGTGTCCGTTTCACGCCCACGAGTAACCAAAATAGCTGGTTCGTTCGTCACTGCCAAGAACAAGTTCGGCCCGAACTCTTCACTGTTCCCGGCCCGAACTTCATTTTCGGCCCGAATTTCAACCTCGGCCCGAACTTCAACCTCGGCCCGAACTCCGACCTCGGCCCGAACTTCACCCTCGGCCCGAACATCATCCTCGGCTCGAACACCGAACTTCGGCCCGAACACCACTTCGGCCCGAACACCACTTCGGCCCGAACATCCCACTTCGGCCCGAACATCCCTCTTCGGCCCGAACTCTTCAATATCCAAGATTGTGTGACAAAAGGTGCTATACTAAAACATTCATAACTTTCAGCTCGGGTGTCCGTTTCACGCCCACGATTAACCAAAATAGCTGGTTCGTTCGTCACTGCCAAGAACAAGTTCGGCCCGAACTCTTCACTGTTCCCGGCCCGAACTTCATTTTCGGCCCGAATTTCAACCTCGGCCCGAACTTCAACCTCGGCCCGAACTCCGACCTCGGCCCGAACTTCACCCTCGGCCCGAACATCATCCTCGGCTCGAACACCGAACTTCGGCCCGAACACCACTTCGGCCCGAACACCACTTCGGCCCGAACATCCCACTTCGGCCCGAACATCCCTCTTCGGCCCGAACTCTTCAATATCCAAGATTGTGTGACAAAAGGTGCTATACTAAAACATTCATAACTTTCAGCTCGGGTGTCCGTTTCACGCCCACGATTAACCAAAATAGCTGGTTCGTTCGTCACTGCCAAGAACAAGTTCGGCCCGAACTCTTCACTGTTCCCGGCCCGAACTTCAATCTCGGCCCGAACTTCAACCTCGGCCCGAACTCCGACCTCGGCCCGAACATCATCCTCGGCCCGAACACCGAACTTCGGCCCGAACACCACTTCGGCCCGAACACCACTTCGGCCCGAACACCACTTCGGCCCGAACACCACTTCGGCCCGAACATCCAACTTCGGCCCGAACACCACTTCGGCCCGAACATCCCTCTTCGGCCCGAACTCTTCAATATCCAAGATTGTGTGACAAAAGGTGCTATACTAAAACATTCATAACTTTCAGCTCGGGTGCCCGTTTCACGGCCACGAGTAACCAAAATAGCTGGTTCGTTCGTCACTGCCAAGAACAAGGTCGGCCCGAACTCTTCACTGTTCCCGGCCCGAACTTCATTTTCGGCCCAAACTTCAACCTCGGCCCGAACATCATCCTCGACCCGAACACCGAACTCGGCCCGAACACCACTTCGGCCCGAACATCCCTCTTCGGCCCGAACACCATTTCGGCCCGAACTCTTCAATATCCAAGATTGTGTGACAAAAGGTGCTGTACTAAAACATTCATAACTTTCAGCTCGGGTGTCCGTTTCATGCCCACGAGTAACCAAAATAGCTGGTTCGTTCGTCACTGCCAAGAACAAGTTCGGCCCGAAATCTTCACTGTTCCCGGCCCGAACTTCATTTTTGGCCCGAATTTCAACCTCGGCCCGAACTTCAACCTCGGCCCGAACTCCGACCTCGGCCCGAACTTCACCCTCGGCCCGAACATCATCCTCGGCCCGAACACCACTTCGGCCCGAACATCCCACTTCGGCCCGAACACCACTTCGGCCCGAACATCCCTCTTCGGCCCGAACTCTTCAATATCCAAGATTGTGTGACAAAAGGTGCTATACTAAAACATTCATAACTTTCAGCTCGGGTGTCCGTTTCACGCCCACGAGTAACCAAAATAGCTGATTCGTTCGTCACTACCAAGAACAAGTTCGGCCCGAACTCTTCACTGTTCCCGACCCGAACTTCATTTCGGCCCGAACTTCAACCTCGGCCCGAACTCCGACCTCGGCCCGAACTTCAACCTCGGCCCGAACATCATCCTCGGCCCGAACACCGAACTTCGGCCCGAACACCACTTCGGCCCGAACACCACTTCGTCCCGAACATCCCACTTCGGCCCGAACACCACTTCGGCCCGAACATCCCTCTTCGGCCCGAACTCTTCAATATCCAAGATTGTGTGACAAAAGGTGCTATACTAAACATTCATAACTTTCAGCTCGGGTGTCCGTTTCGCGCCCACGAGTAACCAAAATAGCTGGTTCGTTCGTCACTGCCAATAACAAGTTCGGCCCGAACTCTTCACTGTTCCCGGCCCGAACTTCATTTTCGGCCCAAACTTCAACCTCGGCCCGAACATCATCCTCGGCCCGAACACCGAACTTCGGCCTGAACACCACTTCGGCCAGAACACCACTTCGACCCGAACATCCCACTTCGGCCCGAACACCACTTCGGCCCGAACATCCCTCTTCGGCCCGAACTCTTCAATATCCAAGATTGTGTGACAAAAGGTGCAGTACTAAAACATTCATAACTTTCAGCTCGGGTGTCCGTTTCACGCCCACGAGTAACCAAAATAGCTGGTTCGTTCGTCACTGCCAAGAACAAGTTCGGCCCGAACTCTTCACTGTTCCCGGCCCGAACTTCATTTTCGGCCCGAATTTCAACCTCGGCCCGAACTTCAACCTCGGCCCGAACTCCGACCTCGGCCCGAACTTCACCCTCGGCCCGAACATCATCCTCGGCTCGAACACCGAACTTCGGCCCGAACACCACTTCGGCCCGAACACCACTTCGGCCCGAACATCCCACTTCGGCCCGAACATCCCTCTTCGGCCCGAACTCTTCAATATCCAAGATTGTGTGACAAAAGGTGCTATACTAAAACATTCATAACTTTCAGCTCGGGTGTCCGTTTCACGCCCACGATTAACCAAAATAGCTGGTTCGTTCGTCACTGCCAAGAACAAGTTCGGCCCGAACTCTTCACTATTCCCGGTCCGAACTTCAATCTCGGCCCGAACTTCAACCTCGGCCCGAACTCCGACCTCGGCCCGAACTCCAACCTCGGCCCGAACATCATCCTCGGCCCGAACACCGAACTTCGGCCCGAACACCACTTCGGCCCGAACACCACTTCGGCCCGAACACCACTTCGGCCCGAACATCCAACTTCGGCCCGAACACCCCTTCGGCCCGAACATCCCTCTTCGGCCCGAACTCTTCAATATCCAAGATTGTGTGACAAAAGGTGCTATACTAAAACATTCATAACTTTCAGCTCGGGTGCCCGTTTCACGGCCACGAGTAACCAAAATAGCTGGTTCGTTCGTCACTGCCAAGAACAAGGTCGGCCCGAACTCTTCACTGTTCCCGGCCCGAACTTCATTTTTGGCCCAAACTTCAACCTCGGCCCGAACATCATCCTCGACCCGAACACCGAACTCGGCCCGAACACCACTTCGGCCCGAACATCCCTCTTCGGCCCGAACACCATTTCGTCCCGAACTCTTCAATATCCAAGATTGTGTGACAAAAGGTGCTGTACTAAAACATTCATAACTTTCAGCTCGGGTGTCCGTTTCATGCCCACGAGTAACCAAAATAGCTGGTTCGTTCGTCACTGCCAAAACAAGTTCGGCCCGAAATCTTCACTGTTCCCGGCCCGAACTTCATTTTTGGCCAGAATTTCAACCTCGGCCCGAACTTCAACCTCGGCCCGAACTCCGACCTCGGCCCGAACTTCACCCTCGGCCCGAACATCATCCTCGGCTCGAACACCGAACTTCGGCCCAAACACCATTTCGGCCCGAACACCACTTCGGCCCGAACATCCCACTTCGGCCCGAACACCACTTCGGCCCGAACATCCCTCTTCGGCCCGAACTCTTCAATATCCAAGATTGTGTGACAAAAGGTGCTATACTAAAACATTCATAACTTTCAGCTCGGGTGTCCGTTTCACGCCCACGAGTAACCAAAATATCTGGTTCGTTCGTCACTGCCAAGAACAAGTTCGGCCCGAACTCTTCACTGTTCCCGGCCCGAACTTCATTTTCGGCCCAAACTTCAACCTCGGCCCGAACATCATCCTCGACCCGAACACCGAACTCGGCCCGAACACCACTTCGGCCCGAACACCACTTCGGCCCGAACATCCCTCTTCGGCCCGAACACCATTTCGGCCCGAACTCTTCAATATCCAAGATTGTGTGACAAAAGGTGCTGTACTAAAACATTCATAACTTTCAGCTCGGGTGTCCGTTTCATGCCCACGAGTAACCAAAATAGCTGATTCATTCGTCACTGCCAAGAACAAGTTCGGCCCGAACTCTTCACTGTTCCCGGCCCGAACTTCATTTTTGGCCCGAATTTCAACCTCGGCCCGAACTTCAACCTCGGCCCGAACTCCGACCTCGGCCCGAACTTCACCCTCGGCCCGAACATCATCCTCGGCTCGAACACCGAACTTCGGCCCGAACACCACTTCGGCCCGAACACCACTTCGGCCCGAACATCCCACTTCGGCCCGAACACCACTTCGGCCCGAACATCTCTCTTCGGCCCGAACTCTTCAATATCCAAGATTGTGTGACAAAAGGTGCTATACTAAAACATTCATAACTTTCAGCTCGGGTGTCCGTTTCACGGCCACGAGTAACCAAAATAGCTGGTTCGTTCGTCACTGCCAAGAACAAGTTCGGCCCGAACTCTTCAATGTTCCCGACCCGAACTTCATTTTCGGCCCAAACTTCAACCTCGGCCCGAACATCATCCTCGACCCGAACACCGAACTCGGCCCGAACACCACTTCGGCCCGAACACCACTTCGGCCCGAACATCCCTCTTCGGCCCGAACACCATTTCGGCCCGAACTCTTCATTATCCAAGATTGTGTGACAAAAGGTGCTGTACTAAAACATTCATAACTTTTAGCTCGGGTGTCCGTTTCATACCCACGAGTAACCAAAATAGCTGGTTCGTTCGTCACTGCCAAGAACAAGTTCGGCCCGAACTCTTCACTGTTCCCGGCCCGAACTTCATTTTTGGCCCGAATTTCAACCTCGGCCCGAACTTCAACCTCGGCCCGAACTCCGACCTCGGCCCGAACTTCACCCTCGGCCCTAACATCATCCTCGGCTCGAACACCGAACTTCGGCCCGAACACCACTTCGGCCCGAACACCACTTCGGCCCGAACACCACTTCGGCCCAAACACCACTTCGGCCCGAACATCCCACTTCGGCCCGAACACCACTTCGGCCCGAACATCCCTCTTCGGCCCGAACTCTTCAATATCCAAGATTGTGTGACAAAAGGTGTTGTACTAAAACATTCATAACTTTCAGCTCGGGTGTCCGTTTCACGCCCACGAGTAACCAAAATATCTGGTTCGTTCGTCACTGCCAAGAACAAGTTCGGCCCGAACTCTTCACTGTTCCCGGCCCGAACTTCATTTTCGGCCCGAACTTCAAGCTCGGCCCGAACTTCAACCTCGGCCCGAACTCCGACCTCGGCCCGAACTTCAACCTCGGCCCGAACATCATCCTCGGCCCGAACACCGAACTTCGGCCCGAACACCACTTCGGCCCGAACATCCCTCTTCGGCCCGAACTCTTCAATATCCAAGATTGTGTGACAAAAGGTGCTATACTAAAACATTCATAACTTTCAGCTCGGGTGTCCGTTTCACGCCCACGAGTAACCAAAATAGCTGGTTCATTCGTCACTGCCAAGAACAAGTTCGGCCCGAACTCTTCAGTGTTCCCGGCCCGAACTTCATTTTCGGCCCAAACTTCAACCTCGGCCCAAACATCATCCTCGGCCCGAACACCGAACTCGGCCCGAACACCACTTCGGCCCGAACATCCCTCTTCGGCCCGAACACCATTTCGGCCCGAACTCTTCAATATCCAAGATTGTGTGACAAAAGGTGCTGTACTAAAACATTCATAACTTTCAGCTTGGGTGTCCGTTTCATGCCCACGAGTAACCAAAATAGTTGGTTCGTTCGTCACTGCCAAGAACAAGTTCGGCCCGAACTCTTCACTGTTCCCGGCCTGAACTTCATTTTTGGCCCGAATTTCAACCTCGGCCCGAACTTCAACCTCGGCCCGAACTCCGACCTCGGCCCGAACTTCACCCTCGGCCCAAACATCATCCTCGGCTCGAACACCACTTCGGCCCGAACACCACTTCGGCCCGAACACCACTTCGGCCCGAACATCCCACTTCGGCCCGAACACCACTTCGGCCCGAACATCCCTCTTCGGCCCGTACTCTTCAATATCCAAGATTGTGTGACAAAAGGTGCTATACTAAAACATTCATAACTTTCAGCTCGGGTGTCCGTTTCACGCCCACGAGTAACCAAAATGTCTGGTTCGTTCGTCACTGCCAAGAACAAGTTCGGCCCGAACTCTTCACTATTCCCGGCCCGAACTTCATTTTCGGCCCGAACTTCAAGCTCGGCCCGAACTTCAACCTCGGCCCGAACTCCGACCTCGGCCCGAACTTCAACCTCGGCCCGAACATCATCCTCGGCACGAACACCGAACTTCGGCCCGAACACCACTTCGGCCTGAACACCACTTCGGCCCGAACATCCCTCTTCGGCCCGAACTCTTCAATATCCAAGATTGTGTGACAAAAGGTGCTATACTAAAACATTCATAACTTTCAGCTCGGGTGTCCGTTTCACGCCCACGAGTAACCAAAATAGCTGGTTCATTCGTCACTGCCAAGAACAAGTTTGGCCCGAACTCTTCACTGTTCCCGGACGAATCTTCATTTTCAGCCCGAACTACAACGTCGGCCCGAACTTCAACCTCGGCCCGAACTCTGACCTCGGCCCGAACTCCAACCTCGGCCCGAACATCATCTTCGGCCCGAACACCACTTCGGCCCGAACATCCCACTTCGGCCCGAGCACCACTTCGGCCCGAACATCCCTCTTCGGCCCGAACTCTTCAATATCCAAGATTGTGTGACAAAAGGTGCTATACTAAAACATTCATAACTTTCAGCTCGGGTGTCCGTTTCACGCCCACGAGTAACCAAAATAGCTAGTTCGTTCGTCACTGTCAAGAACAAGTTCGGCCGAACTTTTCACTGTTCCAGGCCCGAACTTCATTTTCGGCCCGAGCCCGAACTTCAACCTTGGCCCGAACTCCGACCTCGGCCCGAACTTCAACCTCGGCCGGAACATCATCCTCGGCCCGAACACCGAACTTCGTCCCGAACACCACTTGGCCCGAACATCCCACTTCGGCCCGAACACCACTTCGGCCCGAACATCCCTCTTCGGCCCGAACTCTTCAATATCCAAGATTGTGTGACAAAAGGTGCTATACTAAAACATTCATAACTTTCAGCTCGGGTGTCCGTTTCACGGCCACGAGTAACCAAAATAGCTGGTTCGTTCGTCACGGCCAAGAACAAGTTCGGCCCGAACTCTTCACTGTTCCCGGCCCAAACTTCATTTTCGGCCCGAATTTCAACCTCGGCCCGAACTTCAACCTCGGCCCGAACTCCGACCTCGGCCCGAACTTCAACCTCGGCCCGAACTTCATCCTCGGCCCGAACACCGAACTTTGGCCCGAACACCACTTCGGCCCGAACACCACTTCGGCCCGAACATCCCTCTTCGGCCCGAACTCTTCAATATCCAAGATTGTGTGACAAAAGGTGCTATACTAAAACATTCATAACTTTCAGCTCGGGTGTCCGTTTCACGCCCACGAGTAACCAAAATATCTGGTTCGTTCGCCACTGCCAAGAACAAGTTCGGCCCGAACTCTTCACTGTTCCCGGCCCGAACTTCATTTTCGGCCCGAACTTCAAGCTCGGCCCGAACTCCGACCTCGGCCCGAACTTCAACCTCGGCCCGAACATCATCCTCGGCCCGAACACCGAACTTCGGCCCGAACACCACTTCGGCCCGAACATCCCTCTTCGGCCCGAACTCTTCAATATCCAAGATTGTGTGACAAAAGGTGCTATACTAAAACATTCATAACTTTCAGCTCAGGTGTCCGTTTCACGCCCACGAGTAACCAAAATATCTTGTTCATTCGTCACTGCCAAGAACAAGTTCGGCCCGAACTCTTCACTGTTCCCGGCCCGAACTTCATTTTCGGCCCAAACTTCAACCTCGGCCCGAACATCATCCTCGGCCCGAACACCGAACTCGGCCCGAACACCACTTCGGCCCGAACACCACTTCGGCCCGAACATCCCTCTTCGGCCCGAACACCATTTCGGCCCGAACTCTTCAATATCCAAGATTGTGTGACAAAAGGTGCTGTACTAAAACATTCATAACTTTCAGCTCGGGTGTTCGTTTCATGCCCACGAGTAACAAAAATAGCTGGTTCGTTCGTCACTGCCAAGAACAAGTTCGGCCCGAACTCTTCACTGTTCCCGGCCCGAACTTCATTTTTGGCCCGAATTTCAACCTCGGCCCGAACTTCAACCTCGGCCCGAACTCCGACCTCGGCCCGAACTTCACCCTCGGCCCGAACATCATCCTCGGCTCGAACACCGAACTTCGGCCCGAACACCACTTCGGCCCGAACACCACTTCGGCCCGAACACCACTTCGGCCCGAACATCCCACTTCGGCCCGAACACCACTTCGGCCCGAACATCCCTCTTCGGCCCGTACTCTTCAATATCCAAGATTGTGTGACAAAAGGTGCTATACTAAAACATTCATAACTTTCAGCTCGGGTGTCCGTTTCACGCCCACGAGTAACCAAAATGTCTGGTTCGTTCGTCACTGCCAAGAACAAGTTCGGCCCGAACTCTTCACTATTCCCGGCCCGAACTTCATTTTCGGCCTGAACTTCAAGCTCGGCCCGAACTTCAACCTCGGCCCGAACTCCGACCTCGGCCCGAACTTCAACCTCGGCCCGAAGATCATCCTCGGCCCGAACACCGAACTTCGGCCCGAACACCACTTCGGCCCGAACACCACTTCGGCCCGAACATCCCTCTTCGGCCCGAACTCTTCAATATCCAAGATTGTGTGACAAAAGGTGCTATACTAAAACATTCATAACTTTCAGCTCGGGTGTCCGTTTCACGCCCACGAGTAACCAAAATAGCTGGTTCATTCGTCACTGCCAAGAACAAGTTTGGCCCGAACTCTTCACTGTTCCCGGTCCGATCTTCATTTTCAGCCCGAACTACAACGTCGTCCCGAACTTCAACCTCGGCCCGAACTCCAACCTCGGCCCGAACATCATCCTCGGCCCGAACACCACTTCGGCCCGAACATCCCACTTCGGCCCGAGCACCACTTCGGCCCGAACATCCCTCTTCGGCCCGAACTCTTCAATATCCAAGATTGTGTGACAAAAGGTGCTATACTAAAACATTCATAACTTTCAGCTCGGGTGTCCGTTTCACGCCCACGAGTAACCAAAATAGCTGGTTCGTTCGTCACTGTCAAGAACAAGTTCGGCCGAACTCTTCACTGTTCCAGGCCCGAACTTCATTTTCGACCCGAGCCCGAACTTCAACCTTGGCCCGAACTCCGACCTCGGCCCGAACTTCAACCTCGGCCCGAACATCATCCTCGGCCCGAACACCGAACTTCGTCCCGAACACCACTTGGCCCGAACATCCCACTTCGGCCCGAACACCACTTCGGCCCGAACATCCCTCTTCGGCCCGAACTCTTCAATATCCAAGATTGTGTGACAAAAGGTGCTATGCTAAAACATTCATAACTTTCAGCTCGGGTGTCCGTTTCACGGCCACGAGTAACCAAAATAGCTGGTTCGTTCGTCACGGCCAAGAACAAGTTCGGCCCGAACTCTTCACTGTTCCCGGCCCGAACTTCATTTTCGGCCCGAATTTCAACCTCGGCCCGAACTTCAACCTCGGCCCGAACTCCGACCTCGGCCCTAACTTCAACCTCGGCCCGAACTTCATCCTCGGCCCGAACACCGAACTTTGGCCCGGACACCACTTCGGCCCGAACACCACTTCGGCCCGAACATCCCTCTTCGGCCCGAACTCTTCAATATCCAAGATTGTGTGACAAAAGGTGCTATACTAAAACATTCATAACTTTCAGCTCGGGTGTCCGTTTCACGCCCACGAGTAACCAAAATATCTGGTTCGTTCGTCACTGCCAAGAACAAGTTCGGCCCGAACTCTTCACTGTTCCCGGCCCGAACTTCATTTTCGGCCCGAACTTCAAGCTCGGCCCGAACTTCAACCTCGGCCCGAACTCCGACCTCGGCCCGAACTTCAACCTCGGCCCGAACATCATCCTCGGCCCGAACACCGAACTTCGGCCCGAACACCACTTCGGCCCGAACATCCCTCTTCGGCCCGAACTCTTCAATATCCAAGATTGTGTGACAAAAGGTGCTATACTAAAACATTCATAACTTTCAGCTCGGGTGTCCGTTTCACGCCCACGAGTAACCAAAATAGCTGGTTCATTCGTCACTGCCAAGAACAAGTTCGGCCCGAACTCTTCACTGTTCCCGGCCCGAACTTCATTTTCGGCCCAAACTTCAACCTCGGCCCGAACATCATCCTCGGCCCGAACACCGAACTCGGCCCGAACACCACTTCGGCCCGAACACCACTTCGGCCCGAACATCCCTCTTCGGCCCGAACACCATTTCGGCCCGAACTCTTCAATATCCAAGATTGTGTGACAAAAGGTGATGTACTAAAACATTCATAACTTTCAGCTCGGGTGTCCGTTTCATGCCCACGAGTAACCAAAATAGCTGGTTCGTTCGTCACTGCCAAGAACAAGTTCGGCCCGAACTCTTCACTGTTCCCGGCCCGAACTTCATTTTTGGCCCGAATTTCAACCTCGGCCCGAACTTCAACCTCGGCCCGAACTCCGACCTCGGCCCGAACTTCACCCTCGGCCCGAACATCATCCTCGGCTCGAACACCGAACTTCGGCCCGAACACCACTTCGGCCCGAACACCACTTCGGCCCGAACACCACTTCGGCCCGAACACCACTTCGGCCCGAACATCCCACTTCGGCCCGAACACCACTTCGGCCCGAACATCCCTCTTCGGCCCGTACTCTTCAATATCCAAGATTGTGTGGCAAAAGGTGCTATACTAAAACATTCATAACTTTCAGCTCGGGTGTCCGTTTCACGCCCACGAGTAACCAAAATGTCTGGTTCGTTCGTCACTGCCAAGAACAAGTTCGGCCCGAACTCTTCACTATTCCCGCCCCGAACTTCATTTTCGGCCCGAACTTCAAGCTCGGCCCGAACTTCAACCTCGGCCCGAACTCCGACCTCGGCCCGAACTTCAACCTCGGCCCGAACATCATCCTCGGCCCGAACACCGAACTTCGGCCCGAACACCACTTCGGCCCGAACACCACTTCGGCCCGAACATCCCTCTTCGGCCCGAACTCTTCAATATCCAAGATTGTGTGACAAAAGGTGCTATACTAAAACATTCATAACTTTCAGCTCGGGTGTCCGTTTCACGCCCACGAGTAACCAAAATAGCTGGTTCATTCGTCACTGCCAAGAACAAGTTTGGCCCGAACTCTTCACTGTTCCCGGTCCGATCTTCATTTTCAGCCCGAACTACAACGTCGGCCCGAACTTCAACCTCGGCCCGAACTCTGACCTCGGCCCGAACTCCAACCTCGGCCCGAACATCATCCTCGGCCCGAACACCACTTCGGCCCGAACATCCCACTTCGGCCCGAGCACCACTTCGGCCCGAACATCCCTCTTCGGCCCGAACTCTTCAATATCCAAGATTGTGTGACAAAAGGTGCTATACTAAAACATTCATAACTTTCAGCTCGGGTGTCCGTTTCACGCCCACGAGTAACCAAAATAGCTGGTTCGTTCGTCACTGTCAAGAACAAGTTCGGCCGAACTCTTCACTGTTCCCGGCCCGAACTTCATTTTCGGCCCGAGCCCGAACTTCAACCTTGGCCCGAACTCCGACCTCGGCCCGAACTTCAACCTCGGCCCGAACATCATCCTCGTCCCGAACACCGAACTTCGTCCCGAACACCACTTGGCCCGAACATCCCACTTCGGCCCGAACACCACTTCGGCCCGAACATCCCTCTTCGGCCCGAACTCTTCAATATCCAAGATTGTGTGACAAAAGGTGCTATACTAAAACATTCATAACTTTCAGCTCGGGTGTCCGTTTCACGGCCACGAGTAACCAAAATAGCTGGTTCGTTCGTCACGGCCAAGAACAAGTTCGGCCCGAACTCTTCACTGTTCCCGGCCCGAACTTCATTTTCGGCCCGAATTTCAACCTCGGCCCGAACTTCAACCTCGGCCCGAACTCCGACCTCGGCCCGAACTTCAACCTCGGCCCGAACTTCATCCTCGGCCCGAACACCGAACTTTGGCCCGAACACCACTTCGGCCCGAACACCACTTCGGCCCGAACATCCCTCTTCGGCCCGAACGCTTCAATATCCAAGATTGTGTGACAAAAGGTGCTATACTAAAACATTCATAACTTTCAGCTCGGGTGTCCGTTTCACGACCACGAGTAACCAAAATAGCTGGTTCGTTTATCACTGCCAAGAACAAGTTCGGCCCGAACTCTTCACTGTTCTCGGCCCGAACTTCATTTTCGGCCCAAACTTCAAGCTCGGCCCGAACTTCAACCTCGGCCCGAACTCCGACCTTGGACCGAACTTCAACCTCGGCCCGAACACCGAACTTCGGCCCGAACACCACTTCGGCCCGAACACCACTTCGGCCCGAACATCCCTCTTCGGCCCGAACTCTTCAATATCCAAGATTGTGTGACAAAAGGTGCTATACTAAAACATTCATAACTTTCAGCTCGGGTGTCCGTTTCACGCCCACGAGTAACCAAAATAGCTGGTTCATTCGTCACTGCCAAGAACAAGTTCGGCCCGAACTCTTCACTGTTCCCGGCCCGAACTTCATTTTCGGCCCAAACTTCAACCTCGGCCCGAACATCATCCTCGGCCCGAACACCGAACTCGGCCCGAACACCACTTCGGCCCGAACACCACTTCGGCCCGAACATCCCTCTTCGGCCCGAACACCATTTCGGCCCGAACTCTTCAATATCCAAGATTGTGTGACAAAAGGTGCTGTACTAAAACATTCATAACTTTCAGGTCGGGTGTCCGTTTCATGCCCACGAGTAACCAAAATAGCTGGTTCGTTCGTCACTGCCAAGAACAAGTTCGGCCCGAACTCTTCACTGTTCCCGGCCCGAACTTCATTTTTGGCCCGAATTTCAACCTCGGCCCGCACTTCAACCTCGGCCCGAACTCCGACCTCGGCCCGAACTTCACCCTCGGCCCGAACATCATCCTCGGCTCGAACACCGAACTTCGGCCCGAACACCACTTCGGCCCGAACACCACTTCGGCCCGAACATCCCTCTTCGGCCCGAACTCTTCAATATCCAAGATTGTGTGACAAAAGGTGCCATACTAAAACATTCATAACTTTCAGCTCAGGTGTCCGTTTCACGCCCACGAGTAACCAAAATAGCTGGTTCATTCGTCTCTGCCAAGAACAAGTTTGGCCCGAACTCTTCACTGTTCCCGGTCCGATCTTCATTTTCAGCCCGAACTACAAGTCGGCCCGAACTTCAACCTCGGCCCGAACTCTGACCTCGGCCCGAACTCCAACCTCGGCCCGAACATCATCCTCGGCCCGAACACCACTTCGGCCCGAACATCCCACTTCGGCCCGAGCACCACTTCGGCCCGAACATCCCTCTTCGGCCCGAACTCTTCAATATCCAAGATTGTGTGACAAAAGGTGCTATACTAAAACATTCATAACTTTCAGCTCGGGTGTCCGTTTCACGCCCATGAGTAACCAAAATAGATGGTTCATTCGTCACGGCCAAGAACAAGATCGGCCCGAACTCTTCAATGTTCCCGGCCCGAACTTCATTTTCGGCCCGAACTTCAACCTCGGCCCGAACTTCAACTTCGGCCCGAACTCCGACCTCGGCCCGAACTTAAACCTCGGCCCGAACATCATCCTCGGCCCGAACACCGAACTTCGGCCCGAACACCACTTCGGCCCGAACACCACGTCGGCCCGAACATCCCACTTCGGCCCGAACACCACTTCGGCCCGAACATCCCTCTTCGGCCCGAACTCTTCAATATCCAAGATTGTGTGACAAAAGGTGCTATACTAAAACATTCATAACTTTCAGCTCGGGTGTCCGTTTCACGCCCACGAGTAACCAAAATAGCTGGTTCGTTCGTCACTGCAAAGAACAAGTTCGGCCCGAACTCTTCACTGTTCCCGGCCCGAACTTCATTTTCGGCCCGAACTTCAACCTCGGCCCGAACTCCGACCTCGGCCCGAACTCCGACATCGGCCCGAACTCCGACCTCGGCCCGAACATCATCCTCGGCCCGAACACCAAACTTTGGCCAGACCACCAAACTTCGGCCCGAACACCACTTCGGCCCGAACATCCCTCTTCGGCCCGAACTCTTCAATATCCAAGGTTGTGTGACAAAAGGTGCTATACTAAAACATTCATAACTTTCAGCTCGGGTGTCCGTTTCACGCCCACGAGTAACCAAAATAGCTGGTTCGTTCGTCACTGTCAAGAACAAGTTC
The DNA here is from genome assembly GCA_963853835.1 of Calendula officinalis. Taxonomy (NCBI): domain Eukaryota; kingdom Viridiplantae; phylum Streptophyta; class Magnoliopsida; order Asterales; family Asteraceae; genus Calendula; species Calendula officinalis. The sequence goes on from OY970820.1 coordinate 57,883,532, forward strand.
GGCCCGAACTCTTCACTGTTCCCGGCCCGAACTTCATTTTCGGCCCGAGCCCGAACTTCAACCTTGGCCCGAACTCCGACCTCGGACCGAACTTCAACCTCGGCCCGAACCTCATCCTCGGCCCGAACACCGAACTTCGGCCCGAACACCACTTGGCCCGAACATCCCACTTCGGCCCGAACACCACTTCGGCCTGAACATCCCTCTTCGGCCCGAACTCTTCAATATCCAAGATTGTGTGACAAAAGGTGCTATACTAAAACATTCATAACTTTCAGCTCGGGTGTCCGTTTCACGGCCACGAGTAACCAAAATAGCTGGTTCGTTCGTCACGGCCAAGAACAAGTTCGGCCCGAACTCTTCACTGTTCCCGGCCCGAACTTCATTTTCGGCCCGAATTTCAACCTCGGCCCGAACTTCAACCTCGGCCCGAACTCCGACCTCGGCCCGAACTTCAACCTCGGCCCGAACTTCATCCTCGGCCCGAACACCGAACTTTGGCCTGAACACCACTTCGGCCCGAACACCACTTCGGCCCGAACATCCCTCTTCGGCCCGAACTCTTCAATATCCAAGATTGTGTGACAAAAGGTGCTATACTAAAACATTCATAACTTTCAGCTCGGGTGTCCGTTTCACGCCCATGAGTAACCAAAATAGATGGTTCGTTCGTCACGGCCAAGAACAAGTTCGGCCCGAACTCTTCAATGTTCCCGGCCCGAACTTCATTTTCGGCCCGAACTTCAACCTCGGCCCGAACTTCAACTTCGGCCCGAACTCCGACCTCGGCCCGAACTTAAACCTCGGCCCGAACATCATCCTCGGCCCGAACACCGAACTTCGGCCCGAACACCACTTCGGCCCGAACACCACGTCGGCCCGAACATCCCACTTCGGCCCGAACACCACTTCGGCCCGAACATCCCTCTTCGGCCCGAACTCTTCAATATCCAAGATTGTGTGACAAAAGGTGCTATACTAAAACATTCATAACTTTCAGCTCGGGTGTCCGTTTCACGCCCACGAGTAACCAAAATAGCTGGTTCGTTCGTCACTGCAAAGAACAAGTTCGGCCCGAACTCTTCACTGTTCCCGGCCCGAACTTCATATTCGGCCCGAACTTCAACCTCGGCCCGAACTCCGACCTCGGCCCGAACTCCGACATCGGCCCGAACTCCGACCTCGGCCCGAACATCATCCTCGACCCGAACACCAAACTTTGGCCAGACCACCAAACTTCGGCCCGAACACCACTTCGGCCCGAACATCCCTCTTCGGCCCGAACTCTTCAATATCCAAGGTTGTGTAACAAAAGGTGCTATACTAAAACATTCATAACTTTCAGCTCGGGTGTCCGTTTCACGCCCACGAGTAACCAGAATAGCTGGTTCGTTCATCACTGCCAAGAACAAGTTCGGCCCGAACTCTTCACTGCTCCCGGCCCGAACTTCATTTTTGGCCCGAACTTCAACCTCGGCCCGAACTTCAACCTCGGCCCGAACTCCGACCTCGGCCCGAACTTCAACCTCAGCCCGAACATCATCCTCGTCCCGAACACCGAACTTCGGCCCGAACACCACTTCGGCACGAACTCATCAATATCCAAGATTGTGTGACAAAAGGTGCTATACTAAAATATTCATAACTTTCAGCTCGGGTGTCCGTTTCACGCCCACGAGTAACCAAAATAGCTGGTTCGTTCGACACTGCCAAGAACAAGTTTGGCCCGAACTCTTCACTGTTCCCAGCCCGAACTTCATTTTCGGCCCGAACTTCAACCTCGGCCCGAACTCCGACCTCAGCCCGAACTCCGACCTCGGCCCGAACATCATCCTCGGCCCGAACACCGAACTTTGGCCCGAACACCGAACTTCGGCCCGAACACCACTTCGGCCCGAACACCACTTCGGCCCGAACATCCCTCTTCGGCCCGAACTCTTCAATATCCAAGATTGTGTGACAAAAGGTGCTATACTAAAACATTCATAACTTTCAGCTCGGGTGTCCGTTTCACGCCCACGAGTAGCCAAAATAGATGGTTCGTTCGTCACTGCCAAGAACAAGTTCGGCCCGAACTCTTCACTGTTCCCGGCCCGAACTTCATTTTCGGCCCGAACTTCAACCTCGGCCCGAACTTCAACCTCGGCCCAAACTCCGACCTCGGCCCGAACTTCAACCTCGGCCCGAATATCATCCTCGGCCCGAACACCGAACTTCGGCTCGAACACCACTTCGGCCCGAACACCACTTCGGCCCGAACATCCCTCTTCGGCCCGAACTCTTCAATATCCAAGATTGTGTGACAAAAGGTGCTATACTAAAACATTCATAACTTTCAGCTCGGGTGTCCGTTTCACGTCCACGAGTAACCAAAATAGCTGGTTCGTTCGTCACTGCCAAGAACAAGTTCGGCCCGAACTCTTCACTGTTCCCGGCCCGAACTTCATTTTCGGCCCGAACTTCAACCTCGGCCCGAACTTCAACCTCGGCCCGAACTCCGACCTCGGCCCGAACTTCAACCTCAGCCCGAACATCATCCTCGGCCCAAACACAACTTCGGCCCGAACACCACTTCGGCCCGAACATCCCACTTCGGCCCGAACATCCCACTTCGACCCGAAAACCATTTCGGCCCGAACATCCCTCTTCGGCCCGAACTCTTCAATATCCAAGATTGTGTGACAAAAGGTGTTGTACTAAAACATTCATAACTTTCAGCTCGGGTGTCCGTTTCACGTCCACGAGTAACCAAAATAGCTAGTTCGCTCGTCACTGCCAAGAACAAGTTCGGCCCGAACTCTTCACTGTTCCCGGCCCGAACTTCATTTTCGGCACGAGCTTCAACCTCGGCCCGAACTTCAACCTCGGCCCGAACTCCGACCTCGGCCCGAACTTCAACCTCGGCCCGAACATCATCCTCGACCCGAACACCGAACTTCGGCCCGAACACCACTTCGGCCCGAACATCCCACTTCGGCCCGAACACCACTTCGGCCCGAACATCCCTCTTCGGCCCGAACTCTTCAATATCCAAGATTGTGTGACAAAAGGTGCTATACTAAAACATTCATAACTTTCAGCTCGGGTGTCCGTTTCACGCCCACGAGTAACCAGAATAGCTGGTTCGTTCGTCACTGCCAAGAACAAGTTCGGCCCGAACTCTTCACTGCTCCCGGCCCGAACTTCATTTTCGGCCCGAACTTCAACCTCGGCCCGAACTCCGACCTCGGCCAGAACTTCAACCTCAGCCCGAACATCATCCTCGGCCCGAACACCGAACTTCGGCCCGAACACCACTTCGGCCCGAACACCACTTCGGCCCGAACACCACTTCGGGCCGAACATCCCACTTCGGCCCGAACTCATCAATATCCAAGATTGTGTGACAAAAGGTGCTATACTAAAACATTCATAACTTTCAGCTCGGGTGTCCGTTTCACGCCCACGAGTAACCAAAATAGCTGGTTCGTTCGACACTGCCAAGAACAAGTTTGGCCCGAACTCTTCACTGTTCCCAGCCCGAACTTCATTTTCGGCCCGAACTTCAACCTCGGCCCGAACTCCGACCTCAGCCCGAACTCCGACCTCGGCCCGAACTCCGACCTCGGCCCGAACATCATCCTCGGCCCGAACACCGAACTTTGGCCCGAACACCGAACTTCGGCCCGAACACCACTTCGGCCCGAACATCCCTCTTCGGCCCGAACTCTTCAATATCCAAGATTGTGTGACAAAAGGTGCTATACTAAAACATTCATAATTTTCAGCTCGGGTGTCCGTTTCACGCCCACGAGTAGCCAAAATAGCTGGTTCGTTCGTCACTGCCAAGAACAAGTTCGGCCCGAACTCTTCACTGTTCCCGGCCCGAACTTCATTTTCGGCCCGAACTTCAACCTCGGCCCGAACTTCAACCTCGGCCCGAACACCGACCTCGGCCCGAACTTCAACCTCGGCCCGAACATCATCCTCGGCCCGAACACCGAACTTCGGCCCGAACACCACTTCGGCCCGAACACCCCTTCGGCCCGAACTCCACTTCGGCCCGAATATCCCTCTTCGGCCCGAACTCTTCAATATCCAAGATTGTGTGACAAAAGGTGCTATATACTAAAACATTCATAACTTTCAGCTCGGGTGTCCGTTTCACGTCCACGAGTAACCAAAATAGCTGGTTCGTTCGTCACTGCCAAGAACAAGTTCGGCCCGAACTCTTCACTGTTCTCGGCCCGAACTTCATTTTCGGTCCGAGCTTCAACCTCGGCCCGAACTTCAACCTCGGCCCGAACTCCGACCTCGGCCCGAACTTCAACCTCGGCCGAACATCATCCTCGGCCCGAACCCCGAATTTCGGCCCGAACACCACTTCGGCCCGAACACCACTTCGGCCCGAACATCCCACTTCGACCCGAACACCATTTCGGCCCGAACATCCCTCTTCGGCACGAACTCTTCAATATCCAAGATTGTGTGACAAAAGGTGCTATACTAAAACATTCATAACTTTCAGCGCGGGTGTCCGTTTCACGTCCACGAGTAACCAAAATAGCTGGTTCGTTCGTCACTGCCAAGAACAAGTTCGGCCCGAACTCTTTACTGTTCCCGGCCCGAACTTCTTTTTCGGCCCGAGCTTCAACCTCGGCCCGAACTTCAACCTCGGCCCGAACTCCAACCTCGGCCCGAACTTCAACCTCGGCCCGAACATCATCCTCGACCCGAACACCGAACTTCGGCCCGAACACTACTTCGGCCCGAACACCACTTCGGCCCGAACATCCCACTTCGGCCCGAACACCACTTTGGCCCGAACTCATCAATATCCAAGATTGTGTGACAAAAGGTGCTATACTAAAACATTCATAACTTTCAGCTCGGGTGTCCGTTTCACGCCCACGAGTAACAAAAATAGCTGGTTCGTTCGTCACTGCCAATAACAAGTTTGGCCCGAACTCTTCACTGTTCCCAGCCCGAACTTCATTTTCGGCCCGAACTTCAACCTCGGCCCGAACTCCGACCTCAGCCCGAACTCCGACCTCGGCCCGAACTCCGACCTCGGCCCGAACATCATCCTCGGCCCGAACACTGAACTTTGGCCCGAACACCGAACTTCGGCCCGAACACCACTTCAGCCCGAACATCCCTCTTCGGCCCGACTCTTCAATATCCAAGATTGTGTGACAAAAGGTGCTATACTAAAACATTCATAACTTTCAGCTCGGGTGTCCGTTTCACGCCCATGAGTAGCCAAAATAGCTGGTTCGTTCGTCACTGCCAAGAACAAGTTCGGCCCGAACTCTTCACTGTTCCCGGCCCGAACTTCATTTTCGGCCCGAACTTCAACCTCGGCCCGAACTTCAACCTCGGCCCAAACTCCGACCTCGGCCCGAACTTCAACCTCGGCCCGAATATCATCCTCGGCCCGAACACCGAACTTCGGCCCGAACACCGCTTCGGCCCGAACAACACTTCGGCCCGAACATCCCTCTTCGGCCCGAACTCTTCAATATCCAAGATTGTGTGACAAAAGGTGCTATACTAAAACATTCATAACTTTCAGCTCGGGTGTCCGTTTCACGTCCACGAGTAACCAAAATAGCTGGTTCGTTCGTCACTGCCAAGAACAAGTTCGGCCCGAACTCTTCACTGTTCCCGGCCCGAACATCTTTTTCGGCCCGAACTTCAACCTCGGCCCGAACTTCAACCTCGGCCCGAACTCCGACCTCGACACAAACTTCAACCTCGGCCCGAACATCATCCTCGGCCCGAACACCGAACTTCGGCCCGAACACCACTTCGGCCCGAACATCCCACTTCGGCCCGAACACCATTTCGGCCCGAACATCCCACTTCGGCCCGAACTCTTCAATATCCAAGATTGTGTGACAAAAGGTGCTATACTAAAACATTCATAACTTTCAGCTCGGGTGTCCGTTTCACGTCCACGAGTAACCAAAATAGCTGGTTCGTTCGTCACTGCCAAGAACAAGTTCGGCCCGAACTCTTCACTGTTCCCGGCCCGAACTTCATTTTCGGTCCGAGCTTCAACCTCGGCCCGAACTTCAACCTCAGCCCGAACTCCGACCTCGGCCCGAACTTCAACCTCGGCCCGAACATCATCCTCGGCCCGAACACCGAATTTCGGCCCGAACACCACTTCGGCCCGAACACCACTTCGGCCCGAACATCCCACTTCGGCCCGAACACCATTTCGGCCCGAACATCCCTCTTCGGCACGAACTCTTCAATATCCAAGATTGTGTGACAAAAGGTGCTATACTAAAACATTCATAACTTTCAGCGCGGGTGTCCGTTTCACGTCCACGAGTAACCAAAATAGCTGGTTCGTTCGTCACTGCCAAGAACAAGTTCGGCCCGAACTCTTCACTGTTCCCGGCCCGAACTTCATTTTCGGTCCGAGCTTCAACCTCGGCCCGAACTTCAACCTCGGCCCGAACTCCGACCTCGGCCTGAACTTCAACCTCGGCCCGAACATCATCCTCGGCCCGAACACCGAATTTCGGCCCGAACACCACTTCGGCCCGAACACCACTTCGGCCCGAACATCCCACTTCGGCCCGAACACCATTTCGGCCCGAACATCCCTCTTCGGCACGAACTCTTCAATATCCAAGATTGTGTGACAAAAGGTGCTATACTAAAACATTCATAACTTTCAGCGCGGGTGTCCGTTTCACGTCCACGAGTAACCAAAATAGCTAGTTTGTTCGTCACTGCCAAGAACAAGTTCGGCCCGAACTCTTTACTGTTCCCGGCCCGAACTTCTTTTTCGGCCCGAGCTTCAACCTCGGCCCGAACTTCAACCTCGGCCCGAACTCCAACCTCGGCCCGAACTTCAACCTCGGCCCGAATATCATCCTCGACCCGAACACCGAACTTCGGCCCGAACACTACTTCGGCCCGAACACCACTTCGGCCCGAACATCCCACTTCGGCCCGAACACCACTTTGGCCCGAACTCATCAATATCCAAGATTGTGTGACAAAAGGTGCTATACTAAAACATTAATAACTTTCAGCTCGGGTGTCCGTTTCACGCCCACGAGTAACCAAAATAGCTGGTTCGTTCGTCACTGCCAAGAACAAGTTTGGCCCGAACTCTTCACTGTTCCCAGCCCGAACTTCATTTTCGGCCCGAACTTCAACCTCGGCCCGAACTCCGACCTCAGCCCGAACTCCGACCTCGGCCCGAACTCCGACCTCGGCCCGAACATCATCCTCGGCCCGAACACTGAACTTTGGCCCGAACACCGAACTTCGGCCCGAACACCACTTCGGCCCGAACATCCCTCTTCGGCCCGACTCTTCAATATCCAAGATTGTGTGACAAAAGGTGCTATACTAAAACATTCATAACTTTCAGCTCGGGTGTCCGTTTCACGCCCATGAGTAGCCAAAATAGCTGGTTCGTTCGTCACTGCCAAGAACAAGTTCGGCCCGAACTCTTCACTGTTCCCGGCCCGAACTTCATTTTCGGCCCGAACTTCAACCTCGGCCCGAAATTCAACCTCGGCCCAAACTCCGACCTCGGCCCGAACTTCAACCTCGGCCCGAATATCATCCTCGGCCCGAACACCGAACTTCGGCCCGAACACCGCTTCGGCCCGAACAACACTTCGGCCCGAACATCCCTCTTCGGCCCGAACTCTTCAATATCCAAGATTGTGTGACAAAAGGTGCTATACTAAAACATTCATAACTTTCAGCTCGGGTGTCGTTTCACGTCCACGAGTAACCAGAATAGCTGGTTCGTTCGTCACTGCCAAGAACAAGTTCGGCCCGAACTCTTCACTGTTCCCGGCCCGAACATCTTTTTCGGCCCGAACTTCAACCTCGGCCCGAACTTCAACCTCGGCCCGAACTCCGACCTCGACCCAAACTTCAACCTCGGCCCGAACATCATCCTCGGCCCGAACACCGAACTTCGGCCCGAACACCACTTCGGCCCGAACATCCCACTTCGGCCCGAACACCATTTCGGCCCGAACATCCCTCTTCGGCCCGAACTCTTCAATATCCAAGATTGTGTGACAAAAGGTGCTATACTAAAACATTCATAACTTTCAGCTCGGGTGTCCGTTTCACGTCCACGAGTAACCAAAATAGATGGTTCGTTCGTCACTGCCAAGAACAAGTTCGGCCCGAACTCTTCACTGTTCCCGGCCCGAACTTCATTTTCGGCCCGAGCTTCAACCTCGGCCCGAACTTCAACCTCGGCCCGAACTCCGACCTCGGCCCGAACTTCTACCTCGGCCCGAACATCATCCTCGACCCGAACACCGAACTTCAGCCCGAACACCACTTCGGCCCGAACATCCCACTTCGGCCCGAACACCACTTCGGCCCGAACATCCCTCTTCGGCCCGAACTCTTCAATATCCAAGATTGTGTGACAAAATGTGCTATACTAAAACATTCATAACTTTCAGCTCGGGTGTCCGTTTCACGCCAACGAGTAACCAAAATAGCTGGTTCGTTCGTCACTGCCAAGAACAAGTTCAGCCCGAACTCTTCACTGTTCCCGGCCCGAAATTCATTTTCGGCCCGAACTTCAACCTCGGCCCGAACTCCGACCTCGGCCCGAACTTCAACCTCGGCCCGAACATCATCCTCGGCCCGAACACCGAACTTCGGCCCGAACACCACTTCGGCCGAACACCACTTCGGCCCGAACATCCCACTTTGGCCCGAACACCACTTCGGCCCGAACATCCCTCTTCGGCCCGAACTCGTCAATATCGAAGATTGTGTGACAAAAGGTGCTATACTAAAACATTCATAACTTTCAGCTCGGGTGTCCGTTTCACGTCCACGAGTAACCAAAATAGCTGCTTCGTTCGTCACTGCGAAGAACAAGTTCGGCCCGAACTCTTCACTGTTCCCGGCCCGAACTTCATTTTCGGCACGAACTTCCACCTCGGCCCGAACTTCAACCTCGGCCCGAACTCCGACCTCGGCCCGAACTTCAACCTCGGCCCGAACATCATCCTCGGCCCGAACACCGAACTTCGGCCCGAACACCACTTCGGCCCGAACATCCCACTTCGGCCCGAACACCATTTCGGCCCGAATATCCCTCTTCGGCCCGAACTCTTCAATATCCAAGATTGTGTGACAAAAGGTGCTATACTAAAACATTCATAACTTTCAGCTCGGGTGTCCGTTTCACGTCCACGAGTAACCAAAATAGATGGTTCGTTCGTCACTGCCAAGAACAAGTTCGGCCCGAACTCTTCACTGTTCCCGGCCCGAACTTCATTTTCGGCCCGAGCTTCAACCTCGGCCCGAACTTCAACCTCGGCCCGAACTCCGAACTTCGGCCCGAACACCACTTCGGCCCGAACATCCCACTTCGGCCCGAACACCACTTCGGCCCGAACATCCCTCTTCGGCCCGAACTCTTCAATATCCAAGATTGTGTGACAAAAGGTGCTATACTAAAACATTCATAACTTTCAGCTCGGGTGTCCGTTTCACGCCAACGAGTAACCAAAATAGCTGGTTCGTTCGTCACTGCCAAGAACAAGTTCAGCCCGAACTCTTCACTGTTCCCGGCCCGAAATTCATTTTCGGCCCGAACTTCAACCTCGGCCCGAACTCCGACCTCGGCCCGAACTTCAACCTCGGCCCGAACATCATCCTCGGCCCGAACACCGAACTTCGGCCCGAACACCACTTCGGCCGAACACCACTTCGGCCCGAACATCCCACTTCGGCCCGAACACCACTTCGGCCCGAACATCCCTCTTCGGCCCGAACTCTTCAATATCGAAGATTGTGTGACAAAAGGTGTTATACTAAAACATTCATAACTTTCAGCTCGGGTGTCCGTTTCACGTCCACGAGTAACCAAAATAGCTGCTTCGTTCGTCACTGCCAAGAACAAGTTCGGCCCGAATTCTTCACTGTTCCCGGCCCGAACTTCATTTTCGGCACGAACTTCCACCTCGGCCCGAACTTCAACCTCGGCCCGAACTCCGACCTCGGCCCGAACTTCAACCTCGGCCCGAACATCATCCTCGGCCCGAACACCGAACTTCGGCCCGAACACCACTTCGGCCCGAACATCCCACTTCGGCCCGAGCACCATTTCGGCCCGAATATCCCTCTTCGGCCCGAACTCTTCAATATCCAAGATTGTGTGACAAAAGGTGCTATATACTAAAACATTCATAACTTTCAGCTCGGGTGTCCGTTTCACGTCCACGAGTAACCAAAATAGCTGGTTCGTTCGTCACTGCCAAGAACAAGTTCGGCCCGAACTCTTCACTGTTCCCGGCCCGAACTTCATTTTCGGTCCGAGCTTCAACCTCGGCCCGAACTTCAACCTCGGCCCGAACTCCGACCTCGGCCCGAACTTCAACCTCGGCCCGAACATCATCCTCGGCCCGAACACCGAACTTCGGCCCGAACACCACTTCGGCCCGAACATCCCACTTCGGCCCGAACACCATTTCGGCCCGAACATCCCTCTTCGGCACAAACTCTTCAATATCCAAGATTGTGTGACAAAAGGTGCTATACTAAAACATTCATAACTTTCAGCGCGGGTGTCCGTTTCACGTCCACGAGTAACCAAAATAGCTGGTTCGTTCGACACTGCCAAGAACAAGTTTGGCCCGAACTCTTCACTGTTCCCAGCCCGAACTACATTTTCGGCCCGAACTTCAACCTCGGCCCGAACTCCGACCTCAGCCCGAACTCCGACCTCGGCCCGAACTCCGACCTCGGCCCGAACATCATCCTCGGCCCGAACACCGAACTTTGGCCCGAACACCGAACTTCGGCCCGAACACCACTTCGGCCCGAACACCACTTCGGCCCGAACATCCCTCTTCGGCCCGAACTCTTCAATATCCAAGATTGTGTGACAAAAGGTGCTATACTAAAACATTCATAATTTTCAGCTCGGGTGTCCGTTTCACGCCCACGAGTAGCCAAAATAGCTGGTTCGTTCGTCACTGCCAAGAACAAGTTCGGCCCGAACTCTTCACTGTTCCCGGCCCGAACTTCATTTTCGGCCCGAACTTCAACCTCGGCCCGAACTTCAACCTCGGCCCGAACACCGACCTCGGCCCGAACTTCAACCTCGGCCCGAACATCATCCTCAGCCCGAACACCGAACTTCGGCCCGAACACCACTTTGGCCCGAACACCCCTTCGGCCCGAACTCCACTTCGGCCCGAATATCCCTCTTCGGCCCGAACTCTTCAATATCCAAGATTGTGTGACAAAAGGTGCTATATACTAAAACATTCATAACTTTCAGCTCGGGTGTCCGTTTCACGTCCACGAGTAACCAAAATAGCTGGTTCGTTCGTCACTGCCAAGAACAAGTTCGGCCCGAACTCTTCACTGTTCCCGGCCCGAACTTCATTTTCGGTCCGAGCTTCAACCTCGGCCCGAACTTCAACCTCGGCCCGAACTCCGACCTCGGCCCGAACTTCAACCTCGGCCCGAACATCATCATCGGCCCGAACACCGAATTTCGGCCCGAACACCACTTCGGCCCGAACATCCCACTTCGGCCCGAACACCATTTTGGCCCGAACATCCCTCTTCGGCACGAACTCTTCAATATCCAAGATTGTGTGACAAAAGGTGCTATACTAAAACATTCATAACTTTCAGCGCGGGTGTCCGTTTCACGTCCACGAGTAACCAAAATAGCTGGTTCGTTCGTCACTGCCAAGAACAAGTTCGGCCCGAACTCTTTAATGTTCCCGGCCCGAACTTCATTTTCGGCCCGAGCTTCAACCTCGGCCCGAACTTCAACCTCGGCCCGAACTCCAACCTCGGCCCGAACTTCAACCTCGGCCCGAACATCATCCTCGACCCGAACACCGAACATCGGCCCGAACACTACTTCGGCCCGAACACCACTTCGGCCCGAACATCCCACTTCGGCCCGAACACCACTTCGGCCCGAACTCATCAATATTCAAGATTGTGTGACAAAAGGTGCTATACTAAAACATTCATAACTTTCAGCTCGGGTGTCCGTTTCACGCCCACGAGTAACCAAAATAGCTGGTTCGTTCGTCACTGCCAAGAACAAGTTTGGCCCGAACTCTTCACTGTTCCCAGCCCGAACTTCATTTTTGGCCCGAACTTCAACCTCGGCCCGAACTCCGACCTCAGTCCGAACTCCGACCTCGGCCCGAACTCCGACCTCGGCCCGAACATCATCCTCGGCCCGAACACTGAACTTTGGCCCGAACACCGAACTTCGGCCCGAACACCACTTCGGCCCGAACATCCCTCTTCGGCCCGAACTCTTCAATATCCAAGATTGTGTGACAAAAGGTGCTATACTAAAACATTCATAACTTTCAGCTCGGGTGTCCGTTTCACGCCCATGAGTAGCCAAAATAGCTGGTTCGTTCGTCACTGCCAAGAACAAGTTCGGCCCGAACTCTTCACTGTTCCCGGCCCGAACTTCATTTTCGGCCCGACCTTCAAACTCGGCCCGAACTTCAACCTCGGCCCAAACTCCGACCTCGGCCCGAACTTCAACCTCGGCCCGAATATCATCCTCGGCCCGAACACCGAACTTCGGCCCGAACACCACTTCGGCCCGAACAACACTTCGGCCCGAACATCCCTCTTCGGCCCGAACTCTTCAATATCCAAGATTGTGTGACAAAAGGTGCTATACTAAAACATTCATAACTTTCAGCTCGGGTGTCCGTTTCACGTCCACGAGTAACCAAAATAGCTGGTTCGTTCGTCACTGCCAAGAACAAGTTCGGCCCGAACTCTTCACTGTTCCCGGCCCGAACATCATTTTCGGCCCGAACTTCAACCTCGGCCCGAACTTCAACCTCGGCCCGAACTCCGACCTCGACCCAAACTTCAACCTCGGCCCGAACATCATCCTCGGCCCGAACACCGAACTTCGGCCCGAACACCACTTCAGCCCGAACATCCCACTTCGACCCGAACACCATTTCGGCCCGAACATCCCTCTTCGGCCCGAACTCTTCAATATCCAAGATTGTGTGACAAAAGGTGATATACTAAAACATTCATAACTTTCAGCTCGGGTGTCCGTTTCACGTCCACGAGTAACCAAAATAGATGGTTCGTTCGTCACTGCCAAGAACAAGTTCGGCCCGAACTCTTCACTGTTCCCGGCCCGAACTTCATTTTCGGAACGAACTTCCACCTCGGCCCGAACTTCAACCTCGGCCCGAACTCCGACCTCGGCCCGAACTTCAACCTCGGCCCGACCATCATCCTCGGCCCGAACACCGAACTTCGGCCCGAACACGACTTCGGCCCGAACATCCCACTTCGGCCCGAACACCAATTCGGCCCGAATATCCCTCTTCGGCCCGAACTCTTCAATATCCAAGATTGTGTGACAAAAGGTGCTATATACTAAAACATTCATAACTTTCAGCTCGGGTGTCCGTTTCACGTCCACGGGTAACCAAAATAGCTGGTTCGTTCGTCACTGCCAAGAACAAGTTCGGCCCGAACTCTTCACTGTTCCCGGCCCGAACTTCATTTTCGGTCCGAGCTTCAACCTCGGCCCGAACTTCAACCACGGCCCGAACTCCGACCTCGGCCCGAACTTCAACCTCGGCACGAACATCATCCTCGGCCCGAACACTGAACTTCGGCCCGAACACCACTTCGGCCCGAACACCACTTCGGCCCGAACATCCCACTTCGGCCCGAACACCATTTCGGCCCGAACATCCCTCTTCGGCACGAACTCTTCAATATCCAAGATTGTGTGACAAAAGGTGCTATACTAAAACATTCATAACTTTCAGCGCGGGTGTCCGTTTCACGTCCACGAGTAACCAAAATAGCTGGTTCGTTGGACACTGCCAAGAACAAGTTTGGCCCGAACTCTTCACTGTTCCCAGCCCGAACTTCATTTTCGGCCCGAACTTCAACCTCGGCCCGAACTCCGACCTCAGCCCGAACTCCGACCTCGGCCCGAACTCCGACCTCGGCCCGAACATCATCCTCGGCCCGAACACCGAACTTTGGCCCGAACACCGAACTTCGGCCCGAACACCACTTCGGCCCGAACACCACTTCGGCCCGAACATCCCTCTTCGGCCCGAACTCTTCAATATCCAAGATTGTGTGACAAAAGGTGCTATACTAAAACATTCATAATTTTCAGCTCGGGTGTCCGTTTCACGCCCACGAGTAGCCAAAATAGCTGGTTCGTTCGTCACTGCCAAGAACAAGTTCGGCCCGAACTCTTCACTGTTCCCGGCCCGAACTTCATTTTCGGGCCGAACTTCAACCTCGGCCCGAACTTCAACCTCGGCCCGAACACCGACCTCGGCCCGAACTTCAACCTCGGCCCGAACATCATCCTCGGCCCGAACACCGAACTTCGGCCCGAACACCACTTCGGCCCGAACACCCCTTCGGCCCGAACTCCACTTCGGCCCGAATATCCCTCTTCGGCCCGAACTCTTCAATATCCAAGATTGTGTGACAAAAGGTGCTATATACTAAAACATTCATAACTTTCAGCTCGGGTGTCCGTTTCACGTCCACGAGTAACCAAAATAGCTGGTTCGTTCGTCACTGCCAAGAACAAGTTCGGCCCGAACTCTTCACTGTTCCCGGCCCGAACTTCATTTTCGGTCCGAGCTTCAACCTCGGCCCGAACTCCGACCTCGGCCCGAACTTCAACCTCGGCCCGAACATCATCCTCGGCCCGAACACCGAATTTCGGCCCGAACACCACTTCGGCCCGAACACCACTTCGGCCCGAACATCCCACTTCGGCCCGAACACCATTTCGACCCGAACATCCCTCTTCGGCACGAACTCTTCAATATCCAAGATTGTGTGACAAAAGGTGCTATACTAAAACATTCATAACTTTCAGCGCGGGTGTCCGTTTCACGTCCACGAGTAACCAAAATAGCTGGTTCGTTCGTCACTGCCAAGAACAAGTTCGGCCCGAACTCTTTACTGTTCCCGGCCCGAACTTCATTTTCGGCCCGAGCTTCAACCTCGGCCCGAACTTCAACCTCGGCCCGAACTCCAACCTCGGCCCGAACTTCAACCTCGGCCCGAACATCATCCTCGACCCGAACACCGAACTTCGGCCCGAACACTACTTCGGCCCGAACACCACTTCGGCCCGAACATCCCACTTCGGCCCGAACACCACTTTGGCCCGAACTCATCAATATTCAAGATTGTGTGACAAAAGGTGCTATACTAAAACATTCATAACTTTCAGCTCGGGTGTCCGTTTCACGCCCACGAGTAACCAAAATAGCTGGTTCGTTCGTCACTGCCAAGAACAAGTTTGGCCCGAACTCTTCACTGTTCCCAGCCCGAACTTCATTTTCGGCCCGAACTTCAACCTCGGCCCGAACTCCGACCTCAGCCCGAACTCCGACCTCGGCCCGAACTCCGACCTCGGCCCGAACATCATCCTCGGCCCGAACACCGAACTTTGGCCCGAACACCGAACTTCGGCCCGAACACCACTTCGGCCCGAACACCACTTCGGCCCGAACATCCCTCTTCGGCCCGAACTCTTCAATATCCAAGATTGTGTGACAAAAGGTGCTATACTAAAACATTCATAACTTTCAGCTCGGGTGTCCGTTTCACGCCCATGAGTAGCCAAAATAGATGGTTCGTTCGTCACTGCCAAGAACAAGTTCGGCCCGAACTCTTCACTGTTCCCGGCCCGAACTTCATTTTCGGCCCGAACTTCAACCTCGGCCCGAACTTCAACCTCGGCCCAAACTCCGACCTCGGCCCGAACTTCAACCTCGGCCCGAATATCATCCTCGGCCCGAACACCGAACTTCGGCCCGAACACCACTTCGGCCCGAACACCACTTCGGCCCGAACATCCCTCTTCGGCCCGAACTCTTCAATATCCAAGATTGTGTGACAAAAGGTGCTATACTAAAACATTCATAACTTTCAGCTCGGGTGTCCGTTTCACGTCCACGAGTAACCAAAATAGCTGGTTCGTTCGTCACTGCCAAGAAAAAGTTCGGCCCGAACTCTTCACTGTTCCCGGCCCGAACATCATTTTCGGCCCGAACTTCAACCTCGGCCCGAACTTCAACCTCGGCCCGAACTCCGACCTCGACCCAAACTTCAACCTCGGCCCGAACATCATCCTCGGCCCGAACACCGAACTTCGGCCCGAACACCACTTCGGCCCGAACATCCCACTTCGGCACGAACACCATTTCGTCCTGAACATCCCTCTTCGGCCCGAACTCTTCAATATCCAAGATTGTGTGACAAAAGGTGCTATACTAAAACATTCATAACTTTCAGCTTGGGTGTCCGTTTCACGTCCACGAGTAACCAAAATAGATGGTTCGTTCGTCACTGCCAAGAACAAGTTCGGCCCGAACTCTTCACTGTTCCCGGCCCGAACTTCATTTTCGGCCCGAGCTTCAACCTCGGCCCGAACTTCAACCTCGGCCCGAACTCCGACCTCGGCCCGAACTTCTACCTCGGCCCGAACATCATCCTCGACCCGAACACCAAACTTCGGCCTGAACACCACTTCGGCCCGAACATCCCACTTCGGCCCGAACACCACTTCGGCCCGAACATCCCTCTTCGGCCCGAACTCTTCAATATCCAAGATTGTGTGACAAAAGGTGCTATACTAAAACATTCATAACTTTCAGCTCGGGTGTCCGTTTCACGCCAACGAGTAACCAAAATAGCTGGTTCGTTCGTCACTGCCAAGAACAAGTTCAGCCCGAACTCTTCACTGTTCCCGGCCCGAAATTCATTTTCGGCCCGAACTTCAACCTCGGCCCGAACTCCGACCTCGGCCCGAACTTCAACCTCGGCCCGAACATCATCCTCGGCCCGAACACCGAACTTCGGCCCGAACACCACTTCAGCCCGAACACCACTTCGGCCCGAACATCCCACTTCGGCCCGAACACCACTTCGGCCCGAACATCCCTCTTCGGCCCGAACTCTTCAATATCGAAGATTGTGTGACAAAAGGTGCTATACTAAAACATTCATAACTTTCAGCTCGGGTGTCCGTTTCACGTCCACGAGTAACCAAAATAGCTGCTTCGTTCGTCACTGCCAAGAACAAGTTCGGCCCGAACTCTTCACTGTTCCCGGCCCGAACTTCATTTTCGGCCCGAACTTCCACCTCGGCCCGAACTTCAACCTCGGCCCGAACTGCGACCTCGGCCCGAACTTCAACTTCGGCCCGAACATCATCCTCGGACCGAACACCGAACTTCGGCCCGAACACCACTTCGGCCCGAACATCCCACTTCGGCCCGAACACCATTTCGGCCCGAACATCCCTCTTCGGCCCGAACTCTTCAATATCCAAGATTGTGTGACAAAAGGTGTTATACTAAAACATTCATAACTTTCAGCTCGGGTGTCCGTTTCACGTCCACGAGTAACCAAAATAGCTGGTTCGTTCGTCACTGCCAAGAACAAGTTCGGCCCGAACTCTTCACTGTTCCCGGCCCGAACTTCATTTTCGGCCCGAGCTTCAACCTCGGCCCGAACTTCAACCTCGGCCCGAACTCCGACCTCGGCCCGAACATCAACCTCGGCCCGAACATCATCCTCGACCCAAACACCGAACTTCGGCCCGAACACCACTTCGGCCCGAACATCCCACTTCGGCCCGAACACCATTTCGGCCCGAACATCCCTCTTCGGCCCGAACTCTTCAATATCCAAGATTGTGTGACAAAAGGTGATATACTAAAACATTCATAACTTTCAGCTCGGGTGTCCGTTTCACCTCCACGAGTAACCAAAATAGCTGGTTCGTTCGTCACTGCCAAGAACAAGTTCGGCCCGAACTCTTCACTGTTCCCGGCCCGAACTTCATTTTCGGCCCGAGCTTCAACCTCGGCCCGAACTTCAACCTCGGCCCGAACTCCGACCTCGGCCCGAACTTCAACCTCAGCCCGAACATCATCCTCGGCCCGAACACCGAACTTCGGCCCGAACACCACTTCGGCACGAACACCACTTCGGCCCGAACATCCCACTTCGGCCCGAACACCACTTCGGCCCGAACTCATCAATATCCAAGATTGTGTGACAAAAGGTGCTATACTAAAACATTCATAACTTTCAGCTCGGGTGTCCGTTTCATGCCCACGAGTAACCGAAATAGCTGGTTCGTTCGTCACTGCCAAGAACAAGTTTGTCCCGAACTCTTCAGTGTTCCCAGCCCGAACTTCATTTTCGGCCTGAACTTCAACCTCGGCCCGAACTCCGACCTCGGCCCGAACTTCTAACTCGGCCCGAACATCATCCTCGACCCGAACACCGAACTTCGGTCCGAACACCACTTCGGCCAGAACATCCCACTTCGGCCCGAACACCACTTCGGCCCGAACATCCCTCTTCGGCCCGAACATCCCTCTTCGGCCCGAACTCTTCAATATCCAAGATTGTGTGACAAAAGGTGCTATACTAAAACATTCATAACTTTTAGCTCGGGTGTCCGTTTCACGTCCACGAGTAACCAAAATAGCTGCTTCGTTCGTCACTGCCAAGAATAAGTTCGGCCCGAACTCTTCACTGTTCCCGGCCCGAACTTCATTTTCGGCCCGAACTTCCACCTCGGCCCGAACTTCAACCTCGGCCCGAACTCCGACCTCGGCCCGAACTTCAACCTCGGCCCGAACATCATCCTCGGCCCGAACACCGAACTTCGGCCCGAACACCACTTCGGCCCGAACATCCCACTTCGGCCCGAACACCACTTCAGCCCGAACATCCCTCTTCGGCCCGAACTCTTCAATATCCAAGATTGTGTGACAAAAGGTGCTTTACTAAAACATTCATAACTTTCAGCTCGGGTGTCCGTTTCACGCCCACGAGTAACCAGAATAGATGGTTCGTTCGTCACTGCCAAGAACAAGTTCGGCCTGAACTCTTCACTGCTCCCGGCCCGGACTTCATTTTCGGCCCGAGCTTCAACCTCGGCCCGAACTTCAACCTCGGCCCGAACTCCGACCTCGGCCCGAACTTCAACCTCAGCCCGAACATCATCCTCGGCCCGAACACCGAACTTCGGCCCGAACACCACTTCGGCACGAACACCACTTCGGCCCGAACATCCCACTTCGGCCCGAACACCACTTCGGCCCGAACTCATCAATATCCAAGATTGTGTGACAAAAGGTGCTATACTAAAACATTCATAACTTTCAGCTCGGGTGTCCGTTTCATGCCCACGAGTAACCGAAATAGCTGGTTCGTTCGTCACTGCCAAGAACAAGTTTGTCCCGAACTCTTCAGTGTTCCCAGCCCGAACTTCATTTTCGGCCTGAACTTCAACCTCGGCCCGAACTCCGACCTCGGCCCGAACTTCTAACTCGGCCCGAACATCATCCTCGACCCGAACACCGAACTTCGGTCCGAACACCACTTCGGCCAGAACATCCCACTTCGGCCCGAACACCACTTCGGCCCGAACATCCCTCTTCGGCCCGAACATCCCTCTTCGGCCCGAACTCTTCAATATCCAAGATTGTGTGACAAAAGGTGCTATACTAAAACATTCATAACTTTCAGCTCGGGTGTCCGTTTCACGTCCACGAGTAACCAAAATAGCTGCTTCGTTCGTCACTGCCAAGAATAAGTTCGGCCCGAACTCTTCACTGTTCCCGGCCCGAACTTCATTTTCGGCCCGAACTTCCACCTCGGCCCGAACTTCAACCTCGGCCCGAACTCCGACCTCGGCCCGAACTTCAACCTCGGCCCGAACATCATCCTCGGCCCGAACACCAAACTTCGGCCCGAACACCACTTCGGCCCGAACATCCCACTTCGGCCCGAACACCATTTCGGCCCGAACATCCCTCTTCGGCCCGAACTCTTCAATATCCAAGATTGTGTGACAAAAGGTGCTATACTAAAACATTCATAACTTTCAGCTCGGGTGTCCGTTTCACGTCCACGAGTAACCAAAATAGCTGGTTCGTTCGTCACTGCCAAGAACAAGTTCGGCCCGAACTCTTCACTGTTCCCGGCCCGGACTTCATTTTTGGCCCGAGCTTCAACCTCGGCCCGAACTTCAACCTCGGCCCGAACTCCGACCTCGGCCCGAACTTCAACCTCGCCCGAACATCATTCTCGACCCGAACACCGAACTTCGGCCCGAACACCACTTCGGCCCGAACACCACTTCGGCCCGAACATCCCACTTCGGCCCGAACACCACTTCGGCCCGAACATCCCTCTTCGGCCCGAACTCTTCAATATCCAAGATTGTGTGACAAAAGGTGCTATACTAAAACATTCATAACTTTCAGCTCGGGTGTCCGTTTCACCTCCACGAGTAACCAAAATAGCTGGTTCGTTCGTCACTGCCAAGAACAAGTTCGGCCCGAACTCTTCACTGTTCCCGGCCCGAACTTCATTTTCGGCCCGAGCTTCAACCTCGACCCGAACTTCAACCTCGGCCCGAACTTCAACCTCGGCCCGAAATCATCCTCGACCCGAACACCGAACTTCGGCCCGAACACCACTTCGGCCCGAACACCACTTCGGCCCGAACACCACTTCGGCCCGAACATCCCACTTCGGCCCGAACACCACTTCGGCCCGAACATCCCTCTTCGGCCCGAACTCTTCAGTATCCAAGATTGTGTGACAAAAGGTGCTTTACTAAAACATTCATAACTTTCAGCTCGGGTGTCCGTTTCACGCCCACGAGTAACCAGAATAGCTGGATCGTTCGTCACTGCCAAGAACAAGTTCGACCTGAACTCTTCACTGCTCCCGGCCCGAACTTCATTTTCGGCCCGAACTTCAACCTCGGCCCGAACTTCAACCTCGGCCCGAACTCCGACCTCGGCCCGAACTTCAACCTCAGCCCGAACATAATCCTTGGCCCGAACACCGAACTTCGGCCCGAACACCACTTCGGCACGAACACCACTTCGGCCCGAACATCCCACTTCGGCCCGAACACCACTTCGGCCCGAACTCATCAATATCCAAGATTGTGTGACAAAAGGTGCTATACTAAAACATTCATAACTTTCAGCTCGGGTGTCCGTTTCACGCCCACGAGTAACCGAAATAGCTGGTTCGTTCGTCACTGCCAAGAACAAGTTTGGCCCGAACTCTTCACTGTTCCCAGCCCGAACTTCATTTTCGGCCCGAACTTCAACCTCGGCCCGAACTCCGACCTCGGCCCGAACTTCTACCTAGGCCCGAACATCATCCTCGACCCGAACACCGAACTTCGGCCCGAACACCACTACGGCCCGAACATCCCACTTCGGCCCGAACATCCCTCTTCGGCCTGAACTCTTCACTATCCAAGATTGTGTGACAAAAGGTGCTATACTAAAACATTCATAACTTTCAGCTCGGGTGTCCGTTTCACGTCCACGAGTAACCAAAATAGCTGCTTCGTTCGTCACTGCCAAGAACAAGTTCGGCCCGAACTCTTCACTGTTCCCGGCCCGAACTTCATTTTCGGCCCGAACTTCCACCTCGGCCCGAACTTCAACCTCGGCCCGAACTGCGACCTCGGCCCGAACTTCAACCTCGGCCCGAACATCATCCTCGGCCCGAACACCGAACTTCGGCCCGAACACCACTTCGGCCCGAACATCCCACTTCGGCCCGAACACCATTTCGGCCCGAACATCCCTCTTCGGCCCGAACTCTTCAATATCCAAGATTGTGTGACAAAAGGTGATATACTAAAACATTCATAACTTTCAGCTCGGGTGTCCGTTTCACCTCCACGAGTAACAAAAATAGCTGGTTCATTCGTCACTGCCAAGAACAAGTTCGGCCCGAACTCTTCACTGTTCCCGGCCCGAACTTCATTTTCGGCCCGAGCTTCAACCTCGGCCCGAACTTCAACCTCGGCCCGAACTCCGACCTCGGCCCGAACATCAACCTCGGCCCGAACATCATCCTCGACCCAAACACCGAACTTCGGCCCGAACACCACTTCGGCCCGAACATCCCACTTCGGCCCGAACACCATTTCGGCCCGAACATCCCTCTTCGGCCCGAACTCTTCAATATCCAAGATTGTGTGACAAAAGGTGATATACTAAAACATTCATAACTTTCAGCTCGGGTGTCCGTTTCACCTCCACGAGTAACCAAAATAGCTGGTTCGTTCGTCACTGCCAAGAACAAGTTCGGCCCGAACTCTTCACTGTTCCCGGCCCGAACTTCATTTTCGGCCCGAGCTTCAACCTCGGCCCGAACTTCAACCTCGGCCCGAACTCCGACCTCGGCCCGAACTTCAACCTCAGCCCGAACATCATCCTCGGCCCGAACACCGAACTTCGGCCCGAACACCACTTCGGCACGAACACCACTTCGGCCCGAACATCCCACTTCGGCCCGAACACCACTTCGGCCCGAACTCATCAATATCCAAGATTGTGTGACAAAAGGTGCTATACTAAAACATTCATAACTTTCAGCTCGGGTGTCCGTTTCATGCCCACGAGTAACCGAAATAGCTGGTTCGTTCGTCACTGCCAAGAACAAGTTTGTCCCGAACTCTTCAGTGTTCCCAGCCCGAACTTCATTTTCGGCCTGAACTTCAACCTCGGCCCGAACTCCGACCTCGGCCCGAACTTCTAACTCGGCCCGAACATCATCCTCGACCCGAACACCGAACTTCGGTCCGAACACCACTTCGGCCAGAACATCCCACTTCGGCCCGAACACCACTTCGGCCCGAACATCCCTCTTCGGCCCGAACATCCCTCTTCGGCCCGAACTCTTCAATATCCAAGATTGTGTGACAAAAGGTGCTATACTAAAACATTCATAACTTTTAGCTCGGGTGTCCGTTTCACGTCCACGAGTAACCAAAATAGCTGCTTCGTTCGTCACTGCCAAGAATAAGTTCGGCCCGAACTCTTCACTGTTCCCGGCCCGAACTTCATTTTCGGCCCGAACTTCCACCTCGGCCCGAACTTCAACCTCGGCCCGAACTCCGACCTCGGCCCGAACTTCAACCTCGGCCCGAACATCATCCTCGGCCCGAACACCGAACTTCGGCCCGAACACCACTTCGGCCCGAACATCCCACTTCGGCCCGAACACCACTTCAGCCCGAACATCCCTCTTCGGCCCGAACTCTTCAATATCCAAGATTGTGTGACAAAAGGTGCTTTACTAAAACATTCATAACTTTCAGCTCGGGTGTCCGTTTCACGCCCACGAGTAACCAGAATAGATGGTTCGTTCGTCACTGCCAAGAACAAGTTCGGCCTGAACTCTTCACTGCTCCCGGCCCGGACTTCATTTTCGGCCCGAGCTTCAACCTCGGCCCGAACTTCAACCTCGGCCCGAACTCCGACCTCGGCCCGAACTTCAACCTCAGCCCGAACATCATCCTCGGCCCGAACACCGAACTTCGGCCCGAACACCACTTCGGCACGAACACCACTTCGGCCCGAACATCCCACTTCGGCCCGAACACCACTTCGGCCCGAACTCATCAATATCCAAGATTGTGTGACAAAAGGTGCTATACTAAAACATTCATAACTTTCAGCTCGGGTGTCCGTTTCATGCCCACGAGTAACCGAAATAGCTGGTTCGTTCGTCACTGCCAAGAACAAGTTTGTCCCGAACTCTTCAGTGTTCCCAGCCCGAACTTCATTTTCGGCCTGAACTTCAACCTCGGCCCGAACTCCGACCTCGGCCCGAACTTCTAACTCGGCCCGAACATCATCCTCGACCCGAACACCGAACTTCGGTCCGAACACCACTTCGGCCAGAACATCCCACTTCGGCCCGAACACCACTTCGGCCCGAACATCCCTCTTCGGCCCGAACATCCCTCTTCGGCCCGAACTCTTCAATATCCAAGATTGTGTGACAAAAGGTGCTATACTAAAACATTCATAACTTTCAGCTCGGGTGTCCGTTTCACGTCCACGAGTAACCAAAATAGCTGCTTCGTTCGTCACTGCCAAGAATAAGTTCGGCCCGAACTCTTCACTGTTCCCGGCCCGAACTTCATTTTCGGCCCGAACTTCCACCTCGGCCCGAACTTCAACCTCGGCCCGAACTCCGACCTCGGCCCGAACTTCAACCTCGGCCCAAACATCATCCTCGGCCCGAACACCAAACTTCGGCCCGAACACCACTTCGGCCCGAACATCCCACTTCGGCCCGAACACCATTTCGGCCCGAACATCCCTCTTCGGCCCGAACTCTTCAATATCCAAGATTGTGTGACAAAAGGTGCTATACTAAAACATTCATAACTTTCAGCTCGGGTGTCCGTTTCACGTCCACGAGTAACCAAAATAGCTGGTTCGTTCGTCACTGCCAAGAACAAGTTCGGCCCGAACTCTTCACTGTTCCCGGCCCGGACTTCATTTTTGGCCCGAGCTTCAACCTCGGCCCGAACTTCAACCTCGGCCCGAACTCCGACCTCGGCCCGAACTTCAACCTCGCCCGAACATCATTCTCGACCCGAACACCGAACTTCGGCCCGAACACCACTTCGGCCCGAACACCACTTCGGCCCGAACATCCCACTTCGGCCCGAACACCACTTCGGCCCGAACATCCCTCTTCGGCCCGAACTCTTCAATATCCAAGATTGTGTGACAAAAGGTGCTATACTAAAACATTCATAACTTTCAGCTCGGGTGTCCGTTTCACCTCCACGAGTAACCAAAATAGCTGGTTCGTTCGTCACTGCCAAGAACAAGTTCGGCCCGAACTCTTCACTGTTCCCGGCCCGAACTTCATTTTCGGCCCGAGCTTCAACCTCGACCCGAACTTCAACCTCGGCCCGAACTTCAACCTCGGCCCGAAATCATCCTCGACCCGAACACCGAACTTCGGCCCGAACACCACTTCGGCCCGAACACCACTTCGGCCCGAACACCACTTCGGCCCGAACATCCCACTTCGGCCCGAACACCACTTCGGCCCGAACATCCCTCTTCGGCCCGAACTCTTCAGTATCCAAGATTGTGTGACAAAAGGTGCTTTACTAAAACATTCATAACTTTCAGCTCGGGTGTCCGTTTCACGCCCACGAGTAACCAGAATAGCTGGATCGTTCGTCACTGCCAAGAACAAGTTCGACCTGAACTCTTCACTGCTCCCGGCCCGAACTTCATTTTCGGCCCGAACTTCAACCTCGGCCCGAACTTCAACCTCGGCCCGAACTCCGACCTCGGCCCGAACTTCAACCTCAGCCCGAACATAATCCTTGGCCCGAACACCGAACTTCGGCCCGAACACCACTTCGGCACGAACACCACTTCGGCCCGAACATCCCACTTCGGCCCGAACACCACTTCGGCCCGAACTCATCAATATCCAAGATTGTGTGACAAAAGGTGCTATACTAAAACATTCATAACTTTCAGCTCGGGTGTCCGTTTCACGCCCACGAGTAACCGAAATAGCTGGTTCGTTCGTCACTGCCAAGAACAAGTTTGGCCCGAACTCTTCACTGTTCCCAGCCCGAACTTCATTTTCGGCCCGAACTTCAACCTCGGCCCGAACTCCGACCTCGGCCCGAACTTCTACCTAGGCCCGAACATCATCCTCGACCCGAACACCGAACTTCGGCCCGAACAC
Organism: Calendula officinalis; assembly: GCA_963853835.1. Taxonomy (NCBI): domain Eukaryota; kingdom Viridiplantae; phylum Streptophyta; class Magnoliopsida; order Asterales; family Asteraceae; genus Calendula; species Calendula officinalis. The sequence continues at coordinate 57,909,125 of OY970820.1, forward strand.
CACTACGGCCCGAACATCCCACTTCGGCCCGAACATCCCTCTTCGGCCTGAACTCTTCACTATCCAAGATTGTGTGACAAAAGGTGCTATACTAAAACATTCATAACTTTCAGCTCGGGTGTCCGTTTCACGTCCACGAGTAACCAAAATAGCTGCTTCGTTCGTCACTGCCAAGAACAAGTTCGGCCCGAACTCTTCACTGTTCCCGGCCCGAACTTCATTTTCGGCCCGAACTTCCACCTCGGCCCGAACTTCAACCTCGGCCCGAACTGCGACCTCGGCCCGAACTTCAACCTCGGCCCGAACATCATCCTCGGCCCGAACACCGAACTTCGGCCCGAACACCACTTCGGCCCGAACATCCCACTTCGGCCCGAACACCATTTCGGCCCGAACATCCCTCTTCGGCCCGAACTCTTCAATATCCAAGATTGTGTGACAAAAGGTGATATACTAAAACATTCATAACTTTCAGCTCGGGTGTCCGTTTCACCTCCACGAGTAACAAAAATAGCTGGTTCATTCGTCACTGCCAAGAACAAGTTCGGCCCGAACTCTTCACTGTTCCCGGCCCGAACTTCATTTTCGGCCCGAGCTTCAACCTCGGCCCGAACTTCAACCTCGGCCCGAACTCCGACCTCGGCCCGAACTTCAACCTCGGCCCGAAATCATCCTCGACCCGAACACCGAACTTCGGCCCGAACACCACTTCGGCCCGAACATCCCACTTCGGCCCGAACACCACTTCGGCCCGAACATCCCTCTTCGGCCCGAACTCTTCAATATCCAAGATTGTGTGACAAAAGGTGCTTTACTAAAACATTCATAACTTTCAGCTCGGGTGTCCGTTTCACGCCCACGAGTAACCAGAATAGCTGGTTCGTTCGTCACTGCCAAGAACAAGTTCGGCCTGAACTCTTCACTGCTCCCGGCCCGAACTTCATTTTCGGCCCGAACTTCAACCTCGGCCCGAACTTCAACCTCGGCCCGAACTCCGACCTCGGCCCGAACTTCAACCTCAGCCCGAACATCATCCTCGGCCCGAACACCGAACTTCGGCCCGAACACCACTTCGGCACGAACACCACTTCGGCCCGAACATCCCACTTCGGCCCGAACACCACTTCGGCCCGAACTCATCAATATCCAAGATTGTGTGACAAAAGGTGCTATACTAAAACATTCATAACTTTCAGCTCGGGTGTCCGTTTCATGCCCACGAGTAACCGAAATAGCTGGTTCGTTCGTCACTGCATAGAACAAGTTTGTCCCGAACTCTTCAGTGTTCCCAGCCCGAACTTCATTTTCGGCCCGAACTTCAACCTCGGCCCGAACTCCGACCTCGGCCCGAACTTCTAACTCGGCCCGAACATCATCCTCGACCCGAACACCGAACTTCGGTCCGAACACCACTTCGGCCAGAACATCCCACTTCGGCCCGAACACCACTTCGGCCCGAACATCCCTCTTCGGCCCGAACATCCCTCTTCGGCCCGAACTCTTCAATATCCAAGATTGTGTGACAAAAGGTGCTATACTAAAACATTCATAACTTTCAGCTCGGGTGTCCGTTTCACGTCCACGAGTAACCAAAATAGCTGCTTCGTTCGTCACTGCCAAGAATAAGTTCGGCCCGAACTCTTCACTGTTCCCGGCCCGAACTTCATTTTCGGCCCGAACTTCCACCTCGGCCCGAACTTCAACCTCGGCCCGAACTCCGACCTCGGCCCGAACTTCAACCTCGGCCCGAACATCATCCTTGGCCCGAACACCGAACTTCGGCCCGAACACCACTTCGGCCCGAACACCACTTCGGCCCGAAAATCCCACTTCGGCCCGAACACCATTTCGGCCCGAACATCCCTCTTCGGCCCGAACTCTTCAATATCCATGATTGTGTGACAAAAGGTGCTATACTAAAACATTCATAACTTTCAGCTCGGGTGTCCGTTTCACGTCCACGAGTAACCAAAATAGCTGGTTCGTTCGTCACTGCCAAGAACAAGTTCGGCCCGAACTCTTCACTGTTCCCGGCCCGGACTTCATTTTCGGCCCGAGCTTCAACCTCGGCCCGAACTTCAACCTCGGCCCGAACTCCGACCTCGGCCCGAACTTCAACCTCGCCCGAACATCATCCTCGACCCGAACACCGAACTTCGGCCCGAACACCACTTCGGCCCGAACACCACTTCGGCCCGAACATCCCACTTCGGCCCGAACACCACTTCGGCCCGAACATCCCTCTTCGGCCCGAACTCTTCAATATCCAAGATTGTGTGACAAAAGGTGCTATACTAAAACATTCATAACTTTCAGCTCGGGTGTCCGTTTCACCTCCACGAGTAACCAAAATAGCTGGTTCGTTCGTCACTACCAAGAACAAGTTCGGCCCGAACTCTTCACTGTTCCCGGCCCGAACTTCATTTTCGGCCCGAGCTTCAACCTCGGCCCGAACTTCAACCTCGGCCCGAACTTCAACCTCGTCCCGAAATCATCCTCGACCCGAACACCGAACTTCGGCCCGAACACCACTTCGGCCCGAACACCACTTCGGCCCGAACATCCCACTTCGGCCCGAACACCTCTTCGGCCCGAACATCCCTCTTCGGCCCGAACTCTTCATTATCCAAGATTGTGTGACAAAAGGTGCTTTACTAAAACATTCATAACTTTCAGCTCGGGTGTCCATTTCACGCCCACGAGTAACCAGAATAGCTGGTTCGTTCGTCACTGCCAAGAACAAGTTCGACCTGAACTCTTCACTGCTCCCGGCCCGAACTTCATTTTCGGCCAGAACTTCAACCTCGGCCCGAACTTTAACCTCGGCCCGAACTTCGACCTCGGCCCGAACATCATCCTTGGCCCGAACACCGAACTTCGGCCCGAACACCACTTCGGCACGAACACCACTTCGGCCCGAACATCCCACTTCGGCCCGAACACCACTTCGGCCCGAACTCATCAATATCCAAGATTGTGTGACAAAAGGTGCTATACTAAAACATTCATAACTTTCAGCTCGGGTGTCCGTTTCACGCCCACGAGTAACCGAAATAGCTGGTTCGTTCGTCACTGCCAAGAACAAGTTTGGCCCGAACTCTTCACTGTTCCCAGCCCGAACTTCATTTTCGGCCCGAACTTCAACCTCGGCCCGAACTCCGACCTCGGCCCGAACTTCTACCTCTGCCCGAACATCATCCTCGACCCGAACACCGAACTTCGGCCCGAACACCACTACGGCCCGAACATCCCACTTCGGCCCGAACATCCCTCTTCGGCCCGAACTCTTCACTATCCAAGATTGTGTGACAAAAGGTGCTATACTAAAACATTCATAACTTTCAGCTCGGGTGTCCGTTTCACGCCCACGAGTAACCAGAATAGCTGGTTCGTTCATCACTGCCAAGAACAAGTTCGGCCTGAACTCTTCACTGCTCCCGGCCCGAACTTCATTTTCGGCCCGAACTTCAACCTCGGCCCGAACTTCAACCTCGGCCCGAACTCCGACCTCGGCCCGAACTTCAACCTCAGCCCGAACATCATCCTCGGCCCGAACACCGAACTTCGGCCCGAACACCACTTCGGCACGAACACCACTTCGGCCCGAACATCCCACTTCGGCCCGAACACCACTTCGGCCCGAACTCATCAATATCCAAGATTGTGTGACAAAAGGTGCTATACTAAAACATTCATAACTTTCAGCTCGGGTGTCCGTTTCATGCCCACGAGTAACCGAAATAGCTGGTTCGTTCGTCACTGCATAGAACAAGTTTGTCCCGAACTCTTCAGTGTTCCCAGCCCGAACTTCATTTTCGGCCCGAACTTCAACCTCGGCCCGAACTCCGACCTCGGTCCGAACTTCTAACTCGGCCCGAACATCATCCTCGACCCGAACACCGAACTTCGGTCCGAACACCACTTCGGCCAGAACATCCCACTTCGGCCCGAACACCACTTCGGCCCGAACATCCCTCTTCGGCCCGAACATCCCTCTTCGGCCCGAACTCTTCAATATCCAAGATTGTGTGACAAAAGGTGCTATACTAAAACATTCATAACTTTCAGCTCGGGTGTCCGTTTCACGTCCACGAGTAACCAAAATAGCTGCTTCGTTCGTCACTGCCAAGAATAAGTTCGGCCCGAACTCTTCACTGTTCCCGGCCCGAACTTCATTTTCGGCCCGAACTTCCACCTCGGCCCGAACTTCAACCTCGGCCCGAACTCCGACCTCGGCCCGAACTTCAACCTCGGCCCGAACATCATCCTTGGCCCGAACACCGAACTTCGGCCCGAACACCACTTCGGCCCGAACACCACTTCGGCCCGAACATCCCACTTCGGCCCGAACACCATTTCGGCCCGAACATCCCTCTTCGGCCCGAACTCTTCAATATCCAAGATTGTGTGACAAAAGGTGCTATACTAAAACATTCATAACTTTCAGCTCGGGTGTCCGTTTCACGTCCACGAGTAACCAAAATAGCTGGTTCGTTCGTCACTGCCAAGAACAAGTTCGGCCCGAACTCTTCACTGTTCCCGGCCCGGACTTCATTTTCGGCCCGAGCTTCAACCTCGGCCCGAACTTCAACCTCGGCCCGAACTCCGACCTCGGCCCGAACTTCAACCTCGCCCGAACATCATCCTCGACCCGAACACCGAACTTCGGCCCGAACACCACTTCGGCCCGAACACCACTTCGGCCCGAACATCCCACTTCGGCCCGAACACCACTTCGGCCCGAACATCCCTCTTCGGCCCGAACTCTTCAATATCCAAGATTGTGTGACAAAAGGTGCTATACTAAAAGATTCATAACTTTCAGCTCGGGTGTCCGTTTCACCTCCACGAGTAACCAAAATAGCTGGTTCGTTCGTCACTGCCAAGAACAAGTTCGGCCCGAACTCTTCACTGTTCCCGGCCCGAACTTCATTTTCGGCCCGAGCTTCAACCTCGGCCCGAACTTCAACCTCGGCCCGAAATCATCCTCGACCCGAACACCGAACTTCGGCCCGAACACCACTTCGGCCCGAACACCACTTCGGCCCGAACACCACTTCGGCCCGAACATCCCACTTCGGCCCGAACACCACTTCGGCCCGAACATCCCTCTTCGGCCCGAACTCTTCAATATCCAAGATTGTGTGACAAAAGGTGCTTTACTAAAACATTCATAACTTTCAGCTCGGGTGTCCGTTTCACGCCCACGAGTAACCAGAATAGCTGGTTCGTTCGTCACTGCCAAGAACAAGTTCGACCTGAACTCTTCACTGCTCCCGGCCCGAACTTCATTTTCGGCCAGAACTTCAACCTCGGCCCGAACTTCAACCTCGGCCCGAACTTCGACCTCGGCCCGAACATCATCCTTGGCCCGAACACCGAACTTCGGCCCGAACACCACTTCGGCACGAACACCACTTCGGCCCGAACATCCCACTTCGGCCCGAACACCACTTCGGCCCGAACTCATCAATATCCAAGATTGTGTGACAAAAGGTGCTATACTAAAACATTCATAACTTTCAGCTCGGGTGTCCGTTTCACGCCCACGAGTAACCGAAATAGCTGGTTCGTTCGTCACTGCCAAGAACAAGTTTGGCCCGAACTCTTCACTGTTCCCAGCCCGAACTTCATTTTCGGCCCGAACTTCAACCTCGGCCCGAACTCCGACCTCGGCCCGAACTTCTACCTCTGCCCGAACATCATCCTCGACCCGAACACCGAACTTCGGCCCGAACACCACTACGGCCCGAACATCCCACTTCGGCCCGAACATCCCTCTTCGGCCCGAACTCTTCACTATCCAAGATTGTGTGACAAAAAGTGCTATACTAAAACATTCATAACTTTCAGCTCGGGTGTCCGTTTCACGCCCACGAGTAACCAAAATAGCTGGTTCGTTCGTCACTGCCAAGAACAAGTTCAGCCCGAACTCTTCACTGTTCCCTGCCCGAAATTCATTTTCGGCCCGAACTTCAACCTCGGCCCGAACTTCAACCTCGGCCCGAACTCCAACCTCGGCCCGAACTTCAACCTCGGCCCGAACACCATCCTCGGCCCGAACACCGAACTTCGGCCTGAACACCACTTCGGCCCGAACATCCCACTTCGGCCGAACACCATTTCGGCCCGAACATCCCTCTTCGGTCCGAACTCTTCAATATCCAAGATTGTGTGACAAAAGGTGCTTTACTAAAACATTCATAACTTTCAGCTCGGGTGTCCGTTTCACGCCCACGAGTAACCAGAATAGCTGGTTCGTTCGTCACTGCCAAGAACAAGTTCGACCTGAACTCTTCACTGCTCCCGGCCCGAACTTCATTTTCGGCCAGAACTTCAACCTCGGCCCGAACTTCAACCTCGGCCCGAACTTCGACCTCGGCCCGAACATCATCCTTGGCCCGAACACCGAACTTCGGCCCGAACACCACTTCGGCACGAACACCACTTCGGCCCGAACATCCCACTTCGGCCCGAACACCACTTCGGCCCGAACTCATCAATATCCAAGATTGTGTGACAAAAGGTGCTATACTAAAACATTCATAACTTTCAGCTCGGGTGTCCGTTTCACGCCCACGAGTAACCGAAATAGCTGGTTCGTTCGTCACTGCCAAGAACAAGTTTGGCCCGAACTCTTCACTGTTCCCAGCCCGAACTTCATTTTCGGCCCGAACTTCAACCTCGGCCCGAACTCCGACCTCGGCCCGAACTTCTACCTCTGCCCGAACATCATCCTCGACCCGAACACCGAACTTCGGCCCGAACACCACTACGGCCCGAACATCCCACTTCGGCCCGAACATCCCTCTTCGGCCCGAACTCTTCACTATCCAAGATTGTGTGACAAAAGGTGCTATACTAAAACATTCATAACTTTCAACTCGGGTGTCCGTTTCACGCCCACGAGTAACCAAAATAGCTGGTTCGTTCGTCACTGCCAAGAACAAGTTCAGCCCGAACTCTTCACTGTTCCCTGCCCGAAATTCATTTTCGGCCCGAACTTCAACCTCGGCCCGAACTTCAACCTCGGCCCGAACTCCAACCTCGGCCCGAACTTCAACCTCGGCCCGAACATCATCCTCGGCCCGAACACCGAACTTCGGCCCGAACACCACTTCGGCCCGAACATCCCACTTCGGCCGAACACCACTTCGGCCCGAACATCCCTCTTCGGCCCGAACTCTTCAATATCGAAGATTGTGTGACAAAAGGTGCTATACTAAAACATTCATAACTTTCAGCTCGGGTGTCCGTTTCACGTCCACGAGTAACCAAAATAGCTGCTTCGTTCGTCACTGCCAAGAACAAGTTCAGCCCGAACTCTTCACTGTTCCCGGCCCGAACTTCATTTTCGGCCCGAACTTCCACCTCGGCCCGAACTTCAACCTCGGCCCGAACTCCGACCTCGTCCCGAACTTCAACCTCGGCCCGAACATCATCCTCGGCCCGAACACCGATCTTCGGCCCGAACACCACTTCGGCCCGAACATCCCACTTCGGCCCGAACACCATTTCGGCCTGAACATCCCTCTTCGGCCCGAACTCTTCAATATCCAAGATTGTGTGACAAAAGATGCTATACTAAAACATTCATAACTTTCAGCTCGGGTGTCCGTTTCACGTCCACGAGTAACCAAAATAGCTGGTTCGTTCGTCACTGCCAAGAACAAGTTCGGCCCGAACTCATCACTGTTCCCGGCCCGAACTTCATTTTCGGCCCGAGCTTCAACCTCGGCCCGAACTTCAACCTCGGCCCGAACTCCGACCTCGGCCCGAACTTCAACCTCAGCCCGAACATCATCCTCGGCCCGAACACCGAACTTCGGCCCGAACACCACTTCGGCCCGAACATCCCACTTCGGCCCGAACACCACTTCGGCCCGAACACCACTTCGGCCCGAACTCATCAATATCCAAGATTGTGTGACAAAAGGTGCTATACTAAAACATTCATAACTTTCAGCTCGGGTGTCCGTTTCACGCCCACGAGTAACCGAAATAGCTGGTTCGTTCGTCACTGCCAAGAACAAGTTTGGCCCGAACTCTTCACTGTTCCCAGCCCGAACTTCATTTTCGGCCCGAACTTCAACCTCGGCCCGAACTCCGACCTCGGCCCGAACTTCTACCTCGGCCCGAACATCATCCTCGACCCGAACACCGAACTTCGGTCCGAACACCACTTCGGCTCGAACATCCCACTTCGGCCCGAACACCACTTCGGCCAGAACATCCCTCTTCGGTCCGAACATCCCTCTTCGGCCCGAACTCTTCAATATCCAAGATTGTGTGACAAAAGGTGCTATACTAAAACATTCATAACTTTCAGCTCGGGTGTCCGTTTCACGTCCACGAGTAACCAAAATAGCTGCTTCGTTCGTCACTGCCAAGAACAAGTTCGGCCCGAACTCTTCACTGTTCCCGGCCCGAACTTCATTTTCGGCCCGAACTTCCACCTCGGCCCGAACTTCAACCTCGGCCCGAACTCCGACCTCGGCCCGAACTTCAACCTCGGCCCGAACATCATCCTCGGCCCGAACACCGAACTTCGGCCCGAACACCACTTCGACCCGAACACCACTTCGGCCCGAACATCCCACTTCAGCCCGAACACCATTTCGGCCCGAACATCCCTCTTCGGCCCGAACTCTTCAATATCCAAGATTGTGTGACAAAAGGTGTTATACTAAAACATTCATAACTTTCAGCTCGGGTGTCCGTTTCACGTCCACGAGTAACCAAAATAGCTGGTTCGTTCGTCACTGCCAAGAACAAGTTCGGCCCGAACTCTTCACTGTTCCCGGCGCGAATTCATTTTCGGCCCGAGCTTCAACCTCGGCCCGAACTTCAACCTCGGCCCGAACTCCGACCTCGGCCCGAACTTCAACCTCTCCCGAACATCATCCTCGACCCGAACACCGAACTTCGGCCCGAACACCACTTCGGCCCGAACACCACTTCGGCCCGAACATCCCAATTCGGCCCGAACACCACTTCGGCCCGAACATCCCTCTTCGGCCTGAACTCTTCACTATCCAAGATTGTGTGACAAAAAGTGCTATACTAAAACATTCATAACTTTCAGCTCGGGTGTCCGTTTCACGCCCACGAGTAACCAAAATAGCTGGTTCGTTCGTCACTGCCAAGAACAAGTTCAGCCCGAACTCTTCACTGTTCCCTGCCCGAAATTCATTTTCGGCCCGAACTTCAACCTCGGCCCGAACTTCAACCTCGGCCCGAACTCCAACCTCGGCCCGAACTTCAACCTCGGCCCGAACACCATCCTCGGCCCGAACACCGAACTTCGGCCTGAACACCACTTCGGCCCGAACATCCCACTTCGGCCGAACACCATTTCGGCCCGAACATCCCTCTTCGGCCCGAACTCTTCAATATCCAAGATTGTGTGACAAAAGGTGCTTTACTAAAACATTCATAACTTTCAGCTCGGGTGTCCGTTTCACGCCCACGAGTAACCAGAATAGCTGGTTCGTTCGTCACTGCCAAGAACAAGTTCGACCTGAACTCTTCACTGCTCCCGGCCCGAACTTCATTTTCGGCCAGAACTTCAACCTCGGCCCGAACTTCAACCTCGGCCCGAACTTCGACCTCGGCCCGAACATCATCCTTGGCCCGAACACCGAACTTCGGCCCGAACACCACTTCGGCACGAACACCACTTCGGCCCGAACATCCCACTTCGGCCCGAACACCACTTCGGCCCGAACTCATCAATATCCAAGATTGTGTGACAAAAGGTGCTATACTAAAACATTCATAACTTTCAGCTCGGGTGTCCGTTTCACGCCCACGAGTAACCGAAATAGCTGGTTCGTTCGTCACTGCCAAGAACAAGTTTGGCCCGAACTCTTCACTGTTCCCAGCCCGAACTTCATTTTCGGCCCGAACTTCAACCTCGGCCCGAACTCCGACCTCGGCCCGAACTTCTACCTCTGCCCGAACATCATCCTCGACCCGAACACCGAACTTCGGCCCGAACACCACTACGGCCCGAACATCCCACTTCGGCCCGAACATCCCTCTTCGGCCCGAACTCTTCACTATCCAAGATTGTGTGACAAAAGGTGCTATACTAAAACATTCATAACTTTCAACTCGGGTGTCCGTTTCACGCCCACGAGTAACCAAAATAGCTGGTTCGTTCGTCACTGCCAAGAACAAGTTCAGCCCGAACTCTTCACTGTTCCCTGCCCGAAATTCATTTTCGGCCCGAACTTCAACCTCGGCCCGAACTTCAACCTCGGCCCGAACTCCAACCTCGGCCCGAACTTCAACCTCGGCCCGAACATCATCCTCGGCCCGAACACCGAACTTCGGCCCGAACACCACTTCGGCCCGAACATCCCACTTCGGCCGAACACCACTTCGGCCCGAACATCCCTCTTCGGCCCGAACTCTTCAATATCGAAGATTGTGTGACAAAAGGTGCTATACTAAAACATTCATAACTTTCAGCTCGGGTGTCCGTTTCACGTCCACGAGTAACCAAAATAGCTGCTTCGTTCGTCACTGCCAAGAACAAGTTCAGCCCGAACTCTTCACTGTTCCCGGCCCGAACTTCATTTTCGGCCCGAACTTCCACCTCGGCCCGAACTTCAACCTCGGCCCGAACTCCGACCTCGTCCCGAACTTCAACCTCGGCCCGAACATCATCCTCGGCCCGAACACCGATCTTCGGCCCGAACACCACTTCGGCCCGAACATCCCACTTCGGCCCGAACACCATTTCGGCCTGAACATCCCTCTTCGGCCCGAACTCTTCAATATCCAAGATTGTGTGACAAAAGATGCTATACTAAAACATTCATAACTTTCAGCTCGGGTGTCCGTTTCACGTCCACGAGTAACCAAAATAGCTGGTTCGTTCGTCACTGCCAAGAACAAGTTCGGCCCGAACTCATCACTGTTCCCGGCCCGAACTTCATTTTCGGCCCGAGCTTCAACCTCGGCCCGAACTTCAACCTCGGCCCGAACTCCGACCTCGGCCCGAACTTCAACCTCAGCCCGAACATCATCCTCGGCCCGAACACCGAACTTCGGCCCGAACACCACTTCGGCCCGAACATCCCACTTCGGCCCGAACACCACTTCGGCCCGAACACCACTTCGGCCCGAACTCATCAATATCCAAGATTGTGTGACAAAAGGTGCTATACTAAAACATTCATAACTTTCAGCTCGGGTGTCCGTTTCACGCCCACGAGTAACCGAAATAGCTGGTTCGTTCGTCACTGCCAAGAACAAGTTTGGCCCGAACTCTTCACTGTTCCCAGCCCGAACTTCATTTTCGGCCCGAACTTCAACCTCGGCCCGAACTCCGACCTCGGCCCGAACTTCTACCTCGGCCCGAACATCATCCTCGACCCGAACACCGAACTTCGGTCCGAACACCACTTCGGCCCGAACATCCCACTTCGGCCCGAACACCACTTCGGCCAGAACATCCCTCTTCGGTCCGAACATCCCTCTTCGGCCCGAACTCTTCAATATCCAAGATTGTGTGACAAAAGGTGCTATACTAAAACATTCATAACTTTCAGCTCGGGTGTCCGTTTCACGTCCACGAGTAACCAAAATAGCTGCTTCGTTCGTCACTGCCAAGAACAAGTTCGGCCCGAACTCTTCACTGTTCCCGGCCCGAACTTCATTTTCGGCCCGAACTTCCACCTCGGCCCGAACTTCAACCTCGGCCCGAACTCCGACCTCGGCCCGAACTTCAACCTCGGCCCGAACATCATCCTCGGCCCGAACACCGAACTTCGGCCCGAACACCACTTCGACCCGAACACCACTTCGGCCCGAACATCCCACTTCAGCCCGAACACCATTTCGGCCCGAACATCCCTCTTCGGCCCGAACTCTTCAATATCCAAGATTGTGTGACAAAAGGTGTTATACTAAAACATTCATAACTTTCAGCTCGGGTGTCCGTTTCACGTCCACGAGTAACCAAAATAGCTGGTTCGTTCGTCACTGCCAAGAACAAGTTCGGCCCGAACTCTTCACTGTTCCCGGCGCGAATTCATTTTCGGCCCGAGCTTCAACCTCGGCCCGAACTTCAACCTCGGCCCGAACTCCGACCTCGGCCCGAACTTCAACCTCTCCCGAACATCATCCTCGACCCGAACACCGAACTTCGGCCCGAACACCACTTCGGCCCGAACACCACTTCGGCCCGAACATCCCACTTCGGCCCGAACACCACTTCGGCCCGAACATCCCTCTTCGGCCTGAACTCTTCAATATCCAAGATTGTGTGACAAAAGGTGCTATACTAAAACATTCATAACTTTCAGCTCGGGTGTCCGTTTCACCTCCACGAGTAACCAAAATAGCTGGTTCGTTCGTCACTGCCAAGAACAAGTTCGGCCCGAACTCTTCACTGTTCCCGGCCCGAATTCATTTTCGGCCCGAGCTTCAACCTCGGCCCGAACTTCAACCTCGGCCCGAACTCCGACCTCGGCCCGAACTTCAACCTCGGCCCGAAATCATCCTCGACCCGAACACCGAACTTCGGCCCGAACACCACTTCGGCCCGAACACCACTTTGGCCCGAACATCCCACTTCGGCCCGAACACCACTTCGGCCCGAACATCCCTCTTCGGCCCGAACTCTTCAATATCCAAGATTGTGTGACAAAAGGTGCTTTACTAAATCATTCATAACTTTCAGCTCGGGTGCCCGTTTCACGCCCACGAGTAACCAGAATAGCTGGTTCGTTCGTCACTGCCAAGAACAAGTTCGCCCTGAACTCTTCACTGCTCCCGGCCCGAACTTCATTTTCGGCCCGAACTTCATCCTCGGCCCGAACTTCAACCTCGGCCCGAACTCCGACCTCGGCCCGAACTTCAACCTCAGCCCGAACATCATCCTCGGCCCGAACACCGAACTTCGGCCCGAACACCACTTCGGCACGAACACCACTTCGGCCCGAACATCCCACTTCGGCCCGAACACCACTTCGGCCCGAACTCATCAATATCCAAGATTGTGTGACAAAAGGTGCTATACTAAAACATTCATAACTTTCAGCTCGGGTGTCCGTTTCACGCCCACGAGTAACCGAAATAGCTGGTTCGTTCGTCACTGCCAAGAACAAGTTTGGCCCGAACTCTTCACTGTTCCCAGCCCGAACTTCATTTTCGGCCAGAACTTCAACCTCGGCCCGAACTCCGACCTCGGCCCGAACTTCTACCTCGGCCCGAACATCATCCTCGACCCGAACACCGAACTTCGGCCCGAACACCACTACGGCCCGAACATCCCACTTCGGCCCGAACACCACTTCGGCCCGAACATACTTCTTCGGCCCGAACTCTTCACTATCCAAGATTGTGTGACAAAAGGTGCTATACTAAAACATTCATAACTTTCAGCTCGGGTGTCCGTTTCACGCCCACGAGTAACCAAAATAGATGGTTCGTTCGTCACTGCCAAGAACAAATTCAGCCCGAACTCTTCACTGTTCCCGGCCCGAAATTCATTTTCGGCCCGAACTTCAACCTCGGCCCGAACTCCAACCTCGGCCCGAACTCCAACCTCGGCCCGAACTTCAACCTCTGCCCGAACATCATCCTCGGCCCGAACACCGAACTTCGGCCTGAACACCACTTCGGCCCGAACACCACTTCGGCCCGAACATCCCACTTCGGCCGAACACCACTTCGGCCCGAACATCCCTCTTCGGCCCGAACTCTTCAATATCGAAGATTGTGTGACAAAAGGTGCTATACTAAAACATTCATAACTTTCAGCTCGGGTGTCCGTTTCACGTCCACGAGTAACCAAAATAGCTGCTTCTTTCGTCACTTCCAAGAACAAGTTCGGCCCGAACTCTTCACTGTTCCCGGCCCGAACTTCATTTTCGGCCCGAACTTCCACCTCGGCCCGAACTTCAACCTCGGCCCGAACTTCAACCTCGGCCCGAACATCATCCTCGGCCCGAACACCGAACTTCGGCCCGAACACCACTTCGGCCCGAACATCCCACTTCGGCCCGAACACCATTTTGGCCTGAACATCCCTCTTCGGCCCGAACTCTTCAATATCCAAGATTGTGTGACAAAAGATGCTATACTAAAACATTCATAACTTTCAGCTCGGGTGTCCGTTTCACGTCCACGAGTAACCAAAATAGCTGGTTCGTTCGTCACTGCCAAGAACAAGTTCGGCCCGAACTCATCACTGTTCCCGGCCCGAACTTCATTTTCGGCCCGAGCTTCAACCTCGGCCCGAACTTCAACCTCGGCCCGAACTCCGACCTCGGCCCGAACTTCAACCTCGGCCCGAACATCATCCTCGACCCGAACACCGAACTTCGGCCCGAACACCACTTCGGCCCGAACATCCCACTTCGGCCCGAACACCACTTCGGCCCGAACATCCCTCTTCGGCCCGAACTCTTCAATATCCAAGATTGTGTGACAAAAGGTGCTTTACTAAAACATTCATAACTTTCAGCTCGGGTGTCCGTTTCACGCCCACGAGTAACCAGAATAGCTGGTTCGTTCGTCACTGCCAAGAACAAGTTCGGCCTGAACTCTTCACTGCTCCCGGCCCGAACTTCATTTTCGGCCCGAACTTCAACCTCGACCCGAACTTCAACCTCGGCCCGAACTCCGACCTCGGCCCGCACTTCAACCTCAGCCCGAACATCATCCTCGGCCCGAACACCGAACTTCGCCCCGAACACCACTTCGGCCCGAACATCCCACTTCGGCCCGAACATCCCTCTTCGGCCCGAACATCCCTCTTCGGCCCGAACTCTTCAATATCCAAGATTGTGTGACAAAAGGTGCTATACTAAAACATTCATAACTTTCAGCTCGGGTGTCCGTTTCACCTCCACGAGTAAGCAAAATAGCTGGTTCGTTCGTCACTGCCAAGAACAAGTTCGGCCCGAACTCTTCACTGTTCCCGGCCCGAACTTCATTTTCGGCCCGAGCTTCAACCTCGGCCCGAACTTCAACCTCGGCCCGAACTCCGACCTCGGCCCGAACTTCAACCTCGGCCCGAAATCATCCTCGACCCGAACACCGAACATCGGCCCGAACACCACTTCGGCCCGAACACCACTTCGGCCCGAACATCCCACTTCGGCCCGAACACCACTTCGGCCCGAACATCCCTCTTCGGCCCGAACTCTTCAATATCCAAGATTGTGTGACAAAATGTGCTTTACTAAAACATTCATAACTTTCAGCTCGGGTGTCAGTTTCACGCCCACGAGTAACCAGAATAGCTGGTTCGTTCGTCACTGCCAAGAACAAGTTCGGCCTGAACTCTTCACTGCTCCCGTCCCGAACTTCATTTTCGGCCCGAACTTCAACCTCAGCCCGAACTCCAACCTCAGCCCGAACTTCAACCTCAGCCCGAACATCATCCTCGGCCCGAACACCGAACTTCGGCCCGAACACCACTTCGGCACGAACACCACTTCGGCCCGAACATCCCACTTCGGCCCGAACACCACTTCGGCCCGAACTCATCAATATCCAAGATTGTGTGACAAAAGGTGCTATACTAAAACATTCATAACTTTCAGCTCGGGTGTCCGTTTCACGCCGACGAGTAACCGAAATAGCTGGTTCGTTCGTCACTGCCAATAACAAGTTTGGCCCGAACTCTTCACTGTTCCCAGCCCGAACTTCATTTTCGGCCCAAACTTCAACCTCGGCCCGAACTCCGACCTCGGCCCGAACTTCTACCTCGGCCCGAACATCATCCTCGACCCGAACACCGAACTTCGGTCCGAACACCACTTCGGCCCGAACATCCCACTTCGGCCCGAACACCACTTCGGCCCGAACATCCCTCTTCGGCCCGAACATCCCTCTTCGGCCCGAACTCTTTAATATTCAAGATTGTGTGACAAAAGGTGCTATACTAAAACATTCATAACTTTCAGCTCGGGTGTCCGTTTCACGTCCACGAGTAACCAAAATAGCTGCTTCGATCGTCACTGCCAAGAACAAGTTCGGCCCGAAGTCTTCACTGTTCCCGGCCCGAACTTCATTTTCGGCCCGAACTTCCACCTCGGCCCGAACTCCGACCTCGGCCCGAACTTCAACCTCGGCCCGAACATCATCCTCGGCCCGAACACCGAACTTCGGCCCGAACACCACTTCGGCCCGAACACCACTTCGGCCCGAACATCCCACTTCGGCCCGAACACCATTTCGGCCCGAACATCCCTCTTCGGCCCGAACTCTTCAATATCCAAGATTGTGTGACAAAAGGTGTTATACTAAAACATTCATAACTTTCAGCTCGGGTGTCCGTTTCACGTCCACGAGTAACCAAAATAGCTGGTTCGTTCGTCACTGCCAAGAACAAGTTCGGCCCGAACTCTTCACTGTTCCCGGCCCGAACTTCATTTTCGGCCCGAGCTTCAACCTCGGCCCGAACTTCAACCTCGGCCCGAACTCCGACCTCGGCTCGAACTTCAACATCGCCCGAACATCATCCTCGACCCGAACACCGAACTTCGGCCCGAACACCACTTCGGCCCGAACACCACTTCGGCCCGAACATCCCACTTCGGCCCGAACACCACTTCGGCCCGAACATCCCTCTTCGGCCCGAACTCTTCAATATCCAAGATTGTGTGACAAAAGGTGCTATACTAAAACATTCATAACTTTCAGCTCGGGTGTCCGTTTCACCTCCACGAGTAAGCAAAATAGCTGGTTCGTTCGTCACTGCCAAGAACAAGTTCGGCCCGAACTCTTCACTGTTCCCGGCCCGAACTTCATTTTCGGCCCGAGCTTCAACCTCGGCCCGAACTTCAACCTCGGCCCGAACTCCGACCTCGGCCCGAACTTCAACCTCGGCCCGAAATCATCCTCGACCCGAACACCGAACTTCGGCCCGAACACCACTTCGGCCCGAACACCACTTCGGCCCGAACATCCCACTTCGGCCCGAACACCACTTCGGCCCGAACATCCCTCTTCGGCCCGAACTCTTCAATATCCAGGATTGTGTGACAAAAGGTGCTTTACTAAAACATTCATAACTTTCAGCTCGGGTGTCAGTTTCACGCCCACGAGTAACCAGAATAGCTGGTTCGTTCGTCACTGCCAAGAACAAGTTCGGCCTGAACTCTTCACTGCTCCCGGCCCGAACTTCATTTTCGGCCCGAACTTCAACCTCGGCCCGAACTCCAACCTCAGCCCGAACTTCAACCTCAGCCCGAACATCATCCTCGGCCCGAACACCGAACTTCGGCCCGAACACCACTTCGGCACGAACACCACTTCGGCCCGAACATCCCACTTCGGCCCGAACACCACTTCGGCCCGAACTCATCAATATCCAAGATTGTGTGACAAAAGGTGCTATACTAAAACATTCATAACTTTCAGCTCGGGTGTCCGTTTCACGCCCACGAGTAACCGAAATAGCTGGTTCGTTCGTCACTGCCAAGAACAAGTTTGGCCCGAACTCTTCACTGTTCCCAGCCCGAACTTCATTTTCGGCCCGAACTTCAACCTCGGCCCGAACTCCGACCTCGGCCTGAACTTCTACCTCGGCCCGAACATCATCCTCGATCCGAACACCGAACTTCGGACCGAACACCACTACGGCCCGAACATCCCACTTCGGCCCGAACACCACTTCGGCCCGAACATCCTTCTTCGGCCCGAACATCCCTCTTCGGCCCGAACTCTTCACTATCCAAGATTGTGTGACAAAAGGTGTTATACTAAAACATTCATAACTTTCAGCTCGGGTGTCCGTTTCACGCCCACGAGTAACCAAAATAGCTGGTTCGTTCGTCACTGCCAAGAACAAGTTCAGCCCGAACTCTTCACTGTTCCCGGCCCGAAATTCATTTTTGGCCCGAACTTCAACCTCGGCCCGAACTCCAACCTCGGCCCGAACTCCAACCTCGGCCCGAACTTCAACCTCGGCCCGAACATCATCCTCGGCCCGAACACCGAACTTCGGCCCGAACACCACTTCGGCCCGAACATCCCACTTCGGCCGAACACCACTTCGGCCCGAACATCCCTCTTCGGCCCGAACTCTTCAATATCGAAGATTGTGTGACAAAAGGTGCTATACTAAAACATTCATAACTTTCAGCTCGGGTGTCCGTTTCACGTCCACGAGTAACCAAAATAGCTGCTTCGTTCGTCACTGCCAAGAACAAGTTCGGCCCGAACTCTTCACTGTTCCCGGCCCGAACTTGATTTTCGGCCCGAACTTCCACCTCGGCCCGAACTTCAACCTCGGCCCGAACTCCGACCTCGTCCCGAACTTCAACCTCGGGCCGGACATCATCCTCGGCCCGAACACCGAACTTCGGCCCGAACACCACTTCGGCCCGAACACCACTTCGGCCCGAACATCCCACTTCGGCCCGAACACCATTTCGGCCTCAACATCCCTCTTCGGCCCGAACTCTTCAATATCCAAGATTGTGTGACAAAAGATGCTATACTAAAACATTCATAACTTTCAGCTCGGGTGTCCGTTTCACGTCCACGAGTAACCAAAATAGCTGGTTCGTTCGTCACTACCAAGAACAAGTTCGGCCCGAACTCTTCAGTGTTCCCGGCCCGAACTTCATTTTCGGCCCGAGCTTCAACCTCGGCCCGAACTTCAACCTCGGCCCGAACTCTGACCTCGGCCCGAACTTCAACCTCGGCCCGAACATCATCCTCGACCCGAACACCGAACTTCGGCCCGAACACCACTTCGGCCCGAACACCACTTCGGCCCGAACACCACTTCGGCCCGAACACCACTTCGGCCCGAACATCCCTCTTCGGCCCGAACTCTTCAATATCCAAGATTGTGTGACAAAAGGTGCTTTACTAAAACATTCATAACTTTCAGCTCGGGTGTCCGTTTCACGCCCACGAGTAACCAGAATAGCTGGTTCGTTCGTCACTGCCAGGAACAAGTTCGGCCTGAACTCTTCACTGCTCCCGGCCCGAACTTCATTTTCGGCCCGAACTTCAACCTCGGCCCGAACTTCAACCTCGGCCC
Source organism: Calendula officinalis (assembly GCA_963853835.1). NCBI lineage: Eukaryota > Viridiplantae > Streptophyta > Magnoliopsida > Asterales > Asteraceae > Calendula > Calendula officinalis. The sequence continues at coordinate 57,928,146 of OY970820.1, forward strand.
GAACTCCGACCTCGGCCCGAACTTCAACCTCAGCCCGAACATCATCCTCGGCCCAAACACCGAACTTCGGCCCGAACACCACTTCGGCACGAACACCACTTCGGCCCGAACATCCCACTTCGGCCCGAACACCACTTCGGCCCGAACTCATCAATATCCAAGATTGTGTGACAAAAGGTGCTATACTAAAACATTCATAACTTTCAGCTCGGGTGTCCGTTTCACGCCCACGAGTAACCGAAATAGCTGGTTCGTTCGTCACTGCCAAGAACAAGTTCGGCCCGAACTCTTCACTGTTCCCCGCCCGAACTTCATTTTTGGCCCGAACTTCAACCTCGGCCTGAACTTCAACCTCGGCCCGAACTCCGACCTCGGCTCGAACTTCAACCTCGGCCCGAACATCATCCTCGGCCGGAACACCGAACTTCGGCCCGAACACCACTTCGGCCCGAACTGCAACCTCGGCCCGAACTTCAACCTCGGCCCGAACTCCGACCTCGGCCCGAACTCCGACCTCGGCCCGAACTTCAACCTCGGCCCGAACATCATCCTCGGCCCGAACACTGAACTTCGGCCCGAACACCACTTCGGCCCGAACATCCCACTTTGGCCCGAACACCACTTCGGCCCGAACTCATCAATATCCAAGATTGTGTGACAAAAGGTGCTATACTAAAGCATTCATAACTTTCAGCTCGGGTTTCCGTTTCATGCCCATGAGTAACCAAAATAGCTGGTTCGTTCGTCACTGCAAAGAACAAGTTCGGCCCGAACTCTTCACTATTCCCGGCCCGAACTTCATTTTCGGCCCGAACTCCGACCTCGGCCCGAACTCCGACCTCGGCCCGAACATCATCCTCGGCCCGAACACCGAACTTCGGCCCGAACACCACTTCGGCCCGAACACCACTTCGGCCCGAACATCCCTCTTCGGCCCGAACTCTTCAATATCCAAGATTGTGTGACAAAAGGTGCTATACTAAAACATTCATAACTTTCAGCTCGGGTGTCCGTTTCACGCCCACGAGTAACCAAAATAGCTGGTTCGTTCGTCACTGCCAAGAGCAAGTTCGGCCCGAACTCTTCACTGTTCCCGGCCCGAACTTAATTTTCGGCCCGAACTTCAACCTCGGCCCGAACTTCAACCTCGGCCTGAACTCCGACCTCGGCCCGAACTTCAACCTCGGCCCAAACATCATCCTCGGCCCGAACACCGAACTTCAGCCCGAACACCACTTCGGCCCGAACATCCCACTTCGGCCCGAACACCACTTCGGCCCGAACACCCCTCTTCGGCCCGAACTCTTCAATATCAAAGATTGTGTGACAAAAGGTGCTATACTAAAACATTCATAACTTTCAGCTCGGGTGTCCGTTTCACGTCCACGAGTAACCAAAATAGATGGTTCGTTCGTCACTGCCAAGAACAAGTTCGGCCCGAACTCTTCACTGTTCCCGGCCCGAACTTCATTTTCGGCCCGAACTTCAACCTCGGCCCGAACTTCAACCTCGGCCTGAACTCCGACCTCGGCCCGAACTTCAACCTCGGCCCAAACATCATCCTCGGCCCGAACACCGAACTTCAGCCCGAACACCACTTCGGCCCGAACATCCCACTTCGGCCCGAACACCATTTCGGCCCGAACATCCATCTTCGACCCGAACTCTTCACTATCCAAGATTGTGTGACAAAAGGTGCTATACTAAAACATTCATAACTTTCAGCTCGGGTGTGCGTTTCACGCCCACGAGTAACCAAAATAGCTGGTTCGTTCGTCACTGCAAAGAACAAGTTCGGCCCGAACTCTTCACTGTTCCCGGCCCGAACTTCATTTTCGGCCCGAATTTCAACCTCGGCCCGAACTCCGACATCGGCCCGAACTCCGACCTCGGCCCGAACATCATCCTCGGCCCGAACACCGAACTTTAGCCCGAACACCGAACATCGGCCCGAACACCACTTCGGCCCGAACACCACTTCGGCCCGAACACCACTTCGGCCCGAACATCCCTCTTCGGCCCGAACTCTTCAATACCCAAGATTGTGTGACAAAATGTGCTATACTAAAACATTCATAACTTTCAGCTCGGGTGTCCGTTTCACGCCCACGAGTAACCAAAATAGCTGGTTCGTTCGTCACTGCCAAGAACAAGTTCGGCCCGAACTCTTCACTGTTCCCGGCCCGAACTTCATTTTCGGACCGAACTTCAACCTCGGCCCGAACTTCAACCTCGGCCCGAACTCCGACCTCGGCCCGAACTTCAACCTCGGCCCGAACATCATCCTCTGCCCGAACATCGAACTTCGGCCCGAACACCACTTCGGCCCGAACACTACTTCGGCCCGAACATCCCACTTCGGCCCGAACACCATTTCGGCCCGAACATCCATCTTCGGCCCGAACTCTTCAATATCCAAGATTGTGTGACAAAAGGTGCTATACTAAAACATTCATAACTTTCAGCTCGGGTGTCCGTTTCACGACCACGAGTAACCAAAATAGCTGGTTCGTTCGTCACTGCCAAGAACAAGTTCGGCCCGAACTCTTCACTGTTCCCGGCCCGAACTTCATTTTCGGCCCGAGCTTCAACCTCGGCCCGAACTTCAACCTCGGCCCGAACTCCGACCTCGGCCCAAACTTCAACCTCGGCCCGAACATCATCCTCGACCCGAACACCGAACTTCGGCCCGAACACCACTTCGGCCCGAACACAACTTCGGCCCGAACATCCCACTTTGGCCCGAACACCACTTCGGCCCGAACATCCCACTTCGGCCCGAACTCTTCAATATCCAAGATTGTGTGACAAAAGGTGCTATACTAAAACATTCATAACTTTCAGCTCGGGTGTCCGTTTCACTCCCACGAGTAACCAGAATAGCTGGTTCGTTCGTCACTGCCAAGAACAAGTTCGGCCCGAACTCTTCACTGCTCCCGGCCCGAACTTCATTTTCGGCTCGAACTTCAACCTCGGCCCGAACTCCGACCTCGGCCCGAACTCCGACCTCGGCCCGAACATCATCCTCGGCCCGAACACCGAACTTTGGCCCGAACACCGAACTTCGGCCCGAACACCACTTCGGCCCGAACATCCCTCTTCGGCTCGAACTCTTCAATATCCAAGATTGTGTGACAAAAGGTGCTATACTAAAACATTCATAACTTTCAGCTCGGGTGTCCGTTTCACGCCCACGAGTAACCAAAATAGATGGTTCATTCGTCACTGCCAAGAACAAGTTCGGCCCGAACTCTTCACTGTTCCCGGCCCGAACTTCATTTTCGGCCCGAACTTCAACCTCGGCCCGAACTTCAACCTCGGCCTGAACTCCGACCTCGGCCCGAACTTCAACCTCGGCCCAAACATCATCCTCGGCCCGAACACCGAACTTCGGCCCGAACACCACTTCGGCCCGAACACCACTTCGGCCCGAACATCCCACTTCGACCCGAACACCACTTCGACCCGAACACCCCTCTTCGGCCCGAACTCTTCAATATCAAAGATTGTGTCACAAAAGGTGCTATACTAAAACATTCATAACTTTCAGCTCGGGTGTCCGTTTCACGTCCACGAGTAACCAAAATAGCTGGTTTGTTCGTCACTGCCAAGAACAAGTTCGGCCCGAACTCTTCAGTGTTCCCGGCCCGAACTTCATTTTCGGCCCGAACTTCAACCTCGGCCCGAACTTCAACCTCGGCCCGAACTCCGACCTCGGCCCGAACTTCAACCTCGGCCCGAACATCATCCTCGGCCCGAACACCGAACTTCGGCCCGAACACCACTTCGGCCCGAACATCCCACTTCGGCCCGAACACCATTTCGGCCCGAACATCCCTCTTCGACCCGAACTCTTCACTATCCAAGATTGTGTGACAAAAGGTGCTATACTAAAACATTCATAACTTTCAGCTCGGGTGTCCGTTTCATGCCCACGAGTAACCAAAATAGCTGGTTCGTTCGTCACTGCAAAGAACAAGTTCGGCCCGAACTCTTCAATGTTCCCGGCCCGAACTTCATTTTCGGCCCGAACTTCAACCTCGGCCCGAACTCCGACCTCGGCCCGAACTCCGACCTCGGCCCGAACATCATCCTCGGCCCGAACACCGAACTTTGCCCGAACACCGAACATCGGCCCGAACACCACTTCGGCCCGAACATCCCTCTTCGGCCCGAACTCTTCAATATCCAAGATTGTGTGACAAAAGGTGCTATACTAAAACATTCATAACTTTCAGCTCGGGTGTCCGTTTCACGCCCACGAGTAACCAAAATCGCTGGTTCGTTCGTCACTGCCAAGAACAAGTTCGGCCCGAACTCTTCACTGTTCCCGGCCCGAACTTCATTTTCGGACTGAACTTCAACCTCGGCCCGAACTCCGACCTCGGCCCGAACTTCAACCTCGGCCCGAACATCATCCTCGGCCCGAACATCGAACTTCGGCCCGAACACCACTTCGGCCCGAACACCACTTCGGCCCGAACATCCCACTTCGGCCCGAACACCATTTCGGCCCGAACATCCCTCTTCGGCCCGAACTCTTCAATATCCAAGATTGTGTGACAAAAGGTGCTATACTAAAACATTCATAACTTTCAGCTCGGGTGTCTGTTTCACGACCACGAGTAACCAAAATAGCTGGTTCGTTCGTCACTGCCAAGAACAAGTTCGGCCCGAACTCTTCACTGTTCCCGGCCCGAACTTCATTTTCGGCCCGAGCTTCAACCTCGGCCCGAACTTCAACCTCGGCCCGAACTCCGACCTCGGCCCGAACTTCAACCTCGGCCCGAACATCATCCTCGACCCGAACACCGAACTTCGGCCCGAACACCACTTCGGCCCGAACACCACTTCGGCCCGAACATCCCACTTCGGCCCGAACACCACTTCGGCCCAAACATCCCTCTTTGGCCCGAACTCTTCAATATCCAAGATTGTGTGACAAAAGGTGCTATACTAAAACATTCATAACTTTCAGCTCGGGTGTCCGTTTCACTCCCACGAGTAACCAGAATAGCTGGTTCGTTCGTCACTGCCAAGAACAAGTTCGGCCCGAACTCTTCACTGCTCCCGGCCCGAACTTCATTTTCGGCTCGAACTTCAACCTCGGCCCGAACTCCGACCTCGGCCCAAACTTCAACCTCGGCCCGAACTCCGACCTCGGCCCGAACTTCAACCTCGGCCCGAACATCATCCTCGGCCCGAACACCGAACTTCGGCCCGAACACCACTTCGGCCCGAACACCACTTCGGCCCGAACATCCCACTTCGGCCCGAACTCATCAATATCCGAGATTGTGTGACAAAAGGTGCTATACTAAAACATTCATAACTTTCAGCTCGGGTGTCCGTTTCACGCCCACGAGTAACCAAAATAGCTGGTTCGTTCGTCACTGCCAAGAACAAGTTTGGCCCGAACTCTTCACTGTTCCCGGCCCGAACTTCATTTTCGGCCCGAACTTCAACCTCGGCCCGAACTCCGACCTCGGCCCGAACTCCGACCTCGGCCCGAACATAATCCTCGGCCCGAACACCGAACTTTGGCCCGAACACCGAACTTCGGCCCGAACACCGCTTCAGCCCGAACACCACTTCGGCCCGAACACCACTTCGGCCCGAACATCCCTCTTCGGCCCGAACTCTTCAATATCCAAGATTGTGTGACAAAAGGTGCTATACTAAAACATTCATAACTTTCAGCTCGGGTGTCCGTTTCACGCCCACGAGTAGCCAAAATAGCTGGTTCGTTCGTCACTGCCAAGAACAAGTTCAACCCGAACTCTTCACTGTTCCCGGCCCGAACTTCATTTTCGGCCCGAACTTCAATCTCGGCCAGAACTTCAACCTCGGCCCGAACTCCGACCTCGGCCCGAACTTCAACCTCGGCCCGAACATCATCCTCGGCCCGAACACCGAACTTCGGCCCGAACACCGAACTTCGGCCCGAACACCACTTCGGCCCGAACACCACTTCGGCCGAACATCCCACTTCGGCCCGAACACCACTTCGGCCCGAACATCCCTCTTCGGCCCGAACTCTTCAATATCCAAGATTGTGTGACAAAAGGTGCTATACTAAAACATTCATAACTTTCAGCTCGGGTGTCCGTTTCACGTCCACGAGTAACCAAAATAGCTGGTTCGTTCGTCACTGCCAAGAACAAGTTCGGCCCGAACCCTTCACTGTTCCTGGCCCGAACTTCATTTTCGGCCCAAACTACAACCTCGGCCCGAACTTCAACCTCGGCCAGAACTCTGACCTCGGCCCAAACTTGAACCTCGGCCCGAACATCATCCTCGGCCCGAACACCGAACTTCGGCCCGAACACCACTTCGGCCCGAACACCACTTCGGCCCGAACATCACACTTCGGCCCGAACACAACTTTGGCCCGAACATCCCTCTTCGGCCCGAACTCTTCAATATCCAAGATTGTGTGACAAAAGGTGCTATACTAAAACATTCATAACTCTCAGCTCGGGTGTCCGTTTCACGCCCATGAGTAACCAGAATAGCTGGTTCATTCGTCACTGCCAAGAACAAGTTCGGCCCGAACTCTTCACTGTTCCCGGCCCGAACTTCATTTTCGGCCCGAACTTCAACCTCGGCCCGAACTTCAACCTCGGCCTGAACTCCGACCTCGGCCCGAACTTCAACCTCGGCCCGAACATCATCCTCGGCCCGAACACCGAACTTCGGCCCGAACACCACTTCGGCCCGAACACCACTTCGGCCCCAACATCCCTCTTCGGCCCGAACTCTTCAATGTCCAAGATTGTGTGACAAAAGGTGCTATAGTAAAACATTCATAACTTTAAGGTCGGGTGTCCGTTTCACGTCCACGAGTAACCAAAATAGCTGGTTCGTTCGTCACTGCAAAGAACAAGTTCGGCCCGAACTCTTCACTGTTCCCAGCCCGAACTTCATTTTCGGCCCGAACTTTAACCTCGGCCCGAACTTCAACCTCGGCCCGAACTCCGACCTCGGCCCGAACTTCAACCTCGGCCCGAACATCATCCTCGGCCCGAACACCGAACTTCGGCCCGAACACCACTTCGGCCCGAACACCACTTTGGCCCGAACATCCCACTTCGGCCCGAACACCATTTCGGCCCGAACATCCCTCTTCGGCCCGAACTCTTCAATATCCAAGATTGTGTGACAAAAGGTGCTATACTAAAACATTCATAACTTTCAGCTCGGGTGTCCGTTTCACGTCCACGAGTAACCAAAATAGCTGGTTCGTTCGTCACTGCCAAGAACAAGTTCGGCCCGAACTCTTCACTGTTCCCGGCCCGAACTTCATTTTCGGCCCGAGCTTCAACCTCGGCCCGAGCTTCAACCTCGGGTCGAACTCCGACCTCGGCCCGAACTTCAACCTCGGCCCGAACATCATCCTCGACCCGAACACCGAACTTCGGCCCGAACACCACTTCGGCCCGAACACCACTTTGGCCCGAACATCCCACTTCGGCCCGAACACCACTTCGGCCCGAACTCATCAATATCCAAGATTGTGTGACAAAAGGTGCTATACTAAAACATTCATAACTTTCAGCTCGGGTGTCCGTTTCACGCCCACGAGTAACCAAAATAGTTGGTTCGTTCGTCACTGCCAAGAACAAGTTTGGCCCGAACTCTTCACTGTTCCCAGCCCGAACTTCATTTTCGGCCCGAACTTCAACCTCGACCCGAACTCCGACCTCAGCCCAAACTCCGACCTCGGCCCGAACTCCGACCTCGGCCCGAACATCATCCTCGGCCTGAACACTGAACTTTGGCCCGAACACCGAACTTCGGCCCGAACACCACTTCGGCCCGAACACCATTTCGGCCCGAACATCCCTCTTCGGCCCGAACTCTTCAATATCCAAGATTGTGTGACAAAAGGTGTTATACTAAAACATTCATAACTTTCAGCTCGGGTGTCCGTTTCACGCCCACGAGTACCCAAAATAGCTGGTTCGTTCGTCACTGCCAAGAACAAGTTCGGCCCGAACTCTTCACTGTTCCCGCCCCGAACTTCATTTTCGGCCCGAACTTCAACCTCGGCCCGAACTTCAACCTCGGCCCGAACTCCGACCTCGGCCCGAACTTCAACCTCGGCCCGAACATCATCCTCAGCCCGAACACCGAACTTCGGCCCGAACACCACTTCGGCCCGAACACCACTTCGGCCCGAACATCCCTCTTCGGCCCGAACTCTTCAATGTCCAAGATTGTGTGACAAAAGGTGCTATACTAAAAGATTCATAACTTTCAGGTCGGGTGTCCGTTTCACGTCCACGAGTAACCAAAATAGCTGGTTCGTTCGTCACTGCCAAGAACAAGTTCAGCCCGAACTCTTCACTGTTCCCGGCCCGAACTTCATTTTCGGCCCGAACTTTAACCTCGGCCCGAACTTCAACCTCGGCCCGAACTCCGACCTCGGCCCGAACTTCAACCTCGGCCCGAACATCATCCTCGGCCCGAACACCGAACTTCGGCAAAGAACACCACTTCGGCCCGAACATCCAACTTCGGCTCGAACACCATTTCGGCTCGAACATCCCTCTTCGGCCCGAACTCTTCAATATCCAAGATTGTGTGACAAAAGGTGCTATACTAAAACATTCATAACTTTCAGCTCGGGTGTCCGTTTCACGTCCACGAGTAACCAAAATAGCTTGTTCGTTCGTCACTGCCAAGAACAAGTTCGGCCCGAACTCTTCACTGTTCCCGGCCCGAACTTCATTTTCGGCCCGAGCTTCAACCTTGGCCCGAACTTCAACCTTGGCCCGAACTCCGACCTCGGCCCGAACTTCAACCTCGGCCCGAACATCATCCTCGAGCCGAACACCGAACTTCGGCCCGAACACCACTTCGGCACGAACATCCCACTTCGGCCTGAACACCACTTCGGCCCGAACATCCCTCTTCGGCCCGAACTCTTCAATATCCAAGATTGTGTGACAAAAGGTGCTATACTAAAACATTCATAACTTTCAGCTCGGGTGCCCGTTTCACGCCCACGAGTAACCAAAATAGCTGGTTCGTTCGTCACTGCAAAGAACAAGTTCGGCCCGAACTCTTCACTGTTCACGGCCCGAACTTCATTTTCGGCCCGAACTTCAACCTCGGCCCGAACTTTAACCTCGGCCCGAACTCCGACCTCGGCCCGAACTTCAACCTCGGCCCGAACATCATCCTCGGCCCGAACACCGAAATTCGGCCCGAACACCACTTCGGCCCGAACACCACTTCGGCCCGAACATCCCACTTCGGCCCGAACACCATTTCGGCCCGAACATCCCTCTTCGGCCCGAACTCTTCAATATCCAAGATTGTGTGACAAAAGGTGCTATACTAAAACATTCATAACTTTCAGCTCGGGTGTCCGTTTCACGTCCACGAGTAACCAAAATAGCTGGTTCGTTCGTCACTGCCAAGAACAAGTTCGGCCCGAACTTCATCCTCGGCCCGAACATCATCCTCGGCCCGAACACCGAACTTCAGCCCGAACACCACTTCGGCCCGAACACCACTTCGGCCCGAACATCCCACTTCGGCCCGAACACCATTTCGGCCCGAACATCCCTCTTCGGCCCGAACTCTTCAATATCCAAGATTGTGTGACAAAAGGTGCTATACTAAAACATTCATAACTTTCAGCTCGGGTGTCCGTTTCACGTCCACGAGTAACCAAAATAGCTGGTTCGTTCGTCACTGCCAAGAACAAGTTCGGCCCGAACTCTTCACTGTTCCCGGCCCGAACTTCATTTTCGGCCCGAGCTTCAACCTCGGCCCGAACTTCAACCTCGGGTCGAACTCCGACCTCGGCCCGAACTTCAACCTCGGCCCGAACATCATCCTCGACCCGAACACCGAACTTCGGCCCGAACACCACTTCGGCCCGAACACCACTTTGGCCCGAACATCCCACTTCGGCCCGAACACCACTTCGGCCCGAACTCATCAATATCCAAGATTGTGTGACAAAAGGTGCTATACTAAAACATTCATAACTTTCAGCTCGGGTGTCCGTTTCACGCCCACGAGTAACCAAAATAGCTGGTTCGTTCGTCACTGCCAAGAACAAGTTTGGCCCGAACTCTTCACTGTTCCCAGCCCGAACTTCATTTTCGGCCCGAACTTCAACCTCGACCCGAACTCCGACCTCAGCCCAAACTCCGACCTCGGCCCGAACTCCGACCTCGGCCCGAACATCATCCTCGGCCTGAACACCGAACTTTGGCCCGAACACCGAACTTCGACCCGAACACCACTTCGGCCCGAACACCATTTCGGCCCGAACATCCCTCTTCGGCCCGAACTCTTCAATATCCAAGATTGTGTGACAAAAGGTGTTATACTAAAACATTCATAACTTTCAGCTCGGGTGTCCGTTTCACGCCCACGAGTACCCAAAATAGCTGGTTCGTTCGTCACTGCCAAGAACAAGTTCGGCCCGAACTCTTCACTGTTCCCGCCCCGAACTTCATTTTCGGCCCGAACTTCAACCTCGTCCCGAACTTCAACCTCGGCCCGAACTCCGACCTCGGCCCGAACTTCAACCTCGGCCCGAACATCATCCTCGGCCCGAACACCGAACTTCGGCCCGAACACCACTTCGGCCCGAACATCCCTCTTCGGCCCGAACTCTTCAATGTCCAAGATTGTGTGACAAAAGGTGCTATACTAAAACATTCATAACTTTCAGGTCGGGTGTCCGTTTCACGTCCACGAGTAACCAAAATAGCTGGTTCGTTCGTCACTGCCAAGAACAAGTTCAGCCCGAACTCTTCACTGTTCCCGGCCCAAACTTCATTTTCGGCCCGAACTTTAACCTCGGCCCGAACTTCAACCTCGGCCCGAACTCCGACCTCGGCCCGAACTTCAACCTCGGCCCGAACATCATCCTCGGCTCGAACACCGAACTTCGGCCCGAACACCACTTCGGCCCGAACTTCCAACTTCGGCTCGAACACCATTTCGGCTCGAACATCCCTCTTCGGCCCGAACTCTTCAATATCCAAGATTGTGTGACAAAAGGTGCTATACTAAAACATTCATAACTTTCAGCTCGGGTGTCCGTTTCACGTCCACGAGTAACCAAAATAGTTGGTTCGTTCGTCACTGCCAAGAACAAGTTCGGCCCGATCTCTTCACTGTTCCCGGCCCGAACTTCATTTTCGGCCCGAGCTTCAACCTCGGCCCGAACTTCAACCTCGGCCCGAACTCCGACCTCGGCCCGAACTTCAACCTCGGCCCGAACATCATCCTCGAGCCGAACACCGAACTTCGGCCCGAACACCACTTCGGCACGAACATCCCACTTCGGCCTGAACACCACTTCGGCCCGAACATCCCTCTTCGGCCCGAACTCTTCAATATCCAAGATTGTGTGACAAAAGGTGCTATACTAAAACATTCATAACTTTCAGCTCGGGTGTCCGTTTCACGCCCACGAGTAACCAAAATAGCTGGTTCGTTCGTCACTGCCAAGAACAAGTTCGGCTCGAACTCTTCACTGTTCACGGCCCGAACTTCATTTTCGGCCCGAACTTCAACCTCGGCCCGAACTTTAACCTCGGCCCGAACTCCGACCTCGGCCCGAACTTCAACCTCGGCCCGAACATCATCCTCGGCCTGAACACCGAACTTCGGCCCGAACACCACTTCGGCCCGAACACCACTTCGGCCCGAACATCCCACTTCGGCCCGAACACCATTTCGGCCCGAACATCCCTCTTCGGCCCGAACTCTTCAATATCCAAGATTGTGTGACAAAAGGGGCTATACTAAAACATTCATAACTTTCAGCTCGGGTGTCCGTTTCACGTCCACGAGTAACAAAAATAGCTGGTTCGTTCGTCACTGCCAAGAACAAGTTCGGCCCGAACTCTTCACTGTTCCCGGCCCGAACTTCATTTTCGGCCCGAGCTTCAACCTCGGCCCGAACTTCAACCTCGGCCCGAACTCCGACCTCGGCCCGAACTTCAACCTCGGCCCGAACATCATCCTCGACCTGAACACCGAACTTCGGCCCGAACACTACTTCCGCCCGAACACCACTTCGGCCCGAACATCCCTCTTCGGCTCGAACTCTTCAATATCCAAGATTGTGTGACAAAAGGTGCTATACTAAAACATTCATAACTTTCAGCTCGGGTGTCCGTTTCACGACCACGAGTAACCAAAATAGCTGGTTCGTTTATCACTGCCAAGAACAAGTTCGGCCCGAACTCTTCACTGTTCTCGGCCCGAACTTCATTTTCGGCCCGAACTTCAACCTCGGCCCGAACTTCAACCTCGGCCCGAACTCCGACCTCGGCCCGAACTTCAACCTCGGCCCGAACATCATCGTCGGCCCGAACACCGAACTTTGGCCCGAACACCACTTCGGCCCGAACACCACTTCGGCCCGAACATCCCTCTTCGGCCCGAACATCCCTCTTCGGCCCGAACTCTTCAATATCCAAGATTGTGTGACAAAAGGTGTTATAATAAAACATTCATAACTTTCAGCTCGGGTGTCCGTTTCACGTCCACGAGTAACCAAAATAGCTGGTTCATTCGTCACTGCCAAGAACAAGTTCGGCCCGAACTCTTCACTGTTCCCGGCCCAAACTTCATTTTCGGCCCGAGCTTCAACCTCGGCCCGAACTTCAACCTCGGCCCGAGCATCATCCTCGACCCGAACACCAAACTTCGGCCCGAACACCACTTCGGCCCGAACATCCCACTTCGGCCCGAACACCACTTCGGCCCGAACTCTTCAATATCCAAGATTGTGTGACAAAAGGTGCTATACTAAAACATTCATAACTTTCAGCTCGGGTGTCCGTTTCACGCCCACGAGTAACCAAAATAGCTGGTTCATTCGTCACTGCCAAGAACAAGTTCGGCCCGAACTCTTCACTGTTCCCCGCCCGAACTTCATTTTTGGCCCGAGCTTCAACCTCGGCCCGAACTTCAACCTCGGCCCGAGCATCATCCTTGACCCGAACACCACTTCGGCCCGAACACCACTTCGGCCCGAACATCCCTCTTCGGCCCGAACTCTTCAATATCCAAGATTGTGTGACAAAAGGTGCTATACTAAAACATTCATAACTTTCAGCTCGGGTGTCCGTTTCACGCCCACGAGTAACCAAAATAGCTGGTTCGTTCGTCACTGCCAAGAACAAGTTCGGCCCGAACTCTTCACTGTTCCCCGCCCGAACTTCATTTTTGGCCCGAACTTCAACCTCGGCCCGAACTTCAACCTCGGCCCGAACTCCGACCTCGGCTCGAACTTCAACGTCGGCCCGAACAACATCCTCGGCCGGAACACCGAACTTCGGCCCGAACACCACTTCGGCCCGAACATCCCACTTCGGCCCGAACACCACTTCGGCCCGAACATCCCTCTTCGGCCCGAACTCTTCAATATCCAAGATTATGTGACAAAAGGTGCTATACTAAAACATTCATAACTTTCAGCTCGGGTGTCCGTTTCACGCGCACGAGTAACCAAAATAGCTGGTTCGTTCGTCACTGCCAAGAACAAGTTCGGCCCGAACTCTTCACTATTCCCGACCCGAACTTCATTTTCGGCCCGAACTGCAACCTCGGCCCGAACTTCAACCTCGGCCCGAACTCCGACCTCGGCCCGAACTCCGACCTCGGCCCGAACTTCAACCTCGGCCCGAACATCATCCTCGGCCCGAACACCGAACTTCGGCCCAAACACCACTTCGGCCCGAACACCACTTCGACCCGAACATCCCACTTTGGCCCGAACACCACTTCGGCCCGAACTCATCAATATCCAAGATTGTGTGACAAAAGGTGCTATACTAAAACATTCATAACTTTCAGCTCGGGTGTCTGTTTCATGCCCATGAGTAACCAAAATAGCTGGTTCGTTCGTCACTGCAAAGAACAAGTTCGGCCCGAACTCTTCACTGTTCCCGGCCCGAACTTCATTTTCGGCCCGAACTTTAACCTCGGCCCGAACTCCGACCTCGGCCCGAACTCCGACCTCGGCCCGAACTTCAACCCGAACACCACTTCGGCCCGAACACCGAACTTCAACCCGAACACCACTTCGGCCCGAACTTCAACCTCGGCCCGAACTCCGACCTCGGCCCGAACTCCGACCTCGGCCCGAACTTCAACCTCGGCCCGAACATCATCCTCGGCCCGAACACCGAACTTCGGCCCGAACACCACTTCGGCCCGAACACCACTTCGGCCCGAACATCCCTCTTCGGCCCGAACTCTTCAATATCCAAGATTGTGTGACAAAAGGTGCTACACTAAAACATTCATAACTTTCAGCTCGGGTGTCCGTTTCACGCCCACGAGTAACCAAAATAGCTGGTTCGTTCGTCACTGCCAAGAACAAGTTCGGCCCGAACTCTTCACTGTTCCCGGCCCGAACTTCATTTTCGGCCCGAACTTCAACCTCGGCCCGAACTTCAACCTCGGCCTGAACTCCGACCTCGGCCCGAACTTCAAACTCGGCCCGAACATCATCGTCGGCCCGAACACCGAACTTCGGCCCGATCACCACTTCGGCCCGAACATCACACTTCGGCCCGAACACCACTTCGGCCCGAACACCCCTCTTCGGCCCGAACTCTTCAATATCAAAGATTGTGTGACAAAAGGTGCTATACTAAAACATTCATAACTTTCAGCTCGGGTGTCCGTTTCACGTCCACGAGTAACCAAAATAGCTGGTTCGTTCGTCACTGCCAAGAACAAGTTCGGCCCGAACTCTTCACTGTTCCCGGCCCGAACTTCATTTTCGGCCCGAACTTCAACCTCGGCCCGAACTTCAACCTCGGCCCAAACTTCAACCTCGGCCCGAACATCATCCTCGGCCCGAATACCGAACTTCGGCCCGAACACCACTTCGGCCCGAACATCCCACTTCGGCCCGAACACCATTTCGGCCCGAACATCCCTCTTCGACCCGAACTCTTCACTATCCAAGATTGTGTGACAAAAGGTGCTATACTAAAACATTCATAACTTTCAGCTCGGGTGTGCGTTTCACGCCCACGAGTAACCAAAATAGCTGGTTCGTTCGTCACTGCAAAGAACAAGTTCGGCCCGAACTC
Organism: Calendula officinalis; assembly: GCA_963853835.1. Classification (NCBI taxonomy): domain Eukaryota; kingdom Viridiplantae; phylum Streptophyta; class Magnoliopsida; order Asterales; family Asteraceae; genus Calendula; species Calendula officinalis. The sequence continues at coordinate 57,943,238 of OY970820.1, forward strand.
TTCACTGTTCCCGGCCCGAACTTCATTTTCGGCCCGAACTTCAACCTCGGCCCGAACTCCGACCTCGGCCCGAACTCCGACCTCGGCCCGAACATCATCCTCGGCCCGAACACTGAACTTTAGCCCGAACACCGAACATCGGCCCGAACACCACTTCGGCCCGAACACCACTTCGGCCCGAACATCCCTCTTCGGCCCGAACTCTCCAATATCCAAGATTGTGTGACAAAAGGTGCTATACTAAAACATTCATAACTTTCAGCTCGGGTGTCCGTTTCACGCCCACGAGTAACCAAAATAGCTGGTTCGTTCGTCACTGCCAAGAACAAGTTCGGCCCGAACTCTTCACTGTTCACGGCCCGAACTTCATTTTCGGCCCGAACTTCAACCTCGGCCCGAACTTTAACCTCGGCCCGAACTCCGACCTCGGCCCGAACTTCAACCTCGGCCCGAACATCATCCTCGGCCTGAACACCGAACTTCGGCCCGAACACCACTTCGGCCCGAACACCACTTCGGCCCGAACATCCCACTTCGGCCCGAACACCATTTCGGCCCGAACATCCCTCTTCGGCCCGAACTCTTCAATATCCAAGATTGTGTGACAAAAGGTGCTATACTAAAACATTCATAACTTTCAGCTCGGGTGTCCGTTTCACGTCCACGAGTAACCAAAATAGCTGGTTCGTTCGTCACTGCCAAGAACAAGTTCGGCCCGAACTCTTCACTGTTCCCGGCCCGAACTTCATTTTCGGCCCGAGCTTCAACCTCGGCCCGAACTTCAACCTCGGCCCGAACTCCGACCTCGGCCCGAACTTCAACCTCGGCCCGAACATCATCCTCGACCTGAACACCGAACTTCGGCCCGAACACTACTTCCGCCCGAACACCACTTCGGCCCGAACATCCCTCTTCGGCTCGAACTCTTCAATATCCAAGATTGTGTGACAAAAGGTGCTATACTAAAACATTCATAACTTTCAGCTCGGGTGTCCGTTTCACGACCACGAGTAACCAAAATAGCTGGTTCGTTCATCACTGCCAAGAACAAGTTCGGCCCGAACTCTTCACTGTTCTCGGCCCGAGCTTCATTTTCGGCCCGAACTTCAACCTCGGCCCGAACTTCAACCTCGGCCCGAACTCCGACCTCGGCCCGAACTTCAACCTCGGCCCGAACATCATCGTCGGCCCGAACACCGAACTTTGGCCCGAACACCACTTCGGCCCGAACACCACTTCGGCCCGAACATCCCACTTCGGCCCGAACACCACTTCGGCCCGAACATCCCTCTTCGGCCCGAACTCTTCAATATCCAAGATTGTGTGACAAAAGGTGCTATACTAAAACATTCATAACTTTCAGCTCGGGTGTCCGTTTCACGCCCACGAGTAACCAAAATAGCTGGTTTATTCGTCACTGCCAAGAACAAGTTCGGCCCGAACTCTTCACTGTTCCCGGCCCAAACTTCATTTTCGGCCCGAGCTTCAACCTCGGCCCGAACTTCAACCTCGGCCCGAGCATCATCCTTGACCCGAACACCACTTCGGCCCGAACACCACTTCGGCCCGAACATCCCTCTTCGGCCCGAACTCTTCAATATCCAAGATTGTGTGACAAAAGGTGCTATACTAAAACATTCATAACTTTCAGCTCGGGTGTCCGTTTCACGCCCACGAGTAACCAAAATAGCTGGTTCGTTCGTCACTGCCAAGAACAAGTTCGGCCCGAACTCTTCACTGTTCCCCGCCCGAATTTCATTTTTGGCCCGAACTTCAACCTCGGCCCGAACTTCAACCTCGGCCCGAACTCCGACCTCGGCTCGAACTTCAACCTCGGCCCGAACATCATCCTCGGCCGGAACACCGAACTTCGGCCCGAACACCACTTCGGCCCGAACATCCCACTTCGGCCCGAACACCACTTCGGCCCGAACATCCCTCTTCGGCCCGAACTCTTCAATATCCAAGATTATGTGACAAAAGGTGCTATACTAAAACATTCATAACTTTCAGCTCGGGTGTCCGTTTCACGCGCACGAGTAACCAAAATAGCTGGTTCGTTCGTCACTGCCAAGAACAAGTTCGGCCCGAACTCTTCACTATTCCCGACCCGAACTTCATTTTCGGCCCGAACTGCAACCTTGGCCCGAACTTCAACCTCGGCCCGAACTCCGACCTCGGCCCGAACTCCGACCTCGGCCCGAACTTCAACCTCGGCCCGAACATCATCCTCGGCCCGAACACCGAACTTCGGCCCGAACACCACTTCGGCCCGAACATCCCACTTTGGCCCGAACACCACTTCGGCCCGAACTCATCAATATCCAAGATTGTGTGACAAAAGGTGCTATACTAAAACATTCATAACTTTCAGCTCGGGTGTTTGTTTCATGCCCATGAGTAACCAAAATAGCTGGTTCGTTCGTCACTGCAAAGAACAAGTTCGGCCCGAACTCTTCACTGTTCCCGGCCCGAACTTCATTTTCGGCCCGAACTTTAACCTCGGCCCGAACTCCGACCTCGGCCCGAACTCCGACCTCGGCCCGAACTTCAACCCGAACACCACTTCGGCCCGAACACCGAACTTCAACCCGAACACCACTTCGGCCCGAACTGCAACCTCGGCCCGAACTCCGACCTCGGCCCGAACTCCGACCTCGGCCCGAACTTCAACCTCGGCCCGAACATCATCCTCGGCCCGAACACCGAACTTCGGCCCGAACACCACTTCGGCCCGAACACCACTTCGGCCCGAACATCCCTCTTCGGCCCGAACTCTTCAATATCCAAGATTGTGTGACAAAAGGTGCTACACTAAAACATTCATAACTTTCAGCTCGGGTGTCCGTTTCACGCCCACGAGTAACCAAAATAGCTGGTTCGTTCGTCACTGCCAAGAACAAGTTCGGCCCGAACTCTTCACTGTTCCCGGCCCGAACTTCATTTTCGGCCCGAACTTCAACCTCGGCCCGAACTTCAACCTCGGCCTGAACTCCGACCTCGGCCCGAACTTCAACCTCGGCCCGAACATCATCGTCGGCCCGAACACCGAACTTCGGCCCGATCACCACTTCGGCCCGAACATCACAATTCGGCCCGAACACCACTTCGGCCCGAACACCCCTCTTCGGCCCGAACTCTTCAATATCAAAGATTGTGTGACAAAAGGTGCTATACTAAAACATTCATAACTTTCAACTCGGGTGTCCGTTTCACGTCCACGAGTAACCAAAATAGCTGGTTCGTTCGTCACTGCCAAGAACAAGTTCGGCCCGAACTCTTCACTGTTCCCGGCCCGAACTTCATTTTCGGCCCGAACTTCAACCTCGGCCCGAACTTCAACCTCGGCCCAAACTTCAACCTCGGCCCGAACATCATCCTCGGCCCGAATACCGAACTTCGGCCCGAACACCACTTCGGCCCGAACATCCCACTTCGGCCGGAACACCATTTCGGCCCGAACATCCCTCTTCGACCCGAACTCTTCACTATCCAAGATTGTGTGACAAAAGGTGCTATACTAAAACATTCATAACTTTCAGCTCGGGTGTGCGTTTCACGCCCACGAGTAACCAAAATAGCTGGTTCGTTCGTCACTGCAAAGAACAAGTTCGGCCCGAACTCTTCACTGTTCCCGGCCCGAACTTCATTTTCGGCCCGAACTTCAACCTCGGCCCGAACTCCGACCTCGGCCCGAACTCCGACCTCGGCCCGAACATCATCCTCGGCCCGAACACTGAACTTTAGCCCGAACACCGAACATCGGCCTGAACACCACTTCGGCCCGAACACCACTTCGGCCCGAACATCCCTCTTCGGCCCGAACTCTTCAATATCCAAGATTGTGTGACAAAAGGTGCTATACTAAAACATTCATAACTTTCAGCTCGGGTGTCCGTTTCACGCCCACGAGTAACCAAAATAGCTGGTTCGTTCGTCACTGCCAAGAACAAGTTCGGCCCGAACTCTTCACTGTTCACGGCCCGAACTTCATTTTCGGCCCGAACTTCAACCTCGGCCCGAACTCCGACCTCGGCCCGAACTCCGACCTCGGCCCGAACATCATCCTCGGCCCGAACACTGAACTTTAGCCCGAACACCGAACATCGGCCTGAACACCACTTCGGCCCGAACACCACTTCGGCCCGAACATCCCTCTTCGGCCCGAACTCTTCAATATCCAAGATTGTGTGACAAAAGGTGCTATACTAAAACATTCATAACTTTCAGCTCGGGTGTCCGTTTCACGCCCACGAGTAACCAAAATAGCTGGTTCGTTCGTCACTGCCAAGAACAAGTTCGGCCCGAACTCTTCACTGTTCACGGCCCGAACTTCATTTTCGGCCCGAACTTCAACCTCGGCCCGAACTTTAACCTCGGCCCGAACTCCGACCTCGGCCCGAACTTCAACCTCGGCCCGAACATCATCCTCGGCCTGAACACCGAACTTCGGCCCGAACACCACTTCGGCCCGAACACCACTTCGGCCCGAACATCCCACTTCGGCCCGAACACCATTTCGGCCCGAACATCCCTCTTCGGCCCGAACTCTTCAATATCCAAGATTGTGTGACAAAAGGTGCTATACTAAAACATTCATAACTTTCAGCTCGGGTGTCCGTTTCACGTCCACGAGTAACCAAAATAGCTGGTTCGTTCGTCACTGCCAAGAACAAGTTCGGCCCGAACTCTTCACTGTTCCCGGCCCGAACTTCATTTTCGGCCCGAGCTTCAACCTCGGCCCGAACTTCAACCTCGGCCCGAACTCCGACCTCGGCCCGAACTTCAACCTCGGCCCGAACATCATCCTCGACCTGAACACCGAACTTCGGCCCGAACACTACTTCCGCCCGAACACCACTTCGGCCCGAACATCCCTCTTCGGCTCGAACTCTTCAATATCCAAGATTGTGTGACAAAAGGTGCTATACTAAAACATTCATAACTTTCAGCTCGGGTGTCCGTTTCACGACCACGAGTAACCAAAATAGCTGGTTCGTTCATCACTGCCAAGAACAAGTTCGGCCCGAACTCTTCACTGTTCTCGGCCCGAGCTTCATTTTCGGCCCGAACTTCAACCTCGGCCCGAACTTCAACCTCGGCCCGAACTCCGACCTCGGCCCGAACTTCAACCTCGGCCCGAACATCATCGTCGGCCCGAACACCGAACTTTGGCCCGAACACCACTTCGGCCCGAACACCACTTCGGCCCGAACATCCCACTTCGGCCCGAACACCACTTCGGCCCGAACATCCCTCTTCGGCCCGAACTCTTCAATATCCAAGATTGTGTGACAAAAGGTGCTATACTAAAACATTCATAACTTTCAGCTCGGGTGTCCGTTTCACGCCCACGAGTAACCAAAATAGCTGGTTTATTCGTCACTGCCAAGAACAAGTTCGGCCCGAACTCTTCACTGTTCCCGGCCCAAACTTCATTTTCGGCCCGAGCTTCAACCTCGGCCCGAACTTCAACCTCGGCCCGAGCATCATCCTTGACCCGAACACCACTTCGGCCCGAACACCACTTCGGCCCGAACATCCCTCTTCGGCCCGAACTCTTCAATATCCAAGATTGTGTGACAAAAGGTGCTATACTAAAACATTCATAACTTTCAGCTCGGGTGTCCGTTTCACGCCCACGAGTAACCAAAATAGCTGGTTCGTTCGTCACTGCCAAGAACAAGTTCGGCCCGAACTCTTCACTGTTCCCCGCCCGAATTTCATTTTTGGCCCGAACTTCAACCTCGGCCCGAACTTCAACCTCGGCCCGAACTCCGACCTCGGCTCGAACTTCAACCTCGGCCCGAACATCATCCTCGGCCGGAACACCGAACTTCGGCCCGAACACCACTTCGGCCCGAACATCCCACTTCGGCCCGAACACCACTTCGGCCCGAACATCCCTCTTCGGCCCGAACTCTTCAATATCCAAGATTATGTGACAAAAGGTGCTATACTAAAACATTCATAACTTTCAGCTCGGGTGTCCGTTTCACGCGCACGAGTAACCAAAATAGCTGGTTCGTTCGTCACTGCCAAGAACAAGTTCGGCCCGAACTCTTCACTATTCCCGACCCGAACTTCATTTTCGGCCCGAACTGCAACCTTGGCCCGAACTTCAACCTCGGCCCGAACTCCGACCTCGGCCCGAACTCCGACCTCGGCCCGAACTTCAACCTCGGCCCGAACATCATCCTCGGCCCGAACACCGAACTTCGGCCCGAACACCACTTCGGCCCGAACATCCCACTTTGGCCCGAACACCACTTCGGCCCGAACTCATCAATATCCAAGATTGTGTGACAAAAGGTGCTATACTAAAACATTCATAACTTTCAGCTCGGGTGTTTGTTTCATGCCCATGAGTAACCAAAATAGCTGGTTCGTTCGTCACTGCAAAGAACAAGTTCGGCCCGAACTCTTCACTGTTCCCGGCCCGAACTTCATTTTCGGCCCGAACTTTAACCTCGGCCCGAACTCCGACCTCGGCCCGAACTCCGACCTCGGCCCGAACTTCAACCCGAACACCACTTCGGCCCGAACACCGAACTTCAACCCGAACACCACTTCGGCCCGAACTGCAACCTCGGCCCGAACTCCGACCTCGGCCCGAACTCCGACCTCGGCCCGAACTTCAACCTCGGCCCGAACATCATCCTCGGCCCGAACACCGAACTTCGGCCCGAACACCACTTCGGCCCGAACACCACTTCGGCCCGAACATCCCTCTTCGGCCCGAACTCTTCAATATCCAAGATTGTGTGACAAAAGGTGCTACACTAAAACATTCATAACTTTCAGCTCGGGTGTCCGTTTCACGCCCACGAGTAACCAAAATAGCTGGTTCGTTCGTCACTGCCAAGAACAAGTTCGGCCCGAACTCTTCACTGTTCCCGGCCCGAACTTCATTTTCGGCCCGAACTTCAACCTCGGCCCGAACTTCAACCTCGGCCTGAACTCCGACCTCGGCCCGAACTTCAACCTCGGCCCGAACATCATCGTCGGCCCGAACACCGAACTTCGGCCCGATCACCACTTCGGCCCGAACATCACAATTCGGCCCGAACACCACTTCGGCCCGAACACCCCTCTTCGGCCCGAACTCTTCAATATCAAAGATTGTGTGACAAAAGGTGCTATACTAAAACATTCATAACTTTCAACTCGGGTGTCCGTTTCACGTCCACGAGTAACCAAAATAGCTGGTTCGTTCGTCACTGCCAAGAACAAGTTCGGCCCGAACTCTTCACTGTTCCCGGCCCGAACTTCATTTTCGGCCCGAACTTCAACCTCGGCCCGAACTTCAACCTCGGCCCAAACTTCAACCTCGGCCCGAACATCATCCTCGGCCCGAATACCGAACTTCGGCCCGAACACCACTTCGGCCCGAACATCCCACTTCGGCCTGAACACCATTTCGGCCCGAACATCCCTCTTCGACCCGAACTCTTCACTATCCAAGATTGTGTGACAAAAGGTGCTATACTAAAACATTCATAACTTTCAGCTCGGGTGTGCGTTTCACGCCCACGAGTAACCAAAATAGCTGGTTCGTTCGTCACTGCAAAGAACAAGTTCGGCCCGAACTCTTCACTGTTCCCGGCCCGAACTTCATTTTCGGCCCGAACTTCAACCTCGGCCCGAACTCCGACCTCGGCCCGAACTCCGACCTCGGCCCGAACATCATCCTCGGCCCGAACACTGAACTTTAGCCCGAACACCGAACATCGGCCTGAACACCACTTCGGCCCGAACACCACTTCGGCCCGAACATCCCTCTTCGGCCCGAACTCTTCAATATCCAAGATTGTGTGACAAAAGGTGCTATACTAAAACATTCATAACTTTCAGCTCGGGTGTCCGTTTCACGCCCACGAGTAACCAAAATAGCTGGTTCGTTCGTCACTGCCAAGAACAAGTTCGGCCCGAACTCTTCACTGTTCCCGGCCCGAACTTCATTTTCGGACCGAACTTCAACCTCGGCCCGAACTTCAACCTCGGCCCGAACTCCGACCTCGGCCCGAACTTCAACCTCGGCCCGAACATCATCCTCGGCCCGAACATCGAACTTCGGCCCGAACACCACTTCGGCCCGAACACTACTTCGGCCCGAACATCCCACTTCGGCCCGAACACCATTTCGGCCCGAACATCCCTCTTCGTCCCGAACTCTTCAATATCCAAGATTGTGTGACAAAAGGTGCTATACTAAAACATTCATAACTTTCAGCTCGGGTGTCCGTTTCACGACCACGAGTAACCAAAATAGCTGGTTCGTTCGTCACTGCCAAGAACAAGTTCGGCCCGAACTCTTCACTGTTCCCGGCCCGAACTTCATTTTCGGCCCGAGCTTCAACCTCGGCCCGAACTTCAACCTCGGCCCGAACTCCGACCTCGGCCCGAACTTCAACCTCGGCCCGAACATCATCCTCGACCCGAACACCGAACTTCGGCCCGAACACCACTTCGGCCCGAACACAACTTCGGCCCGAACACCACTTCGGCCCGAACATCCCTCTTCGGCCCGAACTCTTCAATATCCAAGATTGTGTGACAAAAGGTGCTATACTAAAACATTCATAACTTTCAGTTCGGGTGTCCGTTTCACTCCCACGAGTAACCAGAATAGCTGGTTCGTTCGTCACTGCCAAGAACAAGTTCGGCCCGAACTCTTCACTCCTCCCGGCCCGAACTTCATTTTCGGCTCGAACTTCAACCTCGGCCCGAACTCCGACCTCGGCCCGAACTCCGACCTCAGCCCGAACATCATCCTCGGCCCGAACACCGAACTTTGGCCCGAACACCGAACTTCGGCCCGAACACCACTTCGGCCCGAACATCCCTCTTCGGCCCGAACTCTTCAATATCCAAGATTGTGTGACAAAAGGTGCTATACTAAAACATTCATAACTTTCAGCTCGGGTGTCCGTTTCACGCCCACGAGTAACCAAAATAGTTGGTTCATTCGTCACTGCCAAGAACAAGTTCGGCCCGAACTCTTCACTGTTCCCGGCCCGAACTTCATTTTCGGCCCGAACTTCAACCTCGGCCCGAACTTCAACCTCGGCCTGAACTCCGACCTCGGCCCGAACTTCAACCTCGGCCCAAACATCATCCTCGGCCCGAGCACCGAACTTCGGCCCGAACACCACTTCGGCATGAACACCACTTCGGCCCGAACATCCCACTTCGGCCCGAACACCACTTCGGCCCGAACACCCCTCTTCGGCCCGAACTCTTCAATATCAAAGATTGTGTGACAAAAGGTGCTATACTAAATCATTCATAACTTTCAGCTCGGGTGTCCGTTTCACGTCCACGAGTAACCAAAATAGCTGGTTTGTTCGTCACTGCCAAGAACAAGTTCGGCCCGAACTCTTCACTATTCCCGGCCCGAACTTCATTTTCGGCCCGAACTTCAACCTCGGCCCGAACTTCAACCTCGGCCCGAACTCCGACCTCGGCCCGAACTTCAACCTCGGCCCGAACATCATCCTCGGCCCGAACACCGAACTTCGGCCCGAACACCACTTCGGCCCGAACATCCCACTTCGGCCCGAACACCATTTCGGCCCGAACATCCCTCTTCGACCCGAACTCTTCACTATCCAAGATTGTGTGACAAAAGGTGCTATACTAAAACATTCATAACTTTCAGCTCGGGTGTCCGTTTCATGCCCACGAGTAACCAAAATAGCTGGTTCGTTCGTCACTGCAAAGAACAAGTTCGGCCCGAACTCTTCACTGTTCCCGGCCCGAACTTCATTTTCGGCCCAAACTTCAACCTCGGCCCGAACTCCGACCTCGGCCCGAACTCTAACCTCGGCCCGAACATCATCCTCGGCCCGAACACCGAACTTTGGCCCGAACACCGAACATCGGCCCGAACACCACTTCGGCCCGAACACCACTTCGGCCCGAACACCACTTCGGCCCGAACACCACTTCGGCCCGAACATCCCTCTTCGGCCAGAACTCTTCAATATCCAAGATTGTGTGACAAAAGGTGCTATACTAAAACATTCATAACTTTCAGCTCGGGTGTCCGTTTCACGCCCACGAGTAACCAAAATAGCTGGTTCGTTCGTCACGGCCAAGAACAAGTTCGGCCCGAACTCTTCACTGTTCCCGGCCCGAACGTCATTTTCGGCCCGAGCTTCAATCTCGGCCCGAACTTCAACCTCGGCCCGAACTCCGACCTCGGCCCGAACTTCAACCTCGGCCCGAACATCATCCTCGACCCGAACACCGAACTTCGGCCCGAACACCACTTCGGCCCGAACACAACTTCGGCCCGAACATCCCACTTCGGCCCGAACACCACTTCGGCCCGAACATCCCTCTTCGGCCCGAACTCTTCAATATCCAAGATTGTGTGACAAAAGGTGCTATACTAAAACATTCATAACTTTCAGCTCGGGTGTCCGTTTCACTCCCACGAGTAACCAGAATAGCTGGTTCGTTCGTCACTGCCAAGAACAAGTTCGGCCCGAACTCTTCACTGCTCCCGGCCCGAACTTCATTTTCGGCTCGAACTTCAACCTCGGTCCGAACTCCGACCTCGGCCCGAACTCCGACCTCGGCCCGAACATCATCCTCGGCCCGAACACCGAACTTTGGCCCGAACACCGAACTTCGGCCCGAACACCACTTCGGCCCGAACATCCCTCTTCGGCCCGAACTCTTCAATATCCAAGATTGTGTGACAAAAGGTGCTATACTAAAACATTCATAACTTTCAGCTCGGGTGTCCGTTTCACGCCCACGAGTAACCAAAATAGCTGGTTCATTCGTCACTGCCAAGAACAAGTTCGGCCCGAACTCTTCACTGTTCCCGGCCCGAACTTCATTTTCGGCCCGAACTTCAACCTCGGCCCGAACTTCAACCTCGGCCTGAACTCCGACCTCGGCCCGAACTTCAACCTCGGCCCAAACATCATCCTCGACCCGAGCACCGAACTTCGGCCCGAACACCACTTCGGCCCGAACACCACTTCGGCCCGAACATCCCACTTCGGCCCGAACACCACTTCGGCCCGAACACCCCTCTTCGGCCCGAACTCTTCAATATCAAAGATTGTGTGACAAAAGGTGCTATACTAAAACATTCATAACTTTCAGCTCGGGTGTCCGTTTCACGTCCACGAGTAACCAAAATAGCTGGTTTGTTCGTCACTGCCAAGAACAAGTTCGGCCCGAACTCTTCACTGTTCCCGGCCCGAACTTCATTTTCGGCCCGAACTTCAACCTCGGCCCAAACTTCAACCTCGGTCCGAACTCCGACCTCGGCCCGAACTTCAACCTCGGCCCGAACATCATCCTCGGCCCGAACACCGAACTTCGGCCCGAACACCACTTCGGCCCGAACATCCCACTTCGGCCCGAACACCATTTCGGCCCGAACATCCCTCTTCGACCCGAACTCTTCACTATCCAAGATTGTGTGACAAAAGGTGCTATACTAAAACATTCATAACTTTCAGCTCGGGTGTCCGTTTCATGCCCACGAGTAACCAAAATAGCTGGTTCGTTCGTCACTGCAAAGAACAAGTTCGGCCCGAACTCTTCACTGTTCCCGGCCCGAACTTCATTTTCGGCCCGAACTTCAACCTCGGCCCGAACTCCGACCTCGGCCCGAACTCTAACCTCGGCCCGAACATCATCCTCGGCCCGAACACCGAACTTTGGCCCGAACACCGAACATCGGCCCGAACACCACTTCGGCCCGAACACCACTTCGGCCCGAACTCTTCAATATCCAAGATTGTGTGACAAAAGGTGCTATAATAAAACATTCATAACTTTCAGCTCGGGTGTCCGTTTCACGCCCACGAGTAACCAAAATAGCTGGTTCGTTCGTCACTGCCAAGAACAAGTTCGGCCCGAACTCTTCACTGTTCCCGGCCCGAACTTCATTTTCGGATTGAACTTCAACCTCGGCCCGAACTTCAACCTCGGCCCGAACTCCGACCTCGGCCCGAACTTCAACCTCGGCCCGAACATCATCCTCGGCCCGAACATCGAACTTCGGCCCGAACACCACTTCGGCCCGAACACCACTTCGGCCCGAACACCACTTCGGCCCGAACATCCCACTTCGGCCCGAACACCATTTCGGCCCGAACATCCCTCTTCGGCCCGAACTCTTCAATATCCAAGATTGTGTGACAAAAGGTGTTATACTAAAACATTCATAACTTTCAGCTCGGGTGTCCGTTTCATGACCACGAGTAACCAAAATAGCTGGTTCGTTCGTCACTGCCAAGAACAAGTTCGGCCCGAACTCTTCACTGTTCCCGGCCCGAACTTCTTTTTCGGCCCGAACTTCAACCTCGGCCCGAACTTCAACCTCGGCCTGAACTCCGACCTCGGCCCGAACTTCAACCTCGGCCCAAACATCATCCTCGGCCCGAGCACCGAACTTCGGCCCGAACACCACTTCGGCCCGAACATCCCACTTCGGCCCGAACACCACTTCGGCCCGAACACCCCTCTTCGGCCCGAACTCTTCAATATCAAAGATTGTGTGACAAAAGGTGCTATACTAAAACATTCATAACTTTCAGCTCGGGTGTCCGTTTCACGTCCACGAGTAACCAAAATAGTTGGTTTGTTCGTCACTGCCAAGAACAAGTTCGGCCCGAACTCTTCACTGTTCCCGGCCCGAACTTCATTTTCGGCCCGAACTTCAACCTCGGCCCAAACTTCAACCTCGGCCCGAACTCCGACCTCGGCCCGAACTTCAACCTCGGCCCGAACATCATCCTCGGCCCGAACACCGAACTTCGGCCCGAACACCACTTCGGCCCGAACATCCCACTTCGGCCCGAACACCATTTCGGCCCGAACATCCCTCTTCGACCCGAACTCTTCACTATCCAAGATTGTGTGACAAAAGGTGCTATACTAAAACATTCATAACTTTCAGCTCGGGTGTCCGTTTCATGCCCACGAGTAACCAAAATAGCTGGTTCGTTCGTCACTGCAAAGAACAAGTTCGGCCCGAACTCTTCACTGTTCCCGGCCCGAACTTCATTTTCGGCCCGAACTTCAACCTCGGCCCGAACTCCGACCTCGGCCCGAACTCTAACCTCGGCCCGAACATCATCCTCGGCCCGAACACCGAACTTTGGCCCGAACACCGAACATCGGCCCGAACACCACTTCGGCCCGAACACCACTTCGGCCCGAACTCTTCAATATCCAAGATTGTGTGACAAAAGGTGCTATAATAAAACATTCATAACTTTCAGCTCGGGTGTCCGTTTCACGCCCACGAGTAACCAAAATAGCTGGTTCGTTCGTCACTGCCAAGAACAAGTTCGGCCCGAACTCTTCACTGTTCCCGGCCCGAACTTCATTTTCGGATTGAACTTCAACCTCGGCCCGAACTTCAACCTCGGCCCGAACTCCGACCTCGGCCCGAACTTCAACCTCGGCCCGAACATCATCCTCGGCCCGAACATCGAACTTCGGCCCGAACACCACTTCGGCCCGAACACCACTTCGGCCCGAACACCACTTCGGCCCGAACACCACTTCGGCCCGAACATCCCACTTCGGCCCGAACACCATTTCGGCCCGAACATCCCTCTTCGGCCCGAACTCTTCAATATCCAAGATTGTGTGACAAAAGGTGTTATACTAAAACATTCATAACTTTCAGCTCGGGTGTCCGTTTCATGACCACGAGTAACCAAAATAGCTGGTTCGTTCGTCACTGCCAAGAACAAGTTCGGCCCGAACTCTTCACTGTTCCCGGCCCGAACTTCTTTTTCGGCCCGAACTTCAACCTCGGCCCGAACTTCAACCTCGGCCTGAACTCCGACCTCGGCCCGAACTTCAACCTCGGCCCAAACATCATCCTCAGCCCGAGCACCGAACTTCGGCCCGAACACCACTTCGGCCCGAACATCCCACTTCGGCCCGAACACCACTTCGGCCCGAACACCCCTCTTCGGCCCGAACTCTTCAATATCAAAGATTGTGTGACAAAAGGTGCTATACTAAAACATTCATAACTTTCAGCTCGGGTGTCCGTTTCACGTCCACGAGTAACCAAAATAGTTGGTTTGTTCGTCACTGCCAAGAACAAGTTCGGCCCGAACTCTTCACTGTTCCCGGCCCGAACTTCATTTTCGGCCCGAACTTCAACCTCGGCCCAAACTTCAACCTCGGCCCGAACTCCGACCTCGGCCCGAACTTCAACCTCGGCCCGAACATCATCCTCGGCCCGAACACCGAACTTCGGCCCGAACACCACTTCGTCCCGAACATCCCACTTCGGCCCGAACACCATTTCGGCCCGAACATCCCTCTTTGACCCGAACTCTTCACTATCCAAGATTGTGTGACAAAAGGTGCTATACTAAAACATTCATAACTTTCAGCTCGGGTGTCCGTTTCATGCCCACGAGTAACCAAAATAGCTGGTTCGTTCGTCACTGCAAAGAACAAGTTCGGCCCGAACTCTTCACTGTTCCCGGCCCGAACTTCATTTTCGGCCCGAACTTCAACCTCGGCCCGAACTCCGACCTTGGCCCGAACTCTGACCTCGGCCCGAACATCATCCTCGGCCCGAACACCGAACTTGGGCCCGAACACCGAACATCGGCCCGAACACCACTTCGGCCCGAACACCACTTCGGCCCGAACATCCCTCTTCGGCCCGAACTCTTCAATATCCAAGATTGTGTGACAAAAGGTGCTATACTAAAAATTCATAACTTTCAGCTCGGGTGTCCGTTTCACGCCCACGAGTAACCAAAATAGCTGGTTCGTTCGTCACTGCCAAGAACAAGTTCGGCCCGAACTCTTCACTGTTCCCGGCCCGAACTTCATTTTCGGACTGAACTTCAACCTCGGCCCGAACTTCAACCTCGGCCCGAACTCCGACCTCGGCCCGAACTTCAACCTCGGCCCGAACATCATCCTCGGCCCGAACATCGAACTTCGGCCCGAACACCACTTCGGCCCGAACACCACTTCGGCCCGAACACCTCTTCGGCCTGAACATCCCACTTCGGCCCAAACACCATTTCGGCCCGAACATCCCTCTTCGGCCCGAACTCTTCAATATCCAAGATTGTGTGACAAAAGGTGTTATACTAAAACATTCATAACTTTCAGCTCGGGTGTCCGTTTCACGACCACGAGTAACCAAAATAGCTGGTTCGTTCGTCACTGCCAAGAACAAGTTCGGCCCGAACTCTTCACTGTTCCCGGCCCGAACTTCATTTTCGGCCCGAGCTTCAACCTCGGCCCGAACTTCAACCTCGGCCCGAACTCCGACCTCGGCCCGAACTTCAACCTCGGCCCGAACATCATCCTCGACCCGAACACCGAACTTCGGCCCGAACACCACTTCGTCCCGAACATCCCACTTCGGCCCGAACACCATTTCGGCCCGAACATCCCTCTTTGACCCGAACTCTTCACTATCCAAGATTGTGTGACAAAAGGTGCTATACTAAAACATTCATAACTTTCAGCTCGGGTGTCCGTTTCATGCCCACGAGTAACCAAAATAGCTGGTTCGTTCGTCACTGCAAAGAACAAGTTCGGCCCGAACTCTTCACTGTTCCCGGCCCGAACTTCATTTTCGGCCCGAACTTCAACCTCGGCCCGAACTCCGACCTTGGCCCGAACTCTGACCTCGGCCCGAACATCATCCTCGGCCCGAACACCGAACTTGGGCCCGAACACCGAACATCGGCCCGAACACCACTTCGGCCCGAACACCACTTCGGCCCGAACATCCCTCTTCGGCCCGAACTCTTCAATATCCAAGATTGTGTGACAAAAGGTGCTATACTAAAAATTCATAACTTTCAGCTCGGGTGTCCGTTTCACGCCCACGAGTAACCAAAATAGCTGGTTCGTTCGTCACTGCCAAGAACAAGTTCGGCCCGAACTCTTCACTGTTCCCGGCCCGAACTTCATTTTCGGACTGAACTTCAACCTCGGCCCGAACTTCAACCTCGGCCCGAACTCCGACCTCGGCCCGAACTTCAACCTCGGCCCGAACATCATCCTCGGCCCGAACATCGAACTTCGGCCCGAACACCACTTCGGCCCGAACACCACTTCGGCCCGAACACCTCTTCGGCCTGAACATCCCACTTCGGCCCAAACACCATTTCGGCCCGAACATCCCTCTTCGGCCCGAACTCTTCAATATCCAAGATTGTGTGACAAAAGGTGTTATACTAAAACATTCATAACTTTCAGCTCGGGTGTCCGTTTCACGACCACGAGTAACCAAAATAGCTGGTTCGTTCGTCACTGCCAAGAACAAGTTCGGCCCGAACTCTTCACTGTTCCCGGCCCGAACTTCATTTTCGGCCCGAGCTTCAACCTCGGCCCGAACTTCAACCTCGGCCCGAACTCCGACCTCGGCCCGAACTTCAACCTCGGCCCGAACATCATCCTCGACCCGAACACCGAACTTCGGCCCGAACACCACTTCGTCCCGAACATCCCACTTCGGCCCGAACACCATTTCGGCCCGAACATCCCTCTTTGACCCGAACTCTTCACTATCCAAGATTGTGTGACAAAAGGTGCTATACTAAAACATTCATAACTTTCAGCTCGGGTGTCCGTTTCATGCCCACGAGTAACCAAAATAGCTGGTTCGTTCGTCACTGCAAAGAACAAGTTCGGCCCGAACTCTTCACTGTTCCCGGCCCGAACTTCATTTTCGGCCCGAACTTCAACCTCGGCCCGAACTCCGACCTTGGCCCGAACTCTGACCTCGGCCCGAACATCATCCTCGGCCCGAACACCGAACTTGGGCCCGAACACCGAACATCGGCCCGAACACCACTTCGGCCCGAACACCACTTCGGCCCGAACATCCCTCTTCGGCCCGAACTCTTCAATATCCAAGATTGTGTGACAAAAGGTGCTATACTAAAAATTCATAACTTTCAGCTCGGGTGTCCGTTTCACGCCCACGAGTAACCAAAATAGCTGGTTCGTTCGTCACTGCCAAGAACAAGTTCGGCCCGAACTCTTCACTGTTCCCGGCCCGAACTTCATTTTCGGACTGAACTTCAACCTCGGCCCGAACTTCAACCTCGGCCCGAACTCCGACCTCGGCCCGAACTTCAACCTCGGCCCGAACATCATCCTCGGCCCGAACATCGAACTTCGGCCCGAACACCACTTCGGCCCGAACACCACTTCGGCCCGAACACCTCTTCGGCCTGAACATCCCACTTCGGCCCAAACACCATTTCGGCCCGAACATCCCTCTTCGGCCCGAACTCTTCAATATCCAAGATTGTGTGACAAAAGGTGTTATACTAAAACATTCATAACTTTCAGCTCGGGTGTCCGTTTCACGACCACGAGTAACCAAAATAGCTGGTTCGTTCGTCACTGCCAAGAACAAGTTCGGCCCGAACTCTTCACTGTTCCCGGCCCGAACTTCATTTTCGGCCCGAGCTTCAACCTCGGCCCGAACTTCAACCTCGGCCCGAACTCCGACCTCGGCCCGAACTTCAACCTCGGCCCGAACATCATCCTCGACCCGAACACCGAACTTCGGCCCGAACACCACTTCGGCCCGAACACCACTTCGGCCCGAACATCCCACTTCGGCCCGAACACCACTTCGGCCCGAACATCCCTCTTCGGCCCGAACTCTTCAATATCCAAGATTGTGTGACAAAAGGTGCTATACTAAAAAATTCATAACTTTCAGCTCGGGTGTCCGTTTCACTCCCACGAGTAACCAGAATAGCTGGTTCGTTCGTCACTGCCAAGAACAAGTTCGGCCCGAACTCTTCACTGCTCCCGGCCCGAACTTCATTTTCGGCTCGAACTTCAACCTCGGCCCGAACTCCGACCTCGGCCCAAACTTCAACCTCGGCCCGAACTCCGACCTCGGCCCGAACTTCAACCTCGGCCCGAACATCATCCTCGGCCCGAACACCGAACTTCGGCCCGAACACCACTTCGGCCCGAACACCACTTCGGCCCGAACATCCCACTTCGGCCCGAACACCACTTCGGCCCGAACTCATCAATATCTGAGATTGTGTGACAAAAGGTGCTATACTAAAACATTCATAACTTTCAGCTCGGGTGTCCGTTTCACGCCCACGAGTAACCAAAATAGCTGGTTCGTTCGTCACTGCCAAGAACAAGTTTGGCCCGAACTCTTCACTATTCCCGGCCCGAACTTCATTTTCGGCCCGAACTTCAACCTCGGCCCGAACTCCGACCTCGGCCCGAACTCCGACCTCGGCCTGAACATAATCCTCGGCCCGAACACCGAACTTTGGCCCGAACACCGAACTTCGGCCCGAACACCACTTCGGCCCGAACACCACTTCGGCCCGAACATCCCTCTTCGGCCCGAACTCTTCAATATCCAAGATTGTGTGACAAAAGGTGCTATACTAAAACATTCATAACTTTCAGCTCGGGTGTCCGTTTCACGCCCACGAGTAGCCAAAATAGCTGGTTCGTTCGTCACTGCCAAGAACAAGTTCGACCCGAACTCTTCACTGTTCCCGGCCCAAACTTCATTTTCGGCCCGAACTTCAATCTCGGCCCGAACTTCAACCTCGGCCCGAACTCCGACCTCGGCCCGAACTTCAACCTCGGCCCGAACATCATCCTCGGCCCGAACACCGAACTTCGGCCCGAACACCACTTCGGCCCGAACACCACTTCGGCCGAACATCCCACTTCGTCCCGAACACCACTTCGGCCCGAACATCCCTCTTCGGCCCGAACTCTTCAATATCCAAGATTGTGTGACAAAAGGTGCTATACTAAAACATTCATAACTTTCAGCTCGGGTGTCCGTTTCACGTCCACGAGTAACCAAAATAGCTGGTTCGTTCGTCACTGCCAAGAACAAGTTCGGCCCGAACCCTTCACTGTTCCTGGCCCGAACTTCATTTTCGGCCCGAACTTCAACCTCGGCCCGAACTTCAACCTCGGCCAGAACTCTGACCTCGACCCAAACTTGAACCTCGGCCCGACCATCATCCTCGGCCCGAACACCGAACTTCGGCCCGAACACCACTTCGGCCCGAACACCACTTCGGCCCGAACATCCCACTTCGGCCCGAACACAACTTTGGCCCGAACATCCCTCTTCGGCCCGAACTCTTCAATATCCAAGATTGTGTGACAAAAGGTGCTATACTAAAACATTCATAACTCTCAGCTCGGGTGTCCGTTTCACGCCCATGAGTAACCAAAATAGCTGGTTCATTCGTCACTGCCAAGAACAAGTTCGGCCCGAACTCTTCACTGTTCCCGGCCCAAACTTCATTTTCGGCCCGAACTTCAACCTCGGCCCGGACTTCAACCTCGGACCGAACTCCGACCTCAGCCCGAACTCCAACCTCGGCCCGAACATCATCCTCGGCCCGAACACCGAACTTCGGCCCGAACACCACTTCGGCCCGAACATCCCTCTTCGGCCCGAACTCTTCAATATCCAAGATTGTGTGACAAAAGGTGCTATACGAAAACATTCATAACTTTCAGCTCGGGTGTCCGTTTCACGCCCACGAGTAACCAAAATAGCTGGTTCGTTCGTCACTGCCAAGAACAAGTTCGGCCCGAACTCTTCACTGTTCCCGGCCCGAACTTCATTTTCGGCATGAACTTCAACCTCGGCCCGAACTTCATTTTCGGCCCGAACTTCAACCTCGGCCCGAACTCCGACCTCGGCCCGAACTTCAACCTCGGCCCGAACATCATCCTCGGCCCGAACACCGAACTTCGGCCCGAACACCACTTCGGCCCGAACATCCCACTTCGGCCCGAAAACCACTTCGGCCCGAACATCCCTCTTCTGCCCGAATTCTTCAACATCCAAGATTGTGTGACAAAAAGGTGCTATACTAAAACATTCATAACTTTCAGCTCGGGTGTCCGTTTCACGCCCATGAGTTACCAAAATAGCTGGTTCGTTCGTCACTGCCAAGAACAAGGTCGGCCCGAACTCTTCACTGTTCCCGACCCGAACTTCATTTCGGCCCGAACTCCGACCTCGGCCCAAACTTCAACCTCGGCCCGAACATCATCCTCGGCTCGAAGACCGAACTTCGGCCCGAACACCACTTCGGCCCGAACATCCCACTTCGGCCCGAACATCCCTCTTCGGCCCGAACTCTTCGATATCCAAGATTGTGTGACAAAAAGGTGTTATACTAAAACATTCATAACTTTCAGCTCGGGTGTCCGTTTCACGCCCACGAGTAACCAAAATAGCTGGTTCGTTCGTCACTGCCAAGAACAAGTTCGGCCCGAACTCTTCACTGTTCCCGGCCCGAACTTCATTTTCGACCCGAACTTCAACCTCGGCCCGAACTCCGACCTCGGCCCGAACTTCAACCTCGGCCCGAACATCATCCTCGGCCCGAACACCACTTCGGCCCGAACACCCCACTTCGGCCCGAACACCACTTCGGCCCGAACTCTTCAATATCCAAGATTGTGTGACAAAAGGTGCTATACTAAAACATTCATAACTTTCAGCTCGGGTGTCCGTTTCACGCCCACGAGTAACCAAAATAGCTGGTTCGTTCGTCACTGCCAAGAACAAGTTCGGCCCGAACTTTTCATTGTTCCCTGCCCGAACTTCATTTTCGGCCCGAACTTCAACCTCGGCCCGAACTTCAACCTCGGCCCGAACTCCGACCTCGGCCCGAACTTCAACCTCGGCCCGAACATCATCCTCGGCCCGAACACCGAACTTTGGCCCGAACACCGAACTTCGGCCCGAACACCACTTCGGCCCGAACACCACTTCGTCCCGAACACCACTTCGGCACGAACATCCCACTTCGGCCCGAACACTACTTCGGCCCGAACTCTTCAATATCCAAGATTGTGTGACAAAAGGTGCTATACTAAAACATTCATAACTTTCAGCTCGGGTGTCCGTTTCACGCCCACGAGTAACCAAAATAGCTGGTTCGTTCGACACTGCCAAGAACAAGTTCGGCCCGAACTCTTCACTGTTCCCGGGCCGAACTTCATTTTCGGCCCGAACTTCAACCTCGGCCCGAACTTCAACCTCGGCCCGAACTCCGACCTCGGCCCGAACTCCGACCTCGGCCCGAACATCATCCTCGGCCCGAACACCGAACTTTGGCCCGAACACCACTTCGGCCCAAACATCCCTCTTCGGCCCGAACTATTCAATATCCAAGATTGTGTGACAAAAGGTGCTATACTAAAACATTCATAACTTTCAGCTCGGGTGTCCGTTTCACGCCCACGAGTAACCAAAATAGCTGGTTCGTTCGTCACTGCCAAGAACAAGTTCGGCCCGAACTCTTCACTGTTCCCGGCCCGAACTTCATTTTCAGCCCGAACTTCAAACTTAGCCCGAACTTCGATCTCGGCCCGAACTCCGACCTCGGCCCGAACTTCAACCTCGGCCCGAACATCATCCTCGGCCCGAACACCGAAATTCAGCCCGAACACCACTTCGGCCCGAACACCACTTCGGCCCGAACATCCCACTTCGGCCCGAACACCACTTCGGCCCGAACATCCCTCTTCGGCCCGAACTCTTCAATATCAAAGATTGTGTGACAAAAGGTGCTATACTAAAACATTCATAACTTTCAGCTCGGGTGTCCGTTTCACGCCCACGAGTAACCAAAATAGCTGGTCCGTTCGTCACTGCCAAGAACAAGTTCGGCCCGAACTCTTCACTATTCCCGGCCCGAACTTCATTTTCGGCCCGAACTGCAACCTCGGCCCGAACTTCAACCTCGGCCCGAACTCTTCACTGTTCCCGGCCCGAACTTCATTTTCGGCATGAACTTCAACCTCGGCCCGAACTTCATTTTCGGCCCGAACTTCAACCTCGGCCCGAACTCCGACCTCGGCCCGAACTTCAACCTCGGCCCGAACATCATCCTCGGCCCGAACACCGAACTTCGGCCCGAACACCACTTCGGCCCGAACATCCCACTTCGGCCCGAAAACCACTTCGGCCCGAACATCCCTCTTCTGCCCGAATTCTTCAACATCCAAGATTGTGTGACAAAAAGGTGCTATACTAAAACATTCATAACTTTCAGCTCGGGTGTCCGTTTCACGCCCATGAGTTACCAAAATAGCTGGTTCGTTCGTCACTGCCAAGAACAAGGTCGGCCCGAACTCTTCACTGTTCCCGACCCGAACTTCATTTCGGCCCGAACTCCGACCTCGGCCCAAACTTCAACCTCGGCCCGAACATCATCCTCGGCTCGAAGACCGAACTTCGGCCCGAACACCACTTCGGCCCGAACATCCCACTTCGGCCCGAACATCCCTCTTCGGCCCGAACTCTTCGATATCCAAGATTGTGTGACAAAAAGGTGTTATACTAAAACATTCATAACTTTCAGCTCGGGTGTCCGTTTCACGCCCACGAGTAACCAAAATAGCTGGTTCGTTCGTCACTGCCAAGAACAAGTTCGGCCCGAACTCTTCACTGTTCCCGGCCCGAACTTCATTTTCGACCCGAACTTCAACCTCGGCCCGAACTCCGACCTCGGCCCGAACTTCAACCTCGGCCCGAACATCATCCTCGGCCCGAACACCACTTCGGCCCGAACACCACTTCGGCCCGAACACCCCACTTCGGCCCGAACACCACTTCGGCCCGAACTCTTCAATATCCAAGATTGTGTGACAAAAGGTGCTATACTAAAACATTCATAACTTTTAGCTCGGGTGTCCGTTTCACGCCCACGAGTAACCAAAATAGCTGGTTCGTTCGTCACTGCCAAGAACAAGTTCGGCCCGAACTTTTCATCGTTCCCTGCCCGAACTTCATTTTCGGCCCGAACTTCAACCTCGGCCCGAACTTCAACCTCGGCCCGAACTCCGACCTCGGCCCGAACTTCAACCACGGCCCGAACATCATCCTCGGCCCGAACACCGAACTTTGGCCCGAACACCGAACTTCGGCCCGAACACCACTTCGGCCCGAACACCACTTCGTCCCGAACACCACTTCGGCACGAACATCCCACTTCGGCCCGAACACTACTTCGGCCCGAACTCTTCAATATCCAAGATTGTGTGACAAAAGGTGCTATACTAAAACATTCATAACTTTCAGCTCGGGTGTCCGTTTCACGCCCACGAGTAACCAAAATAGCTGGTTCGTTCGACACTGCCAAGAACAAGTTCGGCCCGAACTCTTCACTGTTCCCGGCCCGAACTTCATTTTCGGCCCGAACTTCAACCTCGGCCCGAACTTCAACCTCGGCCCGAACTCCGACCTCGGCCCGAACTCCGACCTCGGCCCGAACATCATCCTCGGCCCGAACACCGAACTTTGGCCCGAACACCACTTCGGCCCAAACATCCCTCTTCGGCCCGAACTATTCAATATCCAAGATTGTGTGACAAAAGGTGCTATACTAAAACATTCATAACTTTCAGCTCGGGTGTCCGTTTCACGCCCACGAGTAACCAAAATAGCTGGTTCGTTCGTCACTGCCAAGAACAAGTTCGGCCCGAACTCTTCACTGTTCCCGGCCCGAACTTCATTTTCAGCCCGAACTTCAAACTTAGCCCGAACTTCGATCTCGGCCCGAACTCCGACCTCGGCCCGAACTTCAACCTCGGCCCGAACATCATCCTCGGCCCGAACACCGAAATTCGGCCCGAACACCACTTCGGCCCGAACACCACTTCGGCCCGAACATCCCACTTCGGCCCGAACACCACTTCGGCCCGAACATCCCTCTTCGGCCCGAACTCTTCAATATCAAAGATTGTGTGACAAAAGGTGCTATACTAAAACATTCATAACTTTCAGCTCGGGTGTCCGTTTCACGCCCACGAGTAACCAAAATAGCTGGTTCGTTCGTCACTGCCAAGAACAAGTTCGGCCCGAACTCATCACTATTCCCGGCCCGAACTTCATTTTCGGCCCGAACTGCAACCTCGGCCCGAACTGCAACCTCGGCCCGAACTCCGACCTCGGCCCGAACTCCAACCTCGGCCCGAACATCATCCTCGGCTCGAACACCAAACTTCGGCCCGAACACCACTTCGGCCCGAACATCCCACTTCGGCCCGAACACCACTTCGGCCCGAACATCCCTCTTCGGCCCGAACTCTTCAATATCCAAGATTGTGTGACAAAAGGTGCTATACTAAAACATTCATATCTTTCAGCTCGGGTGTCCGTTTCACGCCCACGAGTAACCAAAATAGCTGGTTCGTTCGTCACTGCCAAGAACAAGTTCGGCCCGAACTCTTCACTGTTCCCGGCCCGAACTTCATTTTCGGCCCGAACTTCAACCTCGGCCCGAACTCCGACCTCGGCCCGAACTTCAACCTCGGCCCGAACATCATCCTCGGCCCGAACACCGAACTTCGGCCCGAACACCACTTCGGCCCGAACATCCCACTTCGGCCCGAACACCACTTCGGCCCGAACATCCCTCTTCTGCCCGAATTCTTCAATATCCAAGATTGTGTGACAAAAAGGTGCTATACTAAAACATTCATAACTTTCAGCTCGGGTGTCCGTTTCACGCCCACGAGTTACCAAAATAGCTGGTTCGTTCGTCACTGCCAAGAACAAGTTCGGCCCGAACTCTTCACTGTTCCCGGCCCGAACTTCATTTCGGCCCGAACTCCGACCTCGGCCCAAACTTAAACCTCGGCCCGAACATCATCCTCGGCTCGAAGACCGAACTTCGGCCCGAACACCACTTCGGCCCGAACATCCCACTTCGGCCCGAACATCCCTCTTCGGCCCGAACTCTTCAATATCCAAGATTGTGTGACAAAAAGGTGCTATACTAAAACATTCATAACTTTCAGCTCGGGTGTCCGTTTCACGCCCACGAGTAACCAAAATAGCTGGTTCGTTCGTCACTGCCAAGAACAAGTTCGGCCCGAACTCTTCATTGTTCCCGGCCCGAACTTCATTTTCGACCCGAACTTCAACCTCGGCCCGAACATCATCCTCGGCCCGAACACCGAACTTCGGCCCGAACACTACTTCGGCCCGAACACCACTTCGGCCCGAACATCCCACTTCGGCCCGAATACCACTTCGGCCCGAACTCTTCAATATCCAAGATTGTGTGACAAAAGGTGCTATACTAAAACATTCATAACTTTCAGCTCGGGTGTCCGTTTCACGCCCACGAGTAACCAAAATAGCTGGTTCATTCGTCACTGCCAAGAACAAGTTCGGCCCGAACTTTTCATCGTTCCCTGCCCGAACTTCATTTTCGGCCCGAACTTCAACCTCGGCCCGAACTTCAACCTCGGCCCGAACTCCGACCTCGGCCCGAACTTCAACCTCGGCCCGAACATCATCCTCAGCCCGAACACCGAACTTTGGCCCGAACACCGAACTTCGGCTCGAACACCACTTCGGCCCGAACACCACTTCGGCCCGAACACCACTTCGGCCCGAACATCCCACTTCGGCCCGAACACTACTTCGGCCCGAACTCTTCAATATCCAAGATTGTGTGACAAAAGGTGCTATACTAAAACATTCATAACTTTCAGCTCGGGTGTCCGTTTCACGCCCACGAGTAACCAAAATAGCTGGTTCGTTCGTCACTGCCAAGAACAAGTTCGGCCCGAACTTTTCATCGTTCCCTGCCCGAACTTCATTTTCGGCCCGAACTTCAACCTCGGCCCGAACTTCAACCTCGGCCCGAACTCCGACCTCGGCCCGAACTTCAACCTCGGCCCGAACATCATCCTCGGCCCGAACACCGAACTTTGGCCCGAACACCGAACTTCGGCTCGAACACCACTTCGGCCCGAACACCACTTCGGCCCGAACACCACTTCGGCCCGAACACCACTTCGGCCCGAACATCCCACTTCGGCCCGAACACTACTTCGGCCCGAACTCTTCAATATCCAAGATTGTGTGACAAAAGGTGCTATACTAAAACATTCATAACTTTCAGCTCGGGTGTCCGTTTCACGCCCACGAGTAACCAAAATAGTTGGTTCGTTCGACACTGCCAAGAACAAGTTCGGCCCGAACTCTTCACTGTTCCCGGCCCGAACTTCATTTTCGGCCCGAACTTCAACCTCGGCCCGAACTTCAACCTCGGCCCGAACTCCGACCTCGGCCCCGAACTCCAACCTCGGCCCGAACATCATCCTCGGCCCGAACACCGAACTTTGGCCCGAACACCACTTCGGCCCAAACATCTCTCTTCGGCCCGAACTATTCAATATCCAAGATTGTGTGACAAAAGGTGCTATACTAAAACATTCATAACTTTCAGCTCGGGTGTCCGTTTCACGCCCACGAGTAACCAAAATAGCTGTTCGTTCGTCACTGCCAAGAACAAGTTCGGCCCGAACTCTTCACTGTTCCCGGCCCGAACTTCATTTTCGGCCCGAACTTCAAACTCAGCTCGAACTTCGATCTCGGCCCGAACTCCGACCTCGGCCCGAACTTCAACCTCGGCCCGAACATCATCCTCGGCCCGAACACCGAAATTCGGCCCGAACACCACTTCGGCCCGAACACCACTTCGGCCCGAACATCCCTCTTCGGCCCGAACTCTTCAATATCAAAGATTGTGTGACAAAAGGTGCTATACTAAAACATTCATAACTTTCAGCTCGGGTGTCCGTTTCACGCCCACGAGTAACCAAAATAGCTGGTTCGTTCGTCACTGCCAAGAACAAGTTCGGCCCGAACTCTTCACTATTCCCGGCCCGAACTTCATTTTCGGCCCGAACTGCAACCTCGGCCCGAACTTCAACCTCGGCCCGAACTCCGACCTCGGCCCGAACTCCAACCTCGGCCCGAACATCATCCTCGGCTCGAACACCGAACTTCGGCCCGAACACCACTTCGGCCCGAACATCCCACTTCGGCCCGAACACCACTTCGGCCCGAACATCCCTCTTCGGCCCGAACTCTTCAATATCCAAGATTGTGTGACAAAAGGTGCTATACTAAAACATTCATAACTTTCAGCTCGGGTGTCCGTTTCACGCCCACGAGTAACCAAAATAGCTGGTTCGTTCGTCACTGCCAAGAACATGTTCGGCCCGAACTCTTCACTGTTCCCGGCCCGAACTTCATTTTCGACCCGAACTTCAACCTCGGCCCGAACTCTGACCTCGACCTGAACTTCAACCTCGGCCCGAACATCATCCTCGGCCCGAACACCGAACTTCGGCCCGAACACCACTTCGGCCCGAACACCACTTCGGCCCGAACATCCCACTTCGGCCCGAACACCACTTCGGCCCGAACTCTTCAATATCCAAGATTGTGTGACAAAAGGTGCTATACTAAAACATTCATAACTTTCAGCTCGGGTGTCCGTTTCACGCCCACGAGTAACCAAAATAGCTGGTTCGTTCGTCACTGCCAAGAACAAGTTCAGCCCGAACTTTTCATCGTTCCCTGCCCGAACTTCATTTTCGGCCCGAACTTCAACCTCGGCCCGAACTTCAACCTCGGCCCGAACTCCGACCTCGGCCCGAACTTCAACCTCGGCCCGAACATCATCCTCGGCCCGAACACCGAACTTTGGCCCGAACACCGAACTTCGGCCCGAACACCACTTCGACCCGAACACCACTTCGGCCCGAACATCCCACTTCGGCCCGAACACTACTTCGGCCCGAACTTTTCAATATCCAAGATTGTGTGACAAAAGGTGCTATACTAAAACATTCATAACTTTCAGCTCGGGTGTCCGTTTCACGCCCACGAGTAACCAAAATAGCTGGTTCGTTCGACACTGCCAAGAACAAGTTCGGCCCGAACTCTTCACTGTTCCCGGCCCGAACTTCAACCTCGGCCCGAACTTCAACCTCGGCCCGAACTTCAACCTCGGCCCGAACTCCGACCTCGGCCCGAACTCCGACCTCGGCCCGAACATCATCCTCGGCCGGAACACCGAACTTTGGCCCGAACACCACTTCGGCCCAAACATCCCTCTTCGGCCCGAACTATTCAATATCCAAGATTGTGTGACAAAAGGTGCTATACTAAAACATTCATAACTTTCAGCTCGGGTGTCCGTTTCACGCCCACGAGTAACCAAAATAGTTGGTTCGTTCGTCACTGCCAAGAACAAGTTCGGCCCGAACTCTTCACTGTTCCCGGCCCGAACTTCATTTTCGGCCCGAACTTCAACCTCGGCCCAAACTTAAACCTCGGCCCGAACTCGGACCTCGGCCCGAACTTCAACCTCGGCCCGAACATCATCCTCGGCCCGAATACCGAAATTCGGCCCGAACACCACTTCGGCCCGAACACCACTTCGGCCCGAACATCCCACTTCGGCCCAAACACCACTTCGGCCCGAACATCCCTCTTCGGCCCAAACTCTTCAATATCCAAGATTGTGTGACAAAAGGTGCTATACTAAAACGTTCATAACTTTCAGCTCGGGTGTCCGTTTCACGCCCAACCAAAATAGCTGGTTCGTTCGTCACTGCCAAGAACAAGTTCAGCCCAAAGTCTTCACTGTTCCCGGCCCGAACTTCATTTTCGGCCCGAACTTCAACCTCGGCCCGAACTCCAACCTCGGCCCGAACACCGACCTCGGCCCGAACTTCAACCTCGGCCCGAACATGATCCTCGGCCCGAACACCGAACTTCGGCCCGAACACCACTTCGGCCCGAACATCCCACTTCGGCCCGAACACCACTTCGGCCCGAACATCCCTCTTCGGCCCGAACTCTTCAATATCCAAGATTGTGTGACAAAAGGTGCTATACTAAAACATTCATAACTTTCAGCTCGGGTGTCCGTTTCACGCCCACGAGTAACCAAAATAGCTGGTTCGTTCGTCACTGCCAAGAACAAGTTCGGCCCGAACTCTTCACTGTTCCCGGCCCGAACTTCATTTTCGGCCCGAACTTGAACCTCGGCCCGAACTTCAACCTCGGCCCGAACTCCGACCTCGGCCCGAACTTCAACCTCGGCCCGAACATCATCCTCGGCCCGAACACCGAACTTCGGCACGAACACCACTTCGGCCCGAACATCCCACTTCGGCCCGAACACCACTTCGGCCCGAACATCCCTCTTCGGCCCGAATTCTTCAATATCCAAGATTGTGTGACAAAAGGTGCTATACTAAAACATTCATAACTTTCAGCTCGGGTGTCCGTTTCACGCCCACGAGTAACCAAAATAGCTGGTTCGTTCGACACTGCCAAGAACAAGTTCGGCCCGAACTCTTCACTGTTCCCGGCCCGAACTTCATTTTCGGCCCGAACTTCAACCTCGGCCCGAACTTCAACCTCGGCCCGAACTCCGACCTCGGCCCGACCTCCGACCTCGGCCCGAACATCATCCTCGGCCCGCACACCGAACTTTGGCCCGAACACCACTTCGGCCCAAACATCCCTCTTCGGCCCGAACTCTTCAATATCCAAGATTGTGTGACAAAATGTGCTATACTAAAACATTCATAACTTTCAGCTCGGGTGTCCGTTTCACGTCCACGAGTAACCAAAATAGCTGGTTCGTTCGTCACTGCCAAGAACAAGTTCGGCCCGAACTCTTCACTGTTCCCGGCCCGAACTTCATTTTCGGCCCGAACTTCAACCTCGGCCCGAACTTCAACCTCGGCCCGAACTCCAACCTCGGCCCGAACATCATCCTCGGCTCGAACACCAAACTTCGGCCCGAACACCACTTCGGCCCGAACATCCCACTTCGGCCCGAAAACCACTTCGGCCCGAACATCCCTCTTCGGCCCGAACTCTTAAATATCCAAGATTGTGTGACAAAAGGTGCTATACTAAAACATTCATAACTTTCAGCTCGGGTGTCCATTTCACGCCCACGAGTAACCAAAATAGCTGGTTCATTCGTCACTGCCAATACAAGTTCGGCCCGAACTCTTCACTGTTCCCGGCCTGAACTTGAACCTCGGCCCGAACTTGAACCTCGGCCCGAACTTCAACCTCGGCCCGAACTCTTCACTGTTCACGGCCCGAACTTCATTTTCGGCCCGAACTTGAACCTCGGCCCGAACTTCAACCTCGGCCCGAACTCCGACCTCGGCCCGAACTTCAACCTCGGCCCGAACATCATCCTCGGCCCGAACACCGAACTTCGGCCCGAACACCACTTCGGCCAGAACATCCCACTTCGGCCCGAACACCACTTCGGCCCGAACATCCCTCTTCAGCCCGAATTCTTCAATATCCAAGATTGTGTGACAAAAAGGTGCTATACTAAAACATTCATAACTTTCAGCTCGGGTGTCCGTTTCACGCCCACGAGTAACCAAAATAGCAGGTTCGTTCGTCACTGCCAAGAACAAGTTCGGCCCGAACTTTTCACCGTTCCCTGCCCGAACTTCATTTTCGGCCCGAACTTCAACCTCGGCCCGAACTTCAACCTCGGCCCGAACTCCGCCCTCGGCCCGAACATCAACCTCGGCCCGAACATCATCCTCGGCCCGAACACCGAACTTTGGCCCGAACACCGAACTTCGGCCCGAACACCACTTCGACCCGAACACCACTTCGGCCCGAACATCCCACTTCGGCCCGAACACTACTTCGGCCCGAACTTTTCAATATCCAAGATTGTGTGACAAAAGGTGCTATACTAAAACATTCATAACTTTCAGCTCGGGTGTCCGTTTCACGCCCACGAGTAACCAAAATAGCTGGTTCGTTCGACACTGCCAAGAACAAGTTCGGCCCGAACTCTTCACTGTTCCCGGCCCGAACTTCAACCTCGGCCCGAACTTCAACCTCGGCCCGAACTTCAACCTCGGCCCGAACTCCGACCTCGGCCCGAACTCCGACCTCGGCCCGAACATCATCCTCGGCCGGAACACCGAACTTTGGCCCGAACACCACTTCGGCCCAAACATCCCTCTTCGGCCCGAACTATTCAATATCCAAGATTGTGTGACAAAAGGTGCTATACTAAAACATTCATAACTTTCAGCTCGGGTGTCCGTTTCACGCCCACGAGTAACCAAAATAGTTGGTTCGTTCGTCACTGCCAAGAACAAGTTCGGCCCGAACTCTTCACTGTTCCCGGCCCGAACTTCATTTTCGGCCCGAACTTCAACCTCGGCCCAAACTTAAACCTCGGCCCGAACTCGGACCTCGGCCCGAACTTCAACCTCGGCCCGAACATCATCCTCGGCCCGAATACCGAAATTCGGCCCGAACACCACTTCGGCCCGAACACCACTTCGGCCCGAACATCCCACTTCGGCCCGAACACCACTTCGGCCCGAACATCCCTCTTCGGCCCAAACTCTTCAATATCCAAGATTGTGTGACAAAAGGTGCTATACTAAAACGTTCATAACTTTCAGCTCGGGTGTCCGTTTCACGCCCAACCAAAATAGCTGGTTCGTTCGTCACTGCCAAGAACAAGTTCAGCCCAAAGTCTTCACTGTTCCCGGCCCGAACTTCATTTTCGGCCCGAACTTCAACCTCGGCCCGAACTCCAACCTCGGCCCGAACACCGACCTCGGCCCGAACTTCAACCTCGGCCCGAACATGATCCTCGGCCCGAACACCGAACTTCGGCCCGAACACCACTTCGGCCCGAACATCCCACTTCGGCCCGAACACCACTTCGGCCCGAACATCCCTCTTCGGCCCGAACTCTTCAATATCCAAGATTGTGTGACAAAAGGTGCTATACTAAAACATTCATAACTTTCAGCTCGGGTGTCCGTTTCACGCCCACGAGTAACCAAAATAGCTGGTTCGTTCGTCACTGCCAAGAACAAGTTCGGCCCGAACTCTTCACTGTTCCCGGCCCGAACTTCATTTTCGGCCCGAACTTGAACCTCGGCCCGAACTTCAACCTCGGCCCGAACTCCGACCTCGGCCCGAACTTCAACCTCGGCCCGAACATCATCCTCGGCCCGAACACCGAACTTCGGCACGAACACCACTTCGGCCCGAACATCCCACTTCGGCCCGAACACCACTTCGGCCCGAACATCCCTCTTCGGCCCGAATTCTTCAATATCCAAGATTGTGTGACAAAAGGTGCTATACTAAAACATTCATAACTTTCAGCTCGGGTGTCCGTTTCACGCCCACGAGTAACCAAAATAGCTGGTTCGTTCGACACTGCCAAGAACAAGTTCGGCCCGAACTCTTCACTGTTCCCGGCCCGAACTTCATTTTCGGCCCGAACTTCAACCTCGGCCCGAACTTCAACCTCGGCCCGAACTCCGACCTCGGCCCGACCTCCGACCTCGGCCCGAACATCATCCTCGGCCCGCACACCGAACTTTGGCCCGAACACCACTTCGGCCCAAACATCCCTCTTCGGCCCGAACTCTTCAATATCCAAGATTGTGTGACAAAATGTGCTATACTAAAACATTCATAACTTTCAGCTCGGGTGTCCGTTTCACGTCCACGAGTAACCAAAATAGCTGGTTCGTTCGTCACTGCCAAGAACAAGTTCGGCCCGAACTCTTCACTGTTCCCGGCCCGAACTTCATTTTCGGCCCGAACTTCAACCTCGGCCCGAACTTCAACCTCGGCCCGAACTCCAACCTCGGCCCGAACATCATCCTCGGCTCGAACACCAAACTTCGGCCCGAACACCACTTCGGCCCGAACATCCCACTTCGGCCCGAAAACCACTTCGGCCCGAACATCCCTCTTCGGCCCGAACTCTTAAATATCCAAGATTGTGTGACAAAAGGTGCTATACTAAAACATTCATAACTTTCAGCTCGGGTGTCCATTTCACGCCCACGAGTAACCAAAATAGCTGGTTCATTCGTCACTGCCAATACAAGTTCGGCCCGAACTCTTCACTGTTCCCGGCCTGAACTTGAACCTCGGCCCGAACTTGAACCTCGGCCCGAACTTCAACCTCGGCCCGAACTCTTCACTGTTCACGGCCCGAACTTCATTTTCGGCCCGAACTTGAACCTCGGCCCGAACTTCAACCTCGGCCCGAACTCCGACCTCGGCCCGAACTTCAACCTCGGCCCGAACATCATCCTCGGCCCGAACACCGAACTTCGGCCCGAACACCACTTCGGCCAGAACATCCCACTTCGGCCCGAACACCACTTCGGCCCGAACATCCCTCTTCAGCCCGAATTCTTCAATATCCAAGATTGTGTGACAAAAAGGTGCTATACTAAAACATTCATAACTTTCAGCTCGGGTGTCCGTTTCACGCCCACGAGTAACCAAAATAGCAGGTTCGTTCGTCACTGCCAAGAACAAGTTCGGCCCGAACTTTTCACCGTTCCCTGCCCGAACTTCATTTTCGGCCCGAACTTCAACCTCGGCCCGAACTTCAACCTCGGCCCGAACTCCGCCCTCGGCCCGAACATCAACCTCGGCCCGAACATCATCCTCGGCCCGAACACCGAACTTTGGCCCGAACACCAAACTTCGGCCCGAACACCACTTCGGCCCGAACACCACTTCGGCCCGAACACCACTTCGGCCCGAACATCCCACTGCGGCCCGAACACTACTTCGGCCCGAACTCTTCAATATCCAAGATTGTGTGACAAAAGGTGCTATACTAAAACATTCATAACTTTCAGCTCGGGTGTCCGTTTCACGCCCACGAGTAACCAAAATTGCTGGTTCGTTCGACGCTGCCAAGAACAAGTTCGGCCCGAACTCTTCACTGTTCCCGGCCCGAACTTCATTTTCGGCCCGAACTTCAACCTCGGCCCGAACTTCAACCTCGGCCCGAACTCCGACCTCGGCCCGACCTCCGACCTCGGCCCGAACATCATCCTCGGCCCGCACACCGAACTTTGGCCCGAACACCACTTCGGCCCAAACATCCCTCTTCGGCCCGAACTCTTCAATATCCAAGATTGTGTGACAAAATGTGCTATACTAAAACATTCATAACTTTCAGCTCGGGTGTCCGTTTCACGTCCACGAGTAACCAAAATAGCTGGTTCGTTCGTCACTGCCAAGAACAAGTTCGGCCCGAACTCTTCACTGTTCCCGGCCCGAACTTCAACCTCGGCCCGAACTTCAACCTCGGCCCGAACTCCGACCTCGGCCCGACCTCCGACCTCGGCCCGAACATCATCCTCGGCCCGCACACCGAACTTTGGCCCGAACACCACTTCGGCCCAAACATCCCTCTTCGGCCCGAACTCTTCAATATCCAAGATTGTGTGACAAAATGTGATATACTAAAACATTCATAACTTTCAGCTCGGGTGTCCGTTTCACGTCCACGAGTAACCAAAATAGCTGGTTCGTTCGTCACTGCCAAGAACAAGTTCGGCCCGAACTCTTCACTGTTCCCGGCCCGAACTTCATTTTCGGCCCGAACTTCAACCTCGGCCCGAACTTCAACCTCGGCCCGAACTCCAACCTCGGCCCGAACATCATCCTCGGCTCGAACACCAAACTTCGGCCCGAACACCACTTCGGCCCGAACATCCCACTTCGGCCCGAACACCACTTCGGCCCGAACATCCCTCTTCGGCCCGAACTCTTCAATATCCAAGATTGTGTGACAAAAGGTGCTATACTAAAACATTCATAACTTTCAGCTCAGGTGTCCGTTTCACGCCCACGAGTAACCAAAATAGCTGGTTCGTTCGTCACTGTCAAGAACAAGTTCGGCCCGAATTCTTCACTGTTCCCGGCCCGAACTTCATTTTCGGCCCGAACTTCAACCTCGGCCCGAACTTCAACCTCGGCCCGAACTCCGACCTCGGCCCGAACTCCGACCTCGCCCCGAACATCATCCTCGGCCCGAACACCGAACTTCGGCACGAACCGAACTTCGGCCCGAACACCACTTCGGCCCGAACATCCCACTTCGGCCCGAACACCACTTCGGCCCGAACACCCCTCTTCGGCCCGAACACCACTTCGGCCCGAACATCCCACTGCGGCCCGAACACTACTTCGGCCCGAACTCTTCAATATCCAAGATTGTGTGACAAAAGGTGCTATACTAAAACATTCATAACTTTCAGCTCGGGTGTCCGTTTCACGCCCACGAGTAACCAAAATAGCTGGTTCATTCGTCACTGCCAATACAAGTTCGGCCCGAACTCTTCACTGTTCCCGGCCCGAACTTCATTTTCGGCCCGAACTTGAACCTCGGCCCGAACTTCAACCTCGGCCCGAACTCCGACCTCGGCCCGAACTTCTACCTCGGCCCGAACATCATCCTCGGCCCGAACACCACTTCGGCCAGAACATCCCACTTCGGCCCGAACACCACTTCGGCCCGAACATCCCTCTTCGGCCCGAATTCTTCAATATCCAAGATTGTGTGACAAAAAGGTGCTATACTAAAACATTCATAACTTTCAGCTCGGGTGTCCGTTTCACGCCCACGAGTAACCAAAATAGCAGGTTCGTTCGTCACTGCCAAGAACAAGTTCGGCCCGAACTTTTCACCGTTCCCTGCCCGAACTTCATTTTCGGCCCGAACTTCAACCTCGGCCCGAACTTCAACCTCAGCCCGAACTCCGACCTCGGCCCGAACATCAACCTCGGCCCGAACATCATCCTCGGCCCGAACACCGAACTTTGGCCCGAACACCAAACTTCGGCCCGAACACCACTTCGGCCCGAACACCACTTCGGCCCGAACACCACTTCGGCCCGAACATCCCACTTCGGCCCGAACACTACTTCGGCCCGAACTCTTCAATATCCAAGATTGTGTGACAAAAGGTGCTATACTAAAACATTCATAACTTTCAGCTCGGGTGTCCGTTTCACGCCCACGAGTAACCAAAATAGCTGGTTCGTTCGACGCTGCCAAGAACAAGTTCGGCCCGAACTCTTTACTGTTCCCGGCCCGAACTTCATTTTCGGCCCGAACTTCAACCTCGGCCCGAACTTCAACCTCGGCCCGAACTCCGGCCTCGGCCCGACCTCCGACCTCGGCCCGAACATCATCCTCGGCCCGCACACCGAACTTTGGCCCGAACACCACTTCGGCCCAAACATCCCTCTTCGGCCCGAACTCTTCAATATCCAAGATTGTGTGACAAAATGTGCTATACTAAAACATTCATAACTTTCAGCTCGGGTGTCCGTTTCACGTCCACGAGTAACCAAAATAGCTGGTTCGTTCGTCACTGCCAAGAACAAGTTCGGCCCGAACTCTTCACTGTTCCCGGCCCGAACTTCATTTTCGGCCCGAACTTCAACCTCGGCCCGAACTTCAACCTCGGCCCGAACTCCAACCTCGGCCCGAACATCATCCTCGGCTCGAACACCAAACTTCGGCCCGAACACCACTTCGGCCCGAACATCCCACTTCGGCCCGAACACCACTTCGGCCCGAACATCCCTCTTCGGCCCGAACTCTTCAATATCCAAGATTGTGTGACAAAAGGTGCTATACTAAAACATTCATAACTTTCAGCTCGGGTGTCCGTTTCACGCCCACGAGTAACCAAAATAGCTGGTTCATTCGTCACTGCCAATACAAGTTCGGCCCGAACTCTTCACTGTTCCCGGCCCGAACTTTATTTTCGGCCCGAACTTGAACCTCGGCCCGAACTTCAACCTCGGCCCGAACTCCGACCTCGGCCCGAACTTCAACCTCGGCCCGAACATCATTCTCGGCCCGAACACCGAACTTCGGCCCGAACACCACTTCGGCCAGAACATCCCACTTCGGCCCGAACAGCACTTCGGCCCGAACATCCCTCTTAGGCCCGAATTCTTCAATATCCAAGATTGTGTGACAAAAAGGTGCTATACTAAAACATTCATAACTTTCAGCTCGGGTGTCCGTTTCACGCCCACGAGTAACCAAAATAGCAGGTTCGTTCGTCACTGCCAAGAACAAGTTCGGCCCGAACTTTTCACCGTTCCCTGCCCGAACTTCATTTTCGGCCCGAACTTCAACCTCGGCCCGAACTTCAACCTCGGCCCGAACTCCGACCTCGGCCCGAACATCAACCTCGGCCCGAACATCATCCTCGGCCCGAACACCGAACTTTGGCCCGAACACCAAACTTCGGCCCGAACACCACTTCGGCCCGAACACCACTTCGGCCCGAACATCCCACTTCGGCCCGAACACTACTTCGGCCCGAACTCTTCAATATCCAAGATTGTGTGACAAAAGGTGCTATACTAAAACATTCATAACTTTCAGCTCGGGTGTCCGTTTCACGCCCACGAGTAACCAAAATAGCTGGTTCGTTCGACGCTGCCAAGAACAAGTTCGGCCCGAACTCTTCACTGTTCCCGGCCCGAACTTCATTTTCGGCCCGAACTTCAACCTCGGCCCGAACTTCAACCTCGGCCCGAACTCCGACCTCGGCCCGACCTCCGACCTCGGCCCGAACATCATCCTCGGCCCGCACACCGAACTTTGGCCCGAACACCACTTCGGCCCAAACATCCCTCTTCGGCCCGAACTCTTCAATATCCAAGATTGTGTGACAAAATGTGCTATACTAAAACATTCATAACTCTCAGCTCGGGTGTCCGTTTCACGTCCACGAGTAACCAAAATAGCTGGTTCGTTCGTCACTGCCAAGAACAAG
This sequence comes from Calendula officinalis, assembly GCA_963853835.1. Lineage (NCBI taxonomy): Eukaryota > Viridiplantae > Streptophyta > Magnoliopsida > Asterales > Asteraceae > Calendula > Calendula officinalis. The sequence continues at coordinate 57,980,720 of OY970820.1, forward strand.
TTCGGCCCGAACTCTTTACTGTTCCCGGCCCGAACTTCATTTTCGGCCCGAACTTCAACCTCGGCCCGAACTTCAACCTCGGCCCGAACTCCAACCTCGGCCCGAACATCATCCTCGGCTCGAACACCAAACTTCGGCCCGAACACCACTTCGGCCCGAACATCCCACTTCGGCCCGAACACCACTTCGGCCCGAACATCCCTCTTCGGCCCGAACTCTTCAATATCCAAGATTGTGTGACAAAAGGTGCTATAATAAAACATTCATAACTTTCAGCTCGGGTGTCCGTTTCACGCCCACGAGTAACCAAAATAGCTGGTTCATTCGTCACTGCCAAGAACAAGTTCGGCCCGAACTCTTCACTGTTCCCGGCCCGAACTTCATTTTCGGCCCGAACTTGAACCTCGGCCCGAACTTCAACCTCGGCCCGAACTCCGACCTCGGCCCGAACTTCAACCTCGGCCCGAACATCATCCTCGGCCCGAACACCGAACTTCGGCCCGAACACCACTTCGGCCAGAACATCCCACTTCGGCCCGAACACCACTTCGGCCCGAACATCCCTCTTCGGCCCGAATTCTTCAATATCCAAGATTGTGTGACAAAAAGGTGCTATACTAAAACATTCATAACTTTCAGCTCGGGTGTCCGTTTCACGCCCACGAGTAACCAAAATAGCAGGTTCGTTCGTCACTGCCAAGAACAAGTTCGGCCCGAACTTTTCACCGTTCCCTGCCCGAACTTCATTTTCGGCCCGAACTTCAACCTCGGCCCGAACTTCAACCTCGGCCCGAACTCCGACCTCGGCCCGAACATCAACCTCGGCCCGAACATCATCCTCGGCCCGAACACCGAACTTTGGCCCGAACACCAAACTTCGGCCCGAACACCACTTCGGCCCGAACACCACTTCGGCCCGAACACCACTTCGGCCCGAACATCCCACTTCAGCCCGAACACTACTTCGGCCCGAACTCTTCAATATCCAAGATTGTGTGACAAAAGGTGCTATACTAAAACATTCATAACTTTCAGCTCGGGTGTCCGTTTCACGCCCACGAGTAACCAAAATAGCTGGTTCGTTCGACACTGCCAAGAACAAGTTCGGCCCGAACTCTTCACTGTTCCCGGCCCGAACTTCATTTTCGGCCCGAACTTCAACCTCGGCCCGAACTTCAACCTCGGCCCGACCTCCGACCTCGGCCCGAACATCATCCTCGGCCCGCACACCGAACTTTGGCCCGAACACCATTTCGGCCCAAACATCCCTCTTCGGCCCGAACTCTTCAATATCCAAGATTGTGTGACAAAAGGTGCTATACTAAAACATTCATAACTTTCAGCTCGGGTGTCCGTTTCACGCCCACGAGTAACCAAAATAGCTGGTTCGTTCGTCGCTGCCAAGAACAATTTCGGCCCGAACTCTTCACAATTCCCGGCCCGAACTTCATTTTCGGCCCGAACTTCAACCTCGGCCCGAACTCCAACCTCGGACCGAACTCCAACCTCGGCCCGAACATCATCCTCGGCTCGAACACCAAACTTCGGCCCGAATACCACTTCAGCCCGAACATCCCACTTCGGCCCGAACACTACTTCGGCTCGAACATCCCTCTTCGGCCCGAACTCTTCAATATCCAAGATTGTGTGACAAAAGGTGCTATACTAAAACATTCATAACTTTTAGCTCGGGTGTCCGTTTCACGCCCACGAGTAACCAAAATAGCTGGTTCGTTCGTCACTGCCAAGAACAAGTTCGGCCCGAACTCTTCACTGTTCCCGTATCGAACTTCATTTTCGACCCGAACTTCAAACTCGGCCCGAACTTCAAACTCAGCCCGAACTCCGACCTCGGCCCGAACTTCAACCTCGGCCCGAACATCATCCTCGGCCCGAACACCACTTCGGCCCGAACACCACTTCGGCCCGAACATCCCACTTCGGCCCGAACACCACTTCGGCCCGAACATCCCTCTTCGGCCCGAACTCTTCAATATCCAAGATTGTGTGACAAAAGGTGCTATACTAAAACATTCATAACTTTCAGCTCGGGTGTCCGTTTCACGCCCACGAGTAACCAAAATAGCTGGTTCGTTCGTCACTGCCAAGAACAAGTTCGGCCCGAACTCTTCACTATTCCCGGCCCGAACTTCATTTTCGGCCCGAACTTCATTTTCGGCCCGAACTTCAACCTCGGCCCGAACATCATCCTCGGCCCGAACACCACTTCGGCCCGAACATCCCACTTCGGCCCGAACACCACTTCGGCCCAAACATCCCTCTTCGGCCCGAACTCTTCAATATCCAAGATTGTGTGACAAAAGGTGCTATACTAAAACATTCATAACTTTCAGCTCGGGTGTCCGTTTCACGCCCACGAGTAACCAAAATAGCTGGTTCGTTCGTCACTGCCAAGAACAAGTTTGGCCCGAACTCTTCACTATTCCCGGCCCGAACTTCATTTTAGGCCCGAACTTCATTTTCGGCCCGAACTTCAACCTCGGCCCGAACTTCAACCTCGGCCCGAACTCCGACCTCAGCCCGAACTTCAACCTCGGCCCAAACATCATCCTCGGCCCGAACACCGAACTTTGGCCCGAACACAATTTCGGCCCGAACATCCCACTTTGGCCCGCACACCACTTCGGCCCGAACATCCCTCTTCGGCCCGAATTCTTCAATATCCAAGATTGTGTGACAAAAATGTGCTATACTAAAACATTCATAACTTTCAGCTCGGGTGTCCGTTTCACGCCCACGAGTAACCAAAATAGCTGGTTCGTTCGTCACTGCCAAGAACAAGTTCGGCCCGAACTCTTCACTGTTCCCGGCCCGAACTTCATTTTCGGCCCGAACTTCAACCTCGGCCCGAACTTAAACCTCGGCCCGAACTCGGACCTCGGCCCGAACTTCAACCTCGGCCCGAACATCATCCTCGGCCCGAAACCGAAATTCGGCCCGAACACCACTTCGGCCCGAACATCCCACTTCGGCCCGAACACCACTTCGGCCCGAACATCCCTCTTCGGCCCGAACTCTTCAATATCCAAGATTGTGTGACAAAAGGTGCTATACTAAAACATTCATAACTTTCAGCTCGGGTGTCCGTTTCACGCCCACGAGTAACCAAAATAGCTGGTTCATTCGTCACTGCCAAGAACAAGTTCGGCCCGAACTTTTCACCGTTCCCTGCCCGAACTTCATTTTCGGCCCGAACTTCAACCTCGGCCCGAACTTCAACCTCGGCCCGAACTCCGACCTCGGACCGAACTCCAACCTCGGCCCGAACATCATCCTCGGCTCGAACACCAAACTTCGGCCCGAACACCACTTCAGCCCGAACATCCCACTTCGGCCCGAACACTACTTCGGCCCGAACATCCCTCTTCGGCCCGAACTCTTCAATATCCAAGATTGTGTGACAAAAGGTGCTATACTAAAACATTCATAACTTTCAGCTCGGGTGTCCGTTTCACGCCCACGAGTAACCAAAATAGCTGGTTCGTTCGTCACTGCCAAGAACAAGTTCGGCCCGAACTCTTCACTATTCCCGGCCCGAACTTCATTTTCGGCCCGAACTTCAACCTCGGCCCGAACATCATCCTCGGCCCGAACACCGAACTTCGGCCCGAACACCACTTCGGCCCAAACATCCCACTTCGGCCCGAACACCACTTCGGCCCAAACATCCCTCTTCGGCCCGAACTCTTCAATATCCAAGATTGTGTGACAAAAGGTGCTATACTAAAACATTCATAACTTTCAGCTCGGGTGTCCGTTTCACGCCCACGAGTAACAAAAATAGCTGGTTCGTTCGTCACTGCCAAGAACAAGTTTGGCCCGAACTCTTCACTATTCCTGGCCCGAACTTCATTTTCGGCCCGAACTTCATTTTCGGCCCGAACTTCAACCTCGGCCCGAACTTCAACCTCGGCCCGAATTCCGACCTCAGCCCGAACTTCAACCTCGGCCCAAACATCATCCTCGGCCCGAACACCGAACTTCGGCCCGAACACAATTTCGGCCCGAACATCCCACTTTGGCCCGCACACCACTTCGGCCCGAACATCCCTCTTCGGCCCGAATTCTTCAATATCCAAGATTGTGTGACAAAAATGTGCTATACTAAAACATTCATAACTTTCACCTCGGTTGTCCGTTTCACGCCCACGAGTAACCAAAATAGCTGGTTCGTTCGTCACTGCCAAGAACAAGTTCGGCGCGAACTCTTCACTGTTCCCGGCCCGAACTTCATTTTCGGCCCGAACTTCAACCTCGGCCCGAACTTAAACCTCGGCCCGAACTCGGACCTCGGCCCGAACTTCAACCTCGGCCCGAACATCATCCTCGGCCCGACACCGAAATTCGGCCCGAACACCACTTCGGCCCGAACACCACTTCGGCCCGAACATCCCACTTCGGCCCGAACACCACTTCGGCCCGAACATCCCTCTTCGGCCCGAACTCTTCAATATCCAAGATTGTGTGACAAAAGGTGCTATACTAAAACATTCATAACTTTCAGCTCGGGTGTCCGTTTCACGCCCACGAGTAACCAAAATAGCTGGTTCGTTCGTCACTGCCAAGAACAAGTTCGGCCCGAACTCTTCACTGTTCCCGGCCCGAACTTCATTTTCGGCCCAAACTTGAACCTCGGCCCGAACTTCAACCTCGGCCCAAACTCCGACCTCGGCCCGAACTTCAACCTCGGCCCGAACATCATCCTCGCCCCGAACACCGAACATCGGCCCGAACACCACTTCGGCCCGAACATCCCACTTGGGCCCGAACACCACTTCGGCCCGAACATCCCTCTTCGGCCCGAATTCTTCAATATCCAAGATTGTGTGACAAAAAGGCGCTATACTAAAACATTCATAACTTTCAGCTCGGGTGTCCGTTTCACGCCCACGAGTAACCAAAATAGGAGGTTCGTTCGTCACTGCCAAGAACAAGTTCGGCCCGAACTTTTCACCGTTCCCTGCCCGAACTTCATTTTCGGCCCGAACTTCAACCTCGGCCCGAACCTCGACCTCGGCCCGAACTTCAACCTCGGCCCGAACATCATCCTCGAGCCGAACACCGAACTTCGGCCCGAACACCACTTCGGCCAGAACATCCCACTTCGGCCTGAACACCACTTCGGCCCGAACATCCCTCTTCGGCCCGAACTCTTCAATATCCAAGATTGTGTGACAAAAGGTGCTATATACTAAAACATTGATAACTTTCAGCTCGGGTGTCCGTTTCACGCCCATGAGTAACCAAAATAGCTGGTTCGTTCGTCACTGCCAAGAACAAGTTCGGCCCGAACTCTTCACTGTTCCCGGCCCGAACTTCATTTTCGGCCCGAACTTCAACCTCGGCCCGAACTTAAACCTCGGCCCGAACTCGGACCTCGGCCCGAACTTCAACCTCGGCCCGAACATCATCCTCGGCCCGAACACCGAAATTCGGCCCGAACACCACTTCGGCCCGAACACCACTTCGGCCCGAACATCCCACTTCGGCCCGAACACCACTTCGGCCCGAACATCCCTCTTCGGCCCAAACTCTTCAATATCCAAGATTGTGTGACAAAAGGTGCTATACTAAAACGTTCATAACTTTCAGCTCGGGTGTCCGTTTCACGCCCACGAGTAACCAAAATAGATGGTTCGTTCGTCACTGCCAAGAACAAGTTCAGCCCAAACTCTTCACTGTTCCCGGCCCGAACTTCATTTTCGGCCCGAACTTCAACCTCGGCCCGAACTCCAACCTCGGCCCGAACTCCGACCTCGGCCCGAACTTCAACCTCGGCCCGAACATGATCCTCGGCCCGAACACCGAACTTCGGTCCGAACACCACTTCGGCCCGAACATCACACTTCGGCCCGAACACCACTTCGGCCCGAACACCACTTCGGCCCGAACATCCCTCTTCGGCCCGAACTCTTCAATATCCAAGATTGTGTGACGAAAGGTGCTATACTAAAACATTCATAACTTTCAGCTCGGGTGTCCGTTTCACGCCCACGAGTAACCAAAATAGCTGGTTCGTTCGTCACTGCCAAGAACAAGTTCGGCCCGAACTCTTCACTGTTCCCGGCCCGAACTTCATTTTCGGCCCGAACTTCAAACTCAGCCCGAACTTCGACCTCGGCCCGAACTCCGACCTCCGCCCGAACTTCAACCTCGGCCCGAACATCATCCTCGGCCCGAACACCGAAATTCGGCCCGAACACCACTTCGGCCCGAACACCACTTCGGCCCGAACATCCCACTTCGGCCCGAACACCACTTCGGCCCGAACATCCCTCTTCGGCCCGAACTCTTCAATATCCAAGATTGTGTGACAAAAGGTGCTACACTAAAACATTCATAACTTTCAGCTCGGGTGTCCGTTTCACGCCCACGAGTAACCAAAATAGTTGGTTCGTTCGTCACTACCAAGAACAAGTTCGGCCCGAACTCTTCACAATTCCCGTCCCGAACTTCATTTTCGGCCCGAACTTCAACCTCGGCCTGAACTTCAACCTCGGCCCGAACTCCGACTTCGGACCGAACTCCAACCTCGGCTCGAACATCATCCTCGGCTCGAACACCAAACTTCGGCCCGAACACCACTTCGGCCCGAACATCCCACTTCGGCCCGAACACCACTTCGGCCCGAACATCCCTCTTCGGCCCGAACTCTTCAATATCCAAGATTGTGTGACAAAAGGTGCTATACTAAAACATTCATAACTTTCAGCTCGGGTGTCCGTTTCACGCCCACGAGTAACCAAAATAGCTGGTTCGTTCGTCACTGCCAAGAACAAGTTCGGCCCGAACTCTTCATTGTTCCCGCCCCGAACTTCATTTTCGGCCCGAACTTGAACCTCGGCCCGAACTTCAACCTCGGCCCGAACTCCGACCTCGGCCCGAACTTCAACCTCGGCCCGAACATCATCCTCGGCCCGAACACCGAACTTCGGCCCGAACACCACTTCGACCCGAACATCCCACTTCGGCCCGAACACCACTTCGGCCCGAACATCCCTCTTCGGCCCGAATTCTTCAATATCCAAGATTGTGTGACAAAAAGGTGCTATACTAAAACATTCATAACTTTCAGCTCGGGTGTCCGTTTCACGCCCACGAGTAACCAAAATAGCAGGTTCGTTCGTCACTGCCAAGAACAAGTTCGGCCCGAACTTTTCACCGTTCCCTGCCCGAACTTCATTTTCGGCCCGAACTTCAACCTCGGCCCGAACTTCAACCTCGGCCCGAACTCCGACCTCGGCCCGAACTTCAACCTCGGCCCGAACATCATCCTCGACCCGAACACCGAACTTTGGCCCGAACACCGAACTTCGGCCCGAACACCACTTCGGCCCGAACACCACTTCGGCCCGAACATCCCTCTTCGGCCCAAACTCTTCAATATCCAAGATTGTGTGACAAAAGGTGCTATACTAAAACGTTCATAACTTTCAGCTCGGGTGTCCGTTTCACGCCCACGTGTAACCAAAATAGCTGGTTCGTTCGTCACTGCCAAGAACAAGTTCAGCCCAAACTCTTCATTGTTCCCGGCCCGAACTTCATTTTTGGCCCGAACTTCAACCTCGGCCCGAACTCCGACCTCGGCCCGAACTCCGACCTCGGCCCGAACATCATCCTCGGCCCGCACACCGAACTTTGGCCCGAACACCACTTCGGCCCAAACATCCCTCTTCGGCCCGAACTCTTCAATATCCAAGATTGTGTGACAAAAGATGCTATACTAAAACATTCATAACTTTCAGCTCGGGTGTCCGTTTCACGCCCACGAGTAACCAAAATAGCTGGTTCGTTCGTCACTGCCAAGAACAAGTTCGGCCCGAACTCTTCACTGTTCCCGGCCCGAACTTCATTTTCGGCCCGAACTTCAACCTCAGCCCGAACTTAAACCTCGGCCCGAACTCCGACCTCGGCCCGAACTTCAACCTCGGCCCGAACATCATCCTCGGCCCGAACACCGAAATTCGGCCCGAACACCACTTCGGCCCGAACATCCCACTTCGGCCCGAACACCACTTCGGCCCGAACATCCCTCTTCGGCCCAAACTCTTCAATATCCAAGATTGTGTGACAAAAGGTGCTATACTAAAACGTTCATAACTTTCAGCTCGGGTGTCCGTTTCACGCCCACGAGTAACCAAAATAGCTGGTTCGTTCGACACTGCCAAGAACAAGTTCGGCCCGAACTCTTCACTGTTCCCGGCCCGAACTTCATTTTCGGCCCGAACTTCAACCTCGGCCCGAACTCCGACCTCGGCCCGAACTCCGACCTCGGCCCGAACATCATCCTCGGCCCGCACACCGAACTTTGGCCCGAACACCACTTCGGCCCAAACATCCCTCTTCGGCCCGAACTCTTCAATATCCAAGATTGTGTGACAAAAGATGCTATACTAAAACATTCATAACTTTCAGCTCGGGTGTCCGTTTCACGCCCACGAGTAACCAAAATAGCTGGTTCGTTCGTCACTGCCAAGAACAAGTTCGGCCCGAACTCTTCACTGTTCCCGGCCCGAACTTCATTTTCGGCCCGAACTTCAACCTCAGCCCGAACTTAAACCTCGGCCCGAACTCCGACCTCGGCCCGAACTTCAACCTCGGCCCGAACATCATCCTCGGCCCGAACACCGAAATTCGGCCCGAACACCACTTCGGCCCGAACATCCCACTTCGGCCCGAACACCACTTCGGCCCGAACATCCCTCTTCGGCCCAAACTCTTCAATATCCAAGATTGTGTGACAAAAGGTGCTATACTAAAACGTTCATAACTTTCAGCTCGGGTGTCCGTTTCACGCCCACGAGTAACCAAAATAGCTGGTTCGTTCGTCACTGCCAAGAACAAGTTCAGCCCAAACTCTTCATTGTTCCCGGCCCGAACTTCATTTTTGGCCCGAACTTCAACCTCGGCCCGAACTCCGACCTCGGCCCGAACTCCGACCACGGCCCGAACTTCAACCTCGGCCCGCACATGATCCTCGGCCCGAACACCGAACTTCGGCCCGAACACCACTTCGGCCCGAACATCCCACTTCAGCCCGAACACCACTTCGGCCCGAACATCCTTCTTCGGCCCGAACTCTTCAATATCCAAGATTGTGTGACAAAAGGTGCTATACTAAAACATTCATAACTTTCAGCTCGGGTGTCCGTTTCACGCCCATGAGTAACCAAAACAGCTGGTTCGTTCGTCACTGCCAAGAACAAGTTCAGTCCGAACTCTTCACTGTTCCCGTATCGAACTTCATTTTCGGCCCGAATTTCAAACTCGGCCCGAACTTCAAACTCAGCCCGAACTCCGACCTCGGCCCGAATTTCAACCTCGGCCCGAACATCATCCTCGGCCCAAACACCGAACTTCGTCCCGAACACCACTTCGGCCCGAACACCACTTCGGCCAGAACAACCCACTTCGGCCCGAACACCACTTCGGCCCGAACATCCCTCTTCGGCCCGAACTCTTCAATATCCAAGATTGTGTGACAAAAGGTGCTATACTAAAACATTCATAACTTTCAGCTCGGGTGACCGTTTCACGCCCACGAGTAACCAAAATAGCTGGTACGTTCGTCACTGCCAAGAACAAGTTCGGCCCGAACTCTTCACTATTCTCGGCCCGAACTTCATTTTCGGCCCGAACATCATTTTCGGCCCGAACTTCAACCTCGGCCCGAACTTCAACCTCGGCCCGAACTCCGACCTCAGCCCGAACTTCAACCTCGGCCCAAACATCATCCTCGGCCCGAACACTGAACTTCGGCCCGAACACAATTTCGGCCCGAACATCCCACTTTGGCCCGAACACCACTTCGTCCCGAACATCCCTCTTCGGCCCGAATTCTTCAATATCCAAGATTGTGTGACAAAAAGGTGCTATACTAAAACATTCATAACTTTCAGCTCGGGTGTCCGTTTCACGCCCACGAGTTACCAAAATAGCTGGTCCGTTCGTCACTGCCAAGAACAAGTTCGGCCCAAACTCTTCACTGTTTCCGGCCCGAACTTCATTTCGGCCCGAACTCCGACCTCGGCCCGAACTTCAACCTCGGCCCGAACATCATCCTCGGCTCGAAGACCGAACTTCGGCCCGAACACCACTTCGGCCCGAACATCCCACATCGGCCCGAGCATCACTTCGGCCCGAACACCACTTCGGCCCGAACATCCCACTTCGGCCCGAACACCACTTCGGCCCGAACATCCCTCTTCGGCCCGAACTCTTCAATATCTAAGATTGTGTGACAAAAGGTGATATACTAAAACATTCATAACTTTCAGCTCGGGTGTCCGTTTCACGCCCACGAGTAACCAAAATAGTTGGTTCGTTCGTCACTGCCAAGAACAAGTTCGGCCCGAACTCTTCACTGTTCCCGTATCGAACTTCATTTTCGGCCCGAACTTCAAACTCAGCCCGAACTTCAACCTCGGCCCGAACTCCGACCTCTGCCCGAACTCCAACCTCGGCCCGAACATCATCCTCGGCACGAACACCAAACTTCGGCCCGAACACCGAACTTCGGCCCGAACACCACTTCGGCCCGAACATCCCACTTCGGCCCGAACACCACTTCGGCCCGAACATCCCTCTTTGGCCCGAATTCTTCAATATCCAAGATTGTGGGACAAAAAGGTGCTATACTAAAACATTCATAACTTTCAGCTCGGGTGTCCGTGTCACGCCCACGAGTAACCAAAATAGCTGGTTCGTTCGTCACTGCCAAGAACAAGTTCGGCCCGAACTTTTCACCGTTCCCTGCCCGAACTTCATTTTCGGCCCGAACTTCAACCTCGGCCCGAACTTCAACCTCGGCCCGAACTCCGACCTCGGCCCGAACTTCAACCTCGGCCCGAATATCATCCTCGGCCCGAACACCGAACTTTGGCCCGAACACCGAACTTCGGCCCGAACACCACTTCGGCCCGAACACCACTTCGGCCCGAACACCACTTCGGCCCGAACATCCCACTTCGGCACGAACACTACTTCGGCCCGAACTCTTCAATATCCAAGATTGTGTGACAAAAGGTGCTATACTAAAACATTCATAACTTTCAGCTCGGGTGTCCGTTTCACGCCCACGAGTAACCAAAATAGCTGGTTCGTTCGTCACTGCCAAGAACAAGTTCGGCCCGAACTCTTCACTGTTCCCGGCCCGAACTTCATTTTCGGCCCGAACTTCAACCTCGGCCCGAACATAAACCTCGGCCCGAACTCCGACCTCGGCCCGAACTTCAACCTCGGCCCGAACATCATCCTCGGCCCGAACACCGAAATTCGGCCCGAACACCACTTCGGACCGAACATCCCTCTTCGGCCCAAACTCTTCAATATCCAAGATTGTGTGACAAAAGGTGCTATACTAAAACGTTCATAACTTTCAGCTCGGGTGTCCGTTTCACGCCCACGAGTAACCAAAATAGCTGGTTCGTTCGTCACTGCCAAGAACAAGTTCAGCCCAAACTCTTCACTGTTCCCGGCCCGAACTTCATTTTCGGCCCGAACTTCAACCTCGGCCCGAACTCCAACCTCGGCCCGAACTCCGACCTCGGCCCGAACTTCAACCTCGGCCCGCACAGGATCCTCGGCCCGAAAACCGAACTTCGGCCCGAACACCATTTCGGCCCGAACATCCCACTTCGGCCCGAACACCACTTCGGCCCGAACATCTCTCTTCGGCCCGAACTCTTCAATATCCAAGATTGTGTGACAAAAGGTGCTATACTAAAACATTCATAACTTTAAGCTCGGGTGTCCGTTTCACGCCCACGAGTAACCAAAATAGCTGGTTCGTTCGTCACTGCCAAGAACAAGTTCGGCCCGAACTCTTCACTGTTCCCGTATCGAACTTCATTTTCGGCCCGAACTTCAAACTCGGCCCGAACTTCAAACTCAGCCCTAACTCCGACCTCGGCCCGAACTTCAACCTCGGCCCGAACATCATCCTCGGCCCGAACACCGAACTTCGGCCCGAACACCACTTCGGCCCGAACACCACTTCGGCCCGAACATCCCACTTCGGCCCGAACACCACTTCGGCCCGAACATCCCTCTTCGGCCCGAACTCTTCAATATCCAAGATTGTGTGACAAAAGGTGCTATACTAAAACATTCATAACTTTCAGCTCGGGTGTCCGTTTCACGCCCACGAGTAACCAAAATAGCTGATTCGTTCGTCACTGCCAAGAACAAGTTCGGCCCGAACTCTTCACTATTCCCGGCCCGAACTTCATTTTCGGCCCGAACTTCATTTTCGGCCCGAACTTCATTTTCGGCCCGAACTTCAACCTCGGCCCGAACTTCAACCTCAGCCCGAACTCCGACCTCAGCCCGAACTTCAACCTCGGCCCAAACATCATCCTCGGCCCGAACACCGAACTTTGGCCCGAACACCGAACTTCGGCCCGAACACCACTTCGGCCCGAACACCACTTCGGCCCGAACACCACTTCGGCCCGAACATCCCACTTCGGCCCGAACACTACTTCGGCCCGAACTCTTCAATATCCAAGATTGTGTGACAAAAGGTGCTATACTAAAACATTCATAACTTTCAGCTCGGGTGTCCGTTTCACGCCCACGAGTAACCAAAATAGCTGGTTCGTTCGTCACTGCCAAGAACAAGTTCGGCCCGAACTCTTCACTATTCCCGGCCCGAACTTCATTTTCGGCCCGAACTTCATTTTCGGCCCGAACTTCAACCTCGGCCCGAACTTCAACCTCGGCCCGAACTCCGACCTCAGCCCGAACTTCAACCTCGGCCCAAACATCATCCTCAGCCCGAACACCGAACTTCGGCCCGAACACAATTTCGGCCCGAACATCCCACTTTGGCCCGAACACCACTTCGGCCCGAACATCCCTCTTCGGCCCGAATTCTTCAATATCCAAGATTGTGTGACAAAAAGGTGCTATACTAAAACATTCATAACTTTCAGCTCGGGTGTCCGTTTCACGCCCACGAGTTACCAAAATAGCTGGTTCGTTCGTCACTGCCAAGAACAAGTTCGGCCCAAACTCTTCACTGTTTCCGGCCCGAACTTCATTTCGGCCCGAACTCCGACCTCGGCCCGAACTTCAACCTCGGCCCGAACATCATCCTCGGCTCGAAGACCGAACTTCGGCCCGAACACCACTTCGGCCCGAACATCCCACTTCGGCCCGAACATCCCTCTTCGGCCCGAACTCTTCAATATCCAAGATTGTGTGACAAAAAGGTGCTATACTAAAACATTCATAACTTTCAGCTCGGGTGTCCGTTTCACGCCCACGAGTAACCAAAATAGCTGGTTCGTTCGTCACTGCCAAGAACAAGTTCGGCCCGAACTCTTCACTGTTCCCGGCCCGAACTTCATTTTCGACCCTGAACTTCAACCTCGGCCCGAACCCCGACCTCGGCCCGAACTTCAACCTCGGCCCGAACATCATCCTCGGCCCGAACACCAAACTTCGGCCCGAACACCGAACTTCGGCCCAAACACCACTTCGGCCCGAACACCACTTCGGCCCGAACATCCCTATTCGGCCCGAATTCTTCAATATCCAAGATTGTGTGACAAAAAGGTGCTATACTAAAACATTCATAACTTTCAGCTCGGGTGTCTGTTTCACGCCCACGAGTAACCAAAATAGCTGGTTCGTTCGTCACTGCCAAGAACAAATTCGGCCCGAACTTTTCACCGTTCCCTGCCCGAACTTCATTTTCGGCCCGAACTTCAACCTCGGCCGGAACTTCAACCTCGGCCCGAACACCGACCTCGGCCCGAACTTCAACCTCGGCCCGAATATCATCCTCGGCCCGAACACCGAACTTCGGCCCGAACACCGAACTTCGGCCCGAACACCACTTCGGCCCGAACACCACTTCGGCCCGAACATCCCACTTCGGCCCGAACACTACTTCGGCCCGAACTCTTCAATATCCAAGATTGTGTGACAAAAGGTGCTATACTAAAACATTCATAACTTTCAACTCGGGTGTCCGTTTCACGCCCACGAGTAACCAAAATAGCTGGTTCGTTCGTCACTGCCAAGAACAAGTTCGGCCCGAACTCTTCACTGTTTCCGGCCCGAACTTCATTTCGGCCCGAACTCCGACCTCGGCCCGAACTTCAACCTCGGCCCGAACATCATCCTCGGCTCGAAGACCGAACTTCGGCCCGAACACCACTTCGGCCCGAACATCCCACTTCGGCCCGAACATCCCTCTTCGGCCCGAACTCTTCAATATCCAAGATTGTGTGACAAAAAGGTGCTATACTAAAACATTCATAACTTTCAGCTCGGGTGTCCGTTTCACGCCCACGAGTAACCAAAATAGCTGGTTCGTTCGTCACTGCCAAGAACAAGTTCGGCCCGAACTCTTCACTGTTCCCGGCCCGAACTTCATTTTCGACCCTGAACTTCAACCTCGGCCCGAACTCCGACCTCGGCCCGAACTTCAACCTCGGCCCGAACATGATCCTCGGCCCGAACACCAAACTTCGGCCCGAACACCGAACTTCGGCCCGAACACCACTTCGGCCCGAACATCCCACTTCGGCCCGAACACCACTTCGACCCGAACATCCCTCTTCGGCCCGAATTCTTCAATATCCAAGATTGTGTGACAAAAAGGTGCTATACTAAAACATTCATAACTTTCAGCTCGGGTGTCCGTTTCACGCCCACGAGTAACCAAAATAGCTGGTTCGTTCGTCACTGCCAAGAACAAGTTCGGCCCGAACTTTTCACCGTTCCCTGCCCGAACTTCATTTTCGGCCCGAACTTCAACCTCGGCCCGAACTTCAACCTCGGCCCGAACTCCGACCTCGGCCCGAACTTCAACCTCGGCCCGAATATCATCCTCGGCCCGAACACCGAACTTTGGCCCGAACACCGAACTTCGGCCCGAACACCACTTCGGCCCGAACACCACTTCGGCCCGAACACCACTTCGGCCCGAACATCCCACTTCGGCCCGAACACTACTTCGGCCCGAACTCTTCAATATCCAAGATTGTGTGACAAAAGGTGCTATACTAAAACACTCATAACTTTCAGCTCGGGTGTCCGTTTCACGCCCACGAGTAACCAAAATAGCTGGTTCGTTCGACACTAGCTGGTTCGTTCGTCACTGCCAAGAACAAGTTCGGCCCGAACTCTTCACTATTCCCGGCCCGAACTTCATTTTCGGCCCGAACTCCGACCTCGGCCCGAACTTCAACCTCGGCCCGAACATCATCCTCGGCCCAAACACCGAACTTCGGTCCGAACACAACTTCGGCCCGAACATCCCACTTTGGCCCGAACACCACTTCGGCCTGAACATCCCTCTTCGACCCGAATTCTTCAATATCCAAGATTGTGTGACAAAAAGGTGCTACACTAAAACATTCATAACTTTCAGCTCGGGTGTCCGTTTCACGCCCACGAGTTACCAAAATAGCTGGTTCGTTCGTCACTGCCAAGAACAAGTTCGGCCCAAACTCTTCACTGTTTCCGGCCCGAACTTCATTTTGGCCCGAACTCCGACCTCGGCCCGAACTTCAACCTCGGCCCGAACATCATCCTCGGCTCTAAGACCGAACTTCGGCCCGAACACCACTTCGGCCCGAACATCCCACTTCGGCCCGAACATCCCTCTTCGGCCCGAACTCTTCAATATCCAAGATTGTGTGACAAAAAGGTGCTATACTAAAATATTCATAACTTTCAGCTCGGGTGTCCGTTTCACGCCCACGAGTAACCAAAATAGTTGGTTCGTTCGTCACTGCCAAGAACAAGTTCGGCCCGAACTCTTCACTGTTCCCGGGCCGAACTTCATTTTCGACCCGAACTTCAACCTCGGCCCGAACTTCAACCTCGGCCCGAACTCCGACCTCAGCCCGAACTTCAACCTCGGCCCAAACATCATCCTCGGCCGGAACACCGAACTTCGGCCCGAACACCACTTCGGCCCGAACATCCCACTTCGGCCCGAACACCACTTCGGCCCGAACTCTTCAATATCCAAGATTGTGTGACAAAAGGTGCTATACTAAAACATTCATAACTTTCAGCTCGGGTGTCCGTTTCACGCACACGAGTAACCAAAATAGCTGGTTCGTTCGTCACTGCCAAGAACAAGTTCGGCCCGAACTCTTCACCGTTCCCGGCCCGAACATCAACCTCGGCCCGAACCTCAACCTCGGCTCGAACTCCGACCTCGGCCCTGTTAGGTCACAACTCCCTGGTTTAAATGGTTAATTGATTGGATAATTATAACTTTAAGACAAATATAATATAAGAACAAGATATGAGTCAAATGTAGAATTCCACTAAGTGTGGCTTGTTGCGGAACAACAAGACCACTGATCAATTATAACAGATATGAAATTGTAAAGTAAATTGGCGAGTTCTCCTTTGCAAGATGATCTCTATTTATAATGATATAGAGATCTTACATGATGGGCAAAGGAGTGACCGAAGGACTAAACTAAGGAAATGACTAAGATCAAGGGATTTGATCTTAGTCCATTACGAAACTGACTGTAACTCAGTCCTTCTACTCAGTCCTTGTACTCAGTATCACTATCTGATACTGAGCTCTAATACTGAGTTCCAATACTGATCACTCAGTATCAGACCTAAACTTAGCTATTTTATTCTACATATTAATCTGAGCTAGTCTAGGTTGTTTTGTTATCTAAAGATCCAAAGGGGTAAGGCTTTTTGCCTTAACAATCTCCCCCTATCAAATGATAACAAAACAATTACAAAGAGATAAAAAAAATAAGAATACAACAGCATAGGTAGCAAGATTTTCTTCTTCATCTGCTGTTGATGGCTTCATTCTCATAGAAGACTTCTTGTTTGATGTGGACAAACTCTTCTCTGCTCTTGAGTTCATCCTTTCTATAATTAAGAACTGCTACAATCTTCTTTCTGAACCAAGAGTCTTCTTTCTTGGTGATCATCCATTTCAGTCCAACAAGGTGACTAATTTGAGCTCTTGGCAGATCTTCTTCAGAAATGAAGCACTCTCTATCCTCTGAATCAGTATACATATATCCAGAAGTTGGATATATGACACTCTTTTGATCCTGAAAAACAAGGTTAGGAGGAAGAGGGTACTTTCTAAGATACTTGTATGTATGAAGACATTCTGGTCTGTTGTTTGAGTAAGCTTCAGTCATCACACTGAGTGTTCTATATTCTATCTCATGAAGCAAACCCTTCTCATAACATACTGTAGAAACTGCACAGATCTCATCCAAGACTATTTGATCATAAGTTGATTTCTTTGGAAGCTCTTTGATCAGTCTTGTAATCCTCACCCAGTCTTGAAGACCAATTCTTTGAATATCATGAATAAATTACTTCACGGGAGGACTGGTTAAGCCAGTACAAGTGATAGTGATTCTTCCTTCTTTGAGCTTCACTTTTACTTTGTTGACATCTAGATTTAACCAATGTATCCCCCTTACATTTGGAAATGTTTTGGTCTACAAGAACTCCTTTCTTTCCTCATTATACTGAGTCCTGGCAGCAACCTTATTCCAGTAATGTTGAATATGGTCTGGCCCCTTTCTTGAGATTCTATGGGAAGGACCAGGAGTATCAGTATCTGGGTCAGATTCTGGTTCAGCTTTGACTCCCAGCTCTTGCTCATATAAAAATCTTTCTTGTTCTGCCCAGAGTTGTTGAGGAGTCAGTCTTGGAGCCTGCTCGGTATCACTGTCCATTGTATGAACAGGTCTTCTTTGTCTTGTTACCAAAGGAGCAGATTCCTCACTTGATTCAGAAGAAGTGAGAACTGCATTGATAGGTCTTTTTGATAAGGAACTCCTTCTTCTAATCACCAGATTTTCTGGTTCTTCATCATCCGAGGATGATGATGAAGAACTTTCTTGTTCTACCAGATTTAGTGCATAGTTCACTAAATCTGTTTCTTCATCTTCATCATCAGCAATAGGCCAGATAAAAGGCCTATAGACCACGATTTCCAAATCATTCTCATTACGAGCAGGTGGCTCAGAATAAGTTTGCTGTGGTTGGTCAGTATGAGTCTCCCCCTGAGCAGATGGCTCAAGTGGGTCTTCAACTTATAGTGCTGGCCTAGTTCTTTGACTTCTTCTCTCATACTGAATCCGAAGTGGCTCAGTATGAGGGCTTTGCTGATGTTGTTGTTCTTGTTGTGGAGGTTGATCTTCATTCAATCTTCTTCTTTTCTCCCCCTGAGCAGATGGCTCAGCTTGATCAACCTCAGTATCTCTTTGTCTCTTCTCCCCCTTATTGTTATCATTGGATGGGGAGGGAAGAGGATCAGTATCACCACCCATGTCCCCTTCAGGTTCTTCAAGAGTAGGGGAGGGCATGGGCTCAGTGGCAGCATCAGTATCACCAGCATCTCCTTCTCCTTCGCCTTCTTGATTGTGTTCACCATGTGAAAATGGTTGAGTTGGTGGAGGCTGATGTGGTTGTTGAAGTAGTGATACTGATTGTTTTATTAAGGCAATATCACTACTCATAGTGTCCATTCTGGCCAGTATGCTAGTCTGAGTATGTTGGATGGCCAGAATATGCTGCATGATTGCTTGCAGAGTCACTTGGTTTCCTGCAGCCTGTATTGCCTGAATGCCCTGCACAGATGGTGCTAAAGAAACAAAAAAATAAAACTGGTTAAAAAAGAAAGGTTTATCAAATAGAATTGTGGTGTTGTTTAACTCTATAATCATATAAACAGAGTTTGTGAAGTCTGTATTTCATCTGGTTTATGATGAAATATTGTGGACTTGTGCATAGCATGTGTAAGAAGATGTTAGTAAAAGTGAGTGTGTAAATTTAAGTAGCTCAGTATAGGATAAGTCACATTTACTAAAAGGTTTGGGTTTGGGAATTCGAAGCCTGGGATGTGCTTCTTGTTATTTTCAGTGTTTATCACTCGGTATTAGAGTGATAACAGAAATGTGGCTAAACCCCATGGAAAGTTTTTGGATTTTATGGCTTAAGGGTTTGTGATCATTTCTTGAATTATGCTACCCAACTCAAAAATAAGTTGGACATAATTCAAGCAGTACCAGTGGGTGTCAGTATGACATCAACCACCATTGTCTCTTTAAATGTTGAGACAACTGTAGACTGACAATGATCAATTTTGTGTGCTCAGTATATGAATGTTGCATAGCAGCAGTGGGCTAGCTATGTTGGCCATAAAAGGATATATATTTGAAAGATCGTGTGAGACTTTGGTCAGTATTGAGTTGGTACTGGCCAATACTTAGTCTCTATTTGGGAATGAAATATATATATATATATATATATATATATATATATATATATATATATATATATATATATATATATATATATATATATATATAAGTTTAAGGGTTTTAGAAATTCATACCTGAGACTCTGTCAGATTCCCTTCTAGCATCGGCAGAGGTCGGTGCAGGATCATGTGATTGTGGATTTGCAGCACCAATATGTTCAATACCGACCTGTCTATCTTGCTGAGCACCTTCCAGTGTAGTTTGCTCATATTGAATCTCCACATCAAGAGGAACATGAGGTTCCTCAATTGGTTGAGCAGTTGGAATTAGTTCTGGACCTGGAAGGTCAGCGGTGGCTGCAACTAGGCTTTGTGCTTGAAGAGATGCAGTTAATGATGGAACATTTGCAGGCTGCACCTCCTCAGATGATAAGTTTCCCATAATGACAGGGGAAAGATTTCTTCTTCTTCTTTGAAGGACCAGTGGAGTATCTTCTGAGGACTCAGTATCAATAACTGGTTCAATATAAGGAGCATCAGGATCCTGTGCAGGTGGAGAGATATGTTGTTGAGTCGGTTCTTGAACTTGTGGAACATCTTGCATCTCAACATCTTGACCGGCCTGTTCTCCATTACCACTATTATCATCATTATCATCATCATCATCATCATTGTCTGATTCAGTATCAGACATGTCTTCTTCATCATTTATGTGTTCTTGAACAATGGCCCACATAAACCCCTCATCCAGGTGTACGAGGAGATTTGCTGTACCGTCCAGTTAAAGATGATCACCTTGAAGTTCAAGCAAGATTCAGCTCGTGTTCAGCAATTGCTTGCTAGATGGAACCTCACTACGTTGCCGGAGTAAAAGCTTTTGTGTCGGTCTGGTTTTTGTCCGTTCTGGGTTGTGCTTGTAGTTTTAAGCTTGTTTGGTAGGTGTGCTTATGGGGTTGTCATAAGCTTTGTTTTTTTTGGTTGGCAAGCGTTTTTCTGCTTGAAGTAATGTGGTTTTTCTGCCACATTCCTTTTGTATATTGTTTTGGTAATTAATATATTTAGCCAGGGTGATCCTTTACCCAAAAAAAAAACAATGGCCCACATAGAAGGACTTAGGAGAGGCTCTCCTGCTATTGGCCTGCAAAAGAAAATCTTCTCACTAAGAGGAGGAAGATCAACCCTTGGACTGTGAAATTCATCATAAGTATGTGTGGGCATTGAGTGTTGAAAGATAAGTGATAAAAATCTGCAGAAAGGGACATTCCGTTCCCTTATGTTAGCCCGAACCAAAGCAGCTAATTCATTGAAAATGAGCCTTGCATAATCAATGTTTCTTCCATAGTACAAGGCATGTACTATTTGCATCCCAAATTCATTGATTTGGTCCAAAGCACCCGTCTTATGGGTCATACACCGAATAATCGTTGTAATGAGAATACCCCACATAGGACCAAATTGATTTCTTTTGATAATGCCCGTTGTTCCTCTTTGGCCCAAAAATGGCAATACTGAGCGTGCCTCTGTTCTGTCAACAAATGGGTCATACTGAGCGTGGGCGGGAAGCCTCAGTGTTTCACGAATAATGGCAGTAGAAACAAATGTTCTTCGTTGATCTCTAATTACCCACCCAGCAATCATATCTGGAGAATCGAGTGTGGCAGAGTACCAAAACTCGCATAACATTTCTGGGTAAATGGCTCGAGGAGATAAGGTCAGTGCACGAGCAATTGGGCAATGCTTCAAAAAAGTCACAATGTTTGTGAATTCTTGGCATACCCAGGCTTGAGGAATAGTGAAGTTGGCTGTGATGTTATTCCTCGCAAACTTGGGCGGTTCATAATCTCGGAATTTGATTTCCGATTCAACCTCTGGAGCGACGAAAGTGTAATTTGCCATCAGTGATTTTGATTTAAGTGTTTTTGCTTGCTAAGAGAGAGTGAAATCGTTAATCGCAGAGAGAATGTTAAAAGAAATAATGAAATAACTGTTGAAAAATATTTGAAGTAAAAAAAACGGTTATTTATAGTTGATTGAAAGATAATTAAGGTATGGGGAAGTAAAAACGGCTGATTTGACTGCCTTATCCTCTGCCAACGGTAACTTTCCTATTAAGAAAGGTTACCGTTGAGCATTATGAGGATTAAGCTCGGTGTGAGCGCCGTCATACCCCAATACTGAGTAAAAAAAAATTAATTTTTAAAAAAATTTTAAAAATATAAAAACAATTAATTTACTCTTGAAATTAATAAAAAAAAATAAAATTTTTTAAATTTTGATGATAACAGACTAGTGATACTGGGTGGTCAGTATCAACAGGAGTGATACTGAGCGCTTAGTTTTTACAGAAAATTAAGAGAGATCAAGGGTTCAGCATACCTAATTGCCCTAGTAAATACATAAACCTTTCCTCAGGGAGAGGTTTAGTAAATATATCGGCCAATTGTTCATCTGTTGGTACATAATCTACCTCAACCTTACCTTTTTCCACATTATCTTGAATAAAGTGGTGTCTGATATCAATGTGCTTAGTTTTGGAGTGATGGACTGGGTTCTCTGTGATAGCAATAGCACTCTTGTTATCACAATGAATTGGAGTCTTTTGAAAGTTAAACCCATAGTCCAATAGTTGATACTGCATCCATAATAATTGAGCACAACAACTTCCTGCTGCAACATACTCTGCTTCTGCTGTGGAAGTTGCTACCGAATTTTGCTTCTTGGATGACCAACCTACTAGTCTTCCACCTAGGAATTGACATCCTCCACTTGTGCTTTTTCTGTCCAATCTACAACCTGCAAAATCTGCATCTGTGTACCCTTCAAGGTCAAAGTTTGAGTCTTTGGGATACCAAAGACCCAGGTTAGGAGTACCTGTAAGATATCTAAAGATGCGCTTAACTGCTTTCATGTGTGATTCTTTAGTATCGGCCTGATACCGAGCACACCAACATGTTGCAAACATGATATCAGGCCTGCTAGCAGTTAAATAAAGTAAGGAACCAATCATACCTCGGTATGTGGATTGACAAACTGATTTACCAGTTTCATCCTTACTTATCTTATCCTGAGTACCCATAGGAGTGTGCATGGAGGATAAATTTTCAAATTTGTATTTCTTTAACATATCATGCACATACTTACTTTGATTTATAAAAGTGCCATCAGGCTTTTGTTCAACTTGTAAACCAAGAAAATAAGTAAGTTCTCCCATCATACTCATCTGATACTGAGTTGACATTATCTTAGCAAACCAGTCACACATTGACTTGTCAGTGGAGCCAAAGATAATGTCATCTACGTATATCTGAATGAGTAAGATGTCAGAACCTTTCCGTTTTGAAAATAATGTTTTATCAATTTTACCTCTTGTAAATTTATTTTCAATAAGGTACTCAGACAGGGTATCATACCAGGCTCTTGGAGCTTGTTTGAGCCCATATAGAGCTTTATAAAGCTTGAAAACATAATTAGGAAATTTAGGATCAACAAAACCTGGTGGTTGTTTAACATAAACTTCCTCTTGTAGTTTTCCATTTAGAAAAGCACTCTTGACATCCATTTGATAAACTTTGAAGTTCTTAAAAGCTGCATATGCAAGATACAACCTAATAGCTTCAATTCTTGCAACTGGTGCAAAAGTTTCATCATAGTCAATGCCTTCTTCTTGCCTGTAACCTTGAGCAACCAACCTTGCTTTGTTTCTGATGACAACACCATCCTTGTCCATCTTGTTTCTGAATACCCACTTAGTACCAATAATAGTTTTGCTAGTAGGAGGTGGTACTAAGTTCCAAACTTTGTTTCTCTCAAACTCTGTGAGCTCTTCTTGCATAGCCTCTACCCAATCTTCATCTAACAAGGCTTCATCAGCTTTCTTTGGTTCAATGGTAGATAGAAAACTTGAGAAGAAATAGAAATTTGCAGTTGCTTGGGGTGGAAACTCTAATTTTCTTCTTGTTTGGACACCTTCTTCAATAGGACCAAGAATGTTTGAGTGTGGATGGTCTCTGTGTTCCCTTAAATTGTTTCCTAAGGGAGCATTTGAAATAGGATCAACAATATCTTGTTGATTTGGTGTGTCGAGTGTCTGATACTGAGTGGAATTCTGTTCAGTATTAGACAATGCAGGTTGCTGTTCATCTTCATTTTGCAGAGTTGATGTGGATTCTTGTGAAGTGTTGGATGTTTCACCTTCTTCATAGGTAGAATGGTTCAGATCATTAGTTGGAAACTCAGTATGAAGGTTCTCTGTTATAGGAACCTCAGTATTAATTGCAGTTGAGTGAGACTGAGTTCGAACTTGATCAGTGTCATTAAACTTATTGGGAATAAAGTGTGAATGAAACTTGGGCTGTTCAGCAATGGAGTTCTCTGGATTGCATAGAATGTCTATGCCACTTATGTCTTCACTTGCTGAGGTAGAATGCTCATTCTGATCTTCATCAAAGGTAACATGAATGGATTCTACAATCATCTTGGTTGAGATGATATACACTCTGAAGGCTTTAGAGTGTGGAGAGTAGCCCATGAACACACCTTCATTTGCTTTAGGAGCAAATTTGTTGAGATTTTGTTTTGTACTGAGTACAAAGCATTTACTGCCAAAGATGTGAAAGTATTCCACATTAGGAATCTTGACATTGTATAACTCATATGGAGTTTTCAGATGTCTCTGGACAATAGTGGCTCTATTTTGAGTGAAGTTTGCACAATTTACAGCTTCAGCTCAGAAACTCAGTGCCAGTCCAGCATGGCATAGCAAAGTTCTTGCAGCTTCAATTAATGTTCTATTCTTTCTTTCTACAACACCATTTTGTTGTGGTGTGTAGGCTGCAGAGAAGTTTTGAATGATTCCTTTTTCTTCACAGAAATCGACTAATACTGAGTTCTTAAACTCAGTACCATGGTCACTTCTAAGTTGCTTGACCTTGTTGCCTTTTTGAAGTTCCTCTCTTTTTATAAAGGCAATGATTTCTGTTGTTGCATCTGACTTAGTTTTGAGGAAGATGACCCAAGTATATCTTGAGAATTCATCAACCAAGACTAGGGTATAGATCTTTTTGGCCAAAGATGGTGTGCTGATGGGGCCAAAAAGATCCATATGTATCATAGTAAGAGGTTCATTGATGGAATGATTGACCTTTGACTTGAATGAACTCTTCTTCTGCTTGCCCATTTCACATGCTGAGCATAACTTATCTTTTGAATAAGTAATAGTGGGCAACCCTCTCACCAGTTTCTTCATACTGAGCTCGTTGATATTTCTAAAGTTGATGTGAGAGAGTTTCTTGTGCCATAGCCAATGCAATTCTGGCTTGACTTTAGAAAGCAGGCATACTCGAATAGTTGGGTCTATTTCAGATAGGTTGACCACATATACATCTTTTTCTCTTCTAGCAATGAGTACAGGCTGCCCTTTATCATTGTAGATGATTCCTGCAACCTTCCTGAATCGAGCTTCATTGTCATCATCACACATCTGGCTGATACTGAGCAGATTGTGTTTAAGACCCTCTACATAGGCAACTCTTTTAAAAGTTATGTTGCCTGCCTTGATCACACCATAACCTCTTGTCTTTCCCACCGAGTCATCTCCAAACTTAACAGAGGGACCCTTCTCTGGAGTATAATTGAGAAGGTACTCCATACTGCCTGTCATGTGTCTTGAGCAGCCACTATCTAAATACCATTTTCTGTCACCCTGCACAAGACACAAAATAAGAGTTAGTTCCTTTTAGGAACCCATTTTTGAATGGGACCTTTGGTGGAATAAACAGATGTTGACCTGATCTCTTTATTTGGAGAGCTCAGTATCACTTCAGGGGAAACTTGAGAGGTTTTATTTGGTGATACTGGCTTAGACTCTGTCCTTTTATTTGGTACTGAGTACCTAGGATTTGAGAGATCAGTCCAGCATTCATCTCCCTTATGACCAGTGTGATGACACCTATAACATTTTCTAGGTCTATTTCTAAACATATTTTCAAAAGGTATTTTAGAAAACTGTTGCACTTTTGGTAGACCAGTATGAGTGAGTTTTGCAACTTTTTTACTTAAAAGTTTAACCTGGTCACCAAGTGTTTTTAAAATGTTATTTTTGTCATGTTTAATAGATGTTTTAACATTTGATTGTACTGGTTTAAAGGGTGGTGGATCTGGTTGCTTCTTTTTATTTGGCAGAGAAGTCTTTCTAATATTATTAGTGTAAGATTCCTTATTTCTGCCAACTGTGGACCTAGTTGAAGTTGTTTTTTGTTTATCATGTTTTGAATAAACAACTTTAACAGGTCTTTTAGATGTCTCAGTATATGATGTTCCTGTGCCTGCAACTTCTGTTTTAGATGAAACATTTGAGATAGAAGTAATCTTATTATCATTATATAATTCAAAAGTTGTTGTATTAAATAATAATTCAAAAGGTGGAACAGCAGAAGTGTCATACTCAGCTATTGGGAGCTCAGTATCAGAAATTTCTTTCATAGGAAATTCAATACCGAGTTCTTGTAGCTCAGTATAGCACTTCGAGCAGATGGAGGGACCAATAGGTTTTTCTAAAATTTCATTTTCCTCATCATCTGACTCAGTTTGACATCCAACTTCACAAAAAGTTTTAGCTTTTATAAATTTAATAGGGTTCATATTTGAAAACTCTTCAAATAAATCAGCAAAATTATTCCTATTTTTAAATTTAGGATCAACACCAAGTGCAGCCCTCACATTTTCTAGGAATTGTTGATTTAAACATTTATTTAATTTTATGGAAGCATTTCCCCAAGATTTACACAGTTTTTCAAATTTTTCTTTTTCAAGTTTGTGTAAATGAGCTTTATCAGCTAATCTTTGATTAATGTCCTTTAAATCTGAAAAGTTTAGTTCTAAATCTTTATACTTTGCTAATTTATCTAAGTTTTCATTATTTACCCTTTCAAGTTCTTGATTTGTTAATTTTAAAGCTTTTTCTTTTTGTACAGAAGTTTTAAGATCAACAATCATATACTCAAAAATCTTAGTTTTTTCATTCACTGAATAAGTTTGAAAGGAACTTACCTTGTACAACTGAGTGGAATCCCAATCAGTATGAACACTCATCCTCTCCGCCTCTTTGATATCCTTTTTAAAAGAGCTTTTCAAATCATCTTCAGTGAAAGCCATAAAGGCTTTATTCTCAACCTCTTCCTCATCATCACTTATGTCCTCATCCATCCAAGCTTCAGAGTGCAGTGCTTGATGAGGTCCTCCATTTCCTTCTGTCCTCTTGCCCTTGCTCCAGTTCTTCAGTTTGACATACTTGTCTCTATACCTCTTTGCTCGGTATGCAATCTTGTCATTCTGATCAGTCTCAGAAGACTTGGTATGACAATTTGCAGCAATATGTCCAGGCTTTCCACACCTATAGCAAAGACCTGATCTTGGGTCAGTATTAGAAGAGCTAACACTAAGCCTCTTCTTTTTCAACTGATCCAGCTTCATAGACATAAGAGCCATTTGAGATTCAAGCTCTTCTGTCTCAGCATCAGCTAGATCAACTTCTGGTTCTTCTGGCTCAGTCACAGTATATGCCTGTTGCACAACTAGAGCCATGCTAGTGGAAGACTTGTCAGTTTTCTTCCAATTGATCAGTCTTGCAGCATTATTCTCCTCATGATTCAACATTAGACCATACAAAGTTTGGAGAGTGTATGACTCAATGTTGTTAGCAGGATTGACAGAATTTGTCATGTCAAGAAATTGTTGAGGAAGACTATCCAAGAACTTTTGAACAAGCTCTCCTTCCTCCTTCACAATGCCTACACTGATTAAATCATGGATAACAGTATTGAATCTGTTATAGAGAGTGGTGATGTCTTCATTAGGAGTTGAGAAGAAGTTTTCATATTTTCTTCTCATGTTGCTTTTTCTTTGCAACTTCACCTTTGCTGTGCCTTCATAGGTGACTGATAGGCTGTCCCACATAGCTTTTGCCGTTGGCAATTTCATAATTGCATTAAGTATTTCTTTGGTAACAGCATTACCAATCACCCCCTTTGCTCTTGAGTCTAGAATAACTGACGGTCAGTATCAGTCCAGGTATGTTTCAGTTTTGGAACTGTTCTTATGCTCTCAGAAGCAGTATCATTAGCAGCAACGGGTTCCACAGTTTGTGGGATGATGGGACCATCATTTAGCACAGTGAGCATCTCATGATGAATAGATTCGAGATACCACTGAGCTTTAAGCTTCCATTGATGAAAGTCCTTTCCATCAAAGATGGGCACTCCCTTACCAGACATAACCGGTGCTATGATAGTAGACATTTTGGATTTTTGAGTGTTGGAGGGATAAATATAGGAAATGGCTGCCAGGGTTATAGATCGACTAAATAAGAGTTTATTTAGCCTGCTCTGATACCAGTTGCTAGGTCACAACTCCCTGGTTTAAATGGTTAATTGATTGGATAATTATAACTTTAAGACAAATATTGTATAAGAACAAGATATGAGTCAAATGTATAATTCCACTAAGTGTGGCTTGTTGCGGAATAACAAGACCACTGATCAATTACAAAAGATATGAAATTGTAAAGTAAATTGGTGAGTTCTCCTTTGCAAGATGATCTCTATTTATAATGATATAGAGATCTTACATGATGGGCAAAGGAGTAACCGAAGGACTAAACTAAGGAAATGACTAAGATCAAGGGATTTGATCTTAGTCCATTACGAAACTGACTGTAACTCAGTCCTTCTACTCAGTCCTTGTAGTCAGTATCACTATCTGATACTGAGCTCTGATACTGAGTTCCAATACTGATCACTCAGTATCAGACCTAAACTTAGCTATTATATTCTACATATTAATCTGAGCTAGTCTAGGTTGTTTTGTTATCTAAAGATCCAAAGGGGTAAGGCTTTTTGCCTTAACAGGCCCGAACTTCAACCTCGGCCCGAACATCATCCTCGGCCCGAACACCGAACTTTGGCCCGAACACCGAACTTCGGCCCGAACACCACTTCGGCCCGAACACCACTTCGGCCCGAACACCACTTCGGCCCGAACATCCCACTTCGGCCCGATCACTACTTCGGCCCGAACTCTTCAGTATCCAAGATTGTGTGACAAAAGGTGCTATACTAAAACATTCATAACTTTCAGCTCGGGTGTCCGTTTCACGCCCACGAGTAACCAAAATAGCTGGTTCGTTCGACACTGCCAAGAACAAGTTCGGCCAGAACTCTTCACTGTTCCCGGCCCGAACTTCATTTTCGGCCCGAACTTCAACCTCGGCCCGAACTCCGACCTCGGCCCGAACTCCGACCTCGGCCCGAACTCCGACCTCGGCCCGAACATCTTCCTCGGCCCGAACACCGAACTTTGGCCCGAACACCACTTCGGCCCGAACACCACTTCGGCCCGAACATCCCTCTTCGGCCCGAACTCTTCAATATCCAAGATTGTGTGACAAAAGGTGCTATACTAAAACATTCATAACTTTCAGCTCGGGTGTCCGTTTCACGCCCACGAGTAACCAAAATAGCTGGTTCGTTCGTCACTGCCAAGAACAAGTTCGGTCCGAACTCTTCACTGTTCCCGGCCCGAACTTCATTTTCGGCCCGAACGTCAACCTCGGCCCGAACTTCAACCTTGGCCCGAACTCCGACCTCGGCCCGAACTTCAACCTCGGCCCGAACATCATCCTCGGCCCGAACACCGAACTTCGGCCCGAACATCCCACTTCGGCCCGAACACCACTTCTGCCCGAACATCCCTCTTCGGCCCAAACTCTTCAATATCCAAGATTGTGTGACAAAAGGTGCTATACTAAAACATTCATAACTTTCAGCTCGGGTGTCCGTTTCACGCCCACGAGTAACCAAAATAGCTGGTTCGTTCGTCACTGCCAAGAACAAGTTCAGCCCAAACTCTTCACTGTTCCCGGCCCGAACTTCATTTTCGGCCCGAACTTCAACCTCGGCCCGAACTCCAACCTCGGCCCGAACTCCGACCTCGGCCCGAACTTCAACCTCGGCCCGAAGATGATCCTCGGCCCGAACACCGAACTTCGGCCTGAACACCACTTCGGCCCGAACATCCCACTTCGGCCCGAACACCCCTTCGGCCCGAACACCACTTCGGCCCGAACACCACTTCGGCCCGAACATCCCTCTTCGGCCCGAACTCTTCAATATCCAAGATTGTGTGACAAAAGGTGCTATACTAAAACATTCATAACTTTCAGCTCGGGTGTCCGTTTCACACCCACGAGTAACCAAAATAGCTGGTTCGTTCGTCACTGCCAAGAACAAGTTCGGCCCGAACTCTTCACTGTTCAAGGCCCGAACTTCATTTTCGGCCCGAACTTCAACCTCGGCCCGAACTTCAACCTCGGCCCGAACTCCGACCTCGGCCCGAACTCCAACCTCGGCCCGAACATCATCCTCGGCCCGAACACCGAACTTCGGCCCGAACACCACTTCGGCCCGAACACCACTTCGGCCCGAACATCTCTCTTCGGCCCGAACTCTTCAATATCCAAGATTGTGTGACAAAAGGTGCTATACTAAAACATTCATAACTTTCAGCTCGGGTGTCCGTTTCACGCCCACGAGTATCCAAAATAGCTGGTTCGTTCGTCACTGCCAAGAACAAGTTCGGCCCGAACTCTTCACTGTTCCCGTCTCGAACTTCATTTTCGGCCCGAACTTCAAACTCAGCCCGAACTTCAACCTCGGCCCGAACTCCGACCTCGGCCCGAACTTCAACCTCGGCCCGAACATCATCCTCGGCCCGAACACCGAACTTCAGCCCGAACACCACTTCGGCCCGAACACCACTTCGGCCCGAACACCACTTCGGCCCGTACATCCCACTTCGGCCCGAACATCCCTCTTCGGCCCAAACTCTTCAATATCCAAGATTGTGTGACAAAAGGTGTTATACTAAAACATTCATAACTTTCAGCTCGGGTATCCGTTTCACGCCCACGAGTAACCAAAATAGCTGGTTCGTTCGTCACTGCCAAGAACAAGTTCGGCCCGAACTCTTTAGTGTTCCCTACCCGAACTTCATTTTCGGCCCGAACTTCAACCTCGGCCCGAACTTCAACCTCGGCCCGAACTCCGACCTCGGCCCGAACTTCAACCTCGGCCCGATCATCATCCTCGGCCCGAACACCGAACTTCGGCACGAACACCACTTCGGCCCGAACATCCCACTTCGGCCCGAACACCACTTCGGCCCGAACATCCCACTTCGGCCCGAACACCACTTCGGCCCGAAAATCCCTCTTCGGCCCGAACTCTTCAATATCCAAGATTGTGTGACAAAAAGGTGCTATACTAAAACATTCATAACATTCAGCTCGGGTGTCAGTTTCACGCCCACGAGTAACCAAAATAGCTGGTTCGTTCGTCACTGCCAAGAACAAGTTCGGCCTGAACTCTTCACTTTTCCCGGTCTGAACTTCATTTTCGACACGAACTTCAACCTCGGCCCGAACTTCAACCTCGGCCCGAACTCCGACCTCGGCCCGAACTTCAACCTCGGCCCGAACATCATCCTCGGCCCGAACACCGAACTTCGGCCCGAACACCACTTCGGCCCGAACACCACTTCGGCCCGAACTCTTCAATATCCAAGATTGTGTGACAAAAGGTGCTATACTAAAACATTCATAACTTTCAGCTCGGGTGTCCGTTTCAAGCCCACGAGTAACCAAAATAGCTGGTTTGTTCGTCACTGCCAAGAACAAGTTCGGCCCGAACTCTTCACTGTTCCCGTGTCGAACTTCATTTTCGGCCCGAACTTCAAACTCAGCCCGAACTTCAACCTCGGCCCGAACTCCGACCACGGCCCGAACTTCAACCTCGGCCCGAACACCGAACTTCGGCCCGAACACCACTTCGGCCCGAACACCACTTCGGCCCGAACATCCCACTTCGGCCCGAACACCACTTCGGCCCGAACATCCCTCTTCGGCCCGAACTCTTCAATATCCAAGATTGTGAGACAAAAGGTGCTATACTAAAACATTCATAACTTTCAGCTCGGGTGTCCGTTTCACGCCCACGAGTAACCAAAATAGCTGGTTCGTTCGTCACTGCCAAGAACAAGTTCGGCCCGAACTCATCACTGTTCTAGGCCTGAACTTCATTTTCGGCCCGAACTTCAACCTCGGCCCGAACTTCAACCTCGGCCCGAACTCCGACCTCGACCCGAACTCCAACCTCGGCCCGAACATCATCCTCGGCCCGAACACCGAACTTCGACCCGAACACCACTTCGGCCCGAACACCACTTCGGCCCGAACACCACTTCGGGCCGAACATCTCTCTTCGGCCCGAACTCTTCAATATCCAAGATTGTGTGACAAAAGGTGCTATACTAAAACATTCATAACTTTCAGCTCGGGTGTCCGTTTCACGCCCACGAGTAACCAAAATAGCTGGTTCGTTCGTCACTGCCAAGAACAAGTTCGGCCCGAACTCTTCACTGTTCCCGTCTCGAACTTCATTTTCGGCCCGAACTTCAAACTCAGCCCGAACTTCAACCTCGGCCCGAACTCCGACCTCGGCCCGAACTTCAACCTCGGCCCGAACATCATCCTCGGCCCGAACACCGAACTTCGGCCCGAACACCACTTCGGCCCGAACATCCCACTTCGGCCCGAACTCCACTTCGGCCCGAACATCCCTCTTCGGCCCGAACTCTTCAATATCCAAGATTGTGTGAGAAAAGGGGCTATACTAAAACATTCATAACTTTCAGCTCGGGTGTCCGTTTCACGCCCACGAATAACCAAAATAGCTAGTTCGTTCGTCACTTCTAAGAACAAGTTCGGCCCGAACTCTTCACTATTCCCGGCCCGAACTTCATTTTCGGCCCGAACTTCAACCTCGGCCCGAACTTCAACCTCGGCCCGAACTCCGAACTCTGCCCGAACTCCAACCTCGGCCCGAACATCATCCTCGGCCCGAACACCGAACTTCAGCCCGAACACCACTTCGGCCCGAACACCACTTCGGCCCGTACATCCCACTTCGGCCCGAACATCCCTCTTCGGCCCAAACTGTTCTATATCCAAGATTGTGTGACAAAAGGTGCTATACTAAAACATTCATAACTTTCAGCTCGGGTGTCCGTTTCACGCCCACGAGTAACCAAAATAGCTGGTTCGTTCGTCACTGCCAAGAACAAGTTCGGCCCGAACTCTTTAGTGTTCCCTACCCGAACTTCATTTTCGGCCCGAACTTCAACCTCGGCCCGAACTTCAACCTCGGCCCGAACTCCGACCTCGGCCCGAACTTCAACCTCGGCCCGATCATCATCCTCGGCCCGAACACCGAACTTCGGCACGAACACCACTTCGGCCCGAACATCCCACTTCGGCCCGAACACCACTTCGGCCCGAACATCCCACTTCGGCCTGAACACCACTTCGGCCCGAACATCCCTCTTCGGCCCGAACTCTTCAATATCCTAGATTGTGTGACAAAAAGGTGCTATACTAAAACATTCATAACATTCAGCTCGGGTGTCAGTTTCACGCCCACGAGTAACCAAAATAGCTGGTTCGTTCGTCACTGCCAAGA
This sequence comes from Calendula officinalis, assembly GCA_963853835.1. NCBI lineage: Eukaryota > Viridiplantae > Streptophyta > Magnoliopsida > Asterales > Asteraceae > Calendula > Calendula officinalis. Next base: position 58,013,540 of record OY970820.1, read on the forward strand.
ACAAGTTCGGCCCGAACTCTTCACTGTTCCCGGTCCGAACTTCATTTTCGACCCGAACTTCAACCTCGGCCCGAACTTCAACCTCGGCCCGAACTCCGACCTCGGCCCGAACTTCAACCTCGGCCCGAACATCATCCTCGGCCCGAACACCGAACTTCGGCCCGAACACCACTTCGGCCCGAACATCCCACTTCGGCCCGAACACCACTTCGGCCCGAACTCTTCAATATCCAAGATTGTGTGACAAAAGGTGCTATACTAAAACATTCATAACTTTCAGCTCGGGTGTCCGTTTCAAGCCCACGAGTAACCAAAATAGCGGGTTTGTTCGTCACTGCCAAGAACAAGTTCGGCCCGAACTCTTCACTGTTCCCGTCTCGAACTTCATTTTCGGCCCGAACTTCAAACTCAGCCCGAACTTCAACCTCGGCCCGAACTCCGACCTCGGCCCGAACTTCAACCTCGGCCCGAACATCATCCTCGGCCCGAACACCGAACTTCGGCCCGAACACCACTTCGGCCCGAACATCCCACTTCGGCCCGAACTCCACTTCGGCCCGAACATCCCTCTTCGGCCCGAACTCTTCAATATCCAAGATTGTGTGAGAAAAGGTGTTATACTAAAACATTCATAACTTTCAGCTCGGGTGTCCGTTTCACGCCCACGAGTAACCAAAATAGCTAGTTCGTTCGTCACTTCTAAGAACAAGTTCGGCCCGAACTCTTCACTATTCCCGGCCCGAACTTCATTATCGGCCCGAACTTCAACCTCGGCCCGAACTTCAACCTCGGCCCGAACTCCGAACTCTGCCCGAACTCCAACCTCGGCCCGAACATCATCCTCGGCCCGAACACCGAACTTCAGCCCGAACACCACTTCGGCCCGAACACCACTTCGGCCCGTACATCCCACTTCGGCCCGAACATCCCTCTTCGGCCCAAACTCTTCTATATCCAAGATTGTGTGACAAAAGGTGCTATACTAAAACATTCATAACTTTCAGCTCGGGTGTCCGTTTCACGCCCACGAGTAACCAAAATAGCTGGTTCGTTCGTCACTGCCAAGAACAAGTTCGGCCCGAACTCTTTAGTGTTCCCTACCCGAACTTCATTTTCGGCCCGAACTTCAACCTCGGCCCGAACTTCAACCTCGGCCCGAACTCCGACCTCGGCCCGAACTTCAACCTCGGCCCGATCATCGTCCTCGGCCCGAACACCGAACTTCGGCACGAACACCACTTCGGCCCGAACATCCCACTTCGGCCCGAACACCACTTCGGCCCGAACATCCCACTTCGGCCCGAACACCACTTCGGCCCGAACATCCCTCTTCGGCCCGAACTCTTCAATATCCTAGATTGTGTGACAAAAAGGTGCTATACTAAAACATTCATAACATTCAGCTCGGGTGTCAGTTTCACGCCCACGAGTAACCAAAATAGCTGGTTCGTTCGTCACTTCCAAGAACAAGTTCGGCCCGAACTCTTCACTGTTCCCGGTCCGAACTTCATTTTCGACCCGAACTTCAACCTCGGCCCGAACTTCAACCTCGGCCTGAACTCCGACCTCGGCCCGAACTTCAACCTCGGCCCGAACATCATCCTCGGCCCGAACACCGAACTTCGGCCCGAACACCACTTCGGCCCGAACACCACTTCGGCCCGAACATCCCACTTCGGCCCGAACACCACTTCGGCCCGAACTCTTCAATATCCAAGATTGTGTGACAAAAGGTGCTATACTAAACATTCATAACTTTCAGCTCGGGTGTCCGTTTCAAGCCCACGAGTAACCAAAATAGCGGGTTTGTTCGTCACTGCCAAGAACAAGTTCGGCCCGAACTCTTCACTGTTCCCGTCTCGAACTTCATTTTCGGCCCGAACTTCAAACTCAGCCCGAACTTCAACCTCGGCCCGAACTCCGACCTCGGCCCGAACTTCAACCTCGGCCCGAACACCGAACTTCGGCCCGAACACCACTTCGGCCCGAACACCACTTCGGCTCGAACATCCCACTTCGGCCCGAACACCACTTCGGCCCGAACATCCCTCTTCGGCCCGAACTCTTCAATATCCATGATTGTGAGACAAAAGGTGCTATACTAAAACATTCATAACTTTCAGCTCGGGTGTCCGTTTCACGCCCACGAGTAACCAAAATAGCTGGTTCGTTCGTCACTGCCAAGAACAAGTTCGGCCCGAACTCTTTACTGTTCCCTACCCAAACTTCATTTTCGGCCCGAACTTCAACCTCGGCCCGAACTTCAACCTCGGCCCGAACTACGACCTCGGCCCGAACTTCAACCTCGGCCCGAACATCATCCTCGGCCCGAACACCGAACTTCGGACCGAACACCACTTCGGCCCGAACATCCCACTTCGGCCCGAACACCACTTCGGCTCAAACATACCTCTTCGGCCCGAACTCTTCAATATCCAAGATTGTGTGACAAAAATGTGCTATACTAAAACATTCATAACTTTCAGCTCGGGTGTCAGTTTCACGCCCACGAGTAACCAAAATAGCTGGTTCGTTCGTCACTGCCAAGAACAAGTTCGGCCCGAACTCTTCACTGTTCCCGGCCCGAACTTCATTTTCGACCCGAACTTCAACCTCGGCGCGAACATCATCCTCGGCCCGAACACCGAACTTTGGCCCGAACACCGAACTTCGGCCCGAACACCACTTCGGCCTGAACATCCCATTTCGGCCCGAACACTACTTCGGCCTGAACTCTTCAATATCCAAGATTGTGTGACAAAAGGTGCTATACTAAAACATTCATAACTTTCAGCTCGGGTGTCCGTTTCACGCCCACGAGTAACCAAAATAGTTGGTTCGTTCGACACTGCCAAGAAAAAGTTCGGCCCGAACTCTTCACTGTTCCCGGCCCGAACTTCATTTTCGGCCCGAACTTCAACCTCGGCCCGAACTCCGACCTCAGCCCGAACTCCGACCTCGGCCCGAACATCATCCTCGGCCAGAACACCGAACTTTGGCCCGAACACCACTTCAGCCCGAACACCACTTCGGCCCAAACATCCCTCTTCGGCCCGAACTCTTCAATATCCAAGATTGTGTGACAAAAGGCACTGTTCCCGGCCCGAACTTTATTTTCGGCCCGAACTTCAACCTCGGCCCGAACTTCAACCTCGGCCCGAACTCCGACCTCGGCCCGAACATCATCCTCGGCCCGAACACCGAACTTTGGCCCGAACACCACTTCGGCCCGAACACCACTTCGGCCCAAACATCCCTCTTCGGCCCGAACTCCTCAATATCCAAGATTGTGTGAGAAAAAGTGCTATACTAAAACATTCATAACTTTCAGCTCGGGTGTCCGTTTCACGCCCACGAGTAACCAAAATAGCTGGTTCGTTCGTCACTGCCAAGAACAAGTTCGGCCCGAACTCTTCACTGTTCCCGGCCCGAACTTCATTTTCGGCCCGAACTTCAACCTCTGCCCGAACTCCAACCTCGGCCCGAACTCCGACCTCGGCCCGAACTTCAACCTCTGCCCGAACATGATCCTCGGCCCGAACACCGAACTTCGGGCCGAACACCACTTCGGCCCGAACATCCCACTTCGGCCCGAACACCACTTCGGCCCGAACACCACTTCGGCCCGAACATCCCTCTTCGGCCCGAAGTCATCAATATCCAAGATTGTGTGACAAAAGGTGCTATACTAAAACATTCATAACTTTCAGCTCGGGTGTCCGTTTCACGCACACGAGTAACCAAAATGGCTGGTTCGTTCGTCACTGCCAAGAACAAGTTTGGCCCGAACTCTTCACTGTTCCCGTCTCGAACTTCATTTTCGGCCCGAACTTCAAACTCAGCCCGAACTTCAACCTCGGCCCGAACTCCGACCTCGGCCCGAACTTCAACCTCGGCCCGAACATCATCCTCGGCCCGAACACCGAACTTCGGCCCGAACACCACTTCGGCCCGAACATCCCACTTCGGCCCGAACACCACTTCGGCCCGAACATCCTCTTCGGCCCGAACTCTTCAATATCCAAGATTGTGTGACAAAAGGTGCTGTACTAAAACATTCATAACTTTCAGCTCGGGTGTCCGTTTCACGCCCACGAGTAACCAAAATAGCTGGTTCGTTCGTCACTGCCAAGAACAAGTTCGGCCCGAACTCTTCACTATTCCCGGCCCGAACTTCATTTTCGGGCCGAACTTCAACCTCGGCCTGAACTTCAACCTCGGCCCGAACTCCGACCTCGACCCGAACTCCAACCTCGGCCCGATCATCATCCTCAGCCCGAACACCGAACTTCAGCCCGAACACCACTTCGGCCCTAACACCACTTCGGCCCGAACATCCCACTTCGGCCCGAACACCACTTCGGCCCGAACATCCCTCTTCGGCCCGAACTCTTCAATATCCAAGATTGTGTGACAAAAGGTGCTATACTAAAACATTCATAACTTTCAGCTCGGGTGTCCGTTTCACGCCCACGAGTAACCAAAATAGCTGGTTCGTTCGTCACTGCCAAGAACAAGTTCGGCCCGAACTCTTCACTGTTCCCGGCCCGAACTTCATTTTCGACCCGAACTTCAACCTCGGCGCGAACATCATCCTCGGCCCGAACACCGAACTTTGGCCCGAACACCGAACTTCGGCCCGAACACCACTTCGGCCCGAACACCACTTCGGCCCGAACATCCCATTTCGGCCCGAACACTACTTCGGCCTGAACTCTTCAATATCCAAGATTGTGTGACAAAAGGTGCTATACTAAAACATTCATAACTTTCAGCTCGGGTGTCCGTTTCACGCCCACGAGTAACCAAAATAGTTGGTTCGTTCGACACTGCCAAGAAAAAGTTCGGCCCGAACTCTTCACTGTTCCCGGCCCGAACTTCATTTTCGGCCCGAACTTCAACCTCGGCCCGAACTCCGACCTCAGCCCGAACTCCGACCTCGGCCCGAACATCATCCTCGGCCAGAACACCGAACTTTGGCCCGAACACCACTTCGGCCCGAACACCACTTCGGCCCAAACATCCCTCTTCGGCCCGAACTCTTCAATATCCAAGATTGTGTGACAAAAGGCACTGTTCCCGGCCCGAACTTCATTTTCGACCCGAACTTCAACCTCGGCCCGAACTTCAACCTCGGCCCGAACTCCGACCTCGGCCCGAACATCATCCTCGGCCCGAACACCGAACTTTGGCCCGAACACCACTTCGGCCCGAACACCACTTCGGCCCAAACATCCCTCTTCGGCCCGAACTCCTCAATATCCAAGATTGTGTGAGAAAAAGTGCTATACTAAAACATTCATAACTTTCAGCTCGGGTGTCCGTTTCACGCCCACGAGTAACCAAAATAGCTGGTTCGTTCGTCACTGCCAAGAACAAGTTCGGCCCGAACTCTTCACTGTTCCCGGCCCGAACTTCATTTTCGGCCCGAACTTCAACCTTTACCCGAACTCCAACCTCGGCCCGAACTCCGACCTCGGCCCGAACTTCAACCTCTGCCCGAACATGATCCTCGGCCCGAACACCGAACTTCGGGCCGAACACCACTTCGGCCCGAACATCCCACTTCGGCCCGAACACCACTTCGGCCCGAACACCACTTCGGCCCGAACATCCCTCTTCGGCCCGAAGTCATCAATATCCAAGATTGTGTGACAAAAGGTGCTATACTAAAACATTCATAACTTTCAGCTCGGGTGTCCGTTTCACGCACACGAGTAACCAAAATAGCTGGTTCGTTCGTCACTGCCAAGAACAAGTTTGGCCCGAACTCTTCACTATTCCCGTCTCGAACTTCAATTTCGGCCCGAACTTCAAACTCAGCCCGAACTTCAACCTCGGCCCGAACTCCGACCTCGGCCCGAACTTCAACCTCGGCCCGAACATCATCCTCGGCCCGAACACCGAACTTCGGCCCGAACACCACTTCGGCCCGAACATCCCACTTCGGCCCGAACACCACTTCGGCCCGAACATCCCTCTTCGGCCCGAACTCTTCAATATCCAAGATTGTGTGACAAAAGGTGCTATACTAAAACATTCATAACTTTCAGCTCGGGTGTCCGTTTCACGCCCACGAGTAACCATAATAGCTGGTTCGTTCGTCACTGCCAAGAACAAGTTCGGCCCGAACTCTTCACTATTCCCGGCCCGAACTTCATTTTCGGCCCGAACTTCAACCTCGGCCTGAACTTCAACCTCGGCCCGAACTCCGACCTCGGCCCGAACTCCAACCTCGGCCCGAACATCATCCTCGGCCCGAACACCGAACTTCAGCCCGAATACCACTTCGGCCCGAACACCACTTCGGCCCGAACATCCCTCTTCGGCCCGAACTCTTCAATATCCATGATTGTGTGACAAAAGGTGCTATACTAAAACATTCATAACTTTCAGCTCGGGTGTCCGTTTCACGCCCACGAGTAACCAAAATAGCTGGTTCGTTCGTCACTGCCAAGAACAAGTTCGGCCCGAACTCTTCACTACTCCCGGCCCGAACTTCATTTTCGGCCCGAACTTCAACCTCGGCCTGAACTTCAACCTCGGCCCGAACTTCGACCTCGGCCCGAACTCCAACCTCGTCCCGAACATCATCCTCGGCCCGAACACCGAACTTCAGCCCGAACACCACTTCGGCCCGAACACCACTTCGGCCCGAACATCCCTCTTCGGCCCGAACTCTTCAATATCCAAGATTGTGTGACAAAAGGTGCTATACTAAAACATTCATAACTTTCAGCTCGGGTGTCCGTTTCACGCCCACGAGTAACCAAAATAGCTGGTTCGTTCGTCACTGCCAAGAACAAGTTCGGCCCGAACTCTTCACTATTCCCGGCCCGAACTTCATTTTCGGCCCGAACTTCAACCTCGGCCTGAACTTCAACCTCGGCCCGAACTCCGACCTCGGCCCGAACTCCAACCTCGGCCCGAACATCATCCTCGGCCCGAACACCGAACTTCAGCCCGAACACCACTTCGGCCCGAACACCACTTCGGCCCGAACATCCCACTTCGGCCCGAACACCACTTCGGCCCGAACATCCCTCTTCGGCCCGAACTCTTCAATATCCAAGATTGTGTGACAAAAGGTGCTATACTAAAAATTCATAACTTTCAGCTCGGGTGTCCCTTTCATGCCCACGAGTAACCAAAATAGCTGGTTCGTTCGTCACTGCCAAGAACAAGTTCGGCCCGAACTCTTTACTGTTCCCTACCCGAACTTCATTTTCGGCCCGAACTTCATTTTCGGCCCGAACTTCAACCTCGGCCCGAACTCGGACCTCGGCCCGAACTTCAACCTCGGCCCGAACATCATCCTCGGCCTGAACACCGAACTTCGGCCCGAACACCACTTCGGCGCGAACATCCCACTTCGGCCCGAACACCACTTCGGCCCGAACATCCCTCGTCGGCCCGAACTCTTCAATATCCAAGATTGTGTGAGAAAAGGTGCAATACTAAAACATTCATAACTTTCAGCTCGGGTGTCCGTTTCACGCCCACGAGTAAAAAAATAGCTGGTTCGTTCGTCACTGCCAAGAACAAGTTCGGCCCGAACTCTTCACTGTTCCAGGCCCGAACTTCATTTTCGGCCCGAACTTCAACCTCGGCCCGAACTCCAACCTCGGCCCGAACTCCGACCTCGGCCCGAACTTCAACCTCGGCCCGAACATGATCCTTGGCCCGAACACCGAACTTCGGGCCGAACACCACTTCGGCCCGAACATCCCACTTCGGCCCGAACACCACTTCGGCCCGAACACCACTTCGGCCCGAACATCCCTCTTCGGCCCGAAGTCTTCAATATCCAAGATTGTGTGACAAAAGGTGCTATACTAAAACATTCATAACTTTCAGCTCGGGTGTCCGTTTCACGCACACGAGTAACCAAAATAGCTGGTTCGTTCGTCACTGCCAAGAACAAGTTCGGCCCGAACTCTTCACTGTTCAAGGCCCGAACTTCATTTTCGGCCCGAACTTCAACCTCGGCCCGAACTCCGACCTCGGCCCGAACTCCAACCTCGGCCCGAACATCATCCTCGGCCCGAACACCGAACTTTGGCCCGAACACCACTTCAGCCCGAACACCACTTCGGCCCGAACAAACCCTCTTCGGCCCGAACTCTTCAATATCCAAGATTGTGTGACAAAAGGTGCTATACTAAAACATTCATAACTTTCAGCTCGGGTGTCCGTTGCACGCCCACGAGTAACCAAAATAGCTGGTTCGTTCGTCACTGCCAAGAACAAGTTTGGCCCGAACTCTTCACTGTTCCCGTCTCGAACTTCATTTTCGGCCCGAACTTCAAACTCAGCCCGAACTTCAACCTCGGCCCGAACTCCGACCTCGGCCCGAACTTCAACCTCGGCCCGAACATCATCCTCGGCCCGAACACCGAACTTCGGCCCGAACACCACTTCGGCCCGAACATCCCACTTCGGCCCGAACACCACTTCGGCCCGAACATCCCTCTTCGGCCCGAACTCTTCAATATCCAAGATTGTGTGACAAAAGGTGCTATACTAAAACATTCATAACTTTCAGCTCGGGTGTCCGTTTCACGCCCACGAGTAACCAAAATAGTTGGTTCGTTCGTCACTGCCAAGAACAAGTTCGGCCCGAACTCTTCACTATTCCCGGCCCGAACTTCATTTTCGGCCCGAACTTCAACCTCGGCCTGAACTTCCACCTCGGCCCGAACATCATCCTCGGCCCGAACACCGAACTTCAGCCCGAACACCACTTCGGCCCGAACATCCCACTTCGGCCCGAACACCACTTCGGCCCGAACGTCCCTCTTCGGCCCGAACTCTTCAATATCCAAGATTGTGTGACAAAAGGTGCTATACTAAAACATTCATAACTTTCAGCTCGGGTGTCCGTTTCACGCCCACGAGTAACCAAAATAGCTGGTTCGTTCGTCACTGCCAAGAACAAGTTCGGCCCGAACTCTTTACTGTTCCCTACCCGAACTTCATTTTCGGCCCGAACTTCAACCTCGGCCCGAACTCCGACCTCGGCCCGAACTCCAACCTCGGCCCGAACATCATCCTCGGTCCGAACACCGAACTTCGGCCCGAACACCACTTCAGCCCGAACACCACTTCGGCCCGAACATCCCTCTTCGGCCCGAACTCTTCAATATCCAAGATTGTGTGACAAAAGGTGCTATACTAAAACATTCATAACTTTCAGCTCGGGTGTCCGTTTCACGCCCACGAGTAACCAAAATAGCTGGTTCGTTCGTCACTGCCAAGAACAAGTTTGGCCCGAACTCTTCACTGTTCCCGTCTCGAACTTCATTTTCGGCCCGAACTTCAAACTCAGCCCGAACTTCAACCTCGGCCCGAACTCCGACCTCGGTCCGAACTTCAACCTCGGCCCGAACATCATCCTCGGCCCGAACACCGAACTTCGGCCCGAACACCACTTCGGCCCGAACATCCCACTTCGGCCCGAACACCACTTCGGCCCGGAATTCCCTCTTCGGCCCGAACTCTTCAATATCCAAGATTGTGTGACAAAAGGTGTTATACTAAAACATTCATAACTTTCAGCTCGGGTGTCCGTTTCACGACCACGAGTAACCAAAATAGCTGGTTCGTTCGTCACTGCCAAGAAGAAGTTCGGCCCGAACTCTTCATTATTCCCGGCCCGAACTCCGACCTCGGCCCGAACTTCAACCTCGGTCCGAACTTCAACCTCAGCCCGAACACCGAACTTCAGCCCGAACACCACTTCGGCCCGAACATCACTTCGGCCCGAACATCCCACTTCGGCCCGAACACCACTTCGGCCCGAACATCCCTCTTCGGCCTGAACTCTTCAATATCCAAGATTGTGTGACAAAAGGTGCTATACTAAAACATTCATAACTTTCAGCTCGGGTGTCCGTTTCACGCCCACGAGTAGCCAAAATAGCTGGTTCGTTCGTCACTGCCAAGAACAAGTTCGTCCCGAACTCTTCACTGTTCCCGGCCCGAACTTCATTTTCGGCCCGAACTTCAACCTCGGCCCGAACTCTGACCTCGGCCCGAACTTCAACCTCGGCCCAAACATCATCCTCGGCCCGAACACCGAACTTCGGCCCGAACACTACTTCGGCCCGAACACCACTTCGGCCCGAACACCACTTCGGCCCGAACACCACTTCGGCCCGAACATCCCTCTTCGGCCCGAACTCTTCAATATCCAAGATTGTGTGACAAAAGGTGCTATACTAAAACATTCATAACTTTCAGCTCGGGTGTCCGTTTCACGCCCACGGGTAACCAAAATAGCTGGTTTGTTCGTCACTACCAAGAACAAGTTTGGCCCGAACTCTTCACTGTTCCCGTCTCGAACTTCATTTTCGGCCCGAACTTCAAACTCAGCCCGAACTTCAACCTCGGCCCGAACTCCGACCTCGGTCCGAACTTCAACCTCGGCCCGAACATCATCCTCGGCCCGAACACCGAACTTCGGCCCGAACACCACTTCGGCCCGAACATCCCACTTCGGCCCGAACACCACTTCGGCCCGGAATTCCCTCTTCAGCCCGAACTCTTCAATATCCAAGATTGTGTGACAAAAGGTGTTATACTAAAACATTCATAACTTTCAGCTCGGGTGTCCGTTTCACGCCCACGAGTAACCAAAATAGCTGGTTCGTTCGTCACTGCCAAGAAGAAGTTCGGCCCGAACTCTTCACTATTCCTGGCCCGAACTTCATTTTCGGCCCGAACTTCAACCTCGGTCCGAACTTCAACCTCGGCCCGAACTCCGACCTCGGCCCGAACTCCGACCTCGGCCCGAACTCCAACCTCGGCCCGAACATCATCCTCGGCCCGAACACCGAACTTCAGCCCGAACACCACTTCGGCCCGAACATCACTTCGGCCCGAACATCCCACTTCGGCCCGAACACCACTTCGGCCCGAACATCCCTCTTCGGCCTGAACTCTTCAATATCCAAGATTGTGTGACAAAAGGTGCTATACTAAAACATTCATAACTTTCAGCTCGGGTGTCCGTTTCACGCCCACGAGTAACCAAAATAGCTGGTTCGTTCGTCACTGCCAAGAACAAGTTCGGCCCGAACTCTTTACTGTTCCCTACCCGAACTTCATTTTCGGCCCGAACTTCAACCTCGGCCCGAACTCGGACCTCGGCCCGAACTTCAAACTCGGCCCGAACATCATCCTCGGCCCGAACACCGAACTTCGGCCCGAACACCACTTCGGCCCAAACATCCCACTTCGGCCCGAACACCACTTCGGCCCGAACATCCCTCGTCGGCCCGAACTCTTCAATATCCAAGATTGTGTGAGAAAAGGTGCTATACTAAAACATTCATAACTTTCAGCTCGGTGTCCGTTTCACGCCCACGAGTAACCAAAATAGCTGGTTCGTTCGTCACTGCCAAGAACAAGTTCGCCCCGAACTCTTCACTGTTCCCGGCCCGAACTTCATTTTCGGCCCGAACTTCAACCTCGGCCCGAACTCCAACCTCGGCCCGAACTCCGACCTTGGCCCGAACTTCAACCTCGGCCCGAACATGATCCTCGGCCCGAACACCACTTCGGCCCGAACATCCCACTTCGGCCCGAACTCTTCAATATCCAAGATTGTGTGACAAAAGGTGATATACTAAAACATTCATAACTTTCAGCTCGGGTGTCCGTTTCACGCCCACGAGTAACCAAAATAGCTGGTTCGTTCGTCACTGCCAAGAACAAGTTCGGCCCGAACTCTTTACTGTTCCCTACCCGAACTTCATTTTCGGCCCGAACTTCAACCTCGGCCCGAAATCGGACCTCGGCCCGAACTTCAACCTCGGCCCGAACATCATCCTCGGCCCGAACACCGAACTTCAGCCCGAACACCACTTCGGCCCGAACATCCCACTTCGGCCCGAACACCACTTTGGCCCGAACATCCCTCGTCGGCCCGAACTCTTCAATATCCAAGATTGTGTGACAAAAAGGTGCTATACTAAAACATTCATAACTTTCATCTCGGGTGTCAGTTTCACGCCCACGAGTAACCAAAATAGCTGGTTCGTTGGTCACTGCCAAGAACAAGTTCGGCCCGAAGTCTTCACTGTTCCCGGCCCGAACTTCATTTTCGACCCGAACTTCAACCTCGGCCCGAACTTCAACCTCGGCCCGAACTCCGACCTCGGCCCGAACTTCAACCTCGGCCGGAACATCATCCTCGGCCCGAACACCGAACTTCGGCCCGAACAACACTTCGGCCCGAACACCACTTCGGCCCGAACTCTTCAATATCCAAGATTGTGTGACAAAAGGTGCTATACTAAAACATTCATAACTTTCAGCTCGGGTGTCCGTTTCAAGCCCACGAGTAACCAAAATAGCTGGTTCGTTCGTCACTGCCAAGAACAAGTTCGGACCGAACTCTTCACTGTTCCCGGCCCGAACTTCATTTTCGGCCCGAACTTCATTTTCGGCCCGAACTTCAACCTCGGCCCGAACTTCAACCTCGGCCCGAACTCCGACCTCGGCCCGAACTTCAACCTCGGCCCGAACATCATCCTCGGCCCGAACACCGAACTTCGGCCCGAACACCACTTCGACCCAAACACCATTTCGGCCCGAACATCCCACTTCGGCCCGAACACCACTTCAGCCCGAACTCTTCAATATCCAAGATTGTGTGATAAAAGGTGCTATACTAAAACATTCATAACTTTCAGCTCGGCTGTCCGTTTCACGCCCACGAGTAACCAAAATAGATGGTTCGTTCGACACTGCCAAGAACAAGTTCGGCCCGAACTTTTCACTGTTCCCGGCCCGAACTTCATTTTCGGCCCGAACTTCAACCTCGGCCCGAACTCCGACCTCGGCCCGAACTCCAACCTCGGCCCGAACATCATCCTCGGCCCGAACACCGAACTTAGGCCCGAACACCACTTTGGCCCACACATCCCTCTTCGGCCCGAACTCTTCAATATCCAAGATTGTGTGACAAAAGGTACTATACTAAAACATTCATAACTTTCAGCTCGGGTGTCCGTTTCACGCCCACGAGTAACCAAAATAGCTGGTTCGTTCGTCACTGCCAAGACCAAGTTCGGCCCGAACTCTTCACTGTTCCCGGCCCGAACTTCAACCTCAGCCCGAACTCCGACCTCGGCCCAAATTCCGACCTCGGCCCGAACATCATCCTCGGCCCGAACACCGAACTTTGGCCCGAACACCACTTCGGCCCAAACATCACTCTTCGGCCCGAACTCTTCAATATCCAAGATTGTGTGACAAAAGGCACTGTTCCCGGCCCGAACTTCATTTTCGGCCCGAACTTCAACCTCGGCCCGAACTTCAACCTCGGCCCGAACTCCGATCTCGGCCCGAACTCCAACCTCGGCCCGAACATCATCTTCGGCCCGAACACCGAACTTTGGCCCGAACACCACTTCGGCCCGAACACCACTTCGGCCCGAACACCAATTCGGCCCGAACATCCCACTTCGGCCCGAGCACCACTTCGGCCCGAACACCACTTCGGCCCGAACATCCCTCTTCGGCCCGAACTCTTCAATATCCAAGATTGTGTGACAAAAGGTGCTATACTAAAACATTCATAACTTTCAGCTCGGGTGTCCGTTTCACGCCCACGAGTAACCAAAATAGCTGGTTCGTTCGTCACTGCCAAGAACAAGTTCGGCCCGAACTCTTTACTGTTCCCTACCCGAACTTCATTTTCGGCCCGAACTTCAACCTCGGCCCGAACTCGGACCTCGGCCCGAACTTCAACCTCGGCCCGAACATCATCCTCGGCCCGAACACCGAACTTCGGCCCGAACACCACTTCGGCCCAAACATCCCACTTCGGCCCGAACACCACTTCGGCCCGCACATCCCTCGTCGGCCCGAACTCTTCAATATCCAAGATTGTGTGAGAAAAGGTGCTATACTAAAACATTCGTAACTTTCAGCTCGGTGTCCGTTTCACGCCCACGAGTAACCAAAATAGCTGGTTCGTTCGTCACTGCCAAGAACAAGTTCGCCCCGAACTCTTCACTGTTCCCGGCCCGAACTTCATTTTCGGCCCGAACTTCAACCTCGGCCCGAACTCCAACCTCGGCCCGAACTCCGACCTTGGCCCGAACTTCAACCTCGGCCCGAACATGATCCTCGGCCCGAACACCACTTCGGCCCGAACATCCCACTTCGGCCCGAACTCTTCAATATCCAAGATTGTGTGACAAAAGGTGATATACTAAAACATTCATAACTTTCAGCTCGGGTGTCCGTTTCACGCCCACGAGTAACCAAAACAGCTGGTTCGTTCGTCACTGCCAAGAACAAGTTCGGCCCGAACTCTTTACGGTTCCCTACCCGAACTTCATTTTCGGCCCGAACTTCAACCTCGGCCCGAAATCGGACCTCGGCCCGAACTTCAACCTCGGCCCGAACATCATCCTCGGCCCGAACACCGAACTTCAGCCCGAACACCACTTCGGCCCGAACATCCCACTTCGGCCCGAACACCACTTCGGCCCGAACATCCCTCGTCGGCCCGAACTCTTCAATATCCAAGATTGTGTGACAAAAAGGTGCTATACTAAAACATTCATAACTTTCATCTCGGGTGTCAGTTTCACGCCCACGAGTAACCAAAATAGCTGGTTCGTTGGTCACTGCCAAGAACAAGTTCGGCCCGAAGTCTTCACTGTTCCCGGCCCGAACTTCATTTTCGACCCGAACTTCAACCTCGGCCCGAACTTCAACCTCGGCCCGAACTCCGACCTCGGCCCGAACTTCAACCTCGGCCGGAACATCATCCTCGGCCCGAACACCGAACTTCGGCCCGAACAACACTTCGGCCCGAACACCACTTCGGCCCGAACTCTTCAATATCCAAGATTGTGTGACAAAAGGTGCTATACTAAAACATTCATAACTTTCAGCTCGGGTGTCCGTTTCAAGCCCACGAGTAACCAAAATAGCTGGTTCGTTCGTCACTGCCAAGAACAAGTTCGGACCGAACTCTTCACTGTTCCCGGCCCGAACTTCATTTTCGGCCCGAACTTCAACCTCGGCCCGAACTCCGACCTCGGCCCGAACTTCAACCTCGGCCCGAACATCATCCTCGGCCCGAACACCGAACTTCGGCCCGAACACCACTTCGGCCCAAACACCATTTCGGCCCGAACATCCCACTTCGGCCCGAACACCACTTCAGCCCGAACTCTTCAATATCCAAGATTGTGTGATAAAAGGTGCTATACTAAAACATTCATAACTTTCAGCTCGGGTGTCCGTTTCACGCCCACGAGTAACCAAAATAGATGGTTCGTTCGACACTGCCAAGAACAAGTTCGGCCCGAACTTTTCACTGTTCCCGGCCCGAACTTCATTTTCGGCCCGAACTTCAACCTCGGCCCGAACTCCGACCTCGGCCCGAACTCCAACCTCGGCCCGAACATCATCCTCGGCCCGAACACCGAACTTAGGCCCGAACACCACTTTGGCCCACACATCCCTCTTCGGCCCGAACTCTTCAATATCCAAGATTGTGTGACAAAAGGTACTATACTAAAACATTCATAACTTTCAGCTCGGGTGTCCGTTTCACGCCCACGAGTAACCAAAATAGCTGGTTCGTTCGTCACTGCCAAGACCAAGTTCGGCCCGAACTCTTCACTGTTCCCGGCCCGAACTTCAACCTCAGCCCGAACTCCGACCTCGGCCCAAATTCCGACCTCGGCCCGAACATCATCCTCGGCCCGAACACCGAACTTTGGCCCGAACACCACTTCGGCCCAAACATCACTCTTCGGCCCGAACTCTTCAATATCCAAGATTGTGTGACAAAAGGCACTGTTCCCGGCCCGAACTTCATTTTCGGCCCGAACTTCAACCTCGGCCCGAACTTCAACCTCGGCCCGAACTCCGATCTCGGCCCGAACTCCAACCTCGGCCCGAACATCATCTTCGGCCCGAACACCGAACTTTGGCCCGAACACCACTTCGGCCCGAACACCACTTCGGCCCGAACACCAATTCGGCCCGAACATCCCACTTCGGCCCGAGCACCACTTCGGCCCGAACACCACTTCGGCCCGAACATCCCTCTTCGGCCCGAACTCTTCAATATCCAAGATTGTGTGACAAAAGGTGCTATACTAAAACATTCATAACTTTCAGCTCGGGTGTCCGTTTCACGCCCACGAGTAACCAAAATAGCTGGTTCGTTCGTCACTGCCAAGAACAAGTTCGGCCCGAACTCTTCACTGTTCAAGGCCCGAACTTCATTTTCGGCCCGAACTTCAACCTCGGCCCGAACTCCGACCTCGGCCCGAACTCCAACCTCGGCCCGAACATCATCCTCGGGCCGAACACCGAACTTCGGCCCGAACACCACTTCAGCCCGAACACCACTTCGGCCCGAACATCCCTCTTCGGCCCGAACTCTTCAATATCCAAGATTGTGTGACAAAAGATGCTATACTAAAACATTCATGACTTTCAGCTCGGGTGTCCGTTTCACGCCCACGAGTAACCAAAATAGCTGGTTCGTTCGTCACTGCCAAGAACAAGTTTGGCCCGAACTCTTCACTGTTCCCGTCTCGAACTTCATTTTCGGCCCGAACTTCAAACTCAGCCCGAACTTCAACCTCGGCCCGAACTCCGACCTCGGCCCGAACTTCAACCTCGTCCCGAACATCATCCTCGGCCCGAACACCGAACTTCGGCCCGAACACCACTTCGGCCCGAACATCCCACTTCGGCCCGAACACCACTTCGGCCCGAACATCCCTCTTCGGCCCGAACTCTTCAATATCCAAGATTGTGTGACAAAAGGTGCTATACTAAAACATTAATAACTTTCAGCTCGGGTGTCCGTTTCACGCCCATGAGTAACCAAAATAGCTGGTTCGTTCGTCACTGCCAAGAACAAGTTCGGCCCGAACTCTTCACTGTTCCCGGCCCGAACTTTATTTTCGGCCCGAACTTCAACCTCGGCCCGAACTCCAACCTCGGCCCGAACTCCGACCTCGGCCCGAACTTCAACCTCGGCCCGAACATGATCCTCGGCTCGAACACCGAACTTCGGGCCGAACACCAATTCGGCCCGAACATCCCACTTCGGCCCGAACACCACTTCGGCCCGAACACCACTTCGGCCCGAACATCCCTCTTCGGCCCGAACTCTTCAATATCCAAGATTGTGTGACAAAAGGTGCTATACTAAAACATTCATAACTTTCAGCTCGGGTGTCCGTTTCACGCCCACGAGTAACCAAAATAGCTGGTTCGTTCGTCACTGC
Organism: Calendula officinalis; assembly: GCA_963853835.1. Classification (NCBI taxonomy): domain Eukaryota; kingdom Viridiplantae; phylum Streptophyta; class Magnoliopsida; order Asterales; family Asteraceae; genus Calendula; species Calendula officinalis. Next base: position 58,030,819 of record OY970820.1, read on the forward strand.
CAAGAACAAGTTCGGCCCGAACTCTTCACTGTTCAAGGCCCGAACTTCATTTTCGGCCCGAACTTCAACCTCGGCCCGAACTCCGACCTCGGCCCGAACTCCAACCTCGGCCCGAACATCATCCTCGGGCCGAACACCGAACTTCGGCCCGAACACCACTTCAGCCCGAACACCACTTCGGCCCGAACATCCCTCTTCGGCCCGAACTCTTCAATATCCAAGATTGTGTGAAAAAAGATGCTATACTAAAACATTCATAACTTTCAGCTCGGGTGTCCGTTTCACGCCCACGAGTAACCAAAATAGCTGGTTCGTTCGTCACTGCCAAGAACAAGTTTGGCCCGAACTCTTCACTGTTCCCGTCTCGAACTTCATTTTCGGCCCGAACTTCAAACTCAGCCCGAACTCCGACCTCGGCCCGAACTCCGACCTCGGCCCGAACTTCAACCTCATCCCGAACATCATCCTCGGCCCGAACACCGAACTTCGGCCCGAACACCACTTCGGCCCGAACATCCCACTTCGGCCCGAACTTCAACCTCAGCCCGAACTTCAAACTCAGCCCGAACTTCAACCTCGGCCCGAACTCCGACCTCGGCCCGAACTTCAACCTCGGCCCGAACATGATCCTCGGCCCGAACACCGAACTTCGGCCCGAACACCAATTCGGCCCGAACATCCCACTTCGGCCCGAACACCACTTCGGCCCGAACACCACTTCGGCCCGAACATCCCTCTTCGGCCCGAACTCTTCAATATCCAAGATTGTGTGACAAAAGGTGCTATACTAAAACATTAATAACTTTCAGCTCGGGTGTCCGTTTCACGCCCACGAGTAACCAAAATAGCTGGTTCGTTCGTCACTGCCAAGAACAAGTTCGGCCCGAACTCTTCACTGTTCCCGGCCCGAACTTTATTTTCGGCCCGAACTTCAACCGCGGCCCGAACTCCAACCTCGGCCCGAACTCCGACCTCGGCCCGAATTTCAACCTCGGCCCGAACATGATCCTCGGCCCGAACACCGAACTTCGGCCCGAACATCCCACTTCGGCCCGAACACCACTTCGGCCCGAACACCACTTCGGCCCGAACATCCCTCTTCGGCCCGAACTCTTCAATATCCAAGATTGTGTGACAAAAGGTGCTATACTAAAACATTCATAACTTTCAGCTCGGGTGTCCGTTTCACGCCCACGAGTAACCAAAATAGCTGGTTCGTTCGTCACTGCCAAGAACAAGTTCGGCCCGAACTCTTCACTGTTCAAGGCCCGAACTTCATTTTCGGCCCGAACTTCAACCTCGGCCCGAACTCCGACCTCGGCCCGAACTCCAACCTCGGCCCGAACATCATCCTTGGCCCGAACACCGAACTTCGGCCCGAACACCAGTTCAGCCCGAACACCACTTCGGCCCGAACATCCCTCTTCGGCCCGAACTCTTCAATATCCAAGATTGTGTGACAAAAGGTGCTATACTAAAACATTCATAACTTTCAGCTCGGGTGTCAGTTTCACGCCCACGAGTAACCAAAATAGCTGGTTCGTTCGTCACTGCCAAGAACAAGTTCGGCCCGAACTCTTCACTGTTCCCGTCTCGAACTTCATTTTCGGCCCGAACTTCAAACTCAGCCCGAACTTCAACCTCGGCCCGAACTCCGACCTCGGCCCGAACTTCAACCTCGGCCCGAACATCATCCTCGGCCCGAACACCGAACTTCGGCCCGAACACCACTTCGGCCCGAACACCACTTCGGTCCGAACTCTTCAATATCCAAGATTGTGTGACAAAAGGTGCTATACTAAAACGTTCATAACTTTCAGCTCGGGTGTCTTTTCACGCCCACGAGTAACCAAAATAGTTGGTTCGTTCGTCACTGCCAAGAACAAGTTCGGCCCGAACTCTTCACTGTTCCCGGCCCGAACTTCATTTTCGGCCCGAACTTCAACCTCGGCCCGAACTTCAACCTCGACCCGAACTCCGACCTCGGCCCGAACATCATCCTCGGCCCGAACACCGAACTTGGGCCCGAACACCACTTCGGCCCGAACACCACTTCGGCCCGAACACCACTTCGGCCCGAACATCCCTCTTCGGCCCGAACTCTTCAATATCCAAGATTGTTTGACAAAATGTGCTATACTAAAACATTCATAACTTTTAGCTCGGGTGTCCGTTTCACGCCCACGAGTAACCAAAATAGCTGGTTCGTTCGTCACTGCAAAGAACAAGTTCGGCCCGAACTCTTCACTGTTCCTGGCCCGAACTTCATTTTCGGCCCTAACTTCCACCTCGGCCCGAACTCCGACCTCGGCCCGAACTTCAATCTCGGCCCGAACATCATCCTCGGCCCGAACACCGAACTTCGGCCCGAACCCCACTTCGGCCCGAACAACACTTCGGCCCGAACATCCCACTTCGGCCCAAACACCACTTCGGCCCTAACATCCATCTTCGGCCCGAACTCTTCAATATCCAATATTGTGTGACAAAAGGTGCTATACTAAAACATTCATAACTTTCAGCTCGGGTGTCCGTTTCACGCCCACGAGTAACCAAAATAGCTGGTTCGTTCGTCACTGTCAAGAACAAGTTCGGCCCGAACTCTTCACTGTTCCCAGCCCGAACTTCTTTTTCGGCCCGAACTTCAACCTCGGTCCGAACTTCAACCTCGGCCCGAACATCATCCTCGGCCCGAACACCGAACTTCGGCCCGAACACCACTTTGGCCCGAACATCCCACTTCGGCCCGAACACCACTTCGGCCCGAACATCCCTCTTCGGCCCGAACTCTTCAATATCCAATATTGTGTGATAAAAGGTGCTCTACTAAAACATTCATAACTTTCAGCTCGGGTGTCCGTTTCACGTCCACGAGTAACCAAAATAGCTGGTTCGTTCGTCACTGCCAAGAACAAGTTCGGCCCGAACTCTTCACTGTTCCCGGCCCGAACTTCATTTTTGGCCCGAACTTCAACCTCGGCCCGAACTCCGACCTCGGCCCGAACTTCAATCTCAGCCCGAACATCATCCTCGGCCCGAACACCGAACTTCGGCCCGAACACCACTTCGGCCCGAACATCCCACTTCGGCCCGAACACCACTTCGGCCCGAACATCCCTTTTCGGCCCGAACTCTTCAATATCCAATATTGTGTGACAAAAGGTGCTATATTAAATCATTCATAACTTTCAGCTCGAGTGTCCGTTTCACGCCCACGAGTAACCAAAATAGCTGGTTCGTTCGTCACTGCCAAGAACAGGTTCGGCCCGAACTCTTCACTGTTCCCGGCCCGAACTTCATTTTCGGCCCGAACTGCAACCTCGGCCCGAACTTCAACCTCGGCCCGAACTCCGACCTCGGCCCGAACTTCAACCTCGGCCCGAACATCATCCGCGGCCCGAACACCGAACTTCGGCCCGAACACCACTTCAGCCCGAACACCACTTCGGCCCGAACACCACTTCGGCCCGAACATCCCATTTCGGCCCGAACACCACTTCGACCCGAACATCCCTCTTCGGCCCGAACATTTCAATATCCAAGATTGTGTGACAAAAGGTGCTATACTAAAACATTCATAACTTTCAGCTCGGGTGTCCGTTTCGCGCCCACGAGTAACCAAAATAGCTGGTTCGTTCGTCACTGCCAAGAACAAGTTCGGCCCGAACTCTTCACTATTCCCAGCCCGAACTTCATTTTCGGCCCGAACTTCAACCTCGGCCCGAACTCCGACCTCGTCCCGAACTTCAACCTCGGCCCGAACATTATCCTTGGCCCGAACACCGAACTTCGGCCCGAACACCACTTCGGCCCGAACATCCCACTTCGGCCCGAACACCACTTCGGCCCGAACATCCTTCTTCGGCCCAAACTCTTCAATATCCAAGATTGTGTGACAAAAGGTGCTATACTAAAACATTCATAACTTTCAGCTCGGGTGTCCGTTTTCACGCCCACGAGTAACCAAAATAGCTGGTTCGTTCGTCACTGCCAAGAACATGTTCGGCCCGAACTCTTCACTGATCCCGGCCCGAACTGCATTTTCGGCCCGAACTTCAACCTCGGCCCAAACTTCAACCTCGGCCCGAACTCCGACCTCGGCCCAAACTTCAACCTCGGCCCGAACATCATCCTCGGCCCGAACATCGAACTTCGGCCCGAACACCACTTCGGCCCGAACATCCCACTTCGGCCCGAACACCACTTCGGCCCGAACATCCCTCTTCGGCCCGAACTCTTCAATATCCAATATTGTGTGACAAAAGGTGCTATATTAAAACATTCATAACTTTCAGCTCGGGTGTCCGTTTCACGTCCACGAGTAACCAAAATAGCTGGTTCGTTCGTCACCGCAAAGAACAAGTTCGGCCCGAACTCTTCACTGTTCCTGGCCCGAACTTCATTTTCGGCCCGAACTTCAACCTCGGCCCGAACTCCGACCTCGGCCCGAACTTCAATCTCGGCCCGAACATCATCCTCGGCCCGAACACCGAACTTCGGCCCGAACCCCACTTCGGCCCGAACAACACTTCGGCCCGAACATCCCACTTCGGCCCAAACACCACTTCGGCCCTAACATCCCTCTTCGGCCCGAACTCTTCAATATCCAATATTGTGTGACAAAAGGTGCTATACTAAAACATTCATAACTTTCAGCTCGGGTGTCCGTTTCACGCCCACGAGTAACCAAAATAGCTGGTTCGTTCGTCACTGTCAAGAACAAGTTCGGCCCGAACTCTTCACTGTTCCCAGCCCGAACTTCTTTTTCGGCCCGAACTTCAACCTCGGTCCGAACTTCAACCTCGGCCCGAACGTCATCCTCGGCCCGAACACCGAACTTCGGCCCGAACACCACTTTGGCCCGAACATCCCACTTCGGCCCGAACACCACTTCGGCCCGAACATCCCTCTTCGGCCCGAACTCTTCAATATCCAATATTGTGTGATAAAAGGTGCTCTACTAAAACATTCATAACTTTCAGCTCGGGTGTCCGTTTCACGTCCACGAGTAACCAAAATAGCTGGTTCGTTCGTCACTGCCAAGAACAAGTTCGGCCCGAACTCTTCACTGTTCCCGGCCCGAACTTCATTTTTGGCCCGAACTTCAACCTCGGCCCGAACTCCGACCTCGGCCCGAACTTCAATCTCAGCCCGAACATCATCCTCGGCCCGAACACCGAACTTCGGCCCGAACACCACTTCGGCCCGAACATCCCACTTCGGCCCGAACACCACTTCGGCCCGAACATCCCTTTTCGGCCCGAACTCTTCAATATCCAATATTGTGTGACAAAAGGTGCTATATTAAATCATTCATAACTTTCAGCTCGAGTGTCCGTTTCACGCCCACGAGTAACCAAAATAGCTGGTTCGTTCGTCACTGCCAAGAACAGGTTCGGCCCGAACTCTTCACTGTTCCCGGCCCGAACTTCATTTTCGGCCCGAACTGCAACCTCGGCCCGAACTTCAACCTCGGCCCGAACTTCAACCTCGGGCCGAACTCCGACCTCGGCCCGAACTTCAACCTCGGCCCGAACATCATCCGCTTCGGCCCGAACACCACTTCAGCCCGAACACCACTTCGGCCCGAACACCACTTCGGCCCGAACATCCCACTTCGGCCCGAACACCACTTCGACCCGAACATCCCTCTTCGGCCCGAACACTTCAATATCCAAGATTGTGTGACAAAAGGTGCTATACTAAAACATTCATAACTTTCAGCTCGGGTGTCCGTTTCACGCCCACGAGTAACCAAAATAGCTGGTTCGTTCGTCACTGCCAAGAACAAGTTCGGCCCGAACTCTTCACTATTCCCAGCCCGAACTTCATTTTCGGCCCGAACTTCAACCTCGGCCCGAACTCCGACCTCGTCCCGAACTTCAACCTCGGCCCGAACATTATCCTTGGCACGAACACCGAACTTCGGCCCGAACACCACTTCGGCCCGAACATCCCACTTCGGCCCGAACACCACTTCGGCCCGAACATCCTTCTTCGGCCCGAACTCTTCAATATCCAAGATTGTGTGACAAAAGGTGCTATACTAAAACATTCATAACTTTCAGCTCGGGTGTCCGTTTTCACGCCCACGAGTAACCAAAATAGCTGGTTCGTTCGTCACTGCCAAGAACATGTTCGGCCCGAACTCTTCACTGATCCCGGCCCGAACTGCATTTTCGGCCCGAACTTCAACCTCGGCCCAAACTTCAACCTCGGCCCGAACTCCGACCTCGGCCCGAACTTCAACCTCGGCCCGAACATCATCCTCGGCCCGAACATCGAACTTCGGCCCGAACACCACTTCGGCCCGAACATCCCACTTCGGCCCGAACACCACTTCGGCCCGAACATCCCTCTTCGGCCCGAACTCTTCAATATCCAATATTGTGTGACAAAAGGTGCTATATTAAAACATTCATAACTTTCAGCTCGGGTGTCCGTTTCACGTCCACGAGTAACCAAAATAGCTGGTTCGTTCGTCACTGCCAAGAACAAGTTCGGCCCGAACTCTTCACTGTTCCCGGCCCGAACTTCATTTTTGGCCCGAACTTCAACCTCGGCCCGAACTCCGACCTCGGCCCGAACTTCAATCTCAGCCCGAACATCATCCTCGGCCCGAACACCGAACTTCGGCCCGAACACCACTTCGGCCCGAACATCCCACTTCGGCCCGAACACCACTTCGGCCCGAACATCCCTCTTCGGCCCGAACTCTTCAATATCCAATATTGTGTGACAAAAGGTGCTATATTAAATCATTCATAACTTTCAGCTCGAGTGTCCGTTTCACGCCCACGAGTAACCAAAATAGCTGGTTCGTTCGTCACTGCCAAGAACAGGTTCGGCCCGAACTCTTCACTGTTCCCGGCCCGAACTTCATTTTCGGCCCGAACTGCAACCTCGGCCCGAACTTCAACCTCGGCCCGAACTCCGACCTCGGCCCGAACTTCAACCTCGGCCCGAACATCATCCGCGGCCCGAACACCGAACTTCGGCCCGAACACCACTTCAGCCCGAACACCACTTCGGCCCGAACACCACTTCGGCCCGAACATCCCACTTCGGCCCGAACACCACTTCGACCCGAACATCCCTCTTCGGCCCGAACACTTCAATATCCAAGATTGTGTGACAAAAGGTGCTATACTAAAACATTCATAACTTTCAGCTCGGGTGTCCGTTTCACGCCCACGAGTAACCAAAATAGCTGGTTCGTTCGTCACTGCCAAGAACAAGTTCGGCCCGAACTCTTCACTATTCCCAGCCCGAACTTCATTTTCGGCCCGAACTTCAACCTCGGCCCGAACTCCGACCTCGTCCCGAACTTCAACCTCGGCCCGAACATTATCCTTGGCCCGAACACCGAACTTCGGCCTGAACACCACTTCGGCCCGAACATCCCACTTCGGCCCGAACACCACTTCGGCCCGAACATCCTTCTTCGGCCCGAACTCTTCAATATCCAAGATTGTGTGACAAAAGGTGCTATACTAAAACATTCATAACTTTCAGCTCGGGTGTCCGTTTTCACGCCCACGAGTAACCAAAATAGCTGGTTCGTTCGTCACTGCCAAGAACATGTTCGACCCGAACTCTTCACTGATCCCGGCCCGAACTGCATTTTCGGCCCGAACTTCAACCTCGGCCCAAACTTCAACCTCGGCCCGAACTCCGACCTCGGCCCGAACTTCAACCTCGGCCCGAACATCATCCTCGGCCCGAACATCGAACTTCGGCCCGAACACCACTTCGGCCCGAACATCCCACTTCGGCCCGAACACCACTTCGGCCCGAACATCCCTCTTCGGCCCGAACTCTTCAATATCCAATATTGTGTGACAAAAGGTGCTATATTAAATCATTCATAACTTTCAGCTCGAGTGTCCGTTTCACGCCCACGAGTAACCAAAATAGCTGGTTCGTTCGTCACTGCCAAGAACAAGTTCGGCCCGAACTCTTCACTGTTCCCGGCCCGAACTTCATTTTCGGCCCGAACTGCAACCTCGGCCCGAACTTCAACCTCGGCCCGAACTCCGACCTCGGCCCGAACTTCAACCTCGGCCCGAACATCATCCTCGGCCCGAACATCGAACTTCGGCCCGAACACCACTTCGGCCCGAACATCCCACTTCGGCCCGAACACCACTTCGGCCCGAACATCCCTCTTCGGCCCGAACTCTTCAATATCCAATATTGTGTGACAAAAGGTGCTATATTAAATCATTCATAACTTTCAGCTCGAGTGTCCGTTTCACGCCCACGAGTAACCAAAATAGCTGGTTCGTTCGTCACTGCCAAGAACAAGTTCGGCCCGAACTCTTCACTGTTCCCGGCCCGAACTTCATTTTCGGCCCGAACTGCAACCTCGGCCCGAACTTCAACCTCGGCCCGAACTCCGACCTCGGCCCGAACTTCAACCTCGGCCCGAACATCATCCTCGGCCCGAACACCGAACTTCGGCCCGAACACCACTTCGGCCCGAACACCACTTCGGCCCGAACACCACTTCGGCCCGAACATCCCACTTCGGCCCGAACACCACTTCGACCCGAACATCCCTCTTCGGCCCGAACTCTTCAATATCCAAGATTGTGTGACAAAAGGTGCTATACTAAAACATTCATAACTTTCAGCTCGGGTGTCCGTTTCACGCCCACGAGTTACCAAAATAGCTGGTTCGTTCATCACTGCCAAGAACAAGTTCGGCCCAAAATCTTCACTGTTCCCGGCCCGAACTTCATTTTCGGCCCGAACTTCAACCTCGGCCCGAACTCCGACCTCGGCCCGAACTTCAACCTCGGCCCGAACATTATCCTCGGCCCGAACACCGAACTTCAGCCCGAACACCACTTCGGCCCGAACACCACTTCGGCCCGAACATCCCACTTCGGCCCGAACACCACTTCGGCCCGAACATCCCTCTTCGGCCCGAACTCTTCAATATCCAAGATTGTGTGACAAAAGGTGCTATACTAAAACATTCATAACTTTCAGCTCGGGTGTCAGTTTCACGCCCACGAGTAACCAAAATAGCTGGTTCGTTCGTCACTGCCAAGAACAAGTTCGGCCCGAACTCTTCACTGTTCCCGACCCGAACTTCATTTTCGGCCCGAACTTCAACCTCGGCCCGAACTTCAACCTCGGCCCGAACTCCGACCTCGGCCCGAACTTCAACCTCGGCCCGAACATCATCCTCGGCCCGAACACCGAACTTCGGCCCGAACACCACTTCGGTCCGAACTCTTCAATATCCAAGATTGTGTGACAAAAGGTGCTATACTAAAACGTTCATAACTTTCAGCTCGGGTGTCTTTTCACGCCCACGAGTAACCAAAATAGTTGGTTCGTTCGTCACTGCCAAGAACAAGTTCGGCCCGAACTCTTCACTGTTCCCGGCCCGAACTTCATTTTCGGCCCGAACTTCAACCTCGGCCCGAACTTCAACCTCGACCCGAACTCCGACCTCGGCCCGAACTCCGACCTCGGCCCGAACATCATCCTCGGCCCGAACACCGAACTTGGGCCCGAACACCACTTCGGCCCGAACAACACTTCGGCCCGAACACCACTTCGGCCCGAACACCACTTCGGCCCGAACATCCCTCTTCGGCCCGAACTCTTCAATATCCAAGATTGTGTGACAAAAGGTGCTATACTAAAACATTCATAACTTTTAGATCGGGTGTCCGTTTCACGCCCACGAGTAACCAAAATAGCTGGTTCGTTCGTCACTGCAAAGAACAAGTTCGGCCCGAACTCTTCACTGTTCCTGGCCCGAACTTCATTTTCGGCCCGAACTTCAACCTCGGCCCGAACTCCGACCTCGGCCCGAACTTCAATCTCGGCCCGAACATCATCCTCGGCCCGAACACCGAACTTCGGCCCGAACCCCACTTCGGCCCGAACAACACTTCGGCCCGAACATCCCACTTCGGCCCAAACACCACTTCGGCCCTAACATCCCTCTTCGGCCCGAACTCTTCAATATCCAATATTGTGTGACAAAAGGTGCTATACTAAAACATTCATAACTTTCAGCTCGGGTGTCCGTTTCACGCCCACGAGTAACCAAAATAGCTGGTTCGTTCGTCACTGTCAAGAACAAGTTCGGCCCGAACTCTTCACTGTTCCCAGCCCGAACTTCTTTTTCGGCCCGAACTTCAACCTCGGTCCGAACTTCAACCTCGGCCCGAACATCATCCTCGGCCCGAACACCGAACTTCGGCCCGAACACCACTTTGGCCCGAACATCCCACTTCGGCCCGAACACCACTTCGGCCCGAACATCCCTCTTCGGCCCGAACTCTTCAATATCCAATATTGTGTGATAAAAGGTGCTCTACTAAAACATTCATAACTTTCAGCTCGGGTGTCCGTTTCACGTCCACGAGTAACCAAAATAGCTGGTTCGTTCGTCACTGCCAAGAACAAGTTCGGCCCGAACTCTTCACTGTTCCCGGCCCGAACTTCATTTTTGGCCCGAACTTCAACCTCGGCCCGAACTCCGACCTCGGCCCGAACTTCAATCTCAGCCCGAACATCATCCTCGGCCCGAACACCGAACTTCGGCCCGAACACCACTTCGGCCCGAACATCCCACTTCGGCCCGAACATCCCTCTTCTGCCCGAACTCTTCAATATCCAAGATTGTGTGACAAAAGGTGCTATACTAAAACATTCATAACTTTCAGCTCGGGTGTCCGTTTCACGCCCACGAGTAACCAAAATAGCTGGTTCGTTCGTCACTGCCAAGAACAAGTTCGGCCCGAACTCTTCACTGTTCCCGGCCCGAACTTCATTTTTAGCCCGAACTTCAACCTCGGCCCGAACTCCGACCTTGGCCCGAACTTCAATCTCGACCCGAACATCATCCTCGGCCCGAACACCGAACTTCAGCCCGAACACCACTTCGGCCCGAACATCCCTCTTCGGCCCGAATGCCACTTCGGCTCGAACATCCCTCTTCGGCTCGAACTCTTCAATATCCAAGATTGTGTGACAAAAGGTGCTATACTAAAACATTCATAACTTTCAGCTCGGGTGTCCATTTCACGCCCACGAGTAACCAAAATAGCTGGTTCATTCGTCACTGCCAAGCACAAGTTCGGCCCGAACTCTTCACTGTTCCCGGCCCGAACTTCATTTTCGGCCCGAACTTCAACCTCGGCCTGAACTCCGACCTCGGCCCGAACTTCAACCTCGGCCCGAACATCATCCTTGGCCCGAACACCGAACTTCGGCCCGAACACCACTTCGGCACGAACACCACTTCGGCCCGAACATCCCACTTCGGCCCGAACACCACTTCGGCCCGAACATCCCTCTTCGGCCCGAACTCTTCAATATCGAAGATTGTTGTGACACCCTAAAATTTACAAGATTTTTAAAATTTTTGAAAACAAAATTATAATCGAAAGGTCCCATAAATAAATCTCAGATATTAATATTTAACATTTAAAACGTATTTATTGCGGAAATAGTTAAGATAAAGTAAAGTGTTTTTAAAATATTAAATGATGTCCACATCAGTAATGAAAAGATACAGCGGTCAACCGTCTACCTTCTCTTTTCCTTTGCTGGTACCTGAAACAATGTGGGGGAAAGTTTGGGTCAGCTGGGGAAGCTGAGTGAATAATTCTCAAAATGCAAACAATCATAACATACAACACATGTGGGCACATCGGTGTACTCCTACTCAGAATCTACTCGATTAATTACTCAGATTTATTTCTCAGATTTTATTACTCAGATTTTAATTTATATAGCGCGCTTGTGTGACTTGGGACGAGAGATCAACCTCGACCCGCCTCACACAACTCAAGGCTCAACACCTGTACTCTTCGGTGTTGAGTCAAAACGTCTGGCACCAGTACTCTTCGGTGCCAAGACAACTCAAGTATATTATGTTTAATGTTTTAACTCAAGAACTCAAAACTCAGATAACTCAGGCTCCAGATAACTCAAATCACAGATAACTCAAATAACAAATAACTCAGGTAGCAAATATGGTGCAAGTAATGTAACACGTAAGTCATGCATGTATAACGTTAAAACTGAATACACGGTGAGAATACTCACCTCGATAACGTAAGCTCCGGAAAATTCTCAGTACTCTACAATATTGCCCAGCTAACGTTTAGACGATCCTAAGACACGAAAGATAGTCGAGATTAGAATCAATTCAAAACTTGTTTAAGAATGTTTTCCCTTGATTAAATACCAATAAAAGCTTTTCTCTTTATTTAATAATGATAAACTTTTTCTCTTAATTAAATATCTTCTCTTCATTTAATAATCAATCGATGAGAATCTGACCAATTCGAAATTCCCAAAACCCACAATATCCTTAATAACAATACCATAATCCAAATGAGCAGGAATGAGAAAAAGAATCTTCGGACAAACAGATCAACAAAACAATACCACCATGAACCAAAACCCATTTCTCTAAACTACACGAGTAAACTAAAAAAAAGGATCGAAACAGGAAAAGGTTTCTACCTACACCGCCGCTAGAATTTGATCTTTGACAACACCTCCGGTTGAATAAGTACCTCCGATTGAATCCTCAGCTGCCCAAATCGAACTCAAGACATGAAAACGTCCAAGGGTTAGAATGGAATCAAAGGGGTTAAGAGGCGTGGAGGAAAGAGACGCAGCTCACCGGAACGTAGCTCACCGGAATTGACGTTTCTTTTACCATACAACTTGAACTCCTTGTTTTGTTGCTCACCGAAGAAGAATGAAGCTAGGGATGCACGGCGGTGGAGCTCAGAGCCAAATGGTGGCGGAGCAGAAAACAACCATGGCGGCGGTGATGTCCAAAGTAAACGGTGGTCGTATTTCTCGTCGACGGTGGGTTTTATGGTGGCCAACAGGAACGGAAATGGTGATGGCGGTGGGTTCACGGTAGTGATGTAGAACAGAAACTGTACGATGGTGGCGATCAAAACGAGCTACGATGGTGGTTTCAAACAGGAAGTGAAATGGTTATGGAGGCATGGGATTAAATTTGAACGGGATGGTGCTCCGGCGAATAAGAACAAGAATGGTGGTGTCTACTGCCGTCGATGGTAGGTTGCAGAAATGGTGTATGTTCACCGGAAAGCAGAAGTAGAAAGGAAATTCCTTTCTTGCAAGAAGGGGGTTAGCCAAAAGAGGAAAACAAGGAGGTGGCGGCTGTGATGATTTCAGTGTAGTATTTAATTATTTATATGTATCATCATCAACATTTAGGGAAAATAAGAGGGAGGCCTAGCCGAAATCTTCATGCCTCATGGGCTGTTTTCCAATTAACATGGGCACGGCCCAACATATGACCGACCCAACCTTTATAATGGTACAATATGAGTTACGGAGGAAGATTGTGACCAAAACGAAAGAAAAGGCGAATCTAGTATTTTCATTAATTAATAAGCTAGATAAATAACTAGGCAAAAATAACATTAATCTTTAATTAATTCCACCATATAACCATTTAACCCTTAGTAATAAATAAAATATAAGGGTAATATTTAATTATCAGAAATTTCAGGGCGTTACAACTCAACTCCACTTGAAATTGACTTCGTCCCCGAAGTCATTGCTCAGATAAGACTTAGAATAATGCTCTCGCATCGAAGACTCAGACTCCCAGGTTCCTTGAACACCACCAAGAATTCGACAACGATACACTTTCTCAGCTGGGAAAAAAAATAATGAAAAGAAACTTTTCAGGGTGACCTACTCGAGAAAAATGAACTCCGGCTCTCGCAACTGCTCATACAAATCTTTCACCTCTGGCGCCGCAAGACGATAAGGGTTAAAATCAGAATGCTCTCTATGACTCCTCAGTTTTATCGTCGAAAATGGTGTTGATACATACGCCAAAAACAACACGGTATCATGCTGAAGATGTCTTCTTGCTCTCACGACAGGACACATTCCCTGCACCCAGCGATTAACGTCGCGTTGAATCTCCAATTCAACTCCACTTGGAAATTTGCTATCGATTTGTTGATGATGCCAGATGATCTCGGCGTAGTACTAGGTCATCCAAACCATTTTCACAATCATACGCTACTCTCTCATGGCGATAACAACAAGTTTTATGGGAAAATTTCTTCTCGCACAACTCCGTTTAAAAATACCACACACTTTATGAACAACTAAAATTTATTATTGCCAATCTCTACTAATAATAGCCAGAAAAGGTCCTCTAATCTACAGGACACCAGTTTTCTTAAAGCACATGATAACAAATGAGTGGGTAGCCCCACTACCAAATAACACAAAGCAGGCACCATGTTCACAAAAGTGTCCATATCACACAGGAGTCACAGGTAATGCACACAAAATTCAAAATCACTAAGTAGTACTCATGCAATTCACTCAGAAATGTCACTTAGAATTGTAACTCAGAAGTCTAACTCGGAATATATCTCAGAAGTATAACCCAGAAATTTTAACTCAGAAATAAGCACGGATTTGTAACTCAGAAGGTAGTAATATTTATTAGCAACAACGTTACCTGCCCCACATAAATCTCATATATAATTTTGTAAAGGCATAATTATACACATCTCATTCATCTCCCATCTACTCGTTTATATATATTTGGTCACCTCCGATTAATAATTAAGATATATGAACCAATAGTCAGAACAAGTTATTTTAGTATTAAATATATTTCCCCAAATTTCTCAGTTTGCATATACTCTAATTACACTTGATTAAAATTTCCATACATATTATTTCAAATCTCGATAATGACTTCTCATTAACAAAATTTCTAAATTTTCTCTAGATTACTTCGACCACACATTTACTCATTAACTTTGATTACCCACTTTTTATATATATAAAAATAATTAAACATTGTACGTTTATCTTAATGATTTTTCATTACTCAACTTGTGAATTAATTCGTTAACTCTCATTTACTTAATAATCAATTACCTTTTATTCAATTATTTAATAATAAATATATTATTTGACAAACTATATACTCACAGATAAAAAATTTCTCATAAAGATTTTATAACACCTCAAAATTTTTAAATATTTAATAATAAGATATATTATTTGATAACTCTAAATAAAACATATTACTCAAAAATAAAGTTTTCTCATGATAAAAATTTTATAACACTTCAAAACTTTTAGATAAAACTCCCCGTAAATTTAAAACTTTTCTCTTTGAACTCATTTTAGTAACTTGCTCATTTAACTCGATTTATAAATTTCTTTTAAGCTCAAAAATTTACTCAACAGTCAGTAAAAATAAAATTTTCTCATTTGTTTTAATAATTCATTATCTCTTAAATTTAACGACCTCATTTTAACTCATTTCCTCAAAATTTTATTGTAACAGTTTTCTCATATCCAACTCATTAACAATTTCTCATTACTTTATAATTATCTCCTTATCTCATTTATAAACACACAAGAATATGCATACTTATCTCCTTAATAAGATAATTATAGTATTTGTTACTTCTCATTTGCACAATTTCGTTCAGCTCAATTAATCTCAGTTTATTAACTTCTCCATTATTCACGATTATCAATTTTATAAACTCAATAGTTACACCATATAATTAATTTAATTATTCTAAATTTACTCAATCAAGCAGTTACCCTTTACTCACTATTGTTTATTTACTCAATGAATTCCTCATTCACTCCATTCCATAACTATTCTCAATCCAATAAATTATATATAATAAAATATAATATTTTTTTTGATAACTCTAAATGGTAAAAATATTACTCAATCTAATAATTTTAATTGATAATTCCCGTTAACTCCAATTTAACAATTACTCAAAAAAAAATTCTCATTACCCCGATCTATTAGCTTCACGTCAATTTAAAAATTTTCCACTTTAACTCATTTTAATAACTTGTCTACTCAACTTGATTTATTAATTTCTCCATTAATCTCGGTTGATCTATTTGTTATAAACTCTATAAATACCCTTGAAATAATTTTTAATTATTCTCAACTACTCGATTTGATAATTACTTTTATAATTTCTCTGATCAATTTTATGTATCTAGACTTCACACTTTAAAATCCTTACTTAGTTAAATCTCTCTGTATAAGCGTCATGATCATAATACTTATTAATAGCACACAATGATAATAATTTCTTGGAAATTTTCCTTTTTACTCATGCTCGACCCTACATAGAGAAAAACTCGTCCTCGAGTTTGAAAATTGGCATTCTCTACCAACATAAAACAAGCAAACATATAATCACTCGAGCAATTAGGATACACTAACTAAATTCACAATAACAAGCATTGGTCCATCGTTCCCCTCAAAATCTCCCCATAACCAACCAAAAGTCCTGTGCGGAAAGTAATAGGGGCCCTCTATTACTTTCGACACCTACCTTTGTTTGGTCATGAGTCAATCCCAAAGTTCACGACTTCCCACATAAAATTTCACCACACCAACAAATCACATTCGGAAGAAAGAAAAATTTATTTTTCCATATTTGATAAATACAGATATGCACTCAGATGTGTTTACTCAAAATCTTATAAACACTACTCAGAAATGCACTCAGCAAAAGGCACTTAGTCAACAATATTTTATTATGTTTTTAACTCAGAACATAATATAGCTCATAAGCTCTTTTAATTCATTTAAATAGATCACCACCGAATTAATGATGATAGTTTCCCTTTAGTTCACTTTTAATAAATACCGTTTAAGATAAACTTGAAATAATTTCTGTTTAATTTGACTCGACAATCCTCGATTAGTTGGTATACAAACATATATAGTTTATTCAATATCTCTGCGTTTATTTAACAATCTCTCACTGAACTTAAAAAAACAATTATTGATTTTCACACTCAGCTATTTAAATCACATATTTAAAAAGTTTTTCTCCTTTGATCTCAATTCAATAAATCTCAGTTTATTATTTTCTCGGCAAAAAGATTTTCTCAATACATCATGTCTCATCTCTTTATAAAAATATTTTCCTTTTTAATTGTCCAAAGATTTCATAACATCCAAATTCTCATAAATTTAAAATTTTTAAGTTTGATAAATAAGTGAAAAGGTTACACTAAATAGAATCTCAAATGACAATTCAACATTTTAAAACATGTTTAATCCAACTGAAGTTTTAAAATTAAAAATTACAACGACTTTGAAATGACGCATAAAAAAAAATAAAAGCCCATTCTAGTTAAGATTTCTCGTCTAGCTCATATTTAAATAACTTAAAATAAGTATCAAATATTTTTTAAATTTTATACAAGGATGTTCTCGGTATTTTCGCTTTACTCGGCTTGATAAACGTTTACAAAATATTCTTTTAAATCAGTGGATAGAAAAAAATAACTTTCATTTACTCGTTTCACAGTTTACTCGTTTCAATAACTCTTTCTATTAAGTGCTTTCCAAAATGAAAGATTTTAATATTTTCTCAATATGAAAAATTTATTACTCCTCATTTCTTATTTACCTAAGATATGCTCTCATTAATAATTTATAGAATTTATATCATAATTTCATATCCATTTATTACCCCTTTTGGTTAAAATTTCTCAAAATTATAAAATCTCACAAGTTATATAAAATTATATGTATATAATTTTTAGCGTGTATAACGCAGATGCACTCCGAATAACACACGGAAAATATACTCAGAAAAGCGATCCTCATCGCGAAATACCCTCAGAGTTAAATCAGAATTATACTCAAAATAATAACGGCAATTCTCATATTTGTCATTCCTCAAAACACATAATAC
This sequence comes from Calendula officinalis, assembly GCA_963853835.1. Lineage (NCBI taxonomy): Eukaryota > Viridiplantae > Streptophyta > Magnoliopsida > Asterales > Asteraceae > Calendula > Calendula officinalis. The sequence continues at coordinate 58,048,578 of OY970820.1, forward strand.
GACAAAATTCCAAAATAAATAAAAGCTCTTAAATATTACCGGCAGCAGGAAGCGAGAGGTCGACGTGACATGCTGTATGTTTGATGTGGAAACTTTTCTCAGAAAAAAAAATATTTGACTCTTTTCTCGTTTTAAAAACTCGATACTCAAACTTGAGTTTGAATTCGCCCCTTGCGAACCCAAATCCCTCAAGTCAGTGCTCTGATACCAACTTGTAACACCCTAAAATTTACAAGATTTTTAAAATTTTTGAAAACAAAATTATAATCGAAAGGTCCCATAAATAAATCTCAGATATTAATATTTAACATTTAAAACGTATTTATTGCGGAAATAGTTAAGATAAAGTAAAGTGTTTTTAAAATATTAAATGATGTCCACATCAGTAATGAAAAGATACAGCGGTCAACCGTCCACCTTCTCCTTTCCTTTGCTGGTACCTGAAACAATGTGGGGGAAGTTTGGGTCAGCTGGGGAAGCCGAGTGAATAATTCTCAAAATGCAAACAATCATAACATACAACACATGAGGGAACATCGGTGTACTTCTACTCAGAATCTACTCGATTAATTACTCAGATTTATTTCTCAGATTTTATTACTCAGATTTTAATTTATATAGCGCGCTTGTGTGACTTGGGACGAGAGATCAACCTCGACCCGCCTCACACAACTCAAGGCTCAACACCTGTACTCTTCGGTGTTGAGTCAAAACGTCTGGCACCAGTACTCTTCGGTGCCAAGACAACTCAAGTATATTATGTTTAATGTTTTAACTCAAGAACTCAAAACTCAGATAACTCAGGCTCCAGATAACTCAAATCACAGATAACTCAAATCACAGATAACTCAAATAACAAATAACTCAGATAGCAAATATGGTGCAAGTAATGTAACACGTAAGTCATGCATGTATAACGTTAAAACTGAATACACGGTGAGAATACTCACCTCGATAACGTGAGCTCCAGAAAATTCTCAGCACTCTACAATATTGCCCAGCTAACGTTTAGACGATCCTAAGACACGAAAGATAGTCGAGATTAGAATCAATTCAAAACTTGTTTAAGAATGTTTTCCCTTGATTAAATACCAATAAAAGCTTTTCTCTTTATTTAATAATGATAAACTTTTTCTCTTAATTAAATATCTTCTCTTCATTTAATAATCAATCGATGAGAATCTGACCAATTCGAAATTCCCAAAACCCACAATTCGAACCAGCATGAATGAGAAAACGAATCTTCGGACAAACAGATCAACAAAACAATACCACCATGAACCAAAACCCATTTCTCTAAACTACACGAGTAAACTAAAAAAAAGGATCGAAACAGGAAAAGGTTTCTACCTACACCGCCGCTAGAATTTGATCTTTGACAACACCTCCGGTTGAATAAGTACCTCCGATTGAATCCTCAGCTGCCCAAATCTAACTCAAGACATGAAAACGTCCAAGGGTTAGAATGGAATCAAAGGGGTTAAGAGGCGTGGAGGAAAGAGACGCAGCTCACCGGAACGTAGCTCACCGGAATTGACGTTTCTTTTACCATACAACTTGAACTCCTTGTTTTGTTGCTCACCGAAGAAGAATGAAGCTAGGGATGCACGGCGGTGGAGCTCAGAGCCAAACGGTGGCGGAGCAGAAAACAACCATGGCGGCGGTGATGTCCAAAGTAAACGGTGGTCGTATTTCTCGTCGACGGTGGGTTTTATGGTGGCCAACAGGAACGGAAATGGTGATGGCGGTGGGTTCACGGTAGTGATGTAGAACAGAAACTGTACGATGGTGGCGATCAAAACGAGCTACGATGGTGGTTTCAAACAGGAAGTGAAATGGTTATGGAGGCATGGGATTAAATTTGAACGGGATGGTGCTCCGGCGAATAAGAACAAGAATGGTGGTGTCTACTGCCGTCGATGGTAGGTTGCAGAAATGGTGTATGTTCACCGGAAAGCAGAAGTAGAAAGGAAATTCCTTTCTTGCAAAAAGGGGGTTAGCCAAAAGAGGAAAACAAGGAGGTGGCGGCTGTGATGATTTCAGTGTAGTATTTAATTATTTATATGTATCATCATCAACATTTAGGGAAAATAAGAGGGAGACCTAGCCGAAATCTTCATGCCTCATGGGCTGTTTTCCAAATAACATGGGCACGGCCCAACATATGACCGACCCAACCTTTATAATGGTACAATATGAGTTACGGAGGAAGATTGTGACCAAAACGAAAGAAAAGGCGAATCTAGTATTTTCATTAATTAATAAGCTAGATAAATAACTAGGCAAAAATAACATTAATCTTTAATTAATTCCACCATATAACCATTTAACCCTTAGTAATAAATAAAATATAAGGGTAATATTTAACTATCAGAAATTGTGTGACAAAAGGTGCTATACTAAAACATTCATAACTTTCAGCTCGGGTGTCCGTTTCACGCCCACGAGTAACCAACATAGCTGGTTCGTTCGTCACTGCCAAGAACAAGTTCGGCCCGAACTCTTCACTGTTCCCAGCCCGAACTTTATTTCCGGCCCGAACTTCAACCTCGGCCCGAACTTCAACCTCGGCCCGAACTTCAACCTCGGCCCGAACTTCGACCTAGGCCTGAACTTCACCCTTGGCCCGAACATCATCCTCGGCCTGAACACCGAACTTTAGCCCGAACACCACTTCGGCCCGACCACCACTTCGGCCCGAACATCCCACTTCGGCCCGAACACCACTTCGGCCCGAACATCCCTCTTCGGCCCGAACTCTTCAATATCCAAGATTGTGTGACAAAAGGTGATATACTAAAACATTCATCACTTTCAGCCCGGGTGTCCGTTTCACGCCCACGAGTAACCAAAATAGCTTGTTCGTTCGTCACTGCCAAGAACAAGTTCGGCCCGAACTCTTCACTGTTCCCGGCCCGAACTTCATTTTCGGCCGAACTTCATTTTCGAAAGCTAGGAGTTCGGCCTGTATTAGCTTAGTCTAATTAGTAGTTAAATCATTTAGGAAGCTAGGAGTCTCTGAAGGATTCCTCTGTCCTAGTCTGTATCGCCAAGCTTTGCCAGGTGAGTCCACAAACCCCTTTTACTCTTTTACTATTTTATAAACTTTGGGGTGGAAAACATAAACACAACTGCTACTATTTTAGCTAGGACAGAACTGCTACTATTGGGGTGGAAAACATAAACTTTGGGGTGGAAAACATAAACTTTGGGGTGGAAAACATAAACACAACTGCTACTATTTTACTCTTTTACTATTGTAGATCCTTGATTGGTGATTTATGTTATATTTCCGCTGTGTTTTACTTTGATTAAACTGTAAATCACTAACACCTATAACCGTTTAGAAAGGATACTTATAGCTTATTTGTCATAGGTAGTGGTTATAATGGTTCACGGGCCATTCTTATGGTTACTGGACACATAGACGGTTTAATATGGATACTTATAGGTTATTGGTCAAAGCTAGATGTTAAAATGGTTCATGGGCTATTAGTATGGGTAATGGACACCTATAATTGTTTAGAAATGATACTTATAGCTTATTGGTCATACGTAGTGGTTATAATGGTTCACGAGCCATTCTTATGGGTAATGGACACCTATGGCGGTTTAATATGGATACTTATAGGTTATTGGTCATAGCAAGTGGTTATAATGGTTCACAGGCTATTCGTATGGTTTATCGACACCTATCACTGTTTAGAAATGATACTTATAGCTTATTGGTCATAGGTAATGGTTATAATGGATCACGGGCCATTCTTATGGTTAACGAACACCTATTGTGGTTTAATATGGATACTTATAGGTTATTGGTCATAGCAAGTGGTTAAAATGGTTCACCGGCCTTTCTGATAGTTAACGGACACCTATAATAGTTTAATATGGATACTCATAGGTTATTGGTTATAGCTAGTGATTATAATGGTTCAGACCCCATTCGTATGGGTTATGAACACCTATGATAGTTTTGAATGGATACTTATAGCGTATTGGTCATAGGTACTGGTTATAATTGTTCACCAGCCATTCTTATAGTTAATGGTTACCTATTACGGTTTAATATGGATACTTATAGGTTATTAGTTATAGCAAGTGGTTATAATGGTGGTTCACAGTCCATCCGTAAGGGTTATAGAAACCTATGACAATTTATAAAGTATATTTATAGCTTATTGGTCATAGGCAGTGATTATAATGGTTCAAAGGCCATTCATATGGATAATGGACACCTATGACGGTTTAATATTGATATATATGTTATTGGTCATAGGTAGTGGTTATAATGGTTCACAAGCCATTCTTATGGGTAATGGACACCTATAACGGTTTAAAAAGGATACTTATAGCTTATTGGTCATAGTTAGTGGTTATAATGGTTCACCGGCTATTCTTATGGTTAATGGATACCTAGACGGTTTAATATGGATACTTATAGGTTATTGGTCATAGCTAGTGGTTATAACGGTTTACGGTCCATTCGTATGGGTAATGGACACCCTTAACTGTTTAGAAAGGATACTTATATCTTATTGGTCATAGGTATTGGTTATAATGGTCTATTGGTCATTCTTATGGTTAATGGACACCTATAATGGTTTAGAAAGGATACTTATAAAATGGTCCAATAGAAAAGAAGCACTAGCTAGTGGAAGAGTTATCATTAAGTCTCCATGCATTGGACCATTAAAATGGTCCAATCGCATCTTTTAATGAAGTCTCTCATTTATTAATTAAGAGTCTCCCATATTAAACATTGGTCTTCCTTATTAACTGATCATTAGTAATCGAGCAGCAGTAACTGAGATCTCCTTTGTTAACTAAGGTTCTACCTTATTAATTAAAATTACCCCTCATTAATTCTCTCATATACTCAAGTGTCTATGGAAAGAAATTCCACCGATTTGTGACCCGATAGGCTCGTGTATTATCAGTCGTGATACCTATAGGCTTGTGTCGGTTGGCATAATTCCAATTAAGGACACCTACAACGGTTAAGAAAGGATACTTATAGCTTATTGGTCATTAGTAGTGGTTAAAATGGTTCACGGGCTGTTCGTATCGTTAATGGACACCTATGACGGTTTAATATGGATACTTTTAGGTTATTAGTCATAGCAAGTGGTTATGACGGTTGACGGGCCATTTTTATGGTTAATACGAACCTATGACGGGTTAATATGGATAGTTATAGGTTATTGGCCATAGGTAGTGGTTATAATGGTTCACAACCCATTCTTATGGTTAATGGACACCTATGATGGATTAATATGATACTTATAGGTTATTGGTCATAGCAAGTGGTTATAATGGTTCACGGGCTATTGGTATGGGTTATGGACAACTATTACAATTTAGAGAGGATACTTATGGCTTATTGGTCATAGGTAGTGGTTATAATGGGTCACGGGCTATTATTTTTGTGAATGGACACCTATGACAGTTTAATATGGATACTTATAGGTTATTGGTCATAGCTAGTGGTTATCAGGGTTCATGGGCCACTCGTATGGGTAATGGACACCTATAACGGTTTAAAAGGATACTTATAGCTTACTGGTCATAGGTAGTGGTTATAATGATTCACGGGCCATTCGTATGGTTAATGGACACCTATGACAGTTTAATATTGATACTTATAGGTTATTGTTCATAACTAGAGGTTATAATGGTTCATGGTCCAATCGTAGTTTTTGGGCTATTCGTATGGGTTATGGACACCTATAACGATTTAGAAAGGATACTTATAGCTTATTCGTCATAGGTAGTAGTTATAATGGTTCACAGGCCATTCTTATTGTTAATGGGCACCTATGACGCTTTAATATGGATACTTATAGGTTATTGTTCATTGCTATTGGTTATAATGGTTCACGGGCCATTCGTATGGGTATTGGACACCCATGACGATTTAATATGGATACTTATAGATTATTGGTCATAGGTAGCGGTTATAATGGTTCACGGGCCATTCTTATGGTTAATGGACACCTATGATGGTTTATTATGGATACTTATAGGTTATTGGTCATAGCTAGTGGTTAAAATGGTTAACGGGCTATTCCTATGGGTAATAGACACATATAATGGTTTAGAAAGGATACATATAGCATATTGGTCATATGTAGTGGTTATAATGGTTCACGAGCCATTCTTATGGTTAATGGATACCTACGACAGTTTAATATGGATACTTATAGGTTATTGGTCATACCTACTGGTTAAAATGGTTCACGGCCCATTCTTATGGGTAATGGACACCTATAACGGTTTAGAAAGGATACTTATAGCTTATTCGGCATAGGTAGTGGTAATAATGGTTCACGGGCCGTTCTTATGGTTAATGGACACCTATGATGGTTTAATATGGATACTTATAGGTTATTGGTCATGGGTAGTGGCTACAATGGTTCACAAGCCATTCTTATGGTTAATGGACACCCTTGACGGTTTAATATGGATACTTATGGGTTATTGGTCATAGCTAGTTATTAAAATGGTTCACGGGTCATTCCAATAGGTAATGGACACCTATAATGGTTTAGAAAGGATACTTATAGCCTATTGGTCATTGGTAGTGGTTATAATGGTTCACGAGCCTTTGTTATGGTTAATGGATACCTATGACGGTTTAATATAGATACTTATAGGTTATTTGTCATAGCTAATGGTTAAAATTGTTCACGCGCCATTCCTATGGGTAATGAACACCTATGATGGTTTAGAAAGGATACTTATAGCTTATTGGTCATAGGTAGTGGTAATAATGGTTCACGGGCTATTCATATTGTTAATGGACACCTATGGGGGTTTAATATTGATACTTATAGGTTATTGGTTATATCAAGTGGTTATAACGGTTCACGAGCCATTCGTATGGGTTATGGACACCTATTAAAATTTAGATTGGATACTTATAGCTTATTGGTCATAGGTAGTGGTTATAATGGTTCACAGGCTATTTTTATGGTTAATGGATACCTATTATGGTTAAATATGGATACTTATAGGTTATTGGTCATTGCTAGTGGTTAAAATGGTCTGCGGGCCATTCCTATGGGTAATGGACACCAATAAGGGTTTAGAAAGGATAGTTATAGCTTATTGGTCATAGGTAGTAGTTATAATGTTTCACGGGCCATTCTTATGGTTAATGGACACCGATGGTGGTTTAATATGGATACTTATAGTTTATTGGTCATAGCAAATGGTTATAACGGTTTATCGGCCATTCGTATGGGTTATGGACACCTATGTAGTTTAGAAAAGATACTTATAGCTTATTGGTCATAGATACTGGTTATAATGGTTCACGGGCCATTTTTATTGTTAATGGACACCTATGACGGTTTTATATGGATACTTATAGGTTATTCACATCTATTGGTTATAATGGTTCACGGGCCATTCGTATGGGTAATGGACACCTATGACAATTTAATATGGATACTTGTAGGTTATTGGTTATAGGTAGTTGTATAATGGTTCACCGGCCATTCTTATGGTTATTGGACACCTATGACAGTTTAATATGGATACTTATAGGTTATCCTCATCTTTTTCTCGTTGTCTCTCCTATTCATGCTTCGTCTTAAATTTCGGGATGAAATTTCTTCAACTAGGGGAGAATGTGACAACTCGATATTTCTGGTATGTAACTTCATTTCATTTCTAGAACTTCCTTATTTAGAAAGATTCTATTTCTAGATATTTCTATTTCTGGCATCCTAGTACACAACAAACATACATATTTTTACACCATACATTAGTGTTTGACTATTTTAGTCAACACAACATTTTTATCTACTTATGGTGACACTCTTGAGCTTAAATCATTTCCAAAACAATAAGTTTCACGATATTACAATAAACGTAAAAAAATTAAATTAAACGTGACTCGAATGGAACTAGTTTCTAAACTCGACACCAAGGTTGACCGACCACATAAGTGGCCGGCCTCCTCTTCCTTTGTTCGACCCAAACTCAGCCAAAACACCCCTTGGGGTGTTGGCCAAATCTTTTCAAGTTTTATCCATATCCATTGCCTTTAAACAAGTCTTACTACAACTCAAACTCTTCTAAAACCCTAGTTTCCCTTCCATATAAATACCTACCTTTAACCAACCATTAAACCCTATTTGTCATTTGTTGAATTCGGCCAAGCAACCCTCACAACTCCCTTCGTCCGATCGAATCAAGCAAAAGCCGAGCATCTCCATTGATTCGTCCGATCCTCACAATCATTCCCCTTCTTGTTCGTCCTTGATCCGTTCAAGCCAGGGTAAAGCCCTAAACCTATGATCTTTTATTGCTAAAACCTTTGCTAAACCCTTGTTTACCTGCTGATCCGAACCCGAGACCATGGCCCTAGGCCATATGGTCTCAGTTAGCTAAGAAAGTCTGACTGCATGCCTGTATGTGTGTGTATTGCTTGTTTTGTTGCTAGATCCGTTGCTAGAACCCTAGATCTAGAACCCTAGACTCGAACCCTATCCGATCTAGACAAACTAAACCAGACCTAGACTCGATCTACACCGAACTAGAACCAAACCCTTAGGGTTTCGGCCTAGCCGGCCAACCCTAACCGAATTACCATCAAAACCGAACCCTAGTTGACCAAGATTGACCATGGTTGACCTTGGTTGACCGAATTGTATCCTAGACTAAACTCTAGCTGAAATCTAGAGCTTCTAAGTTGACTTTGTTGACTAATTTTGACCAATATTGACCCATAAGTCAAACCGGGTCAAGGCCTGTACTTGACCCAAACCGTGGACCCAAACCCAAATACCCAATCGGGCCAAGGCCCGTACTTAGCCCATATCGATCTACCATAGTCCATCGGGCCCAAACTTTAGTTGGCCCATTAGTATCCAAGCCCATCTGGAACAAAGCCCAATCCTTTGGCCCACTTATACCCAAACCAAACCAAATTGGGCCCAAGCCCAATCCATGGCCCAATCTAATTTGACCTAAGCCCAATAAGAGGCCCAAGTGGCCCAACCTAGTGGCCCATTAAGCCCATCTAGGCCCATTAAGCCCATTAGGCCCAATAGGCCCAATAAGCCTAACCTAGTGGCCCTAACATTCATAACTTTCAGCTAGGAGTTCGGCTTGTATTAGCTTAGTCTAATTAGTAGTTAAATCATTTAGGAAGCTAGGAGTCTCTGAAGGATTCCTCTGTCCTAGTCTGTATCGCCAAGCTTTGCCAGGTGAGTCCACAAACCCCTTTTACTCTTTTACTATTTTATAAACTTTGGGGTGGAAAACATAAACACAACTGCTACTATTTTACTATGACTGTACAACATCGTTACCTTTTCAGTATCGCGTTGGCATGACAAACAATTATTATACCGGACTAAGGTTTGCCAGCAATCATTAACTAGTGGATCTAGACCATGGATATGCAGATAGTACTATTGGCTGACACTCATCCTCCCAACATTATTTGATCACTACTTGGTATATCCAAGACATCTTTCGGGAGTGTATATCCATAAAAGAACGATAACAACTGGAGTTGAAGTGTTGATTTTGGACTTAAGGGTTGGTATATTAACTCAATAGACTAGCTACCTGTTGGGGATAACAGTTCATGCGATGTCAAACATAACAATTTGTTCAACACTTTTTCATAAACATAACTAGTAGTTGTAGATATTCTACAACTACACTACACATTTCATACTTACTACTCATATCGTATGAGTGTTGAACTTTATACTTTTCAGTCATAAACTATTTTCTCAATAAACATTTTGGGTAGCAAAACACTTTACTTTACTTTTACTATAACCCTGTGGATTCACTCAACATTATTGTTGACCCTTTTATTATTTATGTTTTTCCAGGTAATTAGGTGCAGTGGAACTGGAGGATATGAGCAGTGGGATTGTCGTGAGCCATGATTAAAACATTAAGTTTACGAACAATCATTTCATTTCAAAACAATTTCTATTTTAGGAAACCTACTATTTTTGGAAACTTTCTACTTTTGGAAAGTGAAACATCTTTTATTTTTCGTTATTGCGTGGTTGTGTGTTTACTTAATTTTTGCTATGTTGTCATGAAAGTTACACCCTCGTTCTTCCGCAAAACATTTTAAATGAAGTAAAACTCATTTTTGGCGGAGTGTGACAGAGTGGTATCAGAGCTTAAGTTATAGTGAATTAGCAAGCCTAGTCTATAACTACAAAAGATTTTTAGGAAAAACAAAAACTTTTACAAAACAAAAATAATCATGGCACGCTCAGTCTCATATCCTGAAGTTCCATTGTTCTTAGATTAGAATATTTGCCCTAGTTAGTTTTGCCTTAGTGTTATAGTTAGCATTCGTCAGAGAGCCCAAAATTTTCATAATCTAATAATTTTACGCGTCGTGATCAGTAGAATGTCGCCTGCTAGTGTCTTCGATATTTCGTCTGATTCCAATAGTGATCGTGGTGCTGCTGTCCCAGTAGTCCCAGTGCCTGTTGCTCCAGTGCCAGTAGTGGTACAACCTCCTGTTGTCCTATGGAATCGTCGCCCAAGAAGACGTCCTATTCCAATTATTCCTAATGGTCCTCCTACTCCAGCTCGTGGTCAGCATCCTATTGTCTATCGTCGACGTGACGGTGGCATGATATGGTTATGTTCGCCTGCGAAACCAAAGCGTGATGTTTCTCCAAGAACTCCACGACGTCGAGAACCAGAGCCAGATGTGATATCAGAATCAGAGCCTGAAGAAGACTCTGAGCCAGAAGAAGAATCAGAACCAGAGGAAGAACCAGAAGAAGAGTCAGAGCCTATGGAAGACTCTGAGCCAGAGGAAGATGATTAGTTGTCTACATATTGTCTATATTTGTTTTCTATTACTATTATTAAGTTTTATGTTTAACTATTTTAGTATTTTCTTTATTTAGTATTGGTGTATGTGCCATACTTTTAAAACTATTATGTATTAGGAATGTGTTTAATAAAAGTGATATTTTTAGTAAATTCTATTGTTCCTATAAATTGTATTTTCTATACGTCTCTACTACTACTATATCTACGTCTATTTATATCTACGTCTATTTATATCTACGTCTACTACTACTATTACTTCTATTGTATATCCATTCTTCGATTCTTATCATAAGTATATATTCCTTTTATAATCCTTCTATATAATTCTTTTCTTAATTCTTTGTTTAAATCGTATTATTTGCATCAGCAATTCATCAATGGCTCGAGGAGGAAACGCAGAGACTGTTGAACAAATGGTGGATCACCGACTCGCTGAAGTGATGGCTCAAATGAATGAAGCAAGAGGAAATGCCGCTGGTGCATCTAATGTGGGAAACAACGGGTATATCATTCGACTCCACAAAGAGGATTCATTTATTTTCATTTTTTTTTGGGTAAAGGGTTTACCCCGGCAAAAATATATTAATCACAGAAACAAATAAAGTACAAAGGAATGTGGCTAAGGCACCACATTAACCGCAAGCACAAACGCTCGACAACCAAGACTAACTATGTTTATGACAAGTCATAAACAAAAACACGGCAACCAAACACCTAACTCTAGCTACAGAAAATAACCAAACAAAACACACAGCTAGAGATAAGCAAAAAACTACTACGTTTGATCTATGTGATCATGTAGAACTAACGACTTCGGAAGCTTCCAATTATTCAGCATCTTTAGCACTTGCTCCGTGTTCTTCTTAAATCTCATTGAGAGCAACTTAAGCCGAATGGTAACAATAATTTCATCATACAACTGCAGATGAGTTTTGGGCTTTTTGGAGTGTAATCGAGCATTGCGCTCCCGCCAAATAAAGTACGTAGTAGCAGCAAGCGAAACTCTAGCAATTAGACTTCTCGCAGACCTTCCCCTGGAAATAGTAATAAGAAAAGCTAACACATCAGTAATAACGGCCGTACTAATACCAATATCTGCTAGACCACGAACTTTACCCCATATTTCGGAGGAATATGGACACTCAAAAAATAAGTGTGCATGGGAATCAGGCGGACCATTACATAATGGGCAATGTAATGTATTTAAATCTGTATTGGGAGGGACATCCCATTGTTTGAGCCGATCTTGAGTTTTAAGACGTTGGTGACCAACCAACCATTATCTTAACTTAATTTTTCTTTTCTTTCTTGATTTGTTTAAACTTCAGATCCCAATGCTAGTCGTCAAGGTCAGTCGTTTAAGACCTTTACGTCATGTCATCCTCCGACATACTCTGGATCTGAAGGTGCCATCCACTGGATTGAGAAGGTGGAATCTATTTTCAGTATCATCCAATGTGCCCCTGAGAATATGGCGAAGTTTGCTGCTAGCACATTGTCCAAGGAAGCGTTGTCCTAGTGGAATTCCCAGGTGCAAGTCTTAGGTCGTGCAAATGGTGATGCTATGACTTGGGATACGTTCAAGAATCAGTTAACTCAAAAGTTTTGTCCAAGGAGAGAGCTACAAAAAGTTGAAATGGAACTATGGAATCTGTCCAGGGTTGGATCTGATATTGTTACCTACACGACTAAGTTCCAAGAAGTCGCTCGTCTCGTTCCTCATATGGTTTCCCCTGAATTTAAGCGCATCGAGAGATATCTTCAAGGTCTTCATGATCTTATTCGTACTCATGTTATTGCTTCTGAACCGGCAACATTCGATGTGTTATTGTTTCCCCTGAAGATGTGTGAATCGTGCAACAAGGTTGACTGATGATGCAATGAGAAGTGGATCGTTCAAAGACAAGCTGGTGGTGTCTAGCAAATCCTTTGAGAATTCGAACAATGAGAATGGAAAGCGTTCCTACGACAATAAGCGTGATTACAAAGGGAACACATACCAAAAGACTAAGAATTATGCTGCCTCTAATCAGAACAACAATCAGTCTAATTCAGATTCTAAGTCTTATGCTGGAAGCAAGCCTAAGTGCAACAAATGTAATTGGCATCATGAAGGTCAGTGTGAGAAGTGCTACAAGTGTGACCGCTGGGGTCACAATTTCAGAAAGTGTTCGTCCAACAATCCTCCTAAGAATCCTGTCTGCTACGAGTGTGGTGATCCTAACCACTATCGTAATCGTTGCCCTAAGCTTTAGAACAACAACAACAACCAGAATGGCAACCACAACCACAACAATGGAAATCGTAGCAACAACCGCAACAACAATCACAATGCCAACAACAATAATGATCGTCAGAATGGTCGTGGTCATGCATTTGTTATGAATGCTCAGGAAGCTCGTGAAAATTCTGATACCGTCACTAGTACGTTTATCGTCAACAATCATTTTGCTTCTATTTTATTTGATTCGGGAGCCGACTTGAGTTTCGTATCGACCGAATTTAAAAGTTTCTTAAATATGAATCCTGATCGTATGAAAGTTAATTATGAAATCGAGCTAGCGAATGGCAAAGTCGTTAGGTCTAGTGAAGTTTTTAAAGGTTGTAAGCTTGACTTAGATGATCATATTTTCGATATAGACCTTGTGCCTGTAGAGCTAGGTAGTTTTGATATCGTCATAGGGATGGATTGGTTATCTAAAAACCGTGCTGAAATAATATGTTACACCAAATAAATCCGAAGTCCTTATCCAAAACAGAAACTTTAGTAATTCAAGGTAAACAAAGAAACAAAAACATAAAAATTATAACTTCTATGAAAGCTCAAAAATATCTTCGTAAAGGATGCCAAGCCTTTCTTGCTCATGTCGTTGACACAAAGTCCAAAGATCGTAAGATTGAGGACATTCCTATCATTCGTGAATTTCCTGGTGTATTTCCTAGTGAATTGCCTGCACTGCCGCCTCAGAGACAAGTCGAATTTCGTATTGATCTGATCCCAGGAGCCGCACCTATTGCACGTACTCCTTATCATCTTGCACCATCTGAAATGCAAGAACTTTCATCGCAATTGCAAGAACTTCTTGATCTTGGTTTCATTCGACCGAGTTTCTCGCCCTGGGGAGCTCTGGTCCTCTTCGTTAAAAATAAAGATGGTTCAATGAGAATGTGCATTGACTATCATGAATTAAATAAAGTAACTTTTAAAAATAGATATCCTCTTCCCCGTATTGATGATCTATTCGATCAACTCCAAGGATCGAGTTTCTATTCCAAAATCGATCTTCGTTCAGGTTACCATCAGTTAAAAGTTCATGATGAAGATGTGCCCAAAACTGCTTTTAGAACTCGCTATGGTCATTACGAATTTTTGGTAATGCCATTTGAACCAATGCACCTGCTATGTTTATGGATCTCATGAACAGAGTGTGCAAGCAATATCTCGACAAATTCGTTATCGTCTTCATAGATGATATTCTTATCTATTCGCATTCGAGAGAAGAACATGAAGAGCACTTAAGAATCATTCTTGAGTTGTTGGATAAAGAGAAGTTGTACGCCAAGTTGTCCAAGCGTGAATTCTGGTTGCGTGAAGTCCAATTTCTGGGTCATATTATCAACGAGGAAGGTATTCACGTTGATCCTGCGAAGATAGAAGCCATAAAGAATTGGGAAGCTCCAAAGACCCCAACTGAAGTAAGACAATTCCTTGGTCTTGCTGGTTACTATAGAAGATTCATAGAAAATTTCTCGAAGATTGCAAAGGATTTAACGGTGTTAACACATAAGGATGAGAAATTTGTCTGGGGTGAAAAGCAAGAATCAGCCTTCCAATCTCTAAAATCTAAATTATGTTCTGCTCCTATTCTATCTCTTCCTGAAGGAACCGATAATTTCGTGGTGTACTGTGATGCTTCGTACCAAGGGCTAGGTTGTGTATTGATGCAACATGACAAAGTGATCGCATATGCCTCTCGACAACTGAAGAACCACGAGAAGAATTATACAACTCATGATCTTGAGTTGGGTGCCGTTATATTCGCGTTGAAGATTTGGAGACATTACCTCTACGGTACCAAGTGCACAATATTCACCAATCACAAGAGCTTGCAACATATCTTCAATCAGAAAGAGCTCAATATGAGACAACGTAGATGGATAGAGTTGAAGAATGACTACGAATGTGAGATCAAGTACCATCCTGGTAAAGCTAATGTGGTTGCTGGTGCCTTAAGTCGGAAAGAGCAACCTAAACCTCGTCGTGTTCGAGCCCTTCCAATCTCTGTTCGTTATAATCTATCTTCCCAAGTTCATGAATTCCAAACTGAAGCCTTGAAGGTAGAGAACATCAAAAGTGAAGCTTTGCGTGGTATGGAAAAGCAGTTAGAAGCAAAGGAAGGTGGAACCCTTTATTTCATAGATCGTTTATGGGTTCCTAATCATGGAAGTGTTCGCGACGTCATCTTGAATGAAGCTCATCGATCCAAATATTCTATTCATCCTGGTGCTGACAAGATGTATAAAGATGTCAAGGAGTTATATTGGTGGCCAAACATGAAGAAAGAGATCGCGGTTTATGTCAGCAAATGTCTAACTTGTGCTAAAGTGAAAGCAGAGAATCAGAAGCCTTCCGGTCTTCTACAACAGCCAGAGATCCCCGAATGGAAATGGGAAGAAATCTCTATGGACTTCATAACTAAGTTGCCTCGAACGTCTAGTGGTCATGACACAATTTGGGTAATTGTTGATCGATTGACCAAATCAGCTCATTTCATTCCTATTAAAGAAACTGACCAAATGGAGAAGTTAACAAGAATCTATTTGAAAGAAGTCGTATCTCGGCATGGTGTGCCAGTCGCGATCATCTCTGATCGTGATAGTCGCTTTACATCTCGTTTCTGACAATCATTGCAAAAATCGCTGGGTACTCGCCTCGATATGAGTACTGCTTATCATCCCCAAACCGATGGTCAGACTGAAAGAACAATCCAAACTTTAGAAGACATGCTGAGACCATGTGTTATTGATTTTGGTGGAAGTTGGGATACTCATCTCCCTTTAGCTGAGTTCTCCTATACTAATAGTTATCATACAACTATTAAGGCCGCACCGTTTGAAGCCCTCTATGGAAGAAAGTGTCGTTCGCCACTTTGTTGGATTGAAATTGGTGATCGTCAGATTACTGGACCTAAGATTCTACAAGAAACGACTGACAAGATTTTTAAGATCAAAGATCGCATCAAGGCTGCAAGAGATCGACAAAAGAGTTATGCTGATAATCGTCGAAAGCCTTTAGAGTTCGCTGTTGGCGACCATGTATTTCTAAAAGTAGCACCTTGGAAAGGTGTTGTACGTTTTGGCAAGAAAGGAAAGCTCAGTCCTCATTATGTTGGACCATTTCACTGAGGAACCAATTGAGATATCTGACTGGAAAGAGCAAAAGCTACGAAGTAGCAAGATCAAAATCATCAAGGTCAGATGGAACTCCAAAAGAGGTCCTGAATTCACGTGTGAACGCGAGGACCAAATGCGAAAGAAATATCCTCATCTTTTTCTCGTTGTCTCTCCTGTTCATGCTTCGTCTTAAATTTCGGGACGAAGTTTCTACAACCAGGGGAGAATGCGACAACTCGATATTTCTGGTATGTAACTTCATTTCATTTCTAGAACTTCCTTATTTAGAAAGTTTCTATTTTTAAATATTTCTATTTCTGGCATCCTAATACACAACAAACATACATATTTTACACCATACATTAGTGTTTGACTATTTTAGTCAACACAACATTTTTATCTACTTATGGTGACACTCTTGAGCTTAAATCATTTCCAAAACAATAAGTTTCACGATAAAACAATAAACGTAAAAAACTTAAATTAAACGTGACTCGAATGGAACTAGTTTCTAAACTCGACACCAAGGTTGACCGACCACATAAGTGGCCGGCCTCCTCTTCCTTTCTTCGACCCAAACTCGGCCAAAGCACCCCTTGGGGTGTTGGTCAAATCTTTTCAAGTTTTATCCTTATCCATTGCCTTTAAACAAGTCTTACTACAACTCAAACTCTTCTAAAACCCTAGTTTCCCTTCCATATAAATACCTACCTTTAACCAACCATTAAACCCTATTTGTCATTTGTTGAATTCAGCCAAGCAACCCTCACAACTCCCTTCATCCGATCGAATCAAGCAAAAGCAGAGCATCTCCATTGATTCGTCCGATTCTCACCATCATTCCCCTTCTTGTTTGTCCTTGATCCGTTCAAGCCAAGGTAAAGCCCTAAACCTATGATCTTTTATTGCTAAAACCTTTGCTAAACCTTTTTTTACATGCTGATCCGAACCCGATACCATGGCCCTAGGCCATATGGTCTCAGTTAGCTAAGAAAGTCCGACCACATGCGTGTATGTGTGTGTATTGCTTGATTTGTTGCTAGATCCGTTGCTAGAACCCTAGATCTAGAACCCTAGACTCGAACCCTATCCAATCTAGACACACTAAACCGGACCTAGACTCGATCTACATCGAACTAGAACCAAACCCTTAGGGTTTCTGCCTAGCCGGCCAACCCTAACCGAATTACCATCAAAACCGAACCCTAGTTGACCTAGATTGACCATGGTTGACCTTGGTTGACTGAATTGTATCCTAGACTAAACCCTAGCCGAAATCTAGAGCTTCTAAGTTGACTTTGTTGACTAATTTTGAGCAATATTGACCCATAAGTCAAACCGGGTCAAGGCCTGTACTTGACCAAAACCGTGGACCCAAACCCGAATACCCAATCGGGCCAAGGCCCGTACTTGGCCCATATCGATCTACCATAGTCCATCGGGCCCAAATTTTAGTTGGCCCATTAGTATCCAAGCCCATTTGGACAAAAGCCCAATCCTTTGGCCCACTTATACCCAAACCAAACCCAATTGGGCCCAAGCCCAATCAATGGCCCAATCTAATTGGACCTAAGCCCAATAAGAGGCCCAAGTGGGCCAATCTAGTGGCCCATTAAACGCATCTTGGCCCATTAAGCCCATTAGGCCCAATAGGCCCAATCTAGGCCCAATAAGCCTAACCCAAGCCCATTTCAGTTCATTTTCATTTCGAAGCCCATTTCATTTCATTTCGGTCCATTAAGGCCCAATGATCCAAGTACATTCGATGTCACAAAACATAAAACATAACATTAATTGCATATCATTAAACTTATATTGTATCTAGCATCGCCTGTATTAGCTTAGTCTAATTAGTAGTTAAATCATTTAGGAAGCTAGGAGTCTCTGAAGGATTCCTCTGTCCTAGTTCTGTATCGCTAAGCTTTGCCAGGTGAGTCCACAGACCCCTTTTACTCTTTTACTGTTTTATAAACTTTGGGATGGAAAACATAAACACAACTGCTACTATTTTACTATGACTGTACAACATCGTTACCTTTTCATTATCGCGTTGGCATGACAAACAATTATTATACCGGACTAAGGTTTGCCAGCAATCATTAACTAGTGGATCTAGACCATGGATATGCAGATAGTACTATTGGCTGACACTCATCCTCCCAACATTATTTGATCACTACTTGGTATATCCAAGACATCTTTCGGGAGTGTATATCCATAAAAGAACGATAATAACTGGAGTTGAAGAGTTGATTGTGGACTTAGGGGTTGGTATATTAACTCAATAGACTAGCTACCTGTTGGGGATAATAGTTCATGAGATGTCAAACATAACAATTTGTTCAACACTTTTCCATAAACATAACTAGTAGTTGTAGATATTCTACAACTACACTACACATTTCATACTTACTACTCATATCGTATGAGTGTTGAACTTTATACTTTTCAGTCATAAACTATTTTCTCAATAAACATTTTGGGTAGCAAAACACTTTACTTTACTTTTACTATAACCCTGTGGATTCACTCAACATTATTGTTGACCCTTTTATTATTTATGTTTTTCCAGGTAATTAGGTGCAGTGGAACTGGAGGATATGAGCAGTGGGATTGACGTGAGCCATGATTAAAACATTAAGTTTACGAACAATCATTTCGTTTCAAAACAATTTCTATTTTAGGAAACCTACTATATTTGGAAACTTTCTACTTTTTGAAAGTGAAGCAACTTTTATTTTTCGTTATTTCGTGGTTGTTTGTTTACTTAATTTTTGCTATGTTGTCATGAAAGTTACACCTATAACAGTTTAATATGAATACTTATAGGTTATTGGTCATAGCAAGTGGTTATAATGGTTTATGGGCTATACGTATGGGTTATGGACACCTATGACGATTTAGAAAGGATACTTATAGGTTATTGGTCATAGCTAATGGTTAAAATTGTTCACGGGCCATTCCTATGGGTAATGGACACCTATAATGGTTTAGAAAGGATACTTATAGCTTATTGGTCATAGGTAGTGGTTTTAATGGTTCGCGGGCCATTCTTATTGTTAATGGACACCTATGGTGGGTTAATATTGATACTTATAGGTTATTGGTTATATCAACTGGTTTTAACGGTTCACAAGCCATTCGTATGGGTTATGGACACCTATTACAGTTTAGATAGGATACTTACAGCTTATTGGTCATAGGTAGTGGTTATAACGGTTCAAGGGCCATTTTTTTGGTTAATGGATACCTATTATTGTTTAATATGGATACTTATAGGTTATTGGTAATTGCTAGTAGTTAAAATGGTCCACGGGCCCTTCCTATGGGTAATGGACACCAATAAGGGTTTAGAAAGGATAGTTATAGCGTATTGGTCATAGATAATAATTATAATGGTTCAAAGACAATTCTTATGGTTAATGGACATCCATGGTGGTTTAATATGGATACTTATAGTTTATTTGTCATAGCAAGTGGTTATAACGGTTTATGGGCCATTCGTATGGTTTATGGACACCTATGTAGTTTATAAAGGATACTTATAGCTTATTGGTCATAGGTAGTGGTTATAATGGTTCACGGGCCATTTTTATTGTAAATGGACACCTATGACGGTTTAATATGGCTACTTATAGGTTATCGTCCACAGCTATTGGTTAAAATGGTTGACGGGCCATTCTTATGGTTGATGGACACCTATGACGGTTTAATATGGATACTTATAAGTTATTTGTCATAGCTAGTGGTTATAATGGCTCACGGGCCATTCGTATGGGTAATGGACACCTATAACGGTTTAGAAAGGATACTTACAGCATATTGGGCATAGGTAGTGGTTATAATGGTACACGGGCCATTCCTATGGTTAATGGACACCTAAGGTGGTTTAATATTGATACTTATTGGTTATTGATCATATCAAGTGGTTATAACGGTTCACGAGCCATTCGTATGGGTTATCGACACCTATGACAGTTTAGAAAGGATTTTTATCGTTTATAGTTATATGTAGTGGTTAGAATGGTTCACGGGCCATTCTTATTGTTAGTGGATACCTATTGTGGTTTAATATGGATACTTATTGTTTTTCGGTCATAGCAAGTGGTTATAATGGTTCATGTGCCATTCGTATGGGTTATGAACACCTATGAAAGTTTAGAAAGGATACTTATAGCTTATTGGTCATAGGTAGTGATTATAATGGTTCGAGGGCCATTCGTATGGGTAATGGACACCTATGACGGTTTAATATGAATACTTATTGTTTATTGTTCTTAGCTAGTGGTTATAATGGTTCACCGTCCATTCGTATGGGTTATGGACACCTATAACGGTTTAATATGAATACCTACAGGTTATTGGTCATAAAAAGTGGTTATAATGGTTTATTGGCTATTCGTATGGGTTATGGACACCTATGACGATTTAGAAAGGATACTTATAGGTTATTGGTCATAGGTAGTGGTTATAATGGTTCACCGGCCATTCTTATGGTTAATGGACACCTATGATGGTTTAATACGGATACATATAGGTTATTGGTCATAGCTAGTGGTTAAAATTGTTCACGGGCCATTCCTACGGGTAATGGACACATATAATGGTTTAGAAAGGATACTTATAGCCTATTGGTCATAGGTAGTGGTTATAATGGTTCACGAGCCATTCTTATGGTTAATGGATGCCTATGCTAGTTTAATATGGATACTTATAGGTTGTTGGTCATAGCAAGTGGTTAAAATGGTTAACGGCCCATTCCTATGGGTAATGGACACCTATAAAGGTTTAGAAAGGATACTTATAGCTTATTGGGCATAGGTAGTGGTTATAATGGTTCACGGGCCATTCTTATGGTTAATGGACACCTATGGCGGTTTAATATATAGTTTTGAAAACATACTTATAGCTTATTGGTCATAGGTAGTGATTATAATGGTTCACGGGTCATTCATTTGGGTAATGGACACCTATGACGGTTTAATATGGATACTTATAGGTTATTGTTCATAGCTAGTGGTTATAATTGTTCACGATAAATTCGTATGGGTTATGGACACCTGTAACGGTTTAATACGAATACTTATAGGTTATTGGTCATAGCAAGTGGTGATAATGGTTTATGGACTATTCGTATGGGTTATGGACACCTATGATGATTTAGAAAGGATACTTATAGCTTATTGGTAATAGGTGGTGGTTATAATGGTTCACATGCCATTCTTATTGTTAATGGACACCTATGATGCTTTAATATGGATACTTATAGGTTATTGTTCATAGCTAGTGGTTATAATGGTTCACGGGCCATTAGTATGGGTAATGGACACCTATAACGGTTTAGAAAGGATACTTATAGCCTATTGGTCATAGGTAGTATTTAAGATGGTTCACGAGCGTTTGGTATGGTTAATGGACACCTATGATGGTTTAATATTGATACTTATAGGTTATTTTTGCATAGCTAGTGGTTATAATTAATGGTGATTTTCGGTTTAAACAAGAACCAAAACGCATCGGAAAAATATAATCACCATAAACGGATCTAATATTAAATCATACAATCAAACTAAAGAAGTAATCAAAGAGAATGGTATAAGAATTCATACCCTAGTTGCTTTTGATCAATAGGAATCGGATGGAGGATGGTGACGAACGAAACCAAGTATTCCAAAGGGGAATACCTCTAAAGATAATCCACACAACACTTGTGCTTGAACACCAAGGGTTGCTAGTCCAAACCTTCAAGCAAATGGTAGAGAGAAAATGGTGATGGTGCCGTCGGCCAAAGAGAGGCAGAGAGGAAGATTATCTTGCCCTAATCCCCTTTAATGACTTCCCATAACCATTATGTATATTTACACTCTAGTCCCTAGCTTTTGTTCCTTCTAGTTTGCTCACAATAAAATTTCAATATTAACATTTAATATTAAACTTATTATATACAAGCATGTTGCTTATATTAATATATAATGTAATTACCCTAATTACACTACATATCTTATGGTGTTAAGTGTTTAAGTGTGTGACCCTTTAGGCTCACCATATAACTATATGTTATACGCATGAAGCATATTCCAACAATAATACTTCACGATCCATTCGTATGGGTAATGGACACCTATAACGGTTTAGAAAGGATACTTATAGCTTATTAGTCATAGGTAGAGGTTAAAATGGTTCACCGGCCATTTTTATGTTTAATGGATACCTATTATGGTTTAATATGGATACTTATAGGTTATTCGTCATTGCTAGTGGTTAAAAGGGTTCACGAGTCATTCCTATGGTTAATGGACACCTATAACGATTTAGAAATGATACTTATAACTTATTGGTCATAGGTAGTGGTTATAATGGTTCATGGGCCATTGTTATGGTTAATGGACTCCTATGATGGTTTAATATGGATACTTATAGTTTATTGGTCATAGCAAGTGGTTATAACGGTTTATGGGCTATTCGTATGGGTTATGGACACCTATGATAGTTTAGAAAGGATACTTATAGCTTATTTGTCATAGGTAGTGATTATAATGGTTCACGGGTCATACGTATGGGTAATGGACACCTATGACTATTAAATATGGATACTTATAGGTTATTGGTCATAGGTAGTGGTTATAATGGTTCACAAGCTATTCTTATGGTTAATGGACATCTATGATGGTTTAATATGGATGCTTATAGGTTATTGATCATAGCTAGTGGTTATAATAGTTCACGTGCCATTCGTATGGGTAATGGACACCTATAACTGTTCAGAAAGGATACTTATAGCATATTGGTCAAAGGTAGTGATTATAATGGTTCACGGGCCATTTGTATGGTTAATGGGCACCTATGATGGTTTAATATTTATATTTATAGGTTATTTTTCATAGCTAGTGGCTATAATGATTCACGTGCCATTGTTATGGTTATTGGACACCTATAGTAGTTTAATATGGATACTTATAGGTTATTGGTCATAATAAATGGTTATTGTTAAGGCAAATGGTACTATGGTCGTGACATTGATTATACTAGGCTGATATTCAATGAGCCAGCTACTCTGGTTAGGGCTCAAATCAGAGAATTCAATGTACCATTCTGCAGATTTTTATCTCATCTTCCAAAGTTCAAATTAATGCACATGTTTATGATGAATTCAACAGTCCAAGAGCTGATCTTCCTCACCTAAATGAGAAGATATATTTTTACATACCTAGGGAAGGAGAACCTGTACTGAGTCACTCTATGTGGGCCATTGTACATGCATAATTAAATGATGAAGAAGATGATGATGAAGATGATTCTGATACTGAATCAGATGATGATAATTATGATGATGGTGGTGATGGTGGTAATGCAGATCAAGATGCTGAGATGCTGGATACTCAACCAGATCCAGAATAAGAACAACCACTCAGTCCACACCATGAACAGGACACTGATGATCCTCATACTGCATCAGACACTAATACTGAGTCGATCGAGGTACAACCTCTTGTTCTAAGAAGAAGAAGAGGAGGAAGTTTGACTCCAGTAATGATGGGGGCTTTATCATCTGAAGAAGATATGCAGCATACTTACATCCCTTCATTAACTGCCTCGAGCAGAATGTAGTTGTTGCCACTACTGACCATCCAGGTCCTGAACCAGACCTGATTGCTCAACCAATTGAGGAACCTCATGCTCCTCTTGATGTAGAGATCCAGTATGAGCAACACACACTGGAAGGTGCTCAGGACATAAGAGAAGAAGGTCCTGAGGGTGCTGGTGGTTCCAATCAACACACAAATGATCCAGCACCGACCTCTGCAGATGTTCGAAGGGAATCTGACAAAGTCTCAGGTTTGAATTTCTATAATACATATATATATATATATATATATATATGTATATATATATATATATATATATATATGTATATATATATATATATATATATATATATATATATATATATATATATATATATATATATATATATATATATATATATATATGTATATATATATATGTGGCTGTCACATACCTAAGCTTAGGTGTGGAACCACCTAAAACTACATAATTTAGGTTAACGAAACTTATAACTCACTACATAAAATCATTAGTATATCAAATCCCATCTAAATCTCATCAATTGTCTTAAATACTAATTATGTTTTTGTTGAATTGGTGATTCAAGTTTCATATTCTTGAAATGGTGTTTATATTGAACACATGTCATATTCTTCAAATGATGTTGAGTTCGTGTTTTTATATTATCTAAGTGTTCTAATATGGTGGGAAAGTGACAAGATATCGTAAAAATAACCGTTTTGAATATTTTTTTAACCAAAACTATGTAGTTATAGGTGGTTCCACACCTAATCTTAGGTACATGACAGCCACACACTATATATATATATATATAAATATATATAAATATATATTTCCCAAGTAGAGACTAAGTATTGGCCAGTACCAACTCAATACTGACCAAAGTCTCAAACGAACTTTCAAATACATATCCTTTTATGGCCAACATAGTTAGCCCACTACTGCTATGCAACATTCATACAATGAGCACCAAAATGATCACTGTCAGTCTACAACTGCCTCAATGTTTAAAGAGACAATGGTGGTTGATGTCACACTGACACCCACTGGTGCTGCTTGAATCATGTCCAACTTATTTTTGAGTTGGATCACATGATTTAAGAAGTGATCACAAACCCTTAAACTACATAAGCCAAACATTTTCCATGGGGTTTTAGCCATATATCTGTTATCACTCTGATACCGAGTAATAAACATTGAAAATAAAGAGAAGCACATCCCAGGCTTCAATTTCCCAAACCCAAAACTTTTCAGAAATTGTGACCGATCCTACACTGAGCTACTACAATTCACACTCACTTTTACCTCAAAAACTTCTTACACATGCTTTGCACAAGTCCACAATATTTCATTATAAACCAGATGAATACAGACTTCAAAATTCTGTTTAAATGATTATAGAGTTAAACAAAAACACAATTCTATTTGATAAACCTTTCTTTCTAACCAGTTTTATGTTTTTGTTTCTTTAGCACCATCTGTGCAGGGTATTCAAGCATCTCAGGCTCAAGATGAACCGGTGGCCCTGCAGACAATCATGCAGCAGATCCTGGCCATGCAGAACACACAGAACAACATACTGGCCAGGATGGACACCATGAGTAGTGAGATTGACTCACTAAAACAGTCAGTCGCACTACTCCAACAACAACATAAGCCTCCATCCACTCCACAGTCTCAACATGGTGGAAACAATGAAGAAGATGAAGGAGGAAATGATACTGAGCCAAGGAAATCACCCTCCAATGCTGATCCTGAGGGTTATACTGATGCTGCCACCGAGCCTATGCCCTCCCCTACACATGATGATCCACAAGGGGACATAGGTGGTGATACTGAACCTCTTCCTTCCCAATCCAATGATAACAATAAGGGGGGGGAAGAGACAAAGAGAAGAGGAGGTTGGTCAACCAGAGCCATCTGCTCAGGGGGTGAAAAGAAGAAAACTCAATCAAGATCAAACTCCACAGCAACAACAACAACATCAGCAAAGCTCTCAGGCTGAACCACTTCGGTTCCAATATGAGAGAAGAAGACAGAGAGGAAGGTCAGTGCTGCAACAACTCGAAGAACCATCTGAGCCAACTGCTCAGGGGGAGATTAATACTGACCAACCTCAACAGGTTGACACTGAGCCACCTGCTCAGGAAGTGAACAACCTGCAGATTGTGGTATACAGGCCATTCATCTGGCCTATTGCTGATGATGAAGATGAAGAACCCAATCCTGTGCCATCTCAGAATTTCCTAAACTTTGCACTGGATGTGGCTGATAAAGAAAGCTCTTCATCATCATCCTCCGATGATGAAGAGCCTCCAAAACAACCAATCTCTCCTCATGCTGAAGTGGCTTCTAGAGCTCCTAGAAGGCAAATAACTAGAAGACTGACAAGAGTGGTCATGTCCTCTGAATCAAGTGAGGAATCTGATCCAGCTCCTTAATCACCAGACAAAGGAGATCAGTTCATGATACTAAGGAGGAGACTGCTCAAGAGATTGAGGATGCGATTGAGGATCAAAAGTTCTTCCCTATTAAGGAAGAAGATCCTGACACTGATACTGAGACTGATGCTCCATGGAAATCTCACATAGTAAGAAGAAAAGGAGATGATCTCTTACAACAGTATTGGAACATAGTTGCTCAAATAACAAGGTATAGGGAGAATAGAATGGGTATGCTGAGAAACATGACATTTCTAAGTGTGAAGGATATATGCTGGCTAAACATTCGTGTCAACAAAATCAGAGTCAAAATTGTTGACAGGTCCATAGTTGCAGTCTGCATTGGACCAGTCAGTCCTCCCATGAAGATCTTTCTTCATGATATCCAAAACATGGGACTCCAAGACTGGGTGAAGATTTCTAGATTGATAAAGGAGTTACCATCAAGATCCTCTGAAGCCCAAGTAATGTTAGATGAAATCTGGGCCGTTGCTGCAGTATGCTTTGAGAAAGGCATATTATATCAAGCAGACTACAGGGCACTCAGTGTGATGACTGAGGCTTACAAGAACAACTAACCTGAATGTCTTAACACTTTCAGGTTTTTCAACTCATACCCTATACCTCCTAACCTTATTTTCCAGGATCAAAAGAGCACCATATATCCAACCTCTGGATATATGTACACTAACCCAGAGGATAGGGAATGCTTTATCACTGAAGCAGACCTGTCAAAAGCTCCTATCAGTCATCTTGTGGCATTGAAGTGGATGATAACCAAGAAGGAGGACTCTTGGTTCAGAAACAAAACTGTTGTTGTTCTCAACAATAGGCAGGATGAATTAAAGAAAAGAGAAGAGTTCATCCACATCAAGAAAGAGGTCTTCTGTGAGTTTGAATCCATCAATAGAAGATGAAGAAGAAGACTCTGCTGCCTATGTATTTTTTTTGTTTTGATTAATTCTCTTTTTAATTGTCTTGTTATCATTAGATAGGGGCAGATTGTTAAGGCAAAAACCCTTACCCCATTAGAATCTTAAGATAACAAGACAAACTAGACTAGCTTAGATTAGTTTGTAGAATATTTAGCTAAGTCTTGGTGTGATACTGAGTGGCCAATACTGCCACTCAGTATCAGTACTCAGTATTGGAAATCCAATACTGAGTAGAAGGAATGAGTTACATTTTCGTATATAACTGACTAAGATCAAATCCCTTGATCTTAGTCATTTTCCTTGTCCAGTCCTTCGGTTACTCCTTTGCTCATTATGTAAGATCTCAATATCATTATAAATAGAGATCACTTTACAAAGGAGTACTTACCAATTCACGTATTCACTTTCATATATTTGTAATTGATTAGTGGACTTGTTATTCCACAACAAGCCACACTTAGTGGATTTATACATTGACTATATTCTTGTGTTATCACTTTAATATCTCATAAAGTATAATAATCAATCAATTAATTTATAAGACCAGGGTGTTGTGACCTAACAACTGGTATCAGAGCAGGCTAAATATACTCTTATTTAGTCGATCTATTACCCTGGCAGCCATTCCTTATCCCAACCTTCAAAAACAAGAATGTCTTCCATTATTGCACAAGTCATGTCTGGAAAGGGAGTGCCAATCTTTGACAGCAAAGATTTCCATTAATGGAAACTAAAAGCTCAATGGTATCTCGAATCTATTCACCATGAGATGCCCACAGTACTAAATGATGGTCCCATCATACCACAAACTGTGGAACCCGTTGCAGCCACTGATGATGCTCCTGAGAGCACAAGAACAGTTCCTAAACTGAAGCATACATGGAGTGATACTGACCTGAAGGGTTTTGTTGTACTCGATCGACCCATAGGACCGACCGGCTAGCATGCTTGGTTCGAACCTTGCTGACCAAGAACATGAACTTGTTCTTGACCGGTTAAACCAACTAGCTGATTTAATCCCTAAAACCGGAAGTGGGATTAAACCTAATCCTTAAACCCTAAAGGATTGGGATGTTGGAAATCTAACTTGATTAACAAGAAAAGAAACCTTGTACGAAAAACTCGAACACACACACATACTTGTGTGTGTTCCTCGACTATTACCAAGAACCCTAGGGTTCTTGGTTCGACTTCGAACAAGAGGGAGAGGAGGAAGAGTGTTCCATGAAACATACCTTAGTTAGTGCTTAAGATAGATCCACTGATCATGAACACGACAAACGATCCTCTAGATGATCACTTGCAACAAACTTGGATCTTCAAGACTTGAAGAACACGGAGAACGAACGAAGAACACGAAGAACACAAGCTTGTGTTCTTGGTGTTTCGGCCGATCGAAGGGAGTAGGGGAGGGAGGGAATTCATAGGGTGATCAAGCCGTTTTAGGGTTACCCTTAGCCTCTTATTTATATACAAATAAGTTACGCTTAGAACCCTTCTAGTTTAATTAATATTAGAACTTTAATTAAACTTACTTTTAACGCTTCCATCCCTTATAGTTTAACTAGTTTATCATTGTTGCGCTTAACTATCAAATGTCTAGTATTAATACACTAATAATTCGGTACTCATATACACGAATTATATATACTTGTATTTATACTTTTAATAGTTAATTATATAATAATCTTTATATAATTCACACAATAATATTATCCAATTACAATATGATTTAATAGCTTAAAATCATATCATGGATGATCTATAGTTAACACATTGTATATTTACTCAACTAGTAAATGTACAAATACTTATATTAATTAGTTAGTTAAACTAATCTAGTAATAAGTTAAACTTAACTTAATACTTGACTAAGATGAACCAAAGCACATTAGTCATTGTATCCTAAACCAAATACCTCAGGTTTAAGGACAATCCTAGTGAACAATACTTTTGAACTTTTCAACCACGAAGTATTGTCACGGTGGTCAATCCAATATTCGTTGAGCCTCCAACAGAATATCACCGATACTTGGTTTACACAAAGCTTGTAGCTGTCTTTGAAGAACTTCGAATCTACCACCAAATATCGCGATGACGTTAACGTCCCATCGAGGTTCCCATCAAGACGAGTAGTAACGGATTTTGTATCTTTTCGAATAAAGAAACTTTTATTCATGGATATTGTAAAACATACAAAGTCTGAATAGAAATGATACTAACTCATGTATTATTCCTTACTGGATATAGATACTGAATTATCTGGATCATTACTTATTCCTTTTGTTCGTGTTGATTACCTAATGATCTTTACAACCTTAATTGTAACTTTATCACTAAACCAATCATTTCTATTAACTAAAGACACAAGACGAGTATTTAGGAATATTGTTTCTTTTGTCTTTGCTAGATATTGTTCATGCAACATTTAGAACATTTTCTAGTGTTGCCTTTTATGTAATTTGGCAAACATAGGAGGATTGGAAATTAACTCCTTAGTTTCTTTAATTCATGAAATTCTCCTTGTAACTAAAGCCTCTTTTAGTTACTTGATTTGTAGATATTCTTACTAGTTAAAGAAATTTCCTTCAATGATTATGTTATCCACTGAAGTGTTAATAACCTATTAGATATGCAATAATTAATCACAAGACTTGTGATCACGCTATTAGGTTAGCAATAATCTAATTAATGATCATTTATCATTTCTCTTAACTCTTTGGCTTACGACTTGGTAAAACCTTGTTGTTAATGTCTTACTAACTTACTAAATCCATTAATGTCTTTAATGAATTATGTTAGTCTTAGCTCCCACTATCTTTTATGGAACTTAAGCATCACTTAAACTACTACTTTCGACCTAGTCAATAACTTGTAGTTTAATCTTTCAAGAATTCTATCAATAGTTAAGATCATCCTTTGGATTTGCGAATATCCAACATTCCTGTTAAGGGAATTATGACATTTATTGATTAATGTATCTAACAAGTATAAGACACTTGAAATGATACTTCCAATTCTTAAATATATTAGTATTCTTTTAAGAACTTTATTTAATGCCAAAGTCATTTCCTTGGATTTCTCAAATATCCATTATTCCTATAAGGGAATTATGACTTGATTAAATATTGTATTTATTACAAGTATAAAAGACTTGCAATAATATCTCTTGATTCTTAAACACCTTAATATAGTTTGTCTCTTTTAAGAGTTCATTTAATGTCTAAGTCATTTTACTTGGATTATACGAATATCCAATTATTCCTATTAGGGGATTATGACTTCATTAAATCGTTTACTACAAGTATAAAAGACTTGTAATAACACTCTTAAAGTCAATCTTGATTATATCCAATATAATCATATTATATTAATACTAATACTTCAAAACATACTATCATAAGTAATGACTATTACTTAAGATGTTTTAACTAAGTTCAATAACCTTTGAACCTTATGCTTCCATAAAACTCTTAAATACTTTTATTAGAAAAACATTTATAATTACTAGTATCTAAGTACCTTGAGCTATCAACACATTATTTATTCATACAACAATCAAACAAGTATATAACATGAAATATAAGTAAATCAAAACCTTGACTTACAATCTAGTCATAAATCTTGACTAGTGTAACTATCACACATGCACACAATATAATTCAACCATGGATTCGAAATTTATTAAAACCATAGAAAGCTTGTTTTAATATAAAATAAAATTATCCAAACAATAAAGTAAAATTGTTTTTAACTGAATCCACAAAATACTGAACTATAAAAACTTGTTGCTCGTGGGACCATCTCATGCCGGTCGTCATCACTTTCCATCTCCTCCTGCAATAAACAATTGCAAAAGTTAGATTACTCGTAACGTACTTTACAAGTATCTTAAAGTGATTAAGAAGTGTGGTTATGTTACCTGAGGAACTTGCATTTCCTCCACTACCACTTGCACCCTTTGGACAATTCCTTTTCCAATGCCCAGCCTCACCACACTTGAAGCACCGATTCTCAGTCCTCGCAGTGTTAGGCTTAACCTTCTTGACCTTTTGTTTGACACCTTTACCATTTGGCACTCCATGGTTAGGATAGGTTTTACCCTTTCCTTTACCACCATGCCCTTTTCTCTTCTTCCCACCGCCACCGCCATTACCGATCATAAGAACATCCTTAGATTTGGTCCCCAAACTCAACTCAGCTGTCTTGAGCATGGAATGTAGCTCAGCAATGGATTTCTTCATATTATGCATGTTGTAGTTGACCACAAAAGACTTGTAGTCATCAGACAACGAGTTGAGTATAGTATATGTTGTCATTTGCAATGGTATGGGGTGACCAAGTCTAGCGAGGTGATCCATGTGCCCTTTCATTTTCATGACGTGGGCACTCACCGGCGTTCCTTTGACCATCTTGCAAGAGTTGAAGGCTCGATTGATGTCGAACCTCTCAGTGCGAGCTTGCTCTTGAAATGAATCCCTAAGTTGCTAGATCATCTCAAATGCAGGCACATCCATAAGTCCCGCTTGTAACTCAGGACTCATAGTGGCGAGCATTAGACAGCTCACATCAAGTGCATCACTGACATGCTTATCATAAGCTTGCCTCGTTTCAGCTCTAGCATTAACAGCAGGGACATTTGGCACTGCTCTCTCCAAGACATACCACTTTCTCTCATGCCTGAGCACAATACGAAGATTGCGCTCCCAGTTGAGAAAATTTGACCCAGACAACTTGTCTTTTTCGAGGATTGAGCGAAGTGAGAGATTGTTGGTGCTTGTCGTCGCGATTATGTTTGTTGCTGCCATCTACAAATCAAACTCAGTTTAATTAGTAATCATCAATAAACATTCTCTAAAATATATTATAAACCCATAATTAATATTTTAGGCCTAGGATCCATATATCACATTCTCGCTGCAAGGTTTGGGCACTTCCCGACGAGACATGCTATTTATGGTAGGTAACATCCTTACCGATCGTATCAAGACTTGACACGATTCCTAGGGGTCGTAGAATCTTTAGACTTATAACTTATTATAACCTTGTACAATCTAATTGTACATTTCTAAGTTAGTAATAAAGTCTAGTATATGTTTATTCTACTCAAGTACTTTTTGAGCCGGGACTCCCGATTATCACCAAAGTAGATCAGACCATCTAAGACAGTGTGATGCTCTGCGCCGGGACTCCCGATTATCACAGAACCTTACGCACCCTGACACTCGCAATGATTTGAATCCATATCTAAGGTTCTTTATCCTTACAATATGAATATCTTTAACAAGTGAGGTGTTCCATTGGGTGGATAGTACTTAGATCTAAGATTTTTTTGGGTTTGTTTAAGTTTTAAAACTAAACTTAAACCTTTATTCCAATCTTAATCCTTGTTTAAAATCTGTGACTTGTGAATTTAGGAATTCTACAAGACACCTTTTTAAAACTTAAGAACTATTCTTTAAAACCTATAGTTTCAAGAATTTGCACGATTTTACATGTATACCTAAAACGACATATACAAAAACGTTTAACTAGGTTTTCTGAAAAACCTCATCTAGGATAAAACTTACTTGTTTTATCTTACTTGAAAAACTTAACAACTTGTATTAAACTTTTAATTCTTTATTATTCATAAACTTGAAACATAAATCTAGTTTTTCATATGTCTAATAAGGAAATTAAACATTTGTTTTGACTTATTAGATTCAACCAAAACTTATGTCTTTAACGGCACACTTATAAACTTTGTGATTTTCTTGTGTAGCTCCACTAGCTCCAACAATCATGATGGAACTTAATCTAACACTAGTATTTATACTTGGTGAAATTAATAAACTTATTATATAAAGACTATATATAATAATTCTTAGTTTGTTTAAACCTTTCTTACATTTAACTTGAACTAGTTAAATATAGGTTCTTGTTATTTATCCTTGATCATTAATCTAGTATATTACATGACTTGCAAAACACTTATATTATACTTGTATAATTATCTAGTTATAATAACTTATAACTTTATACACCTTAATATATAACTTTGTATATTTCTATTTAACCATATAATTTCAACTTGTACAATTTCTAGTTGTACTTTCTAGTTTTAATTATATGATAACTTTATACAATAAATAGTTATACTATTATATTATTTAAGATCAAAATAACATTATCCTTTTAATTGTTCCATTTTATCTTGTACTTAATATATACATATATATTTCATTACTTTATAATAAACTTGTAACATTCTAATAAGAATATTACATCTAATTTATACGTATGTATTTTAACTTCATCTAATTAGAATACGTATAAACTTAATATATCTATTAAAATTCATTTTCTTTTAAGTATTTAAAAAATTCCGATATATATATATATATATATATATATATATATATATATATATATATATATATATATATATATATATATATATATATATATATATATATATATATATATATATATATATATATATATATACATCTTGTTAATTTTAGAACTTAAAATCAACACTTCATTTAATCTTATAAATTCCTTAAATGAATTAGATAAACCCTAATCTTGCTCTTGATCAATCAAAACTAGGGTTTTGGTTTTCCTGATCAAAGATATCAATTTATTAAAAGATTAATTCCTTTTAATCAATCCTATCTAAACTTTGTTTAAATTCTAAGATAGATTATAACCTTTAATAAATTTATTTAAACTTTTTAACTTAAACCTTATAGACAATAAAACTTTGTCTAAGTTACTAGGTTTAAAGAACTAGTTTTAATAAATCTATCAAAATAATAATTAAACCTATTAAACATAAACTTGTTTAATTATCTAGGTTTTAGATTATTATTATTCTAATTAATTCTTTTAATAAACTAAACTAGTTTAATCCTAGATTACATATAGGGTTTCGAAAATCTGCATAAAGCCTAGGAAACTTTTCTACCAATTAAACTAAGCTAGTTTAACAAACTTGGTGTCCAAGTAACCTCCTTGATTTTGAAATTTTTGAGGGAAAAAGGAAGGGATCCTTATTGATCAATTAAACCAAAACTTGGTTTAACATACTTGATCTTAGATTTGGAAGATCAACTAATAAGGAAAGAATCCTCTTGATCAAGAACTTTGATATTCTTGATCCTAAGGTTCTTCATAATTTTCGAAATACTAGGGTTAGGAAAAGAAGCTTTTTTGATCAATTAAACAAAACTTGTTTAACATACTTGATCCTAGGGTTCTTTAGAATTGTTGAAAATTCTAGGCTTCTTAGAAACCTTTTGACCAATTAAACTAGGCTAGTTTAATATTCTTGGTCCTAGGGTTCTTACCCTTTTCGAAATTTAAGAAGAAGAAGGAAAAACATGGAACAAAAAAAACTTGTAATTAAAATAAACAAACAAAATAAACTTTTAATCTAGTTTAGATCTCTAAACCAACGCTCTGATATCACTCAAGGGTTTTGTTGTACTCGATCGACCCATAGGACCGACCGCCTTGCATGCTTGGTTCGAACCTTGCTGACCAAGAACATGAACTTGTTCTTGACCGGTTAAACCAACTAGCTGATTTAATCCCTAAAAGCGGAAGTGGGATTAAACCTAATCCTTAAACCCTAAAGGATTGGGATGTTGGAAATCTAACTTGATTAACAAGAAAAGAAACCTTGTACGAAAAACTCGAACACACACACATACTTTTGTGTGTTCGTCGACTACTACCAAGAACCCTAGGGTTCTTGGTTCGACTTCGAAGAAGAGGGAGAGGAGGAAGAGTGTTCCATGAAACATACCTTAGTTAGTGCTTAATATAGATCCACTGATGATGAACACGACGGACGATCCTCTAGATGATCACTTGCAACGAACTTGGATCTTCAAGACTTGAAGAACACGAAGAACGAACGAAGAACATGATGAACACAAGCTTGTGTTCTTGGTGTTTCGGCCGATCGAAGGGAGTAGGGGAGGGAGGGAATTCGTATGGTGATCAAGTCGTTTTAGGGTTACCCTAAGCCTCTTATTTATATACAAATAAGTTACGCTTAGAACCCTTCTAGTTTAATTAATATTAGAACTTTAATTAAACTTCCTTTTAACGCTTCCATCCCTTATAGTTTAACTAGTTTATCATTGTTGCACTTAACTCTCAAATGTCTAGTATTAATACACTAATAATTCGGTACTCATATACACGAATTATATATACTTGTACTTATATTTTTAATAGTTAATTATATAATAATATTTATATAATTCACACAATAATATTATCCAATTACTATATGATTTAATAGCTTTAATCATATCATGGATGATCTATAATTAACACATTGTATATTTACTCAACTAGTAAATGTACAAATACTTGTATTAATTAGTTAGTTAAACTAATCTAGTAATAAGTTAAACTTAACTTAATACTTGACTGATTCATAATGACTATTATGAATCATTCCTCTTCGTAGTATCATTGCATAACTTGCTCGTATTACATGCACTCACCGGTGTGACCCTTAAGTGTTTCGTAGGCATGGATGTATCATCATAGGTTGACTAACTGTGCACATAAATCCTTCATGGCCGTCAGTTGTACAGTTTGGACTCCAGAGCAAAGGGGGTGATTGATTGGTAATGCAGTTACCAAGGAAATACTGAATGCAATTATGAAATTGCCAACTGAAAAAGCTATGTGGGATAACTTATCAGTCACCTATGAAGGCACATCAAAGATTTTTGTACAAGGTGAGTTCCTTTCAAACTTATTTAGTGAATGAAAAAGAAAAGATTTTTGAGTACATGATTGTTGATCTTAAAACTTTAGTACAAAAAGAAAAAGCTTTAAAATTAACTATTCTTGAACTTGAAATGGTAAATAACGAACATTTAGATAATTAGCAAAATTAAAGATTTAGAATTAAATTTTTTAAACTTACAAGACATTAACCAAAGATTAGCTTATAAAGCTCATTTACACAAATTTTTTTTTTTTTTTTGTTAAAGGGCTAAATCAACAATTTCCAGAAAATGTGAGAGTTGCACTTGGTGTTGATCCCCAGTTAAAAAATAAAAATAATTTTGCTGATTTATTTGAAGAATTTTCAGATATGAACCATATTCAATTTGTCAAATCAAAAACATTTTGTGAAGTTGGATGTCAAACTGAGTCAGATGATGAGAATAAAATTATTTTTGATAAACCTATTGGTCCCTCCATCTGTTCAAAGTGCTATACTAAACTACAAGAGCTCAGTACTGAATTTTCGGAAAAGGAAATTTCTGATACTGAACTCGAAGTTGTAAAGTATGACACATCTGCTGTTCCTCCATTTGAATTATTGTTTAATACAACTACTTTTGAAAAATATAATGAAACTACTTCTACTTCTAGTGTTTTATCTAATACTGAAGTTGCAGGAACAGAAAAGTCATGTACTAAAGAACCTAAAGAGCCTGTTAAAGTTGTAATTCTAAAACATGATAAACAAAACACAACTTCAACAAGATCTTCAAGTGGGAAAAACAAGAAGTCTAAAAATAATAAGACTTCTTTTCCAGATAAAAAGAAGAAACCAGATCCATCTCCTCCTAAACCGGTTAAAAATAATATTAAACCACCCATAAAAAATGACAAAAGTAACATTTTAAAATCTATTGGTGATCAGATTAAAGTCTTAAGTCAAAAGTTTGCAACACTTATTCATACTGGTCAACCAAAAGAAAAACAATTTTCTAAAATTCCATATGAAAATATGTTCAGATACAGACTTAGAAAATGTTATAGATGTCATCATACTGGTCAT
Source organism: Calendula officinalis (assembly GCA_963853835.1). Taxonomy (NCBI): domain Eukaryota; kingdom Viridiplantae; phylum Streptophyta; class Magnoliopsida; order Asterales; family Asteraceae; genus Calendula; species Calendula officinalis. The sequence continues at coordinate 58,085,573 of OY970820.1, forward strand.
AAAGGAGATGAATGCTGGACTGATCTCTCAAGTCCTAGGTACTCAGTATCAAAGAAAAGGAGAGAGTCTAAATCAGTATCACCAAAGAAAACCTCCAAGGTTTCTCCTGAAGTGATACTGACCTCTCCATCTAAAGAGATCAAGTCCAAACCTGTTTCTCCTACCAAAGGTCCCATTCAAAAATGGGTTCCTAAAAAGAACTAATCATTATTTTGTGTCTTGTGCAGGGTGACAGAAAATGGTACTTAGATAGTGGCTGCTCAAGACACATGACTGGCAGTATGGAGTACCTTCTAAACTAAACACCAGAGAAGGGTCCTTCTGTCAAGTTTGGTGATGATTCAGTAGGAAAAACAAGAGGATATGGTGTAATCAAGGTAGGCAACATAACTTTTAAAAGAGTTGCTTATGTAGAGGGTCTAAAACACAATCTGCTCAGTATCAGCCAGATGTGTGATGATGACAATGAAGCTCGCTTCAGGGAGACTGCAGGAGTTATATATAATGACAAAGGGCAACTTGTACTCATTGCTAGAAGAGAAAAAGATGTCTATGTGGTCAACATGTCTGAACTAGACCCTACTATTCGAGTCTGCCAGCTTTCTAAAGTCAATCCAGAACTGAACTGGATGTGGCACAAGAAACTCTCTGATATCAACATCGGAAACATCAACGAGCTCAATATGAAGAAGTTGGTGAGAGGGTTGCCCACAATTACTTATTCTAAAGATAAGTTATGCTCAGCATGTGAAATGGGCAAGCAGAAGAATACTCAAGATACACTTGGGTCATCTTCCTCAAGACCAAATCAGATGCTACCAGTGAAATCATTGCCTTTATCAAAAGAGAAGAACTTCAGAAAGGCAACAAGGTCAAACAACTTAGAAGTGACCATGGTACTGAGTTCAAGAACTCATTATTAGCAGATTTCTATGAAGACAAGGGAATCGTACAAAACTTCTCTGTGGCCTAAACACCACAATAAAATGGTGTTGTAGAAAGGAAAAATAGAACGTTGATTGAAGCTGCAAGAACTTTGTTATGCCATGCTGGACTGGCACTGAGCTTCCGGGCAGAAGAGATAAACTGTGCAAATTTTACACAGAATAGAGCTACAATAGTCCAGAGACACCACAAGACTTCTTATGAGTTATATAATGGCAGGGTTCCTAATGTGGAATACTTCCACATCTTTTGGAGTAAATGTTTTGTACTCAGTACTAAACAAAATCTCAACAAATTTGCTCCCAAATCAAATGAAGGTGTGTTCATGGGCTACTCTCGACACTCTAAAGCCTTCAGAGTGTATGTCATCTCAACTGAGATGATTGTAGAATCCATCCATGTTACTTTTGATGAAAATCAGGATGTTCATTCTACTTCAGCAAAGGAAGACATTAGTGGCATAGAAATCTTACACAATCCAGAAAAGGCCATTGCTGAACAGCCCAAGTCTCACTCATACTATGTTGATCATGGTAAGAGTGATACTGATCAATTCAGAACTCAAAATGATTCAAATGCAACAAATACTGAGGTTCCCATCTCTGAGAACCCCAATACAGAGTTCCCAATAATTGATCTAAACAACTTCACCTATGAAGAAGGTGAAACTTCCAATACTTCTCAAGAATCCACCTCAGATCTGCAAAATGAGGAAGAACAACAACCTGAACTATCTGATACTGAACAAAATTCAGCTCAGTATCAAGGAGACAACACACCAGTTCAACAAGATGATGTTGACCTTGCTTCAAATGCCCCCATTAGGAAACAATCTAAGGGAACTTAGAGACCATCCACATTCTAATATTATTGGTCCAATTGAACAAGGTGTCCAAACAAGAAGGAAGTTAGCTTTTGAACCTCAAGCCACTGCCAACTTCTGTTTCTTCTCAAGTTTTCTGTCTACCATGGAACCAAAGAAAGCTGATGAAGCTTTAGATGAAGACTGTATAGAAGCTATGCAAGAGGAACTTACAGAATTTGAAAGAAACAAGGTTTGGAACTTAGTACCACCCCCTGCTGGCAAAACTATTATTGGTACTAAGTGGGTGTTCAGTAACAAGATGGACAAGGATGGTGTTGTCATCAGAAACAAGGCAAGACTGGTTGCTCAGGGTTACAGGAAAGAAGAAGGCATTGACTATGATGAAACTTTTGCACCAGTTGCAAGAATTGAAGCTATTAGGCTGTATCTTGCATATGCAGCCTTCAAGAACTTCAGAGTTTATCAGATGGATATCAAGAGTGCTTTTCTCAATGGAAAACTACAAGAGGAAGTTTATCTTAAACAACCACCAGGTTTTGTTGATCCTAAATTTCCTAACTATGTTTTCAAGCTTGATAAAGCTTTATATGGGCTCAAACAAGCTCCCAGAGCCTGGTATGATACCATGTCTGAGTATCTAATTGAAAATAAATTTATAAGAGGTAAAATTGATAAAACATTATTTTCAAAAAGGAAATGTTCTGTCATCTTACTTATTCAGATATATGTAGATGATATTATCTTTAGCTCCACTGACAAGTCAATGTGTGACTGGTTTGCTAAGATAATGTCATCTCAGTATCAGATGAGTATGATGGGAGAACTTACTTATTTTCTTGGTTTACAAAGTAAGTATGTGCATGACATGCTGAAGAAATAGAAATTTGAAAATTTATCTTCCATGCACACTCCTATGGGTACTCAGGATAAAATAAGTAAGGATGAGACTGGTAAGCCAGTATGTCAATCCAATACCGAGGTATGATTGGTTCCTTACTTTACTTAACAGTTAGCAGTCCTGATATCATGTTTGCAACATGTTTGTGTTCTCGGTACCAGGCTGATTCTAAGGAATCACATATGAAAGCAGTTAAGCGTATCTTTAGATATCTTTCAGGTACTCCTAACATGGGTCTTTGGTATCCCAAAGACTCAAACTTTGACCTTGAAGGGTATACAGATGCAGACTTTGCAGGTTGCAGGTTGGACAGAAAAAGCACAAGTGGAGGATGTCAATTCCTTGGTGGAAGATTAGTTGGGTGGTCATCCAAGAACCAAAACTCAGTAGAAACTTCCACAGCAGAAGCAGAATATGTTGTTGCATGAAGTTGTTGTGCTCAACTCTTATGGATGTAGTTCAACTCATGGACTATGGGTTCAACTTTCAGAAGACACCCATTCATTGTGATAACAAGAGTGCTATTGCTATCACTGAGAACCCAACTCATCACTCAAGAACAAAGCACATTGATATCAGACACCACTTTATTCGAGATAATGTGGAAAATGGTAAGGTTCAGGTAGATTGTGTTCCTACAAATGACCAATTGGCTGATGTGTTTACTAAACCTCTCTCTGAAGAAAGGTTTATGTATCCACTAGGACAATTGGGTATGCTGAACCCCCTTAATTATTGTTTTCCTCAAAATTTTCTGATACTGTCTGCTCAGTATTAGTTCTAATACTGACCAGCTCAGTATCACTCGTCTGGTTTATCAAAATTAAATATTTTTTATTTTTCATTAATTTATAGATTAAATTAAATGTTTTTATAATTTATAATTTTTTTTAATTTAATTTGTTTTTAAACTCGGTATTGGAGTCCTGGAGAGTTAAAACTGATTCTAACCCTCATACTCCCCAACGGTAACCTTTCTTAATTAGAAAGTTACCGTTGGAACAGGATAAGGCTATCATTTCAGCAGCTTTTACTTCCCAATACCAAAATTATCGCTAATTAAGTATAAATAACTGTTTTCTTTTTCATTTAAAAGTTTCTTCAGTTATTTCATTCTTAATTCTACGATTTCTCTCTGCGATTAACGATCTTACACTCTCTTTGCAAGAAAATCTCAATCTTAATCACAGATTTCAATGGCGAATTACACTTTTGTCGCACCAGAGGTTGCACCGGCGACCCAGTTTAGAAAAGACGAAGTGCCCAAGTTCGCGAGGAACAACATCACTGCAAATTTCAATATTCCTCCAGCTTGGGTGTGCCCTGAATTCACACATATTGTCACATACTTGAAGAATTGTCAGATCACTCAAGCTCTGACTCTATCTCCTCGAGCCATATATCCAGAAATGCTGTGTGAATTCTGGTACTCTGCAAAACTTGACTCTCCATACATGATCACTGGTTGGGTCGTTCGAGATCAAAGAAGGGCTTTTGTCTCAACTACTATTATTAGGGAAACACTTAGACTTCCCGCCCACGCTCAGTATGAGCCTTTTGTTGATCGAACAGAGGCCATATCAATCTTACCCTTCATTGGTCGCAGATGAACCACGGACATATTTAAAAGAAATGAATTTGGTCCAATGTGGGGTGTTCTCATTTCAACAATCATTAGGTATATGACCTACAAGACAGGGGCTTTGGACCAAATCAATGAGTTTGGGATGCTGATTGTACATGCTATGTACTATGGTCGTGACATTGATTATGCTAGGCTGATATTCAATGAGCTAGCTACTCTGGTTAGGGATCAAACCAGAGAATTCAACGTACCATTCTGAAGTGGCTTCTAGAGCTCCTAGAAGGCAAATAACTTGAAGACTGACAAGAATGGTCATGTCCTCTGAATCAAGTGAGGAATCTGATCCAGCTCCTTTAATCACCAGAAAAAGGAGATCAGTTCATGATACTAAGGAAGAGACTGCTCAAGAGATTGAGGATGAGATTGTGGCTCAAAAGTTCTTCCCTATTAAGGAAGAAGATCCTGACACTGATATTTAGACTGATGCTCCATGGAAATCTCACATAGTAAGAAGAAAAGGAGATGATCTCTTACAACAGTATTGGAACATAGTTGCTCAAATAACAAGGTATAGGGAGAATAGAATGGGTATGCTGAGAAACAGGACATTCTCAGTGTGAAGGACATATGCTGAGAAACATTTGTGTCAACAAAATCATAGTCAAAACTGTTGAAAGGTCCATAGTTGCAGTCTGCACTGGACCAGTCAGTCCTCCCATGAAGATCTTTCTTCATGATATCCAAAACATGGGACTCCAAGACTGGGTGAAGATTGCCAGATTGATGAAGGAGTTACCATCAAGATCCTCTGAAGCCCAAGTAATGTTAGATGAAATCTAGGCCGTTGCTGCAGTATGCTTTGAGAAAGGTATATTATATCAAGCAGACTACAGGGCACTCACTGTGATGACTGAGGCTTACAAGAACAACAAACCTGCATGTCTTAACACTTTCAGGTTTTTCAACTCATACCCTGTACCTCCTAACCTTATTTTCCAGGATCAAAAGAGCACCATATATCCAACCTCTGGATATATGTACACTGACCCAGAAGATAGGGAATGCTTTATCACTGAAGCCGACCTGCCAAAAGCTACTATCAGTCATCTTGTGGCATTGAAGTGGATGGTAACCAAGAAGGAGGACTCTTGGTTCAGAAACAAAGTTGTTGTTCTCAACAATAGGCAGGATGAACTGAAGAAAAGAGAAGAGTTCATCCACATCAAGAAAGAGGTCTTCTATGAGTTTGAATCCATCAACAGAAGATGAAGAAGAAGACTCTTATGCCTATGTATTTTTTTTTTTGTTTTGATTAATTCTCTTTGTAATTGTCTTGTTATCATTAGATAGGGGGAGATTGTTAAGGCAAAAAGCCTTACCCCATTAGAATCTTAAGATAACAAGACAAACTAGACTAGCTTAGATTAGTTTGTAGAATATTTAGCAAAGTCTTGGTGTGATACTGAGTGGCCAATACCGCCACTCAGTATCAGTACTCGGTATTGGAAATCCAATACTGAGTAGAAGGACTGAGTTACATTTTCGTATGTAACTGACTAAGATCAAATCCCTTGATCTTAGTCATTTTCCTTGTCCAGTCCTTCGGTTACTCCTTTGCTCATTATGTAAGATCTCTATATCAATATAAATAGAGATCACTTAACAAAGGAGTACTTACCAATTCACGTATTCACTTTCATATATTTGTAATTGATTAGTGGACTTGTTATTCCGCAACAAGCCACACTTAGTGGATTTATGTATTGACTATATTCTTGTGTTATCACTTTAATATCTCATAAAGTATAATAATCTATCAATTAACATATAAGACCATGGTGTTGTGACCTAACAGTTATAATGGTTCACCAGCCTTTCTTATGGTTAATGGACACCTATCACAGTTTAATATGGATACTTATAGGTTATTGGTTATAGCTAATGGTTATAATGGTTCACGGGCCATTCGTATGGGTTATGGAAATCTATGATAGTTTATAAAGTATACTATACCATATTGGTCATAGGTACTGGTTATAATGGTTCACAAGCCATTCTTATGGTTATAGGACACCTATGACGGTTTAAGATGGATACTTATAGGTTATTGGTCATAGCAAGTGGTTATAATGGTTCACGGGCCATTCGTAAGGGTTATGGAAACCTATGACAATTTATATATTATATTTATAGCTTATTGGTCATAGGTAGTGATTATAATAGTTCACGGGCCATTCGTATGGGTAATGGACACCAATCATGGTTTAATATGGATACTTATAGGTTGTTGGTCAAAGGTAGTGGTTATAATTGTTCACAAGCCATTCTTATGGGTAATGGACACGTATAACGGTTTAGAAATGATACTTATTGCTTATTGGTCATATGTAGTGGTTATAATGGTTCACCAGACGTTCTTATGGTTAATGGACACCTAGACGGTTTAATATGGATACTTATAAGTTATTGGTCATAGCTAGTGGTTAAAATGGTTTACAGGCCATTCGTATGGATAATGGACACCTATAACTATTTAGAAAGGATACTTATAGCTTATTGATCATATGTAGTGGTTATGATGGTTCACGGGCCATTTTTATTGTTAATGGATACCTATTATGGTTTAATATGGATACTTATACGTTATTGGTCATTGCTAGTGGTTAAAATGGTCCACGGTCGATTCCTATGGGTAATGGACACCTATAAGGTTTAGAAAGGATACTTATAGCTTATTGGTCATAGGTAGTGGTTAAAATGGTTCACGGGCCATTTTTATGTTTAATGGGTACCTATTATAGTTTAATATGGATACTTATAGGATATTCGTCATTGATAGTGGTTTTAATGGTTCACGGGCCATTCTTATGGTTAATGGCCACCATTGATGGTTTAATATGGATACTTATAGTTTATTGGTCATAGCAACTCGTTATAGTGGTTTATGGGCCATTAGTATGGGTTATGGACACCTATGATAGTTTAGAAAGAATACTTATAGCTTATTGGTCATAGGTAGTGATTTTAATGGTTCACGGGCCATTCGTATGGGTAATGGACACCTATGACGATTAAATATGGATACTTATAGGTTATTGATCATAGGTAGTGATTATAATGGTTCACAAGCCATTCTTATGGTTAATTGACATCTATGACGGTTTAATATGGATACTTATAAGTTATTGGTCATAGTAAGTGGTTATAATGGTTGACGGGCTATTCGTATAGGTTATGGACACCAATGGCTATTTAGAAAGGATATGTATATCTTATTGGTCATAGGTATTGGTTATAATGGTTCACGAACCATTGTTATTGTTAATGGACACCTATCACGGGTTAATATTGATGCTTATAGGTTATTGATCATAGCTAGTGGTTATAATGGTTCACATGCCATTCGTATGGGTAATGTACAACTATAACTGTTTAGAAAGGATACTTATAGCTTATTGGTCATAGATAGTGGTTATAATGGTTTATTGGCCATTTGTATTGGCTATATTGGTTCACGGGCCATTCTTATGGATAATGGACACCTATGGTAGTTTCATATGGATACTTATAGATTATTGGTCATAGCAAGTGGTTATAATGGTTCACCGGCCTTTCTTATGGTTAATGGACACCTATAACAGTTTAATATGCATACTTATAGGTTATTGGTTACAGCTAGTGGTTATAATGGTTCACGGGCCATTCGTATGCGGTATGGACACCTATGATAGTTTAGAAAGGGTACTTATAGCATATTGGTCATAGATACTGGTTATAATGGTTCACAAGCCATTCTTATGGTTATTGGACACCTATGACGGTTTAAGATGGATACTTATAGGTTATTGAGCAAGTGGTTATAATGGTTCATGGGCCATTCGTAAGGGTTATGGAAACCTATGACAATTTATAAATTATATTTATAGCTTATTGGTCATAGGTAGTGATTATAATGGTTCACGGGCCATTCATATGGGTAATGGACACCTATGACGGTTTAATATGGATACTTATAGATTATTGGTCATAGGTAGTGGTTATAATTGTTCACAACCCATTCTTATGGGTAACGGACACGTATAACGGTTTAGAAAGGATACCTATTGCTTATTGGTCATAGTTAGTGGTTATAATGGTTCATGGGTCATTCTTATGGTTTACGGACACCTATAGCGGTTTAATACGAATACGTATAGGTTATTGGTCATAGGAAGTGGTTAAAATGGTTCACGGTCCATTCGTATGGGCTAGCGACACCTATGACAGTTTAGAAAGGATACTTATAGCTTATTGGTCATAGGTAGTTATTATAATGGTTAACGGGCCAATATCTAATAGTTAATGAACACCTACCACGGTTTAATATGGATACTTATAGGTTATTGGTCATAGCAAGTGGTTTTAATTGTTCACGAGCCATTCGTATGGGTTAATGGATACCTATGATGGTTTAATATGGATACTTATAGGTTAATGTTCATAGCTAGTGGTTATAATGATTCACTGTCCATTCGTATGGGTATGGACACCTATAACAGTTTAAAATGAATACCTATAGGTTATTAGTCATAACAAGTGGTTATAATGGTTTACGGGCTACTCGTATGGGTTATGGACACCTATGACGATTTAGAAAGGATACTTATAGCGTATTGGTCATAGGTAGTGGTTATAATGGTTCATGTGCCATTCTTATGGTAATGGACACCTATGACGGTTTAATATGGATACTTATTAGGTTATTGTTCATAGTTATTGGTTATAATGGTTCACGTGCCATTTGTATGCGTAATGGACACCTATGACGATTTAATATGGATACTTATAGGTTAGTGTTCATAACTAGTGGTTATAATGGTTCACGAGCCATCTGTATGGTTATGGACACCTATAACGGTTTAATGGTTCACGAGCCATTTGTATGGTTAATGGAGACCTATGACGGTTTAATATTGATACTTATAGGTTATTTTTCATAGCTAGTGGTTATAATGGTTCACCGTCCATTCGTATGGGTAATGGACACCTATGCTTATTGGTCATAGGTAGTGGTTATAATGGTTCACGGGACATTTTTTATTGTTAATGGATAACTATTATGGTTTAATATGGATACTTATAGGTTATTGGTCATTGCTAGTAGTTAAAATGGTTCACGGTCCATTCCTATGGGTAATGGACACCTATAAGGTTTAGAAAGGAAACTTATAGCTTATTGGTCATAGGTAGTGGTTATAATGGTTCACGGGTCATTCTTATGATTAATGGACACCTATGATGGTTTAATATGGATACTTATAGTTTATTGGTCATAGCAACTCGTTATAGTGGTTTATGGGCCATTAGTATGGGTTATGGACACCTATGATAGTTTAGAAAGAATACTTATAGCTTATTGGTCATAGGTAGTGATTTTAATGGTTCACGGGCCATTCGTATGGGTAATGGACACCTATGACGATTAAATATGGATACTTATAGGTTATTAATCATAGGTAGTGATTATAATGGTTCACAAGCCATTCTTATGGTTAATTGACATCTATGACGGTTTAATATGGATACTTATAAGTTATTGGTCATAGTAAGTGGTTATAATGGTTGACGGGCTATTCGTATAGGTTATGGACACCAATGGCTATTTAGAAAGGATATGTATATCTTATTGGTCATAGGTATTGGTTATAATGGTTCACGAACCATTGTTATTGTTAATGGACACCTATCACGGGTTAATATTGATGCTTATAGGTTATTGATCATAGCTAGTGGTTATAATGGTTCACATGCCATTCGTATGGGTAATGTACAACTATAACTGTTTAGAAAGGATACTTATAGCTTATTGGTCATAGATAGTGGTTATAATGGTTTATTGGCCATTTGTATTGGCTATATTTGTTCACGGGCCATTCTTATGGATAATGGACACCTATGGTAGTTTCATATGGATACTTATAGATTATTGGTCATAGCAAGTGGTTATAATGGTTCACCGGCCTTTCTTATGGTTAATGGACACCTATAACAGTTTAATATGCATACTTATAGGTTATTGGTTACAGCTAGTGGTTATAATGGTTCACGGGCCATTCGTATGCGGTATGGACACCTATGATAGTTTAGAAAGGGTACTTATAGCATATTGGTCATAGATACTGGTTATAATGGTTCACAAGCCATTCTTATGGTCATTGGACACCTATGACGGTTTAAGATGGATACTTATAGGTTATTGAGCAAGTGGTTATAATGGTTCATGGGCCATTCGTAAGGGTTATGGAAACCTATGACAATTTATAAATTATATTTATAGCTTATTGGTCATAGGTAGTGATTATAATGGTTCACGGGCCATTCATATGGGTAATGGACACCTATGACGGTTTAATATGGATACTTATAGATTATTGGTCATAGGTAGTGGTTATAATTGTTCACAACCCATTCTTATGGGTAACGGACACGTATAACGGTTTAGAAAGGATACCTATTGCTTATTGGTCATAGTTAGTGGTTATAATGGTTCATGGGTCATTCTTATGGTTTACGGACACCTATAGCGGTTTAATACGAATACGTATAGGTTATTGGACATAGGAAGTGGTTAAAATGGTTCACGGTCCATTCGTATGGGCTAGCGACACCTATGGCAGTTTAGAAAGGATACTTATAGCTTATTGGTCATAGGTAGTTATTATAATGGTTAACGGGCCAATATCTAATAGTTAATGAACACCTATCACGGTTTAATATGGATACGTATAGGTTATTGGTCATAGCAAGTGGTTTTAATTGTTCACGAGCCATTCGTATGGGTTAATGGATACCTATGATGGTTTAATATGGATACTTATAGGTTAATGTTCATAGCTAGTGGTTATAATGATTCACTGTCCATTCGTATGGGTATGGACACCTATAACAGTTTAAAATGAATACCTATAGGTTATTAGTCATAACAAGTGGTTATAATGGTTTACGGGCTACTCGTATGGGTTATGGACACCTATGATGATTTAGAAAGGATACTTATAGCGTATTGGTCATAGGTAGTGGTTATAATGGTTCATGTGCCATTCTTATGGTAATGGACACCTATGACGGTTTAATATGGATACTTATTAGGTTATTGTTCATAGTTATTGGTTATAATGGTTCACGTGCCATTTGTATGCGTAATGGACACCTATGACGATTTAATATGGATACTTATAGGTTAGTGTTCATAACTAGTGGTTATAATGGTTCACGAGCCATCTGTATGGTTATGGACACCTATAACGGTTTAATGGTTCACGAGCCATTTGTATGGTTAATGGAGACCTATGACGGTTTAATATTGATACTTATAGGTTATTTTTCATAGCTAGTGGTTATAATGGTTCACCGTCCATTCGTATGGGTAATGGACACCTATGCTTATTGGTCATAGGTAGTGGTTATAATGGTTCACGGGACATTTTTTATTGTTAATGGATAACTATTATGGTTTAATATGGATACTTATAGGTTATTGGTCATTGCTAGTAGTTAAAATGGTTCACGGTCCATTCCTATGGGTAATGGACACCTATAAGGTTTAGAAAGGAAACTTATAGCTTATTGGTCATAGGTAGTGGTTATAATGGTTCACGGGTCATTCTTATGATTAATGGACACCTATGATGGTTTAATATTGATACTTATAGTTTATTGGTTATAGTAAGTGGTTATAACGGTTTATGGGCCATTCTTATGGGTTATGGACACCTATGATATTTAGAAAGGATACTAATAGATTATTAGTCATAGGTAGTGATTATAATTGTTCACGAGCTATTCGTATGGGTAATGAACACCTATGACGGTTTAATATGGATACTTATAGGTTATTGGTCATAGGTAGTGGTTATAATGGTCACATGCCATTCTTATGGTTAATGGACACCTATGATGGTTTAATATGGATACTAATAGGTTATTGGTCATAACTAGTGGTTAAAATGGTTCACGGGCTATTCCTATGGGTAATGGACACCTATAACAGTTTAGAAAGGATACTTATAGCCTATTGGTCATAGGTAGTGGTTATAATGGTTCACGGGCCATTCTTATGGTTAATGGATACCTATGACAGTTTAATATGGATACTTATAGGTTATTTGTCATAACTAGTGGTTAAATGGTTCACAGGCCATTCCTATGGTTAATGGACACCTATAACGGTTTAGAAAGGATACTTATAGCTTATTGGGCATAGCTAGTTGTTATAATGGTACACGAACCATTCTTATGGTTAAGGGACACCTATGGTTAATGGACACCCATGGTGGTTTAATATGTAGTTTAGAAAAGGTACTTATAGCTTATTGGTTATAGGTAGTGATTATAATGGTTCATGGGCCATTCGTATGGGTAATGGACACATATGACGGTTTAATATGGATTCTTATAGGTTATTGTTCATAGCTAGTGGTTATAATTGTTCAGAGTCCATTCATACGGGTTATGGACACCTATAACGGTTTGATATTAATACTTATAGGTTTTTGGTCATAGCAAGTGGTTATCATGTTTTATGGGCTATTTTACGAACACCTATGACAATTTTGAAAGGATACTTATAGCTTATTGGTCATAGGTAGTGGTTATAATGGTTCACGGGTCATTCTTATTGTTAATGGACACCTATGACGGTTTAATTCTCATCGGCCATTCATATGGCTTATGGACACCAATTACGGTTCACGTCTGAATAGAAAGTGTAAGCACAAAAAAAAAATATACTTCCTCTTTGATTTTGGTTTGAAACGTCTTGAGTAAAGGGCTAACATCCCAATTGGTATTCTAGATTGGTGTAGTGTGGACTAGCTTTGTAGTGATTCAACACCATTAAATCTTTGTGTTCTTCACCTCATTATACATGATTTAACAAAGGCTTCAAGTATATGATATTAATCTTTCTCTTGGTTATTTATTGCTTAATTACCTTGTCAATATGTAGATCCGTTATTGGTGATTTATATTATTTTCCGCTGCGTTTTACTTTGATTAAACCGTAAATCACTAACAGTGGTATCACGAGTATCATATTGATGATTTAATTAGCAATTTTTTTTTTGTAAAAAGTAGCAAAAACCGAATTTTTTGGCCCCTTGAGGCGTGCGATTGGTAAACAAAGAACCCTTACAAATGGGTTAAAATTTTGATATTTTGGAACCCTTAAAGCTACTAGCTACAAAAGCTAAATAAAAAATTAATATTGTTTATTGAATTTTTACATTTTTTGGCTTGTATTTTATTTTTATTATCAAATTGTTGAATATGGCAAAAAATGTATTTTTACCATATTCCAAGCCAATACCTTGTCAAATGTTGATTGATTGTTCAAAACCGATGAAAACTTAGACCTATTTTGTGTTGTGAATGATTGTGTTGCGATTAATTGTTGTTTGAAAAAGCTATGTTTGGCTCTTTTTGTGGTTTCAATTTTTTTTATTTATTCTTGGTGCCAATTTTTGGGGCAAATTTCAGTTGTAAATGTATTAGAATAATTGTATTTTTATTACTTTTATATCTTGTAATTTGTTGACCAAGAATGAAGAAAAAATTGAAGAAAAACAAGATTTTCGGCACCTCCTGCGCAGCTGCACGGAAAATAGAACTGTAGGAGTTTCCGAATTAGATTGGACCTGAAACCACCGCCAAAATTTCCGTATCTCAAAGATCTGAAAAAGTCAAGAAGGTCGGAAGACTGAAATTGGCGTCTTCTAGGGATAATGTTGGGTAATATTGGTAATTTTGGGTTCTACTTGATCTTGGATCAAGTGGGAGCCCATTGGGTTTATGTAGGCCCGCTCGGGTTCATGTTGGTCCGTCTCCTAGCTTGACCCTTCGGTCCGTCTTGATGACTCACGTGACCGAGCATAGGTTATCATCGGTCGAGGTTTTGCACATATTGTGTTGCATGTTTTAATTTTATGTTTGTTATTGTGATTGTAAAATATGATTTTCGACAACAAACAATAAAAATATGATTTTTGGAACACAAACATTAAAACATCCAAGTTTTTAATTATCAATGATTACTTGTTAATCATCTATGATTATCCTTTAATCTAAACTTGTTTTTGAGATTAATACAATAAGTTTAAATATGATTTAAAACTTCACACTTAATAATTGTTAAACGTTTTACCGCTTATTAAACCGACTTATGAAGTGGTATGAATGAAGTACATGATTCATACATATCTTAATAAATTTTTCTTAAGATTGACACCTAAAATTTAAGTCACGCCATCCAATTGGTTTAAATCACTTGCTTCTACTTTTAATTTCACGTGAGACGTGGCTGAAATTTAGATCCAAGGTCATTACTGTCTACGCGTGAGACCTAGATTTATTTTGACATGATTTCACATTTGATGACTTAATCAAGTTAACGGTAAGACCTTGCACGAGGCGAAGATGCGACAAACATGCCACTTGACCCTATATGCTTGTTCACTAGGTGCCATGAAGTCCCATAACATCTAAGAGTTGCACTTGTAATGCAATTGTTGATCGTCACCTACCTATTTTCTATCATTGCTAGTAGATCAACTGATGTAATGATAGAATCTCAATGAGGGTCTTAGCTTTTAATAAAATTAATTGGGTATTTAATCTTTTAAGAGAAATTCTTATTGAAAATACTATTTTTTTTTAACTTTGTGATTTATACAGATAACAACAACAAATAAAAACCTAAGTATCTCCACTCTAATATCAGTTTTTGAAAACTGAAACTGACTAATATCAACTTTATCGACTGATATCGAACTCTAAGGATAGTCCTTAGAGATAAGAGCAAGTTGATACACCTATAAGAGGCCTTACCTGAGGCACCTCCTACCAATGCTTGTGCTGCTGTTCGTCAAGCCTTTATCGAAACGTTTAACGAAAACCAAGAAGTCATCCTATGCTTGTGAACACGAACCCCGAGATCCAAAAGAACTTCGAGGAACTCATAGCATATGACACGTTAAGCGAGTTGAAAACGATATTTCACAACAAGCAGAACATGAACTGTTCGAAACAGTTAAAGCATTCCACGCTTACATGCAGGAGGACGGCAAATCAGTTAGCACTTACATCTTGATTATGAAATGATATCTTGATCAAATGGAGTGTCTTGGTTACACCTTGCCAAAAGTGCTTGGAGTGAGCTTGATTCTTACATCACTAACCAAGGACTATGACCAGTTTGAAAAGAGTTTTAAAATACATAGCTTGAGGAAGACAATTGGTGAATTACATGCTATGGTAAAATTAGTTGTGCAAGGGTTACCCAATACTGTTCTAGCAATCAGGGAAGGTGAATCGCAAGCACAAGGCAAGAGTCTAGGTAAGGGTAAGCTAGTTTACTTTTCCAAAACTACGATTCCCCCACCTGCTAAAAAGGAGCACCCTACAAAGGATATTTCTTTCCATCATTGCGATGAAACCGGCCATTGAAGGAGGAATTGTCCTGCCTACTTGGCAGAGTTGATGAAGGATAAAGGTGTTCTGGCTAGCACATTAGATATCTTCATTATAGAACTCTATAGTTTTCCTAATAAATCTTGAGTGTATGACACTAGTTATGGAACTCACATTTACCAAAATGTGCAAGATTAAAAG
Source organism: Calendula officinalis (assembly GCA_963853835.1). Taxonomy (NCBI): domain Eukaryota; kingdom Viridiplantae; phylum Streptophyta; class Magnoliopsida; order Asterales; family Asteraceae; genus Calendula; species Calendula officinalis. The sequence goes on from OY970820.1 coordinate 58,101,473, forward strand.
TGAAGTAGAAAGCTAAAAGAATGGAAGTTGTGATCTTATCATTCCTAATTCGTTAATTATTGTTTTGAACAATTGTGAATTATGCATTGTTTACCTTCATCGTTTGTTGAATAATGATTTATTCAAACTATTATAGATTATGATATTATGTTTTATGAAAAATAACATATTTTATAAATATTCCTTGTAATAGTATATTTGAAATTGTTATGCATGATCCAGATTCAAACGATAGTTCTATATACAAATGTAGCACTCAAGAATCCAAAACGGTTTGGATTCCACTTACCTAGAGCATTGTCATCTTTGCCACATAAAAAAGAACGCATTTTGAGGCTGCAACACGTTGGGCTTCTTAACAAATGATTATGAATCGTTTAATAAATGTCTCTCTAGTATATTTGGAAAGATAACAAGAAAGTTTTTCTCCCATGTTGGCGAAAGTGCTAGATATCTACTTGGACTTAAACATACTGCTGTATGTCGCCCTTTTAGAACTAAGATTAGGGAAGGTGTTACCTACTTTATCACGTTCACTGATGATTTCAGTCACTATAATTATGTTTACTTGATTAAACATAAAATCTTTGAAACATTCAATGCTTTCAAAAGTGAAGTAGAAAACCAACTTGGCAAGACAATAACGGCTTTCCGTCCTGATCAAGGAGGAGAGTACATGAGTCAAGAGTTTCTGGATCATCAAATGAAATGTGGGATTGTCTCACAATTCACTCCTGCATACACTCCACAAGATAATGGTGTGTCTGAAAGGTGATATCTGACCCTGCTTGTAATGGTTTGATCTATGATGAGTCCTACTACTGTTCCACTATCCTTTTGAGGGGCATGCACTTAAGTCTGCTGCTCGTATACTTAATATGGTTCCGACCAAAACGTTCACTCATTGGCAAAGCATGAATTAGCCTTCGAGTTGTGGCTTCTTGTTCATACTTTTCGGAAATATATTAGCCGATGAATTAGTAGTTGTCGTTCTTGTTTCTTTAGTACCTTCAGTGGTTCCTATCCCTGTCATGTTCCTTGGATTATTTACAAGTGGTATTCAAGCGACGCCATATGAAATATGGCATGGGAAAGTCCCTAATGTGTCTTACTTGAAGATCTGGGGTTGTGAGGATCTCGTGGAACGAGACATTCGGAACAAACTTGAGCCCATATCTATCAAGTGTATCTTCGTTACTATTTTGCTACCCACCTGAGAACAACTTGTTGTTGCTCGGTATGCTGAGTTTCTTGAGAACAGTCTCATTTCACAAAGCAAGTTGGAGCACTATAAACTTGACAAGATTCAAAGCGAAGATCCACAACCTTCTGGTAAGACTAGCTAATATCACACCGAGGCTGAACATATAGATGTTGGACCACAAGATGATGTTGTTCCCATTCGTAGGTTCGCAAGGACACCTCGTGCACCTGAACGATATAGTTTTATGTCGATGCTCAGGAGCAAAGTTTCGAGGATCATAATGAACCCTCTAACTATCAAGTTGCATTATCGAAATTTGAATTCGACAAATGATTTGAAGTTGTGAATGCGAAATTGAAATCCATGAGAGACAATCAAGTTTTGTAATTGATTGATCTTCCTCAAAATAGCATGACTATTGATATGGATGTAAATACACACACCTATAAAGCTCTTCGAATAACAAAAGGTTACACTCAACCCTACTGGATTCTTTTAGCCAAGGTAGTGTACTATGACTATTAGATTTGGTTAATGATGAAATCAAAATGTTTGGTTTCACCCAAAATCCAAACTTAGCATGTGTATATATGAAAGCTAGTGGGAGCATTGTCATCTCTCAAATCATATATGATGACATATTACTCATAGGAAATGACTTACCAACGCTACATGATGTAAAATCCTGGCGTGGGAAGTGTTTTGCTATGATGGATATTGGGGAAGCGACATACATACTTGTTATAAAGCTCTATCGTGATAGATCAAAGCGGTTAATTGGTTTAAGTCAAAGTGCTTACATTGGTAAAATTCTAAAAATGGTTTAGAATGGAGTATGCACAACAATGTAAACTTGAGTAAGACTCAGGACCGTCCACCCTGATGTGGTGAAGCGAATGAATGTAATCCCCTATGTGTTGGCTATTACTTTCATCATGTACGCTTTAAGGTGCACACGAACTAATGTAACGTCCTCACGAAACCTTACTAGAAAATACCAACAGAATACAGGTGAGAGTCACTCGACTCCTGTTAATAACACATTGAAGTATTTTTGAAATACTAGATATATGTTCTTTGGTTATGGTGGAGAAGCTATGTGTACTTGCTACACTTATGCTAGGTTTACAATAGGTCGAGATGACGCTCGATCCTATTAACGATGGTTCTCTTCATTCGAAAGATTAGTCGGGATGTGCGAAATCGTACTCTTAAAGTTCATACAGATGACAACCTAGCTTATCCCTTTATGAAGCCGACCTCTTGTACCAAACATATTTAGTATGTTAGGAGCTTTGGACTTCGACCAGCTGGTAGTCTTATGTAAATTTGTTTTAGTATTTGGATAATGGAACTGTGAGCAGTTTTTATTGTAATAAATTGATATACTTGCTATGATCGTTTTCATATGAATATCTACTGTGTTCTATATTTGCATGTTTATATCCTTGAAAATCTACTGTGTTTTATATTCTAAATCGTCCATTGTCAATTAATAATATGGGAATATTATTAAGACAAATCTGAGGCCATTGATGATATTGATCTTAGTATGAATACTAATGATAATGCCATCAAACTCACATGTTGTTCATTGTGATGCACAATTGGATTGACCAAACCTATGAGAGTTCACTTCATGGATTAGTGTCTCAAGTGAATCTCACAAAAGGCTATGTCACTTATCCTTCGACTTGAGATGCAAGTAGGTTTGCGTATGTGGAGTGTCAATCTTTGATATGGTTAAATGTTTTCCTGAATAAGGCTACTATGAATACCATCTTCAGGAGCGATGTTAAGCATATAGGAAACACGCGAAGTCAATACAGAATTTGTTCCTCCATGAGTAATAATAGATTAAATACTACTGGGCCCCTTGATGAATTGAATAAATGATTTTGTGGCCACACCCACAGGTAATCAAGATGAATCTTGATTAGTTTGGTAATCTATTTCAATATATAGAAATTGAATGTGATTTTGGAGATTCCTTAGCTTTTTTGGTTGACTCACGTCCGAATAAAAAGTGTGGTGGTTTTTCTGAAAAGAAATTGTATGTACAAAAAACACAATATACTTCCTCTTTGATTTTGGTTTTAAACGTGAGTCCCCTTTTGGTTTTTCTTTTGATTATCTTGAGCAAAGGACTAGCATCCCTATTGGTGTTCTAGATTGGTGTAGTGTGGACTAGCTTTGGAGTGATTCAACACCATTGAATCTTCCAGTTCTTCACCTCAATGTATATGATTTAACAAAGGCTTCAAGTGTATGATATAAATCTTTCTCAAGTTTATTTCTTGCTTAAATACCTTGTCAATATGATCCGTTATTGGTGATGTATATTATTTTTCGCTACGTTTTTACTTTGATTAAACCATAGATCACTAACAATAACAAGTGGTTATAATGGCTCATAGGAAATTCGCATGAGTTATGGACTCCTATTACGGTTTAAAATTGATACTTATAGCTTATTGGGCGTAGGTAGTGGTTATAATGGTTCACGGGCGATTTGTATGGTTAATGGACACCTATGACGGTTTAATTAGGATACTTATAGGTTATTGGTCATAGGTAGTGGTTATAATCGTTCACAAGCCATTCTTATGCGTAATGGACACCTAAGACGGTGTAATAGGGATACTTATAGGTTATTGGTCATAGCAAGTGGTTATAATGGTTTATGGGCTATTCGTATGGGTTATGGACACCTATGACGATTTAGAAAGGATACTTATAGCTTATTGGTCTTAGGTAGTGGTTATAATGGTTCACAGGACATTCTTATCGTTAAAGGACACCTTTGACGGTTAAATATGGATACTTGTAGGTTATTGTTCATAGCTAGTGGTTATAATGGTTCACGGGCCATTCGTATGGGTAATGAACACCTATAACTGTTTAGAAATGATACTTATAGCATATTGGTGATAGGTAGTGGTTATAATGGTTCACGAGCTTTTTGTATGGGTAATGGACACCTACGAAAGTTTTTGATACTTATAGGTTTTTTTAAATAACTAGTGGTTATAATAGTTCACGGTCCATTCGTATGGGTAATGGACACCTATAACGGTATAGGAAGGATACTTATAGCTTATTGCTCATAAGTAGTAGTTATAATGGTTCACGGGCCATTCTTATGGTTAATGGATACCTATATTGGTTTGATATGGATACGTATAAGTTATTGGTCATTGCTAATGATTAAAATGGTTCACGCGCCATTCCTATGGGTAATGGACACCTATAACGGTTTAGAAAAGATACTTATAGCTTATTGGTCATAGGTAGTGGTTATAATTGTTCACAGGCCATGCTTATGGTTAATGGACACCTATGGTGGTCTAATATGGATACTTATAGTTTATTGATCATAGCAAGTGGCTATAACGATTTACGGGCCATTTATATGTGTTATGGACACCTATGACAGTTTAGAAAGGATAATTATAACTTATTGGTCATAGGTAGTGATTATAATGGTTCACAGGCATTTCGTATGGGTAATGGACACCTATGACGGTTAAATATGGATACTTATAGGTTATTGGTCATAGGTAGTGGTAATAATGGTTCACAAGCCATTCTTATGGTTAATGGACACCTATGACAGTTTAATATGGTTACTTATAGGTTATTGGTCATAGCAAGTGGTTATAATGGTTTACGGGCTATTCGTATGGGTTATGGAGACCTATGACGATTTAGAAAGGATACTTATAGCTTATTGGTCATAGGTAGTGGTTATAATGGTTCACGGGCCATTCTTATTGTTAATGGACACCTATGACGGTTTAATATGGATACTTATGTCATAGCTAGTGGTTATAATGGTTCACGGGAAATTCGTATGGGTAATGGACACATATAACGGTTTAGAAAGGGTACTTATAGCTTATTGGTCATAGGTAGTGGTTATAATGGTTCATGGGCCATTTGTATGGTTAATGGGCACCTATAACAGTTTAATATTGATACTTATAAGTTATTTTTCATAGCTAGTGGTTATAGTGGTTCACGTGCCATTCCTATGGGTAATGGACACCTATAACGGTTTAGAAAAGATACTTATAGCTTATTGATCATAGGTAGTGGTTATAATAGTTCACTGGCCATTCTTATGGTTAATAGGCACCTATGGTGGTTTAATATGGTTACTTATAGGTTATTGGTCATAGCAAGTGGTTAGAACGGTTCACGAGCCATTCGTATTGGTTATAGACACCTATGACGGTTTATAAAGGATACCTATAGCTTATTGGTGATAGGTAGTGGTTATAATAGTTCACGGGTCATTCTTATTGTTAATGGACACCTATTGTCATACCCCGCCAAAAATGAGTTTTACTTCATTTAAAATGTTTTGCGGAAGAACGGAGGTGTAACGTTCATGATTACATAGCAAAAGTTAAGTAAAAACCAACCACGTAAATAACATATGAAAATGCTTTACCTTCTAAAAATGGAAAGTTTCCACAAATAGTAGTTACTAAAAAATAGTAAGGTTTGAAAATGAAGTGATTGTTCGTAAAATTAAATGTTCATTCATGGCTCACGACAATCCACTGCTCATATCCTCTAGTTCCACTGTGCACCTAATCACCTGGAAAAACATAAGTATAAAAAGGGTCAACAATAATGTTGAGTGAATCCATAGGGTTAATGTTTACGATAAAAGTAGAGTGTTTTGCTACCCAAAATGTTTGTTATGAAAATAAGTTTATGACTGAAAATGTATAAAGTTCAACACTCATATGATATGAGAAGTAGGTATAGAAAGTAAAGTGTAATTGTAGAAGATCTACAATTACTTGTTTTGTTTATGAAAAAGTGTTGAACAAGTTGTTATGTTTGACATCGCACGACTGTTAACCCAAACAGGTAGCTAGTCTATTGAGTTAATATACCAACCCCTAAGTCCACAATCAACACTTCAACTCCAGTATGTTATCGTTCTTTTATGGATATACACTCCCGAAAGATGTCTTGGATATACCAAGTAGTGATCAAATAATGTTTGGAGGATGAGTGTCAGCCAAGAGTACTATATGCATATCCATAGTCTAGATCCACTAGTAAATGATTGCTGGCAAACCTTAGTCCGGTCTAACAATTGTTTGTCATGCCAACGCGATAATGAAAATGTAACAATGTTGTTGTACAGTCATAGTAAAACAGTAGCAGTTGTGTTTATGTTTTCCACCCCAATGTTTATAAAAACAGTAAAAAAAAGAAGAGTAAAAGGGGTATGTGGACTCACCTGGGCAAAGTTTAGCTCTCGATAAACCTCAAAGAATCTCTTCAAAGACTCCTAGCGCCTAAACGCAATAAATATTCTAATCAACACTAAGCTAACGCACAGGCATACTAATAACAAATTGTGTAAGTTTGTTTATGTTATAAGTTTGTGTTATGTTTTGTGACATCGTATGAATTAGGGTTATTGGCCATAATGGGCCGAAATGAAATGAAATAGGCTTCGAAATGAAATAAAATGAAATGAAATGATATGGGCTTCAAAGTGAAATGAAATGAAATGAAATGGGCGTGGGTTAAGCTTAATGGGCCTAATTGTCTAAATGGGCCTAGATGGGCTTAATGGGCTTCGTTGGATTAAATGGCCAAAATGAAATGAATTGGGCCTGATTTGGACCGAATATGGGCTCGGCCCAAAGGGCTTTTGAAAATTATGAAATTTTAGGGTTTTGTGAAATTTTAGGATTTTGTGTGGTTTTTCATTGTGATTTATGTGTCATAATTTGGGATTAAAAGGGTTTATAAATCGGTTTTTACAAAAAGAACAATAACAACAATTTAGCAATACCGAAATTATTATAAATCAAGCACGTACACATGCATGGAGACCAAGCACACACGATTTTGGGTTAGAGTATATTTCCGAGACCATATGGCCTAAGGCCATATGGTCTCGGGTTTGATATGAGACAAAAACAAATAGAAAAACAAATTAAAACACTAGGATTTCGGTATACCTTTTTGCGATCGGTCGAGGAAGATCATGAACAAACCGAAAGGGGTTCGGGTTTGCTTGGAATCGGACGAACTCGGGACTGTTTTAGGACTTGCTTTGGACGAAAATATCAAAGAAACAATAGGGTTTAATTGGTGGCTAGAGTAGGGTATTTATATGGCTAGTAGAAACTCGATCCTTGGAGTAGATCGAATAAATCATCAATACGAGAAAAAGGAATAGCTATTAGTCTTAATCAATAGCGTATTAGATATCAATTTTACAAGTAATAGGTGTCCATAACCCATAACCATGGCTCTTGAAGCATTATAACCACTAGATGTCCATAACTCAAACCGATGGCCCTTGAACCTTTATAACTACTAGCCATGACCAAATAGCCTATAGATATCCATTTAACAAGTAATAGTTGTCCATAACCCATAACCATCACCCTTGATCCATTATAACTACTAGCTATGACCCATAGCCTATAGAATTCCATTTTACAAGTAATAGGTGTCCACAACACATACCCATGTCCCTTGAACCATTATAACCACTCGATGTGCATAATCCATACCGATGGTCCTTGAACCATTATAGCCCATACCCATGTCCCTTGAACTATTATAACCACTAGATGTCCATAACCCATACCGGTTGCCCTTTAACCATTATAACCACTAGCCATGACCAATAGCCTATATATGGCCATTTTACAATTCATAGGTGTCCATAACCCATACAACTACTTGCCATGACCAATCGCCTATAGATATCCATTTATATGTAATAGGTGTTCGTAAGACATAACTATGACTTTTAAACCATTATAACCACTAGTTGTCCACAACTCATAACGATGGACCTTGAATCATTATAACTACGAGCCATGACAAAATAGCCTATAGATATCTATTTTACAAGTAATATGTGCCCATAACCCATACCCATGGCCACTGAACTATTATAACTACTATTCATGACCAATCACCTATAGATATCCATTTTACAAGTAATAGGTGTCCATAACCCATAACCATGGCAATTGAACCATTATAACCACTAGTTGTCCATAACTCATAACGATGGACCATGAACCATTATAACGACTAGCCATGACAAAATAGCCTATAGATATCTATTTTAAAAGTAATAGGTGTCCATAACCCATAACCATGGCCCTTGAACCATTATAACCACTATGTGTCCACATCTCATACCTTTGTCTATTGAACCATTATAACTACAAGCTATGTCCAATAGCCTATAGATATCCATTTTACAAGTAATAGGTGTCCATAACCCATACGCATTACCATTGAACCAATGTAACTACTAGTGATGACCAATAGCGTATTAGATATCCATTTTACAAGTAATAGGTGTCCATAACCGCTCTTGAACCATTATAATCACTAGATGTCCATTACTCATACCGATGTCGCTTGAACCATTATAACTACTAGCCATGACTAAATAGCCTATATATATCCATTTTACAAGGAATAAATATCCATAACCCATAACCAAGGCCTTTGAACCATTATAACTAGGGGTGTTTGTTTGGACGGTTTGGTTTTATCCGATCCAAATAGGTGAAACCAAATAAAATCCGGTTTTCAAAAGCTCAAACCAAACCGTCCGAACTAATTCGAAAACCAAACCGATCCGAACCAAATAACAATTTGTTTGGTTTTATCCGTTTGGTTTTTCCTTAAAATTGTCAAAATATCTCAAAAGTATATAACATAAATAATATTAAGTTCATATGTTAAATTACAAAATGATAAACTACTTTGTACAAACTAGTCTAACTCATAACTTGTGCATTTACAATCGTATATGCAAAACATTTGACATCAACTTTATAAAAAACTCCAAAAAAAATTGGTACATCACAAACTGATACAATGTAAAATGGAACAAGTGTTGGTATATAAATCAATTTACAATAAAAATGTAAAGAAAAGGGAAACCATAATTGCTTACAATGGAAACCAACAAGTGTTACTATATAAATCAATTTACTATATATTATTATTCGGTTTTTTTGGAAAATCCGGTTTTCACAACGGAAACCAAATCCAATCCGAAATCCAAACTATTAATTTGGTTCAGGTCCAAACCGATCCAAAAAATCAAATAACCGATCCAAATAGTTCGATCCAAAATGTCCAATTGGACAATCCGATTATATCCGAATAGTGAACACCCCTAATTATAACCACTATATCTCCATAACTCGTACAGATGGCCCTTCAACCATTATAACTTCTAGCCATGACCAATAGCCTATAGATATCCATTTTACAAGTAATTGGTGTCCGTAACCCATAACCATGGCTTTTGAACCATTATAACAACTACTTGTAAATAACTCATACCGATGGCCCTTGAACAATTATAACTACTAGCCATGACAAAATAGCCTATAGATATCCATTTTACAAGTAATAGGTGTCCATAACCCATAACCATGGCCCTTGAACCATTATAACCACTAGATGTCCATAACTGATACTGATGGCCCTTGAACCATTATAACTACTAGCCATGTCCAATAGCTTACAGATATCCATTTTACAAGTAATAGGTGTCCCTAACCCATAACCATGGTCCTTGAACCATTATAACCACTAGATGTCCATAACTGATACTGATGGCCCTTGAACCATTATAACTACTAGCCATGTCCAATAGCCTACAGATATCCATTTTCAAGTAATAGGTGTCCATAACCCATAACCATGGTCCTTGAACCATTATAACCACTACATGTCCATAACTGATACTGATGGCCCTTGAACCATTATAACTACTAGCCATGACCAATAGCCTATAGATATCCATTTTACAAGTAATAGGTGTCCATAACCCATAACAATCGTCCCTGAACCATTATAACCACCAGATGTCCATAACTGATACTGATGGCCCTTGAACTATTATTACTTCTAGCCATGTCCATTAGCCTACAGATATCCATTTTACAAGTAATAGGTGTCCATAACCCATAACCATGGTTCTTGAACCATTATAACCACTAGATGTCCATAACTGATACTGATGGCCCTTGAACCATTATAACTACTAGCCATGACCAATAGCCTATAGATATCCATTTTAGAAGTAATAGGTGTCCATAACCCATAACCATGGTCCTTGAATCATTATAACCACCAGACGTCCATAACTGATACTGATGGCCCATGAACCATTATAACTACTAGCCATGTCCAATAGCCTACATATATCCATTTTACAAGTAATAGGTGTCCATAACCCATAACCATGGTTCTTGAACCATTATAACCACTAGATGTCCATAACTGATACTGATGGCCCTTGAACCATTATAACTACTAGCCATGTCCAATAGCTTACAGATATCCATTTTACAAGTAATACGTGTCCCTAACCCATAACCATGGTCCTTGAACCATTATAACCACTAGATGTCCATAACTGATACTGATGGCCCTTGAACCATTATACCTACTAGCCACGGCCAATAGCCTATAAATATACATTTTAAAAGTAATAGGTGTCCATAACCCATAACCAAGGCCATTGAACCATTATAACCACTACATGTCCATAACTCATATCGATGGCCCTTGAACCATTATAACTACTAGACATGACCAATAGCCTATAGATATCCATTTTAAAAGTAATAGGTGTCCATTACCCATAACAATCGTCCCTGAACCATTATAACCACTAGATGTCCATAACTGATACTGATGGCCCTTGAACCATTATTACTTCTAGCCATGTCCATTAGCCTACAGATATCCATTTTACAAGTAATAGGTGTCCATAACCCATAACCATGGCCCTTGAACCATTATAACCACTAGATGTCCATAACTGATACTGATGGCCCTTGAACCATTATAACTACTAGCTATGACCAATAGCCTATAGATATCCATTTTACAAGTAATAGGTGTCCATAACCCATAACCATGGTCCTTGAATCATTATAACCACTAGATGTCCATAACTGATACTGATGGCCCTTGAACCATTATAACTACTAGCCATGTCCAATAGCCTACAGATATCCATTTTCAAGTAATAGGTGTCCATAACCCATAACCATGGTCCTTGAACCATTATAACCACTAGATGTCCATAACTGATACTGATGTCCCTTGAACCATTATAACTACTAGCCATGACCAATAGCCTATAGATATCCATTTTACAAGTAATAGGTGTCCATAACCCATAACCATGGTCCTTGAATCATTATAACCACCAGACGTCCATAACTGATACTGATGGCCCATGAACCCTTATAACTACTAGCCATGTCCAATAGCCTACATATATCCATTTTACAAGTAATAGGTGTCCATAACCCATAACCATGGTTCTTGAACCATTATAACCACTAGATGTCCATAACTGATACTGATGGCCCTTGAACCATTATAACTACTAGCCATGACCAATAGCCTATAGATATCCATTTTAGAAGTAATAGGTGTCCATAACCCATAACCATGGTCCTTGAATCATTATAACCACCAGACGTCCATAACTGATACTGATGGCCCATGAACCATTATAACTACTAGCCATGTCCAATAGCCTACATATATCCATTTTACAAGTAATAGGTGTCCATAACCCATAACCATGGTTCTTGAACCATTATAACCACTAGATGTCCATAACTGATACTGATGGCCCTTGAACCATTATAACTACTAGCCATGTCCAATAGCTTACAGATATCCATTTTACAAGTAATAGGTGTCCCTAACCCATAACCATGGTCCTTGAACCATTATAACCACTAGATGTCCATAACTGATACTGATGGCCCTTGAACCATTATACCTACTAGCCACGGCCAATAGCCTATAAATATACATTTTAAAAGTAATAGGTGTCCATAACCCATAACCAAGGCCATTGAACCATTATAACCACTACATGTCCATAACTCATATCGATGGCCCTTGAACCATTATAAGTACTAGACATGACCAATAGCCTATAGATATCCATTTTAAAAGTAATAGGTGTCCATTACCCATAACAATTGTCCCTGAACCATTATAACCACTAGATGTCCATAACTGATACTGATGGCCCTTGAACCATTATTACTTCTAGCCATGTCCATTAGCCTACAGATATCCATTTTACAAGTAATAGGTGTCCATAACCCATAACCATGGCCCTTGAACCATTATAACCACTAGATGTCCATAACTGATACTGATGGCCCTTGAACCATTATAACTACTAGCTATGACCAGTAGCCTATAGATATCCATTTTACAAGTAATAGGTGTCCATAACCCATAACCATGGTCCTTGAATCATTATAACCACTAGATGTCCATAACTGATACTGATGGCCCTTGAACCATTATAACTACTAGCCATGTCCAATAGCCTACAGATATCCATTTTCAAGTAATAGGTGTCCATAACCCATAACCATGGTCCTTGAACCATTATAACCACTAGATGTCCATAACTGATACTGATGGCCCTTGAACCATTATAACTACTAGCCATGACCAATAGCCTATAGATATCCATTTTACAAGTAATAGGTGTCCATAACCCATAACCATGGTCCTTGAATCATTATAACCACCAGACGTCCATAACTGATACTGATGGCCCATGAACCCTTATAACTACTAGCCATGTCCAATAGCCTACATATATCCATTTTACAAGTAATAGGTGTCCATAACCCATAACCATGGTTCTTGAACCATTATAACCACTAGATGTCCATAACTGATACTGATGGCCCTTGAACCATTATAACTACTAGCCATGACCAATAGCCTATAGATATCCATTTTAGAAGTAATAGGTGTCCATAACCCATAACCATGGTCCTTGAATCATTATAACCACCAGACGTCCATAACTGATACTGATGGCCCATGAACCATTATAACTACTAGCCATGTCCAATAGCCTACATATATCCATTTTACAAGTAATAGGTGTCCATAACCAATAACCATGGTTCTTGAACCATTATAACCACTAGATGTCCATAGCTGATACTGATGGCCCTTGAACCATTATAACTACTAGCCATGTCCAATAGCTTACAGATATCCATTTTACAAGTAATAGGTGTCCCTAACCCATAACCATGGTCCTTGAACCATTATAACCACTAGATGTCCATAACTGATACTGATGGCCCTTGAACCATTATACCTACTAGCCACGGCCAATAGCCTATAAATATACATTTTAAAAGTAATAGGTGTCCATAACCCATAACCAAGGCCATTGAACCATTATAACCACTACATGTCCATAACTCATATCGATGGCCCTTGAACCATTATAACTACTAGACATGACCAATAGCCTATAGATATCCATTTTAAAAGTAATAGGTGTCCATTACCCATAACAATCGTCCCTGAACCATTATAACCACTAGATGTCCATAACTGATACTGATGGCCCTTGAACCATTATTACTTCTAGCCATGTCCATTAGCCTACAGATATCCATTTTACAAGTAATAGGTGTCCATAACCCATAACCATGGCCCTTGAACCATTATAACCACTAGATGTCCATAACTGATACTGATGGCCCTTGAACCATTATAACTACTAGCTATGACCAATAGCCTATAGATATCCATTTTACAAGTAATAGGTGTCCATAACCCATAACCATGGTCCTTGAATCATTATAACCACTAGATGTCCATAACTGATACTGATGGCCCTTGAACCATTATAACTACTAGCCATGTCCAATAGCCTACAGATATCCATTTTCAAGTAATAGGTGTCCATAACCCATAACCATGGTCCTTGAACCATTATAACCACTAGATGTCCATAACTGATACTGATGTCCCTTGAACCATTATAACTACTAGCCATGACCAATAGCCTATAGATATCCATTTTACAAGTAATAGGTGTCCATAACCCATAACCATGGTCCTTGAATCATTATAACCACCAGACGTCCATAACTGATACTGATGGCCCATGAACCCTTATAACTACTAGCCATGTCCAATAGCCTACATATATCCATTTTACAAGTAATAGGTGTCCATAACCCATAACCATGGTTCTTGAACCATTATAACCACTAGATGTCCATAACTGATACTGATGGCCCTTGAACCATTATAACTACTAGCCATGACCAATAGCCTATAGATATCCATTTTAGAAGTAATAGGTGTCCATAACCCATAACCATGGTCCTTGAATCATTATAACCACCAGACGTCCATAACTGATACTGATGGCCCATGAACCATTATAACTACTAGCCATGTCCAATAGCCTACATATATCCATTTTACAAGTAATAGGTGTCCATAACCCATAACCATGGTTCTTGAACCATTATAACCACTAGATGTCCATAACTGATACTGATGGCCCTTGAACCATTATAACTACTAGCCATGTCCAATAGCTTACAGATATCCATTTTACAAGTAATAGGTGTCCCTAACCCATAACCATGGTCCTTGAACCATTATAACCACTAGATGTCCATAACTGATACTGATGGCCCTTGAACCATTATACCTACTAGCCACGGCCAATAGCCTATAAATATACATTTTAAAAGTAATAGGTGTCCATAACCCATAACCAAGGCCATTGAACCATTATAACCACTACATGTCCATAACTCATATCGATGGCCCTTGAACCATTATAAGTACTAGACATGACCAATAGCCTATAGATATCCATTTTAAAAGTAATAGGTGTCCATTACCCATAACAATTGTCCCTGAACCATTATAACCACTAGATGTCCATAACTGATACTGATGGCCCTTGAACCATTATTACTTCTAGCCATGTCCATTAGCCTACAGATATCCATTTTACAAGTAATAGGTGTCCATAACCCATAACCATGGCCCTTGAACCATTATAACCACTAGATGTCCATAACTGATACTGATGGCCCTTGAACCATTATAACTACTAGCTATGACCAATAGCCTATAGATATCCATTTTACAAGTAATAGGTGTCCATAACCCATAACCATGGTCCTTGAATCATTATAACCACTAGATGTCCATAACTGATACTGATGGCCCTTGAACCATTATAACTACTAGCCATGTCCAATAGCCTACAGATATCCATTTTCAAGTAATAGGTGTCCATAACCCATAACCATGGTCCTTGAACCATTATAACCACTAGATGTCCATAACTGATACTGATGGCCCTTGAACCATTATAACTACTAGCCATGACCAATAGCCTATAGATATCCATTTTACAAGTAATAGGTGTCCATAACCCATAACCATGGTCCTTGAATCATTATAACCACCAGACGTCCATAACTGATACTGATGGCCCATGAACCCTTATAACTACTAGCCATGTCCAATAGCCTACATATATCCATTTTACAAGTAATAGGTGTCCATAACCCATAACCATGGTTCTTGAACCATTATAACCACTAGATGTCCATAACTGATACTGATGGCCCTTGAACCATTATAACTACTAGCCATGACCAATAGCCTATAGATATCCATTTTAGAAGTAATAGGTGTCCATAACCCATAACCATGGTCCTTGAATCATTATAACCACCAGACGTCCATAACTGATACTGATGGCCCATGAACCATTATAACTACTAGCCATGTCCAATAGCCTACATATATCCATTTTACAAGTAATAGGTGTCCATAACCAATAACCATGGTTCTTGAACCATTATAACCACTAGATGTCCATAGCTGATACTGATGGCCCTTGAACCATTATAACTACTAGCCATGTCCAATAGCTTACAGATATCCATTTTACAAGTAATAGGTGTCCCTAACCCATAACCATGGTCCTTGAACCATTATAACCACTAGATGTCCATAACTGATACTGATGGCCCTTGAACCATTATACCTACTAGCCACGGCCAATAGCCTATAAATATACATTTTAAAAGTAATAGGTGTCCATAACCCATAACCAAGGCCATTGAACCATTATAACCACTACATGTCCATAACTCATATCGATGGCCCTTGAACCATTATAACTACTAGACATGACCAATAGCCTATAGATATCCATTTTAAAAGTAATAGGTGTCCATTACCCATAACAATCGTCCCTGAACCATTATAACCACTAGATGTCCATAACTGATACTGATGGCCCTTGAACCATTATTACTTCTAGCCATGTCCATTAGCCTACAGATATCCATTTTACAAGTAATAGGTGTCCATAACCCATAACCATGGCCCTTGAACCATTATAACCACTAGATGTCCATAACTGATACTGATGGCCCTTGAACCATTATAACTACTAGCCATGACCAATAGCCTACATATATCCATTTTACAAGTAATAGGTGTCCATAACCCATAACCATGGTTCTTGAACCATTATAACCACTAGATGTCCATAACTGATACTGATGGCCCTTGAACCATTATAACTACTAGCCATGACCAATAGCCTATAGATATCCATTTTAGAAGTAATAGGTGTCCATAACCCATAACCATGGTCCTTGAATCATTATAACCACCAGACGTCCATAACTGATACTGATGGCCCATGAACCATTATAACTACTAGCCATGTCCAATAGCCTACATATATCCATTTTACAAGTAATAGGTGTCCATAACCCATAACCATGGTTCTTGAACCATTATAACCACTAGATGTCCATAACTGATACTGATGGCCCTTGAACCATTATAACTACTAGCCATGTCCAATAGCTTACAGATATCCATTTTACAAGTAATAGGTGTCCCTAACCCATAACCATGGTCCTTGAACCATTATAACCACTAGATGTCCATAACTGATACTGATGGCCCTTGAACCATTATACCTACTAGCCACGGCCAATAGCCTATAAATATACATTTTAAAAGTAATAGGTGTCCATAACCCATAACCAAGGCCATTGAACCATTATAACCACTACATGTCCATAACTCATATCGATGGCCCTTGAACCATTATAAGTACTAGACATGACCAATAGCCTATAGATATCCATTTTAAAAGTAATAGGTGTCCATTACCCATAACAATCGTCCCTGAACCATTATAACCACTAGATGTCCATAACTGATACTGATGGCCCTTGAACCATTATTACTTCTAGCCATGTCCATTAGCCTACAGATATCCATTTTACAAGTAATAGGTGTCCATAACCCATAACCATGGCCCTTGAACCATTATAACCACTAGATGTCCATAACTGATACTGATGGCCCTTGAACCATTATAACTACTAGCTATGACCAATAGCCTATAGATATCCATTTTACAAGTAATAGGTGTCCATAACCCATAACCATGGTCCTTGAATCATTATAACCACTAGATGTCCATAACTGATACTGATGGCCCTTGAACCATTATAACTACTAGCCATGTCCAATAGCCTACAGATATCCATTTTCAAGTAATAGGTGTCCATAACCCATAACCATGGTCCTTGAACCATTATAACCACTAGATGTCCATAACTGATACTGATGGCCCTTGAACCATTATAACTACTAGCCATGACCAATAGCCTATAGATATCCATTTTACAAGTAATAGGTGTCCATAACCCATAACCATGGTCCTTGAATCATTATAACCACCAGACGTCCATAACTGATACTGATGGCCCATGAACCCTTATAACTACTAGCCATGTCCAATAGCCTACATATATCCATTTTACAAGTAATAGGTGTCCATAACCCATAACCATGGTTCTTGAACCATTATAACCACTAGATGTCCACAACTGAGACTGATGGCCCTTGAACCATTATAACTACTAGCCATGACCAATAGCCTATAGATATCCATTTTAGAAGTAATAGGTGTCCATAACCCATAACCATGGTCCTTGAATCATTATAACCACTAGACGTCCATAACTGATACTGATGGCCCATGAACCATTATAACTACTAGCCATGTCCAATAGCCTACATATATCCATTTTACAAGTAATAGGTGTCCATAACCAATAACCATGGTTCTTGAACCATTTTAACCACTAGATGTCCATAGCTGATACTGATGGCCCTTGAACCATTATAACTACTAGCCATGTCCAATAGCTTACAGATATCCATTTTACAAGTAATAGGTGTCCCTAACCCATAACCATGGTCCTTGAACCATTATAACCACTAGATGTCCATAACTGATACTGATGGCCCTTGAACCATTATACCTACTAGCCACGGCCAATAGCCTATAAATATACATTTTAAAAGTAATAGGTGTCCATAACCCATAACCAAGGCCATTGAACCATTATAACCACTACATGTCCATAACTCATATCGATGGCCCTTGAACCATTATAACTACTAGACATGACCAATAGCCTATAGATATCCATTTTAAAAGTAATAGGTGTCCATTACCCATAACAATCGTCCCTGAACCATTATAACCACTAGATGTCCATAACTGATACTGATGGCCCTTGAACCATTATTACTTCTAGCCATGTCCATTAGCCTACAGATATCCATTTTACAAGTAATAGGTGTCCATAACCCATAACCATGGCCCTTGAACCATTATAACCACTAGATGTCCATAACTGATACTGATGGCCCTTGAACCATTATAACTACTAGCCATGACCAATAGCCTATAGATATCCATTTTACAAGTAATAGGTGTCCATAACCCATAACCATGGTCCTTGAATCATTATAACCACCAGACGTCCATAACTGATACTGATGGCCCATGAACCATTATAACTACTAGCCATGTCCAATAGCCTACATATATCCATTTTACAAGTAATAGGTGTCCATAACCCATAACCATGGTTCTTGAACCATTATAACCACTAGATGTCCATAACTGATACTGATGGCCCTTGAACCATTATAACTACTAGCCATGACCAATAGCCTATAGATATCCATTTTAGAAGTAATAGGTGTCCATAACCCATAACCATGGTCCTTGAATCATTATAACCACCAGACGTCCATAACTGATACTAATGGCCCATGAACCATTATAACTACTAGCCATGTCCAATAGCCTACATATATCCATTTTACAAGTAATAGGTGTCCATAACCCATAACCATGGTTCTTGAACCATTATAACCACTAGATGTCCATAACTGATACTGATGGCCCTTGAACCATTATAACTACTAGCCATGTCCAATAGCTTACAGATATCCATTTTACAAGTAATAGGTGTCCATAACCCATAACCATGATTCTTGAACCATTATAACCACTAGATGTCCATAACTGATACTGATGGCCCTTGAACCATTATAACTACTAGCCATGACCAATAGCCTATAGATATCCATTTTACAAGTAATAGGTGTCCATAACCCATAACCATGGTCCTTGAATCATTATAACCACTAGATGTCCATAACTGATACTGATGGCCCTTGAACCATTATAACTACTAGCCATGTCCAATAGCCTACAGATATCCATTTTACAAGTAATAGGTGTCCATAACCCATAACCATGGTTCTTGAACCATTATAACCACTAGATGTCCATAACTGATACTGATGGCCCTTGAACCATTATTACTTCTAGCCATGTCCATTAGCCTACAGATATCCATTTTACAAGTAATAGGTGTCCATAACCCATAACCATGGCCCTTGAACCATTATAACCACTAGATGTCCATAACTGATACTGATGGCCCTTGAACCATTATAACTACTAGCCATGACCAATAGCCTATAGATATCCATTTTACAAGTAATAGGTGTCCATAACCCATAACCATGGTCCTTGAATCATTATAACCACCAGACGTCCATAACTGATACTGATGGCCCATGAACCATTATAACTACTAGCCATGTCCAATAGCCTACATATATCCATTTTACAAGTAATAGGTGTCCATAACCCATAACCATGGTTCTTGAACCATTATAACCACTAGATGTCCATAACTGATACTGATGGCCCTTGAACCATTATAACTACTAGCCATGACCAATAGCCTATAGATATCCATTTTAGAAGTAATAGGTGTCCATAACCCATAACCATGGTCCTTGAATCATTATAACCACCAGACGTCCATAACTGATACTGATGGCCCATGAACCATTATAACTACTAGCCATGTCCAATAGCCTACATATATCCATTTTACAAGTAATAGGTGTCCATAACCCATAACCATGGTTCTTGAACCATTATAACCACTAGATGTCCATAACTGATACTGATGGCCCTTGAACCATTATAACTACTAGCCATGTCCAATAGCTTACAGATATCCATTTTACAAGTAATAGGTGTCCATAACCCATAACCATGATTCTTGAACCATTATAACCACTAGATGTCCATAACTGATACTGATGGCCCTTGAACCATTATTACTTCTAGCCATGTCCATTAGCCTACAGATATCCATTTTACAAGTAATAGGTGTCCATAACCCATAACCATGGCCCTTGAACCATTATAACCACTACATGTCCATAACTGATACTGATGGCCCTTGAACCATTATAACTACTAGCTATGACCAATAGCCTATAGATATCCATTTTACAAGTAATAGGTGTCCATAACCCATAACCATGGTCCTTGAATCATTATAACCACTAGATGTCCATAACTGATACTGATGGCCCTTGAACCATTATAACTACTAGCCATGTCCAATAGCCTACAGATATCCATTTTCAAGTAATAGGTGTCCATAACCCATAACCATGGTCCTTGAACCATTATAACCACTAGATGTCCATAACTGATACTGATGGCCCTTGAACCATTATAACTACTAGCCATGACCAATAGCCTATAGATATCCATTTTACAAGTAATAGGTGTCCATAACCCATAACCATGGTCCTTGAATCATTATAACCACTAGATGTCCATAACTGATACTGATGGCCCTTGAACCATTATAACTACTAGCCATGTCCAATAGCCTACAGATATCCATTTTACAAGTAATAGGTGTCCATAACCCATAACCATGGTTCTTGAACCATTATAACCACTAGATGTCCATAACTGATACTGATGGCCCTTGAACCATTATTACTTCTAGCCATGTCCATTAGCCTACAGATATCCATTTTACAAGTAATAGGTGTCCATAACCCATAACCATGGCCCTTGAACCATTATAACCACTAGATGTCCATAACTGATACTGATGGCCCTTGAACCATTATAACTACTAGCCATGACCAATAGCCTATAGATATCCATTTTACAAGTAATAGGTGTCCATAACCCATAACCATGGTCCTTGAATCATTATAACCACCAGACGTCCATAACTGATACTGATGGCCCATGAACCATTATAACTACTAGCCATGTCCAATAGCCTACATATATCCATTTTACAAGTAATAGGTGTCCATAACCCATAACCATGGTTCTTGAACCATTATAACCACTAGATGTCCATAACTGATACTGATGGCCCTTGAACCATTATAACTACTAGCCATGACCAATAGCCTATAGATATCCATTTTAGAAGTAATAGGTGTCCATAACCCATAACCATGGTCCTTGAATCATTATAACCACCAGACGTCCATAACTGATACTGATGGCCCATGAACCATTATAACTACTAGCCATGTCCAATAGCCTACATATATCCATTTTACAAGTAATAGGTGTCCATAACCCATAACCATGGTTCTTGAACCATTATAACCACTAGATGTCCATAACTGATACTGATGGCCCTTGAACCATTATAACTACTAGCCATGTCCAATAGCTTACAGATATCCATTTTACAAGTAATAGGTGTCCATAACCCATAACCATGATTCTTGAACCATTATAACCACTAGATGTCCATAACTGATACTGATGGCCCTTGAACCATTATTACTTCTAGCCATGTCCATTAGCCTACAGATATCCATTTTACAAGTAATAGGTGTCCATAACCCATAACCATGGCCCTTGAACCATTATAACCACTACATGTCCATAACTGATACTGATGGCCCTTGAACCATTATAACTACTAGCTATGACCAATAGCCTATAGATATCCATTTTACAAGTAATAGGTGTCCATAACCCATAACCATGGTCCTTGAATCATTATAACCACTAGATGTCCATAACTGATACTGATGGCCCTTGAACCATTATAACTACTAGCCATGTCCAATAGCCTACAGATATCCATTTTCAAGTAATAGGTGTCCATAACCCATAACCATGGTCCTTGAACCATTATAACCACTAGATGTCCATAACTGATACTGATGGCCCTTGAACCATTATAACTACTAGCCATGACCAATAGCCTATAGATATCCATTTTACAAGTAATAGGTGTCCATAACCCATAACCATGGTCCTTGAATCATTATAACCACTAGATGTCCATAACTGATACTGATGGCCCTTGAACCATTATAACTACTAGCCATGTCCAATAGCCTACAGATATCCATTTTACAAGTAATAGGTGTCCATAACCCATAACCATGGTTCTTGAACCATTATAACCACTAGATGTCCATAACTGATACTGATGGCCCTTGAACCATTATAACTACTAGCCATGACCAATAGCCTATAGATATCCATTTTAGAAGTAATAGGTGTCCATAACCCATAACCATGGTCCTTGAATCATTATAACCACTAGATGTCCATAACTGATACTGATGGCCCTTGAACCATTATAACTACTAGCCATGTCCAATAGCCTACAGATATCCATTTTCAAGTAATAGGTGTCCATAACCCATAACCATGGTCCTTGAACCATTATAACCACTAGATGTCCATAACTGATACTGATGGCCCTTGAACCATTATAACTACTAGCCATGACCAATAGCCTATAGATATCCATTTTACAAGTAATAGGTGTCCATAACCCATAACCATGGTCCTTGAATCATTATAACCACTAGATGTCCATAACTGATACTGATGGCCCTTGAACCATTATAACTACTAGCCATGTCCAATAGCCTACAGATATCCATTTTACAAGTAATAGGTGTCCATAACCCATAACCATGGTTCTTGAACCATTATAACCACTAGATGTCCATAACTGATACTGATGGCCCTTGAACCATTATTACTTCTAGCCATGTCCATTAGCCTACAGATATCCATTTTACAAGTAATAGGTGTCCATAACCCATAACCATGGCCCTTGAACCATTATAACCACTAGATGTCCATAACTGATACTGATGGCCCTTGAACCATTATAACTACTAGCCATGACCAATAGCCTATAGATATCCATTTTACAAGTAATAGGTGTCCATAACCCATAACCATGGTCCTTGAATCATTATAACCACCAGACGTCCATAACTGATACTGATGGCCCATGAACCATTATAACTACTAGCCATGTCCAATAGCCTACATATATCCATTTTACAAGTAATAGGTGTCCATAACCCATAACCATGGTTCTTGAACCATTATAACCACTAGATGTCCATAACTGATACTGATGGCCCTTGAACCATTATAACTACTAGCCATGACCAATAGCCTATAGATATCCATTTTAGAAGTAATAGGTGTCCATAACCCATAACCATGGTCCTTGAATCATTATAACCACCAGACGTCCATAACTGATACTGATGGCCCATGAACCATTATAACTACTAGCCATGTCCAGTAGCCTACATATATCCATTTTACAAGTAATAGGTGTCCATAACCCATAACCATGGTTCTTGAACCATTATAACCACTAGATGTCCATAACTGATACTGATGGCCCTTGAACCATTATAACTACTAGCCATGTCCAATAGCTTACAGATATCCATTTTACAAGTAATAGGTGTCCATAACCCATAACCATGATTCTTGAACCATTATAACCACTAGATGTCCATAACTGATACTGATGGCCCTTGAACCATTATTACTTCTAGCCATGTCCATTAGCCTACAGATATCCATTTTACAAGTAATAGGTGTCCATAACCCATAACCATGGCCCTTGAACCATTATAACCACTACATGTCCATAACTGATACTGATGGCCCTTGAACCATTATAACTACTAGCTATGACCAATAGCCTATAGATATCCATTTTACAAGTAATAGGTGTCCATAACCCATAACCATGGTCCTTGAATCATTATAACCACTAGATGTCCATAACTGATACTGATGGCCCTTGAACCATTATAACTACTAGCCATGTCCAATAGCCTACAGATATCCATTTTCAAGTAATAGGTGTCCATAACCCATAACCATGGTCCTTGAACCATTATAACCACTAGATGTCCATAACTGATACTGATGGCCCTTGAACCATTATAACTACTAGCCATGACCAATAGCCTATAGATATCCATTTTACAAGTAATAGGTGTCCATAACCCATAACCATGGTCCTTGAATCATTATAACCACTAGATGTCCATAACTGATACTGATGGCCCTTGAACCATTATAACTACTAGCCATGTCCAATAGCCTACAGATATCCATTTTACAAGTAATAGGTGTCCATAACCCATAACCATGGTTCTTGAACCATTATAACCACTAGATGTCCATAACTGATACTGATGGCCCTTGAACCATTATAACTACTAGCCATGACCAATAGCCTATAGATATCCATTTTAGAAGTAATAGGTGTCCATAACCCATAACCATGGTCCTTGAATCATTATAACCATCAGACGCCCATAACTGATACTGATGGCCCATGAACCATTATAACTACTAGCCATGTCCAATAGCCTACATATATCCATTTTACGAGTAATAGGTGTCCATAACCCATAACCATGGTTCTTGAACCATTATAACCACTAGATGTCCATAACTGATACTGATGGCCCTTGAACCATTATAACTTCTAGCCATGTCCATTAGCCTACAGATATCCATTTTACAAGTAATAGGTGTCCATAACCCATAACCATGGCCCTTGAACCATTATAACCACTAGATGTCCATAACTGATACTGATGGCCCTTGAACCATTATAACTACTAGCTATGACCAATAGCCTATAGATATCCATTTTACAAGTAATAGGTGTCCATAACCCATAACCATGGTCCTTGAATCATTATAACCACTAGATGTCCATAACTGATACTGATGGCCCTTGAACCATTATAACTACTAGCCATGTCCAATAGCCTACAGATATCCATTTTCAAGTAATAGGTGTCCATAACCCATAACCATGGTCCTTGAACCATTATAACCACTAGATGTCCATAACTGATACTGATGGCCCTTGAACCATTATAACTACTAGCCATGACCAATAGCCTATAGATATCCATTTTACAAGTAATAGGTGTCCATAACCCATAACCATGGTCCTTGAATCATTATAACCACCAGACGTCCATAACTGATACTGATGGCCCATGAACCCTTATAACTACTAGCCATGTCCAATAGCCTACATATATCCATTTTACAAGTAATAGGTGTCCATAACCCATAACCATGGTTCTTGAACCATTATAACCACTAGATGTCCATAACTGATACTGATGGCCCTTGAACCATTATAACTACTAGCCATGACCAATAGCCTATAGATATCCATTTTAGAAGTAATAGGTGTCCATAACCCATAACCATGGTCCTTGAATCATTATAACCACCAGACGTCCATAACTGATACTGATGGCCCATGAACCATTATAACTACTAGCCATGTCCAATAGCCTACATATATCCATTTTACAAGTAATAGGTGTCCATAACCCAAAACCATGGTTCTTGAACCATTATAACCACTAGATGTCCATAACTGATACTGATGGCCCTTGAACCATTATAACTACTAGCCATGTCCAATAGCTTACAGATATCCATTTTACAAGTAATAGGTGTCCCTAACCCATAACCATGGTCCTTGAACCATTATAACCACTAGATGTCCATAACTGATACTGATGGCCCTTGAACCATTATACCTACTAGCCACGGCCAATAGCCTATAAATATACATTTTAAAAGTAATAGGTGTCCATAACCCATAACCAAGGCCATTGAACCATTATAACCACTACATGTCCATAACTCATATCGATGGCCCTTGAACCATTATAAGTACTAGACATGACCAATAGCCTATAGATATCCATTTTAAAAGTAATAGGTGTCCATTACCCATAACAATCGTCCCTGAACCATTATAACCACTAGATGTCCATAACTGATACTGATGGCCCTTGAACCATTATTACTTCTAGCCATGTCCATTAGCCTACAGATATCCATTTTACAAGTAATAGGTGTCCATAACCCATAACCATGGCCCTTGAACCATTATAACCACTAGATGTCCATAAATGATACTGATGGCCCTTGAACCATTATAACTACTAGCTATGACCAATAGCCTATAGATATCCATTTTACAAGTAATAGGTGTCCATAACCCATAACCATGGTCCTTGAATCATTATAACCACTAGATGTCCATAACTGATACTGATGGCCCTTGAACCATTATAACTACTAGCCATAATAGGTGTCCATAACCCATAACCATGGTCCTTGAACCATTATAACCACTAGATGTCCATAACTGATACTGATGGCCCTTGAACCATTATAACTACTAGCCATGACCAATAGCCTATAGATATCCATTTTACAAGTAATAGGTGTCCATAACCCATAACCATGGTCCTTGAGTCATTATAACCACCAGACGTCCATAACTGATACTGATGGCCCATGAACCCTTATAACTACTAGCCATGTCCAATAGCCTACATATATCCATTTTACAAGTAATAGGTGTCCATAACCCATAACCATGGTTCTTGAACCATTATAACCACTAGATGTCCATAACTGATACTGATGGCCCTTGAACCATTATAACTACTAGCCATGACCAATAGCCTATAGATATCCATTTTAGAAGTAATAGGTGTCCATAACCCATAACCATGGTCCTTGAATCATTATAACCACCAGACGTCCATAACTGATACTGATGGCCCATGAACCATTATAACTACTAGCCATGTCCAATAGCCTACATATATCCATTTTACAAGTAATAGGTGTCCATAACCAATAACCATGGTTCTTGAACCATTATAACCACTAGATGTCCATAGCTGATACTGATGGCCCTTGAACCATTATAACTACTAGCCATGTCCAATAGCTTACAGATATCCATTTTACAAGTAATAGGTGTCCCTAACCCATAACCATGGTCCTTGAACCATTATAACCACTAGATGTCCATAACTGATACTGATGGCCCTTGAACCATTATACCTACTAGCCACGGCCAATAGCCTATAAATATACATTTTAAAAGTAATAGGTGTCCATAACCCATAACCAAGGCCATTGAACCATTATAACCACTACATGTCCATAACTCATATCGATGGCCCTTGAACCATTATAACTACTAGACATGACCAATAGCCTATAGATATCCATTTTAAAAGTAATAGGTGTCCATTACCCATAACAATCGTCCCTGAACCATTATAACCACTAGATGTCCATAACTGATACTGATGGCCCTTGAACCATTATTACTTCTAGCCATGTCCATTAGCCTACAGATATCCATTTTACAAGTAATAGGTGTCCATAACCCATAACCATGGCCCTTGAACCATTATAACCACTAGATGTCCATAACTGATACTGATGGCCCTTGAACCATTATAACTACTAGCCATGACCAATAGCCTATAGATATCCATTTTACAAGTAATAGGTGTCCATAACCCATAACCATGGTCCTTGAATCATTATAACCACCAGACGTCCATAACTGATACTGATGGCCCATGAACCATTATAACTACTAGCCATGTCCAATAGCCTACATATATCCATTTTACAAGTAATAGGTGTCCATAACCCATAACCATGGTTCTTGAACCATTATAACCACTAGATGTCCATAACTGATACTGATGGCCCTTGAACCATTATAACTACTAGCCATGACCAATAGCCTATAGATATCCATTTTAGAAGTAATAGGTGTCCATAACCCATAACCATGGTCCTTGAATCATTATAACCACCAGACGTCCATAACTGATACTGATGGCCCATGAACCATTATAACTACTAGCCATGTCCAATAGCCTACATATATCCATTTTTCAAGTAATAGGTGTCCATAACCCATAACCATGGTTCTTGAACCATTATAACCACTAGATGTCCATAACTGATACTGATGGCCCTTGAACCATTATAACTACTAGCCATGTCCAATAGCTTACAGATATCCATTTTACAAGTAATATGTGTCCATAACCCATAACCATGATTCTTGAACCATTATAACCACTAGATGTCCATAACTGATACTGATGGCCCTTGAACCATTATTACTTCTAGCCATGTCCATTAGCCTACAGATATCCATTTTACAAGTAATAGGTGTCCATAACCCATAACCATGGCCCTTGAACCATTATAACCACTACATGTCCATAACTGATACTGATGGCCCTTGAACCATTATAACTACTAGCTATGACCAATAGCCTATAGATATCCATTTTACAAGTAATAGGTGTCCATAACCCATAACCATGGTCCTTGAATCATTATAACCACTAGATGTCCATAACTGATACTGATGGCCCTTGAACCATTATAACTACTAGCCATGTCCAATAGCCTACAGATATCCATTTTCAAGTAATAGGTGTCCATAACCCATAACCATGGTCCTTGAACCATTATAACCACTAGATGTCCATAACTGATACTGATGGCCCTTGAACCATTATAACTACTAGCCATGACCAATAGCCTATAGATATCCATTTTACAAGTAATAGGTGTCCATAACCCATAACCATGGTCCTTGAATCATTATAACCACTAGATGTCCATAACTGATACTGATGGCCCTTGAACCATTATAACTACTAGCCATGTCCAATAGCCTACAGATATCCATTTTCAATTAATAGGTGTCCATAACCCATAACCATGGTCCTTGAACCATTATAACCACTAGATGTCCATAACTGATACTGATGGCCCTTGAACCATTATAACTACTAGCCATGACCAATAGCCTATAGATATCCATTTTACAAGTAATAGGTGTCCATAACCCATAACCATGGTCCTTGAATCATTATAACCACTAGATGTCCATAACTGATACTGATGGCCCTTGAACCATTATAACTACTAGCCATGTCCAATAGCCTACAGATATCCATTTTACAAGTAATAGGTGTCCATAACCCATAACCATGGTTCTTGAACCATTATAACCACTAGATGTCCATAACTGATACTGATGGCCCTTGAACCATTATAACTACTAGCCATGACCAATAGCCTATAGATATCCATTTTAGAAGTAATAGGTGTCCATAACCCATAACCATGGTCCTTGAATCATTATAACCATCAGACGCCCATAACTGATACTGATGGCCCATGAACCATTATAACTACTAGCCATGTCCAATAGCCTACATATATCCATTTTACGAGTAATAGGTGTCCATAACCCATAACCATGGTTCTTGAACCATTATAACCACTAGATGTCCATAACTGATACTGATGGCCCTTGAACCATTATAACTTCTAGCCATGTCCATTAGCCTACAGATATCCATTTTACAAGTAATAGGTGTCCATAACCCATAACCATGGCCCTTGAACCATTATAACCACTAGATGTCCATAACTGATACTGATGGCCCTTGAACCATTATAACTACTAGCTATGACCAATAGCCTATAGATATCCATTTTACAAGTAATAGGTGTCCATAACCCATAACCATGGTCCTTGAATCATTATAACCACTAGATGTCCATAACTGATACTGATGGCCCTTGAACCATTATAACTACTAGCCATGTCCAATAGCCTACAGATATCCATTTTCAAGTAATAGGTGTCCATAACCCATAACCATGGTCCTTGAACCATTATAACCACTAGATGTCCATAACTGATACTGATGGCCCTTGAACCATTATAACTACTAGCCATGACCAATAGCCTATAGATATCCATTTTACAAGTAATAGGTGTCCATAACCCATAACCATGGTCCTTGAATCATTATAACCACCAGACGTCCATAACTGATACTGATGGCCCATGAACCCTTATAACTACTAGCCATGTCCAATAGCCTACATATATCCATTTTACAAGTAATAGGTGTCCATAACCCATAACCATGGTTCTTGAACCATTATAACCACTAGATGTCCATAACTGATACTGATGGCCCTTGAACCATTATAACTACTAGCCATGACCAATAGCCTATAGATATCCATTTTAGAAGTAATAGGTGTCCATAACCCATAACCATGGTCCTTGAATCATTATAACCACCAGACGTCCATAACTGATACTGATGGCCCATGAACCATTATAACTACTAGCCATGTCCAATAGCCTACATATATCCATTTTACAAGTAATAGGTGTCCATAACCCATAACCATGGTTCTTGAACCATTATAACCACTAGATGTCCATAACTGATACTGATGGCCCTTGAACCATTATAACTACTAGCCATGTCCAATAGCTTACAGATATCCATTTTACAAGTAATAGGTGTCCCTAACCCATAACCATGGTCCTTGAACCATTATAACCACTAGATGTCCATAACTGATACTGATGGCCCTTGAACCATTATACCTACTAGCCACGGCCAATAGCCTATAAATATACATTTTAAAAGTAATAGGTGTCCATAACCCATAACCAAGGCCATTGAACCATTATAACCACTACATGTCCATAACTCATATCGATGGCCCTTGAACCATTATAAGTACTAGACATGACCAATAGCCTATAGATATCCATTTTAAAAGTAATAGGTGTCCATTACCCATAACAATCGTCCCTGAACCATTATAACCACTAGATGTCCATAACTGATACTGATGGCCCTTGAACCATTATTACTTCTAGCCATGTCCATTAGCCTACAGATATCCATTTTACAAGTAATAGGTGTCCATAACCCATAACCATGGCCCTTGAACCATTATAACCACTAGATGTCCATAAATGATACTGATGGCCCTTGAACCATTATAACTACTAGCTATGACCAATAGCCTATAGATATCCATTTTACAAGTAATAGGTGTCCATAACCCATAACCATGGTCCTTGAATCATTATAACCACTAGATGTCCATAACTGATACTGATGGCCCTTGAACCATTATAACTACTAGCCATAATAGGTGTCCATAACCCATAACCATGGTCCTTGAACCATTATAACCACTAGATGTCCATAACTGATACTGATGGCCCTTGAACCATTATAACTACTAGCCATGACCAATAGCCTATAGATATCCATTTTACAAGTAATAGGTGTCCATAACCCATAACCATGGTCCTTGAGTCATTATAACCACCAGACGTCCATAACTGATACTGATGGCCCATGAACCCTTATAACTACTAGCCATGTCCAATAGCCTACATATATCCATTTTACAAGTAATAGGTGTCCATAACCCATAACCATGGTTCTTGAACCATTATAACCACTAGATGTCCATAACTGATACTGATGGCCCTTGAACCATTATAACTACTAGCCATGACCAATAGCCTATAGATATCCATTTTAGAAGTAATAGGTGTCCATAACCCATAACCATGGTCCTTGAATCATTATAACCACCAGACGTCCATAACTGATACTGATGGCCCATGAACCATTATAACTACTAGCCATGTCCAATAGCCTACATATACCCATTTTACAAGTAATAGGTGTCCATAACCAATAACCATGGTTCTTGAACCATTATAACCACTAGATGTCCATAGCTGATACTGATGGCCCTTGAACCATTATAACTACTAGCCATGTCCAATAGCTTACAGATATCCATTTTACAAGTAATAGGTGTCCCTAACCCATAACCATGGTCCTTGAACCATTATAACCACTAGATGTCCATAACTGATACTGATGGCCCTTGAACCATTATACCTACTAGCCACGGCCAATAGCCTATAAATATACATTTTAAAAGTAATAGGTGTCCATAACCCATAACCACGGCCATTGAACCATTATAACCACTACATGTCCATAACTCATATCGATGGCCCTTGAACCATTATAACTACTAGACATGACCAATAGCCTATAGATATCCATTTTAAAAGTAATAGGTGTCCATTACCCATAACAATCGTCCCTGAACCATTATAACCACTAGATGTCCATAACTGATACTGATGGCCCTTGAACCATTATTACTTCTAGCCATGTCCATTAGCCTACAGATATCCATTTTACAAGTAATAGGTGTCCATAACCCATAACCATGGCCCTTGAACCATTATAACCACTAGATGTCCATAACTGATACTGATGGCCCTTGAACCATTATAACTACTAGCCATGACCAATAGCCTATAGATATCCATTTTACAAGTAATAGGTGTCCATAACCCATAACCATGGTCCTTGAATCATTATAACCACCAGACGTCCATAACTGATACTGATGGCCCATGAACCATTATAACTACTAGCCATGTCCAATAGCCTACATATATCCATTTTACAAGTAATAGGTGTCCATAACCCATAACCATGGTTCTTGAACCATTATAACCACTAGATGTCCATAACTGATACTGATGGCCCTTGAACCATTATAACTACTAGCCATGACCAATAGCCTATAGATATCCATTTTAGAAGTAATAGGTGTCCATAACCCATAACCATGGTCCTTGAATCATTATAACCACCAGACGTCCATAACTGATACTGATGGCCCATGAACCATTATAACTACTAGCCATGTCCAATAGCCTACATATATCCATTTTTCAAGTAATAGGTGTCCATAACCCATAACCATGGTTCTTGAACCATTATAACCACTAGATGTCCATAACTGATACTGATGGCCCTTGAACCATTATAACTACTAGCCATGTCCAATAGCTTACAGATATCCATTTTACAAGTAATAGGTGTCCATAACCCATAACCATGATTCTTGAACCATTATAACCACTAGATGTCCATAACTGATACTGATGGCCCTTGAACCATTATTACTTCTAGCCATGTCCATTAGCCTACAGATATCCATTTTACAAGTAATAGGTGTCCATAACCCATAACCATGGCCCTTGAATCATTATAACCACTACATGTCCATAACTGATACTGATGGCCCTTGAACCATTATAACTACTAGCTATGACCAATAGCCTATAGATATCCATTTTACAAGTAATAGGTGTCCATAACCCATAACCATGGTCCTTGAATCATTATAACCACTAGATGTCCATAACTGATACTGATGGCCCTTGAACCATTATAACTACTAGCCATGTCCAATAGCCTACAGATATCCATTTTCAAGTAATAGGTGTCCATAACCCATAACCATGGTCCTTGAACCATTATAACCACTAGATGTCCATAACTGATACTGATGGCCCTTGAACCATTATAACTACTAGCCATGACCAATAGCCTATAGATATCCATTTTACAAGTAATAGGTGTCCATAACCCATAACCATGGTCCTTGAATCATTATAACCACTAGATGTCCATAACTGATACTGATGGCCCTTGAACCATTATAACTACTAGCCATGTCCAATAGCCTACAGATATCCATTTTACAAGTAATAGGTGTCCATAACCCATAACCATGGTTCTTGAACCATTATAACCACTAGATGTCCATAACTGATACTGATGGCCCTTGAACCATTATAACTACTAGCCATGACCAATAGCCTATAGATATCCATTTTAGAAGTAATAGGTGTCCATAACCCATAACCATGGTCCTTGAATCATTATAACCACCAGACGCCCATAACTGATACTGATGGCCCATGAACCATTATAACTACTAGCCATGTCCAATAGCCTACATATATCCATTTTACGAGTAATAGGTGTCCATAACCCATAACCATGGTTCTTGAACCATTATAACCACTAGATGTCCATAACTGATACTGATGGCCCTTGAACCATTATAACTACTAGCCATGTCCAATAGCTTACAGATATCCATTTTACAAGTAATAGGTGTCCCTAACCCATAACCATGGTCCTTGAACCATTATAACCACTAGATGTCCATAACTGATACTGATGGCCCTTGAACCATTATACCTACTAGCCACGGCCAATAGCCTATAAATATACATTTTAAAAGTAATAGGTGTCCATAACCCATAACCAAGGCCATTGAACCATTATAACCACTACATGTCCATAACTCATATCGATGGCCCTTGAACCATTATAACTACTAGACATGACCAATAGCCTATAGATATCCATTTTAAAAGTAATAGGTGTCCATTACCCATAACAATCGTCCCTGAACCATTATAACCACTAGATGTCCATAACTGATACTGATGGCCCTTGAACCATTATAACTTCTAGCCATGTCCATTAGCCTACAGATATCCATTTTACAAGTAATAGGTGTCCATAACCCATAACCATGGTTCTTGAACCATTATAACCACTAGATGTCCATAACTGATACTGATGGCCCTTGAACCATTATAACTACTAGCTATGACCAATAGCCTATAGATATCCATTTTACAAGTAATAGGTGTCCATAACCCATAACCATGGTCCTTGAATCATTATAACCACTAGATGTCCATAACTGATACTGATGGCCCTTGAACCATTATAACTACTAGCCATGTCCAATAACCTACAGATATCCATTTTACAAGTAATAGGTGTCCATAACCCATAACCATGGTCCTTGAACCATTATAACCACTAGATGTCCATAACTGATACTGATGGCCCTAGCACCATTATAACTACTAGCCATGACCAATAGCCTATAGATATCCATTTTAGAAGTAATAGGTGTCCATAACCCATAACCATGGTCCTTGAATCATTATAACCACTAGATGTCCATAACTGATACTGATGGCCCTTGAACCATTATAACTACTAGCCATGTCCAATAGCCTACAGATATCCATTTTACAAGTAATAGGTGTCCATAACCCATAACCATGGTTCTTGAACCATTATAAGCACTAGATGTCCATAACTGATACTGATGGCCCTTGAACCATTATAACTACTAGCCATGTCACATAGCCTACAGATATCCATTTTACAAGTAATAGGTGTCCATAACCCATAACCATGGTCCTTGAACCATTATAATCACTAGTTGTCCATAACTCATAACGATGGACCATGAACCATTATAACGACTAGCCATGACAAAATAGCCTATAGATATCCATTTTACAAGTAATAGGTGTCCATAACCCATAACCATGGCCCTTGAACCATTATAACCACTAGATGTCCATAACTGATACTGATGGCCCTTGAACCATTATAACTACTAGCCATGTCCAATAGCTTACAGATATCCATTTTACAAGTAATAGGTGTCCCTAACCCATAACCATGGTCCTTGAACCATTATAACCACTAGATGTCCATAACTGATACTGATGGCCCTTGAACCATTATACCTACTAGCCACGGCCAATAGCCTATAAATATACATTTTAAAAGTAATAGGTGTCCATAACCCATAACCAAGGCCATTGAACCATTATAACCACTACATGTCCATAACTCATATCGATGGCCCTTGAACCATTATAAGTACTAGACATGACCAATAGCCTATAGATATCCATTTTAAAAGTAATAGGTGTCCATTACCCATAACAATCGTCCCTGAACCATTATAACCACTAGATGTCCATAACTGATACTGATGGCCCTTGAACCATTATAACTTCTAGCCATGTCCATTAGCCTACAGATATCCATTTTACAAGTAATAGGTGTCCATAACCCATAACCATGGTTCTTGAACCATTATAACCACTAGATGTCCATAACTGATACTGATGGCCCTTGAACCATTATAACTACTAGCTATGACCAATAGCCTATAGATATCCATTTTACAAGTAATAGGTGTCCATAACCCATAACCATGGTCCTTGAATCATTATAACCACTAGATGTCCATAACTGATACTGATGGCCCTTGAACCATTATAACTACTAGCCATGTCCAATAACCTACAGATATCCATTTTACAAGTAATAGGTGTCCATAACCCATAACCATGGTTCTTGAACCATTATAACCACTAGATGTCCATAACTGATACTGATGGCCCTTGCACCATTATAACTACTAGCCATGACCAATAGCCTATAGATATCCATTTTAGAAGTAATAGGTGTCCATAACCCATAACCATGGTCCTTGAATCATTATAACCACTAGATGTCCATAACTGATACTGATGGCCCTTGAACCATTATAACTACTAGCCATGTCCAATAGCCTACAGATATCCATTTTACAAGTAATAGGTGTCCATAACCCATAACCATGGTTCTTCAACCATTATAACCACTAGATGTCCATAACTGATACTGATGGCCCTTGAACCATTATAACTACTAGCCATGTCACATAGCCTACAGATATCCATTTTACAAGTAATAGGTGTCCATAACCCATAACCATGGTCCTTGAACCATTATAATCACTAGTTGTCCATAACTCATAACGATGGACCATGAACCATTATAACGACTAGCCATGACAAAATAGCCTATAGATATCTATTTTACAAGTAATAGGTGTCCATAACCCATAACCATGGCCCTTGAACCATTATAACCACTATGTGTCCACATCTCATACCTTTGTCTATTGAACCATTATAACTACAAGCTATGTCCAATAGCCTATAGATATCCATTTTACAAGTAATAGGTGTCCATAACCCATACGCATTACCATTGAACCAATGTAACTACTATTGATGACCAATAGCGTATTAGATATCCATTTTACAAGTAATAGGTGTCCATAACCGCTCTTGAACCATTATAATCACTAGATGTCCATTACTCATACCGATGTCGCTTGAACCATTATAACTACTAGCCATGACTAAATAGCCTATAGATATCCATTTTACAAGGAATAAATATCCATAACCCATAACCAAGGCCTTTGAACCATTATAACTAGGGGTGTTTGTTTGGACGGTTTGGTTTTATCCGATCCAAATAGGTGAAACCAAATAAAATCCGGTTTTCAAAAGCTCAAACCAAACCGTCCGAACTAATTCGAAAACCAAACCGATCCGAACCAAATAACAATTTGTTTGGTTTTATCCGTTTGGTTTTTCCTTAAAATTGTCAAAATATCTCAAAAGTATATAACATAAATAATATTAATCATAAGTTAAATTACAAAATGATAAACTACTTTGTACAAACTAGTCTAACTCATAACTTGTGCATTTACAATCGTATATGCAAAACATTTGACATCAACTTTATAAAAAACTCCAAAAAAATTGGTACATCACAAACTGATACAATGTAAAATGGAACAAGTGTTGGTATATAAATCAATTTACAATAAAAATGTAAAGAAAAGGGATACCATAATTGCTTACAATGGAAACCAACAAGTGTTACTATATAAATCAATTTACTATATATTATTATTCGGTTTTTTGGGAAAATCCG
Source organism: Calendula officinalis (assembly GCA_963853835.1). Lineage (NCBI taxonomy): Eukaryota > Viridiplantae > Streptophyta > Magnoliopsida > Asterales > Asteraceae > Calendula > Calendula officinalis. Next base: position 58,139,274 of record OY970820.1, read on the forward strand.
GTTTCACAACGGAAACCAATCCAATCCGAAATCCAAACTATTAATTTGGTTCAGGTCCAAACCGATCCAAAAAATCAAATAACCGATCCAAATAGTTCGATCCAAAATGTCCAATTGGACAATCCGATTATATCCGAATAGTGAACACCCCTAATTATAACCACTATATCTCCATAACTCATACCGATGGCCCTTCAACCATTATAACTTCTAGCCATGACCAAAAGCCTATAGATATCCATTTTACAAGTAATTGGTGTCCGTAACCCATAACCATGGCTTTGAACCATTATAACAACTACTTGTCCATAACTCATACCGATGGCCCTTGAACCATTATAACTACTAGCCATGACAAAATAGCCTATAGATATCCATTTTACAAGTAATAGGTGTCCATAACCCATAACCATGGCCCTTGAACCATTATAACCACTAGATGTCCATAACTGATACTGATGGCCCTTGAACCATTATAACTACTAGCCATGTCCAATAGCCTACAGATATCCATTTTACAAGTAATAGGTGTCCATAACCCATAACCATGGTTCTTCAACCATTATAACCACTAGATGTCCATAACTGATACTGATGGCCCTTGAACCATTATAACTACTAGCCATGTCACATAGCCTACAGATATCCATTTTACAAGTAATAGGTGTCCATAACCCATAACCATGGTTCTTGAACCATTATAACCACTAGATGTCCATAACTGATACTGATGGCCATTGAACCATTATAACTACTAGCTATGACCAATAGCCTATAGATATCCATTTTACAAGTAATAGGTGTCCATAACCCATAACCATGGTCCTTGAATCATTATAACCACTAGATGTCCATAACTGATACTGATGGCCCTTGAACCATTATAACTACTAGCCATGTCCAATAGCCTACAGATATCCATTTTACAAGTAATAGGTGTCCATAACCCATAACCATGGTTCTTGAACCATTATAACCACTAGATGTCCATAACTGATACTGATGGCCCTTGCACCATTATAACTACTAGCCATGACCAATAGCCTATAGATATCCATTTTAGAAGTAATAGGTGTCCATAACCCATAACCATGGTCCTTGAATCATTATAACCACCAGACGTCCATAACTGATACTAATGGCCCATGAACCATTATAACTACTAGCCATGTCCAATAGCCTACATATATCCATTTTACAAGTAATAGGTGTCCATAACCCATAACCATGGTTCTTGAACCATTATAACCACTAGATGTCCATAACTGATACTGATGGCCCTTGAACCATTATAACTACTAGCCATGACCAATAGCCTATAGATATCCATTTTACATGTAATAGGTGTCCATAACCCATAACCATGGTCCTTGAATCATTATAACCACTAGATGTCCATAACTGACACTGATGGCCCTTGAACCATTATAACTACTAGCCATGTCCAATAGCCTACAGATATCCATTTTACAAGTAATTGGTGTCCGTAACCCATAACCATGGCTTTTGAACCATTATAACAACTACTTGTCCATAACTCATACCGATGGCCCTTGAACCATTATAACTACTAGCCATGACAAAATAGCCTATAGATATCCATTTTACAAGTAATAGGTGTCCATAACCCATAACCATGGCCCTTGAACCATTATAACCACTAGATGTCCATAACTGATACTGATGGCCCTTGAACCATTATAACTACTAGCCATGTCCAATAGCCTACAGATAACCATTTTACAAGTAATAGGTGTCCATAACCCATAACCATGGTTCTTCAACCATTATAACCACTAGATGTCCATAACTGATACTGATGGCCCTTGAACCATTATAACTACTAGCCATGTCACATAGCCTACAGATATCCATTTTACAAGTAATAGGTGTCCATAACCCATAACCATGGTTCTTGAACCATTATAACCACTAGATGTCCATAACTGATACTGATGGCCCTTGAACCATTATAACTACTAGCCATAACCAATAGCCTATAGATATCCATTTTACAAGTAATAGGTGTCCATAACCCATAACCATGGTCCTTGAATCATTATAACCACTAGATGTCCATAACTGATACTGATGGCCCTTGAACCATTATAACTACTAGCCATGTCCAATAGCCTACAGATATCCTTTTTACAAGTAATAGGTGTCCATAACCCATAACCATGGTTCTTGAACCATTATAACCACTAGATGTCCATAACTGATACTGATGGCCCTTGAACCATTATAACTACTAGCCATGTCCAATAGCCTACAGATATCCATTTTACAAGTAATTGGTGTCCGTAACCCATAACCATGGCTTTTGAACCATTATAACAACTACTTGTCCATAACTAATACCGATGGCCCTTGAACCATTATAACTACTAGCCATGACAAAATAGCCTATAAATATCCATTTTACAAGTAATAGGTGTCCATAACCCATAACCATGGCCCTTGAACCATTATAACCACTAGATGTCCATAACTGATACTGATGGCCCTTGAACCATTATAACTACTAGCCATGACCAATAGCCTATAGATATCCATTTTAGAAGTAATAGGTGTCCATAACCCATAACCATGGTCCTTGAATCATTATAACCACCAGACGTCCATAACTGATACTAATGGCCCATGAACCATTATAACTACTAGCCATGTCCAATAGCCTACATATATCCATTTTACAAGTAATAGGTGTCCATAACCCATAACCATGGTTCTTGAACCATTATAACCACTAGATGTCCACAACTGATACTGATGGCCCTTGAACCATTATAACTACTAGCCATGTCCCATAGCTTACAGATATCCATTTTACAAGTAATAGGTGTCCATAACCCATAACCATGGTCCTTGAACCATTATAACCACTAGATGTCCATAACTGATACTGATGGCCCTTGAACCATTATACCTACTAGCCACGGCCAATAGCCTATAAATATACATTTTAAAAGTAATAGGTGTCCATAACCCATAACCAAGGCCATTGAACCATTATAACCACTACATGTCCATAACTCATATCGATGGCCCTTGAACCATTATAACTACTACACATGACCAATAGCTTATAGATATCCATTTTAAAAGTAATAGGTGTCCATTACCCATAACAATCGTTCCTGAACCATTATAACCACTAGATGTCCATAACTGATACTGATGGCCCTTGAACCATTATAACTTCTAGCCATGTCCATTAGCCTACAGATATCCATTTTACAAGTAATAGGTGTCCATAACCCATAACCATGGTTCTTGAACCATTATAACCACTAGATGTCCATAACTGATACTGATGGCCCTTGAACCATTATAACTACTAGCCATGACCAATAGCCTATAGATATCCATTTTACAAGTAATAGGTGTCCATAACCCATAACCATGGTCCTTGAATCATTATAACCACTAGATGACCATAACTGATACTGATGGCCCTTGAACCATTATAACTACTAGCCATGTCCAATAGCCTACAGATGTCCATTTTACAAGTAATAGGTGTCCATAACCCATAACCATGGTTCTTCAACCATTATAACCACTAGATGTCCATAACTGATACTGATGGCCCTTGAACCATTATAACTACTAGCCATGTCACATAGCCTACAGATATCCATTTTACAAGTAATAGGTGTCCATAACCCATAACCATGGTCCTTGAACCATTATAACCACTAGATGTCCATAACTGATACTGATGGCCCTTGAACCATTATAACTACTAGCCATAACCAATAGCCTATAGATATCCATTTTACAAGTAATAGGTGTCCATAACCCATAACCATGGTCCTTGAATCATTATAACCACTAGATGTCCATAACTGATACTGATGGCCCTTGAACCATTATAACTACTAGACATGACCAATAGCATATAGATATCCATTTTAAAAGTAATAGGTGTCCATTACCCATAACAATCGTCCCTGAACCATTATAACTACTAGATGTCCATAACTGATACTGATGGCCCTTGAACCATTATAACTACTAGCCAAGACCAGTAGCCTATAGATATCCATTTTAGAAGTGTCCTTGAATCATTATAACCACCAGACGTCCATAACTGATACTGATGGCCCATGAACCATTATAACTACTAGCCATGTCCAAAAGCCTACAAATATCCATTTTACAAGTAATAGGTGTCCATAACCCATAACCATGGTTCTTGAACCATTATAACCACTAGATGTCCATAACTGATACTAATGGCCCTTGAACCATTATAACTATTAGCCATGTCCAATAGCCTACAGATATCCATTTTACAAGTAATAGGTGTCCATAACCCATAACCATGGTCCTTGAACCATTATAACCACTAGTTGTCCATAACTGATACTGATGGCCCTTGAACCATTATACCTAATAGACACGACCAATAGCCTATAAATATACATTTTACAAGTAATAGGTGTCCATAACCCATAACCAAGGCCATTGAACCATTATAACCACTACATGTCCATAACTCATATCGATGGCCCTTGAACCATTATAACTACTAGACATGACCAATAGCTTATAGATATCCATTTTAAAAGTAATAGGTGTCCATTACCCATAACAATCGTCCCTGAACCATTATAACCACTAGATGTCCATAACTGATACTGATGGCCCTTGAACCATTATAACTTCTAGCCATGTCCATTAGCCTACAGATATCCATTTTACAAGTAATAGGTGTCCATAACCCATAACCATGGTTCTTGAACCATTATAACCACTGGATGTCCATAACTGATACTGATGGCCCTTGAACCATTATAACTACTAGCCATGACCAATAGCCTATAGATATCCATTTTACAAGTAATAGGTGTCCATAACCCATAACCATGGTCCTTGAATCATTATAACCACTAGATGTCCATAACTGATACTGATGGCCCTTGAACCATTATAACTACTAGCCATGTCCAATAGCCTACAGATATCCATTTTACAAGTAATAGGTGTCCATAACCCATAACCATGGTTCTTGAACCATTATAACCACTAGATGTCCATAAATGATACTGATGGCCCTTGAACCATTATAACTACTAGCCATGACCAATAGCCTATAGATATCCATTTTAGAAGTAATAGGTGTCCATAACCCATAACCATGGTCCTTGAATCATTATAACCACTAGATGACCATAACTGATACTGATGGCCCTTGAACCATTATAACTACTAGCCATGTCCAATAGCCTACAGATATCCATTTTACAAGTAATAGGTGTCCATAACCCATAACCATGGTTCTTCAACCATTATAACCACTAGATGTCCATAACTGATACTGATGGCCCTTGAACCATTATAACTACTAGCCATGTCACATAGCCTACAGATATCCATTTTACAAGTAATAGGTGTCCATAACCCATAACCATGGTCCTTGAACCGTTATAACCACTAGATGTCCATAACTGATACTGATGGCCCTTGAACCATTATAACTACTAGCCACGACCAATAGCCTATAGATATACATTTTACAAGTAATAGGTGTCCATAACCCATAACCAAGGCCATTGAACCATTATAACCACTACATGTCCATAACTCATATCGATGGCCCTTGAACCATTATAACTACTAGACATGACCAATAGCCTATAGATATCCATTTTAAAAGTAATAGGTGTCCATTACCCATAACAATCGTCCCTGAACCATTATAACTACTAGATGTCCATAACTGATACTGATGGCCCTTGAACCATTATAACTACTAGCCATGACCAGTAGCCTATAGATATCCATATTACAAGTAATAGGTGTCCATAACCCATAACCATGGTCCTTGAATCATTATAACCACCAGACGTCCATAACTGATACTGATGGCCCATGAACCATTATAACTACTAGCCATGTCCAAAAGCCTACAGATATCCATTTTACAAGTAATAGGTGTCCATAACCCATAACCATGGTTCTTGAACCATTATAACCACTAGATGTCCATAACTGATACTGATGTCCCTTGAACCATTATAACTACTAGCCATGTCCAATAGCCTACAGATATCCATTTTACAAGTAATAGGTGTCCATAACCCATAACCATGGTCCTTGAACCATTATAACCACTAGATGTCCATAACTGATACTGATGGCCCTTGAACCATTATACCTACTAGCCACGACCAATAGCCTATAAATATACATTTTACAAGTAATAGGTGTCCATAACCCATAACCAAGGCTATTGAACCATTATAACCACTACATGTCCATAACTCATATCGATGGCCCTTGAACCATTACAACTACTAGACATGACCAATAGCCTATAGATATCCATTTTAAAAGTAATAGGTGTCCATTACCCATAACAATCGTCCCTGAACCATTATAACTAGTAGATGTCCATAACTGATACTGATGGCCCTTGAACCATTATAACTACTAGCCATGACCAGTAGCCTATAGATATCCATTTTACAAGTAATAGGTGTCCATAACCCATAACCATGTCCTTGAATCATTATAACCACCAGACGTCCATAACTGATACTGATGGCCCATGAACCATTATAACTACTAGCCATGACCAATAGCCTATAGATATCCATTTTACAAGTAATAGGTGTCCATAACCCATAACCATGGTCCTTGAATCATTATAACCACTATATGTCCATAACTGATACTGATGGCCCTTGAACCATTATAACTACTAGCCATGTCCAATAGCCTACAGATATCCATTTTACAAGTAATAGGTGTCCATAACCCATAACCATGGTTCTTGAACCATTATAACCACTAGATGTCCATAACTGATACTGATGGCCCTTGAACCATTATAACTACTAGCCATGACCAATAGCCTATAGATATCCATTTTAGAAGTAATAGGTGTCCATAACCCATAACCATGGTCCTTGAATCATTATAACCACTAGATGACCATAACTGATACTGATGGCCCTTGAACCATTATAACTACTAGCCATGTCCAATAGCCTACAGATATCCATTTTACAAGTAATAGGTGTCCTTCCCATAACCATGGTTCTTCAACCATTATAACCACTAGATGTCCATAACTGATACTGATGGCCCTTGAACCATTATAACTACTAGCCATGTCACATAGCCTACATATATCCATTTTACAAGTAATAGGTGTCCATAACCCATAACCATGGTCCTTGAACCGTTATAACCACTAGATGTCCTTAACTGATACTGATGGCCCTTGAACCATTATAACTACTAGCCACGACCAATAGCCTATAAATATACATTTTACAAGTAATAGGTGTCCATAACCCATAACCAAGGCCATTGAACCATTATAACCACTACATGTCCATAACTCATATCGATGGCCCTTGAACCATTATAACTACTAGACATGACCAATAGCCTATAGATATCCATTTTAAAAGTAATAGGTGTCCATTACCCATAACAATCGTCCCTGAACCATTATAACTACTAGATGTCCATAACTGATACTGATGGCCCTTGAACCATTATAACTACTAGCCATGACCAGTAGCCTATAGATATCCATTTTACAAGTAATAGGTGTCCATAACCCATAACCATGGTCCTTGAATCATTATAACCACCAGACGTCCATAACTGATATTGATGGCCCATGAACCATTATAACTACTAGCCATGTCCAAAAGCCTACAGATATCCATTTTACAAGTAATAGGTGTCCATAACCCATAACCATGGTTCTTGAACCATTATAACCACTAGATGTCCATTACTGATACTGATGGCCCTTGAACCATTATAACTACTAGCCATGTCCAATAGCTACAGATATCCATTTTACAAGTAATAGGTGTCCATAACCCATAACCATGGTCCTTGAACCATTATAACCACTAGATGTCCATACTGATACTGATGGCCCTTGAACCATTATACCTACTAGCCACGACCAATAGCCTATAAATATACATTTTACAAGTAATAGGTGTCCATAACCCATAACCAAGGCCATTGAATCATAATAACCACTAGATGTCTATAACTGATACAGATGGCCCTTGAACCATTATAACTACTAGCCATGTCCAATAGCCTACAGATATCCATTTTACAAGTAATAGGTGTCCATAACCCATAACCATGGTTCTTCAACCATTATAACCACTAGATGTCCATAACTGATACTGATGGCCCTTGAACCATTATAACTACTAGCCATGTCACATAGCCTACAGATATCCATTTTACAAGTAATAGGTGTCCATAACCCATAACCATGGTCCTTGAACCATTATAACCACTAGATGTCCATAACTGATACTGATGGCCCTTGAACCATTATACCTACTAGCCACGACCAATAGCCTATAAATATACATTTTACAAGTAATAGGTGTCCATAACCCATAACCAAGGCCATTGAATCATTATAACCACTAGATGTCTATAACTGATACTGATGGCCCTTGAACCATTATAACTACTAGCCATGTCCAATAGCCTACAGATATCCATTTTACAAGTAATAGGTGTCCATAACCCATAACCATGGTTCTTCAACCATTATAACCACTAGATGTCCATAACTGATACTGAAGGCCCTTGAACCATTATAACTACTAGCCATGTCACATAGCTTATAGATATCCATTTTACAAGTAATAGGTGTCCATAACCCATAACCATGGTCCTTGAACCATTATAACCACTAGATGTCCATAACTGATACTGATGGCCCTTGAACCATTATACCTACTAGCCACGACCAATAGCCTATAAATATACATTTTACAAGTAATAGGTGTCCATAACCCATAACCAAGGCCATTGAATCATAATAACCACTAGATGTCTATAACTGATACCAATGGCCCTTGAACCATTATAACTACTAGCCATGTCCAATAGCCTACAGATATCCATTTTACAAGTAATAGGTGTCCATAACCCATAACCATGGTTCTTGAACCATTATAACCACTAGATGTCCATAACTGATACTAATGGCCCTTGAACCATTATAACTACTAGCCATGTCCAATAGCCTACAGATATCCATTTTACAAGTAATAGGTGTCCATAACCCATAACCATGGTCCTTGAACCATTATAACCACTAGATGTCCATAACTGATACTGATGGCCCTTGAACCATAATACCTACTAGCCACGACCAATAGCCTATAAATATACATTTTACAAGTAATAGGTGTCCATAACCCATAACCAAGGCCATTGAACCATTATAACCACTACATGTCCATAAGTCATATCGATGGCCCTTGAACCATTATAACTACTAGACATGACCAATAGCCTATAGATATCCATTTTAAAAGTAATAGGTGTCCATTACCCATAACAATCGTCCCTGAACCATTATAACCACTAGATGTCCATAACTGATACTGATGGCCCTTGAACCATTATAACTACTAGTCATGTCCATTAGCCTACAGATATCCATTTTACAAGTAATAGGTGTCCATAACCCATAACCATGGTTCTTGAACCATTATAACCACTAGATGTCCATAACTGATACTGATGGCCCTTGAACCATTATAACTACTAGCCATGACCAATAGCCTATAGATATCCATTTTACAAGTAATAGGTGTCCATAACCCATAACCATGGTCCTTGAACCATTATAACCACTAGATGTCCATAACCGATACTGATGGCCCTTGAACCATTATAACTACTAGCCATGTCCAATAGCCTACAGATATCCATTTTACAAGTAATAGGTGTCCATAACCCATAACCATGGTCCTTGAACCATTATAACCACTAGATGTCCATAACTGATACTGATGGCCCTTGAACCATTATACCTACTAGCCACGACCAATAGCCAATAAATATACATTTTACAAGTAATAGGTGTCCATAACCCATAACCAAGGCCATTGAATCATTATAACCACTAGATGTCTATAACTGATACTGATGGCCCTTAAACCATTATAACTACTAGCCATGTCCAATAGCCTACAGATATCCATTTTAAAAAGTAATAGGTGTCCATAACCCACAACCATGGTTCTTCAACCATTATAACCACTAGATGTCCATAACTGATACTGATGGCCCTTGAACCATTATAACTACTAGCCTTGTCACATAGCCTACAGATATCCATTTTACAAGTAATAGGTGTCCATAACCCATAACCATGGTCCTTGAACCATTATAACCACTAGATGTCCATAACTGATACTGATGGCCCTTGAACCATTATAACTACTAGCCACGACCACTAGCCTATAAATATACATTTTACAAGTAATAGGTGTCCATAACCCATAACCAAGGCCATTGAACCATTATAACCACTACATGTCCATAACTCATATCGATGGCCCTTGAACCATTATAACTACTAGACATGACCAATAGCCTATAGATATCCATTTTACAAGTAATAGGTGTCCATAACCCATAACCAAGGCCATTGAATCATAATAACCACTAGATGTCTATAACTGATACAGATGGCCCTTGAACCATTATAACTACTAGCCATGTCCAATAGCCTACAGATATCCATTTTACAAGTAATAGGTGTCCATAACCCATAACCATGGTTCTTCAACCATTATAACCACTAGATGTCCATAACTGATACTGATGGCCCTTGAACCATTATAACTACTAGCCATGTCACATAGCCTACAGATATCCATTTTACAAGTAATAGGTGTCCATAACCCATAACCATGGTCCTTGAACCATTATAACCACTAGATGTCCATAACTGATACTGATGGCCCTTGAACCATTATACCTACTAGCCACGACCAATAGCCTATAAATATACATTTTACAAGTAATAGGTGTCCATAACCCATAACCAAGGCCATTGAATCATTATAACCACTAGATGTCTATAACTGATACTGATGGCCCTTGAACCATTATAACTACTAGCCATGTCCAATAGCCTACAGATATCCATTTTACAAGTAATAGGTGTCCATAACCCATAACCATGGTTCTTGAACCATTATAACCACTAGATGTCCATAACTGATACTGATGGCCCTTGAACCATTATAACTACTAGCCATGACCAATAGCCTATAGATATCCATTTTAGAAGTAATAGGTGTCCATAACCCATAACCATGGTCCTTGAATCATTATAACCACTAGATGACCATAACTGATACTGATGGCCCTTGAACCATTATAACTACTAGCCATGTCCAATAGCCTACAGATATCCATTTTACAAGTAATAGGTGTCCTTCCCATAACCATGGTTCTTCAACCATTATAACCACTAGATGTCCATAACTGATACTGATGGCCCTTGAACCATTATAACTACTAGCCATGTCACATAGCCTACATATATCCATTTTACAAGTAATAGGTGTCCATAACCCATAACCATGGTCCTTGAACCGTTATAACCACTAGATGTCCTTAACTGATACTGATGGCCCTTGAACCATTATAACTACTAGCCACGACCAATAGCCTATAAATATACATTTTACAAGTAATAGGTGTCCATAACCCATAACCAAGGCCATTGAACCATTATAACCACTACATGTCCATAACTCATATCGATGGCCCTTGAACCATTATAACTACTAGACATGACCAATAGCCTATAGATATCCATTTTAAAAGTAATAGGTGTCCATTACCCATAACAATCGTCCCTGAACCATTATAACTACTAGATGTCCATAACTGATACTGATGGCCCTTGAACCATTATAACTACTAGCCATGACCAGTAGCCTATAGATATCCATTTTACAAGTAATAGGTGTCCATAACCCATAACCATGGTCCTTGAATCATTATAACCACCAGACGTCCATAACTGATATTGATGGCCCATGAACCATTATAACTACTAGCCATGTCCAAAAGCCTACAGATATCCATTTTACAAGTAATAGGTGTCCATAACCCATAACCATGGTTCTTGAACCATTATAACCACTAGATGTCCATTACTGATACTGATGGCCCTTGAACCATTATAACTACTAGCCATGTCCAATAGCTACAGATATCCATTTTACAAGTAATAGGTGTCCATAACCCATAACCATGGTCCTTGAACCATTATAACCACTAGATGTCCATACTGATACTGATGGCCCTTGAACCATTATACCTACTAGCCACGACCAATAGCCTATAAATATACATTTTACAAGTAATAGGTGTCCATAACCCATAACCAAGGCCATTGAATCATAATAACCACTAGATGTCTATAACTGATACAGATGGCCCTTGAACCATTATAACTACTAGCCATGTCCAATAGCCTACAGATATCCATTTTACAAGTAATAGGTGTCCATAACCCATAACCATGGTTCTTCAACCATTATAACCACTAGATGTCCATAACTGATACTGATGGCCCTTGAACCATTATAACTACTAGCCATGTCACATAGCCTACAGATATCCATTTTACAAGTAATAGGTGTCCATAACCCATAACCATGGTCCTTGAACCATTATAACCACTAGATGTCCATAACTGATACTGATGGCCCTTGAACCATTATACCTACTAGCCACGACCAATAGCCTATAAATATACATTTTACAAGTAATAGGTGTCCATAACCCATAACCAAGGCCATTGAATCATTATAACCACTAGATGTCTATAACTGATACTGATGGCCCTTGAACCATTATAACTACTAGCCATGTCCAATAGCCTACAGATATCCATTTTACAAGTAATAGGTGTCCATAACCCATAACCATGGTTCTTCAACCATTATAACCACTAGATGTCCATAACTGATACTGAAGGCCCTTGAACCATTATAACTACTAGCCATGTCACATAGCTTATAGATATCCATTTTACAAGTAATAGGTGTCCATAACCCATAACCATGGTCCTTGAACCATTATAACCACTAGATGTCCATAACTGATACTGATGGCCCTTGAACCATTATACCTACTAGCCACGACCAATAGCCTATAAATATACATTTTACAAGTAATAGGTGTCCATAACCCATAACCAAGGCCATTGAATCATAATAACCACTAGATGTCTATAACTGATACCAATGGCCCTTGAACCATTATAACTACTAGCCATGTCCAATAGCCTACAGATATCCATTTTACAAGTAATAGGTGTCCATAACCCATAACCATGGTTCTTGAACCATTATAACCACTAGATGTCCATAACTGATACTAATGGCCCTTGAACCATTATAACTACTAGCCATGTCCAATAGCCTACAGATATCCATTTTACAAGTAATAGGTGTCCATAACCCATAACCATGGTCCTTGAACCATTATAACCACTAGATGTCCATAACTGATACTGATGGCCCTTGAACCATAATACCTACTAGCCACGACCAATAGCCTATAAATATACATTTTACAAGTAATAGGTGTCCATAACCCATAACCAAGGCCATTGAACCATTATAACCACTACATGTCCATAAGTCATATCGATGGCCCTTGAACCATTATAACTACTAGACATGACCAATAGCCTATAGATATCCATTTTAAAAGTAATAGGTGTCCATTACCCATAACAATCGTCCCTGAACCATTATAACCACTAGATGTCCATAACTGATACTGATGGCCCTTGAACCATTATAACTACTAGTCATGTCCATTAGCCTACAGATATCCATTTTACAAGTAATAGGTGTCCATAACCCATAACCATGGTTCTTGAACCATTATAACCACTAGATGTCCATAACTGATACTGATGGCCCTTGAACCATTATAACTACTAGCCATGACCAATAGCCTATAGATATCCATTTTACAAGTAATAGGTGTCCATAACCCATAACCATGGTCCTTGAACCATTATAACCACTAGATGTCCATAACCGATACTGATGGCCCTTGAACCATTATAACTACTAGCCATGTCCAATAGCCTACAGATATCCATTTTACAAGTAATAGGTGTCCATAACCCATAACCATGGTCCTTGAACCATTATAACCACTAGATGTCCATAACTGATACTGATGGCCCTTGAACCATTATACCTACTAGCCACGACCAATAGCCAATAAATATACATTTTACAAGTAATAGGTGTGCATAACCCATAACCAAGGCCATTGAATCATTATAACCACTAGATGTCTATAACTGATACTGATGGCCCTTAAACCATTATAACTACTAGCCATGTCCAATAGCCTACAGATATCCATTTTACAAGTAATAGGTGTCCATAACCCACAACCATGGTTCTTCAACCATTATAACCACTAGATGTCCATAACTGATACTGATGGCCCTTGAACCATTATAACTACTAGCCTTGTCACATAGCCTACAGATATCCATTTTACAAGTAATAGGTGTCCATAACCCATAACCATGGTCCTTGAACCATTATAACCACTAGATGTCCATAACTGATACTGATGGCCCTTGAACCATTATAACTACTAGCCACGACCACTAGCCTATAAATATACATTTTACAAGTAATAGGTGTCCATAACCCATAACCAAGGCCATTGAACCATTATAACCACTACATGTCCATAACTCATATCGATGGCCCTTGAACCATTATAACTACTAGACATGACCAATAGCCTATAGATATCCATTTTAAAAGTAATAGGTGTCCATTACCCATAACAATCGTCCCTGAACCATTATAACTACTAGATGTCCATAACTGATACTGATGGCTCTTGAACCATTATAACTACTAGCCATGACCAGTAGCCTATAGATATCCATTTTACAAGTAATAGGTGTCCATAACCCATAACCATGGTCCTTGAATCATTATAACCACCAGACGTCCATAACTGATACTGATGGCCCATGAACCATTATAACTACTAGCCATGTCCAATAGCCTACAGATATCCATTTTACAAGTAATAGGTGTCCATAACCCATAACCATGGTTCTTGAACCATTATAACCACTAGATGTCCATAACTGATACTGATGGCCCTTGAACCATTATAACTACTAGCCATGTCCAATAGCCTACAGATATCCATTTTACAAGTAATAGGTGTCCATAACCCATAACCATGGTCCTTGAACCATTATAACCACTAGATGTCCATAACTGATACTGATGGCCCTTGAACCATAATACCTACTAGCCACGACCAATAGCCTATAAATATACATTTTACAAGTAATAGGTGTCCATAACCCATAACCAAGGCCATTGAACCATTATAACCACTACATGTCCATAAGTCATATCGATGGCCCTTGAACCATTATAACTACTAGACATGACCAATAGCCTATAGATATCCATTTTAAAAGTAATAGGTGTCCATTACCCATAACAATCGTCCCTGAACCATTATAACCACTAGATGTCCATAACTGATACTGATGGCCCTTGAACCATTATAACTACTAGTCATGTCCATTAGCCTACAGATATCCATTTTACAAGTAATAGGTGTCCATAACCCATAACCATGGTTCTTGAACCATTATAACCACTAGATGTCCATAACTGATACTGATGGCCCTTGAACCATTATAACTACTAGCCATGACCAATAGCCTATAGATATCCATTTTACAAGTAATAGGTGTCCATAACCCATAACCATGGTCCTTGAACCATTATAACCACTAGATGTCCATAACTGATACTGATGGCCCTTGAACCATTATAACTACTAGCCATGTCCAATAGCCTACAGATATCCATTTTACAAGTAATAGGTGTCCATAACCCATAACCATGGTCCTTGAACCATTATAACCACTAGATGTCCATAACTGATACTGATGGCCCTTGAACCATTATACCTACTAGCCACGACCAATAGCCAATAAATATACATTTTACAAGTAATAGGTGTCCATAACCCATAACCAAGGCCATTGAATCATTATAACCACTAGATGTCTATAACTGATACTGATGGCCCTTAAACCATTATAACTACTAGCCATGTCCAATAGCCTACAGATATCCATTTTACAAGTAATAGGTGTCCATAACCCATAACCATGGTTCTTCAACCATTATAACCACTAGATGTCCATAACTGATACTGATGGCCCTTGAACCATTATAACTACTAGCCTTGTCACATAGCCTACAGATATCCATTTTACAAGTAATAGGTGTCCATAACCCATAACCATGGTCCTTGAACCATTATAACCACTAGATGTCCATAACTGATACTGATGGCCCTTGAACCATTATAACTACTAGCCACGACCACTAGCCTATAAATATACATTTTACAAGTAATAGGTGTCCATAACCCATAACCAAGGCCATTGAACCATTATAACCACTACATGTCCATAACTCATATCGATGGCCCTTGAACCATTATAACTACTAGACATGACCAATAGCCTATAGATATCCATTTTAAAAGTAATAGGTGTCCATTACCCATAACAATCGTCCCTGAACCATTATAACTACTAGATGTCCATAACTGATACTGATGGCTCTTGAACCATTATAACTACTAGCCATGACCAGTAGCCTATAGATATCCATTTTACAAGTAATAGGTGTCCATAACCCATAACCATGGTCCTTGAATCATTATAACCACCAGACGTCCATAACTGATACTGATGGCCCATGAACCATTATAACTACTAGCCATGTCCAATAGCCTACAGATATCCATTTTACAAGTAATAGGTGTCCATAACCCATAACCATGGTTCTTGAACCATTATAACCACTAGATGTCCATAACTGATACTAATGGCCCTAGAACCATTATAACTACTAGCCATGTCCAATAGCATACAGATATCCATTTTACAAGTAATAGGTGTCCATAACCCATAACCATGGTCCTTGAACCATTATAACCACCAGATGTCCATAACTGATACTGATGGCCCTTGAACCATAATACCTACTAGCCACGACCAATAGCCTATAAATATACATTTTACAAGTAATAGGTGTCCATAACCCATAACCAAGGCCATTGAACCATTATAACCACTACATGTCCATAAGTCATATCGATGGCCCTTGAACCATTATAACTACTAGACATGACCAATAGCCTATAGATATCCATTTTAAAAGTAATAGGTGTCCATTACCCATAACCATGGTCCTTGAACCATTATAACCACTAGATGTCCATAACTGATACTGATGGCCCTTGAACCATTATAACTACTAGTCACGACCAATAGCCTACAGATATCCATTTTACAAGTAATAGGTGTCCATAACCCATAACCATGGTTCTTGAACCATTATAACCACTAGATGTACATAACTGATACTGATGGCCCTTGAACCATTATAACTACTAGCCATGACCAATAGCCTATAGATATCCATTTTACAAGTAATACGTGTCCATAACCCATAACCATGGTCCTTGAACCATTATAACCACTAGATGTCCATAACTGATACTGATGGCCCTTGAACCATTATAACTACTAGCCATGTCCAATAGCCTACAGATATCCATTTTACAAGTAATAGGTGTCCATAACCCATAACCATGGTCCTTGAACCATTATAACCAATAGATGTCCATAACTGATACTGATGGCCCTTGAACCATTATACCTACTAGCCACGACCAATAGCCAATAAATATACATTTTACAAGTAATAGGTGTCCATAACCCATAACCAAGGCCATTGAATCATTATAACCACTAGATGTCTATAACTGATACTGATGGCCCTTGAACCATTATAACTACTAGCCATGTCCAATAGCCTACAGATATCCATTTTACAAGTAATAGGTGTCCATAACCCATAACCATGGTTCTTCAACCATTATAACCACTAGATGTCCATAACTGATACTGATGGCCCTTGAACCATTATAACTACTAGCCTTGTCACATAGCCTACAGATATCATTTTACAAGTAATAGGTGTCCATAACCCATAACCATGGTCCTTGAACCATTATAACCACTAGATGTCCATAACTGATACTGATGGCCCTTGAACCATTATAACTACTAGCCACGACCACTAGCCTATAAATATACATTTTACAAGTAATAGGTGTCCATAACCCATAACCAAGGCCATTGAACCATTATAACCACTACATGTCCATAACTCATATCGATGGCCCTTGAACCATTATAACTACTAGACATGACCAATAGCCTATAGATATCCATTTTAAAAGTAATAGGTGTCCATTACCCATAACAATCGTCCCTGAACCATTATAACTACTAGATGTCCATAAGTGATACTGATGGCTCTTGAACCATTATAACTACTAGCCATGACCAGTAGCCTATAGATATCCATTTTACAAGTAATAGGTGTCCATAACCCATAACCATGGTCCTTGAATCATTATAACCACCAGACGTCCATAACTGATACTGATGGCCCATGAACCATTATAACTACTAGCCATGTCCAATAGCCTACAGATATCCATTTTACAAGTAATAGGTGTCCATAACCCATAACCATGGTTCTTGAACCATTATAACCACTAGATGTCCATAACTGATACTGATGGCCCTTGAACCATTATAACTACTAGCCATGTCCAATAGCATACAGATATCCATTTTACAAGTAATAGGTGTCCATAACCCATAACCATTGTCCTTGAACCATTATAACCACCAGATGTCCATAACTGATACTGATGGCCCTTGAACCATAATACCTACTAGCCACGACCAATAGCCTATAAATATACATTTTACAAGTAATAGGTGTCCATAACCCATAACCAAGGCCATTGAACCATTATAACCACTACATGTCCATAAGTCATATCGATGGCCCTTGAACCATTATAACTACTAGACATGACCAATAGCCTATAGATATCCATTTTAAAAGTAATAGGTGTCCATTACCCATAACCATGGTCCTTGAACCATTATAACCACTAGATGTCCATAACTGATACTGATGGCCCTTGAACCATTATAACTACTAGTCACGACCAATAGCCTACAGATATCCATTTTACAAGTAATAGGTGTCCATAACCCATAACCATGGTTCTTGAACCATTATAACCACTAGATGTCCATAACTGATACTGATGGCCCTTGAACCATTATAACTACTAGCCATGACCAATAGCCTATAGATATCCATTTTACAAGTAATAAGTGTCCATAACCCATAACCATGGTCCTTGAACCATTATAACCACTAGATGTCCATAACTGATACTGATGGCCCTTGAACCATTATAACTACTAGCCATGTCCAATAGCCTACAGATATCCATTTTACAAGTAATAGGTGTCCATAACCATGGTCCTTGAACCATTATAACCACTAGATGTCCATAACTGATACTGATGGCCCTTGAACCATTATACCTACTAGCCACGACCAATAGCCAATAAATATACATTTTACAAGTAATAGGTGTCCATAACCCATAACCAAGGCCATTGAATCATTATAACCACTAGATGTCTATAACTGATACTGATGGCCCTTGAACCATTATAACTACTAGCCATGTCCAATAGCCTACAGATATCCATTTTACAAGTAATAGGTGTCCATAACCCATAACCATGGTTCTTCAACCATTATAACCACTAGATGTCCATAACTGATACTGATGGCCCTTGAACCATTATAACTACTAGCCTTGTCACATAGCCTACAGATATCATTTTACAAGTAATAGGTGTCCATAACCCATAACCATGGTCCTTGAACCATTATAACCACTAGATGTCCATAACTGATACTGATGGCCCTTGAACCATTATAACTACTAGCCACGACCACTAGCCTATAAATATACATTTTACAAGTAATAGGTGTCCATAACCCATAACCAAGGCCATTGAACCATTATAACCACTACATGTCCATAACTCATATCGATGGCCCTTGAACCATTATAACTACTAGACATGACCAATAGCCTATAGATATCCATTTTAAAAGTAATAGGTGTCCATTACCCATAACAATCGTCCCTGAACCATTATAACTACTAGATGTCCATAACTGATACTGATGGCTCTTGAACCATTATAACTACTAGCCATGACCAGTAGCCTATAGATATCCATTTTACAAGTAATAGGTGTCCATAACCCATAACCATGGTCCTTGAATCATTATAACCACCAGACGTCCATAACTGATACTGATGGCCCATGAACCATTATAACTACTAGCCATGTCCAATAGCCTACAGATATCCATTTTACAAGTAATAGGTGTCCACAACGTTGGCGATTTGTTTTGGAAACTTACGGCGCTTATTTTCATGAATTTTTGAAGATTTCTACAAGCAATTTGTTGTGGGAAAGAGGTTTGTTTAATTCAAGGAGTTATTGGGTATTGTTTAATTCGTTGTGGGAAGATTTCTACAAGCAATTCGATTATAATTGTGAGGCTAGTGTTTTATTCCTATTTGTTTATTGCCGCTTACCTATTTTGTCATTTGCTCGAAGTTTCCTTCAATCTTTGCTTTGGAATTCGTTTTTAATTATTCAACATATTTATTGAATAAGGGATTCTCCAGCAGATTCTTGTATTTTCGGTGAAGATTTATTTAGTGGTTATTCTTTATTTTTAATTTTGGCGCATGCTTGAAGATGTGCGGCTAGGGTTTTTCTTATTTTTTGTGGTTTTTTTGCTGCATTCTCTCCATTCCTTAGTTATCATAGAAGATTGATATATTTAATTTGAATACGGTTCGTTCTTACTCAGTATTCTCTAATATGGCTGAAGATACAGATGATTCGGGGCAAAAGACTAATAATTTTGCAGCTAAATTAAAAAATATTGATGGTAGAATTCTGGGCAAATCTGGGAATGTTATTATACCAAGAAGTGCTATTCGTGGTTCCATATTAAACACAGATGTAGTATCGCCAATGAGTACTGATCAGACCCCTATGAACGTGGAAGAAGAGAGTAATAACCATACTCTTAAACCTTCATATGCAGCAGTGACCAATAATGCGGGTTCTACACCCAAAGTTAATTTTCGGAAACTAGATTCCATGGAGTCTAATAGTGATATAGATGTTATGATACCAATTGACTCGGTGAAGGAAGTAGCCAAAAGATTCTCTAACACTTTATATGGCTATTTCTTGGGAAAAAGAGTTGCGTTCCCGATTGTGGAATCCTATGTTAAAAATGTCTGGTCCAAGTTTGGTCTTAATCGGGTTATGATGAATGCTAAAGGGTTTTTTTTCTTCAAGTTTGATTCTCATAAGGGCTTGGAGGATGTGCTTGAAAAAGGTCCGTGGATGATCAGAAACAGCCCTATCATATTGAAAGAATGGTCTCCTAATACTACCCTAACAAAGGAAGATCTTACTCAAATACCGATTTGGGTAAAGTTTCATGACGTTCCCATGGCTGCATTTACGGCAGACGGGCTAAGTGTGATTGCATCTAAGATTGGGATGCCAAAAATGCTAGACTCCTATACAAGTACTATGTGTGTAGAATCATGGGGTAAACACAACTTTGCAAGAGCTCTAATAGAGATAAATGCCGCAGATGATATCAGGGAATCGTTAGCTATTGCTATCCCCTCAATCGAGGGGTCGGGTTATTCTAAGGAAGTAGTTCGTTTGGAATATGAATGGAAGCCCCCAAGATGTTCGTTGTGCAAATTATTTGGCCACACTATGGATACTTGCATAAAAAATATAAAGCCCAAAGAAGTCGAACCTCAAGCAAATGATGATGGGTTTCAAGCTGTAAAACCTAAAAATCGTAAGCATTATGTAAAACCTTCATCAAATTTTCAGTATCGGCCAAAAAGCACCAATCAAGGTGGTCCAAAATAGCAAGCTCAAAGCAAGCCGAATGGTGTGAGCTCAGAAACATGTCCGGAATCGAGTTTGGCAAACAGTAATAGTGTAGATAATGTTAATCATTATACTCCACCTACTGTTGGCGCAACTAGTAATAGTGTAGATAAGGCTGGGTTTTGCCCCACTTATGTTGCACCTACTGGTTGTACAGAAACTCCGTATCCCGACTATATTAGGGCAAACAATAATAGTGTAGATGGTGTTAAAATACAGCATGCTTCACCTATTGTTGGCCGAGATGGGCAGAATGTTAGAAATCAGATAAACAGTAATAGTGGAGCTGCTGGTAACATACCGCAGGCTAAACCTACTGTTTATCGAAAGGAACCAATAGTTGGGCAGAAATATCACCCAAATATCTCAACTTCAAACGGGTTTGATGCATTTAATGATACAGAAGAAGACGATGATGAAGTTGAAGAACTACACACCGAAACATCAAAGTTTATGTCAGCTGGATCCGGGCAAAAAATTAAGGGGGCAAGCACTCCCTCTGGCGATGTTTTTAATGTTTAGTTTCGCTTCATGGAATATTAGGGGGTTGAATCGCTCCCCTAAACAAAAAGAGGTTCGTCAAGTTATCTTAGAAAATAACTTGAGTCTGTGTGCTATTCTTGAGTCTCATGTTGAGGTGTCGGTAGTTTATGATGTTTGTAAAAAAGTATGTGACAACTGGAAGTGGACGTCTAATGGTAATATTTGTGATAAAGGGTCCCGGATTATTATAGGTTGGAATAATGATATGTTAGATGTCATGGTGTTAGCGCAAACCCCGCAGGTGATGCATATACAAATTGTCCTTAAAGCTGATCGGAAATCATTATTCTGCTCTTTTGTGTATGCTGCAAACTACTATATTGATAGGCGGCCTTTGTGGGATAATTTGGCTGGTCATAGTTACCTTATGGCGAATAAACCATGGGTTTTACTTGGGGATTTTAACTCCTCTTTGAATGTTGAAGATCATTCTTGTGGAGGGTATCAGCCCAATATTTCTATGCGTGAATTCCAAGACTGTGTGAATAAAATGGAAGTTATGGATATTAATAGTACGGGTCTTCAGTTTACATGGACCCAAAAACCGAATGGTTCTTCTGGGACTCTGAAAAAGATAGACCGTATTATGGGGAACCAGCATTTCATTGACTTATATCTTGGTTCAGTTGCGATATTTCAGCCTTATCGTATTTCTGATCATTCCCCTTGCATTCTTCGTATTCCTGACTTATGTAAGTCGAAACGCAAGCCTTTTAAATTCTTCAATTTTTTAGCTCACAAGAAAGGTTTCCATGATATTGTGAAGTCGGGATGGTCTTCAGAAGTTACAGGTTATGCAATGTTCAAAGTGGTTAAAAGATTGAAGCTACTTAAGTCCCCACTGCGGATTTTATTAAAGGAGCAAGGTAATTTACATACAAAAGTTCAGAATCTTCGTTTGGAGCTAGATGAGGTCCAAAGTGCTCTAGATAAAAACCCGCATTGTATAGAGCTTAGGGAGGAAGAAGCGGCCTATTTGCAAGCTTTTAAGGATGCGGTTTTGGATGAGGAAAGGTTTCTAAAACAGAAATCCAAGGTGGAGTGGCTTCGGGTTGGTGATTCCAACTCGGCGTTTTTTCATAATTTCTTAAAGAGCAGATGCCATAGAAGTCGTATTGATGCCATCTTTGATGGTGCTGATGTCTTGCGAGAAGGTAAGGATGTTGCTCATGTTTTTACTGATTACTATGAGAATTTCCTTGGTATAGCGGGTCCAACGAACCCTCTTGTGTTGCATGATCTGTTTACTAACACTATAGAGCCTAATAAGGCTGATTTTATGGTCCGGGACATAGTGGATGCGGAAATAAAAGATGCAATGTTCTCTATTGGTGATGATAAAGCCCCGGGGCCTGATGGTTATACTTCTGCATTTTTTAAGAAGGCTTGGGATATCGTTGGTAATGATGTATGTAGTGGTGTTCGTGAATTTTTTATGTCTGGTAAGCTTCTTAAAGAAGTTAATCATACTATCCTTGCTCTTATTCCAAAGGTTGCTACTCCTTCTAGAGTTACTGAATACCGACCTATTTCTTGCTGTAATGTCTTATATAAATGTATTAGCAAGGTTATCACTAACCGAATTAAAGATGTCTTAGGTGATATTGTGGGTATTAACCAATCGGCTTTTATCCCAGGCCGAAGCATTTCAGATAATATTTTATTGACTCAGGAGCTTATGCATAACTATCATCTGCAAACTGGACATCCCCGATGTGCGTTTAAAGTTGATATCCAGAAAGCTTATGATACGGTTAATTGGGAGTTTCTTCATAATATTTTACTAGGTTTCGGGTTTCCTTTGAGAATGGTCACCTGGATCATGGAATGTATTACCACCCCTTCATTTTCTGTCGCTATCAATGGTAATATCCATGGCTGGTTCAAGGGCAAAAGGGGGTTGAGACAGGGCGATCCTATGTCTCCTTATCTTTTCACTCTTGTTATGGAAGTGCTATCTCTTATTCTACAACGTAGAGTGCGGGAAAGTGAGGATTTTCAGTATCATCATCGTTGTGAGCAACAAAAGATTATTAACCTTTGTTTTGCAGATGATTTATTTCTATTTGCACGAGGGAATGTCAGCTCAACGAACTTGATTTTGGATGCCTTGAATGAGTTTAAGGAGGTCTCGGGGTTAGTGCCAAGTATTCCCAAGAGTACAATATTTTTCTGCAATGTCCCGCTTTCAATCCGTCACGATATTCTTCAGATTATGCCGTTTGCTGAAGGTACGCTCCCAGTCAAGTATCTTGGTGTCCCGCTCATTTCGACTCGGTTACTTTATAGAGACTGTAAGGTTCTCGTTGAAAAGTTGCGGATGAGGATTGCTGATTGGAAGAATAAATTCCTCTCATTTGCGGGGAGAGTTCAATTAATTATTTCTGTGTTATCTTCCTTGCATATCTATTGGGCGTCGGTTTTTATTCTTCCTTCTCGTATTGTTCATGATCTTGAACAACTGATGCGGGGTTTTTTATGGTGCCAGGGGGAGATGAAGAAGGGGAAGGCAAAAGTGGCTTGGGAGTTGGTGTGTAAGCCGAAAAATGAAGGGGGGCTTGGTATTCGAAGAATTCATGACTTTAATGTTTCCCTTATGGCTACTCATATCTGGTCTATCGTGACAAATAAAGAGTCGTTATGGGTCAAATGGATCCACTCTTATAAGCTCGCGGGACGAAGTTTTTGGGAAGTCCCATGTACGGGATATGCTTCGTGGGGATGGCGGAAATTAATCCAAATTAGAAGTAGTATTCGGCCCTTTATTTGGAACAGAATTCATGATGGTAAAACTACTTCTGTATGGTTTGATAACTGGTGTTCGGCTAGCCCGTTGAATCAGCTGTTTACTATGCGAGACATTGCACGATCAGGGTTCTCTATGCAGGATTCCATTGCTGATTTGGTCACAAATGAGAGTTGGAGATGGCCTTTTGAGTGGTATCAAAAGTATCCTATCTTAGCTCAAATCCCGGTGCCTACATTGATTCCAAATACGGCTGATACGGTATTATGGAGGGATCATTATGGGTCTTTGAAGCCGTTCTCGGTCCCCACTGCGTGGGATTCGATTAGAACGCGGGGGACGGAAGTCCTTTGGCATAAGGTAGTTTGGTTTTCTCATTGTATACCGAGACATGCTTTTCACTTGTGGCTGGTTGTTAACCAACGTCTTAAAACTCAGGATCGGCTCAAACAATGGGATGTTGCTCCTAATACAGATTTAAGTATATTACATTGCCCGTTATGTGATGGTCCGCCTGACTCCCATGCACACTTATTTTTTGAGTGTCCATATTCTTCTGAAATATGGGGTAAAGTTCGTCGTCTAGCAGGGATTGGTATTAGTACGGACGTTATTACTGATGTGTTAGATTTTCTTATTACTATATCCAGGGGAAGGTCTGCGAGAAGTCTAATTGCTAGAGTTTCGCTTGCTGCCACTACTTATTTTATTTGGCGAGAGCGCAATGCTCGGTTATACTCCAAGAAGCCCAAAACTCATATGCAGTTGTATGATGAAATTATTGTTACCATTCGGCTTAAGTTGCTCTCAATGAGATTTAAGAAGAACACGGATGCAGTGCAAAGGATGCTGAATAATTGGAAGCTCCCGAAGTCGTTAATTCTACATGATCACATAGATCAAACGTAGTAGTTTTGCTTTCTCTAGCTATTTTGGTTTGTATGGTTTATCTTTTGTAGCTAGAGTTTAGTTTGTTTGTTGCTGAGTTGTGTTTATGGCATGTCATAAACTTAGGTAGTCTTGGGCGTCGAGCGTTTGTGCTTGCGGTTAATGTGGTGCCTTAACCACATTCCTTTGTACTTTATTTTTCTTGTGATTAATATACTTTACCGGGGTAAACCCTTTACCCAAAAAAAAAGTAATAGGTGTCCATAACCCATAACCATGGTTCTTGAACCATTATAACCACTAGATGTCCATAACTGATACTGATGGCCCTTGAACCATTATAACTACTAGCCATGTCCAATAGCATACAGATATCCATTTTACAAGTAATAGGTGTCCATAACCCATAACCATGGTCCTTGAACCATTATAACCACTAGATGTCCATAACTGATACTGATGGCCCTTGAACCATAATACCTACTAGCCACGACCAATAGCCTATAAATATACATTTTACAAGTAATAGGTGTCCATAACCCATAACCAAGGCCATTGAACCATTATAACCACTACATGTCCATAAGTCATATCGATGGCCCTTGAACCATTATAACTACTAGACATGACCAATAGCCTATAGATATCCATTTTAAAAGTAAGAGGTGTCCATTACCCATAACAATCGTCCCTGAACCATTATAACCACTAGATGTCCATAACTGATACTGATGGCCCTTGAACCATTATAACTACTAGTCATGTCCATTAGCCTACAGATATCCATTTTACAAGTAATAGGTGTCCATAACCCATAACCATGGTTCTTGAACCATTATAACCACTAGATGTCCATAACTGATACTGATGGCCCTTGAACCATTATAACTACTAGCCATGACCAATAGCCTATAGATATCCATTTTACAAGTAATAGGTGTCCATAACCCATAACCATGGTCCTTGAATAGTTATAACCACTAGATGTCCATAACTGATACTGATGGCCCTTGAACCATTATAACTACTAGCCATGTCCAATAGCCTACAGATATCCATTTTACAAGTAATAGGTGTCCATAACCCATAACCATGGTTCTTGAACCATTATAACCACTAGATGTCCATAACTGATACTGATGGCCCTTGAACCATTATAACTACTAGCCATGACCAATAGCCTATAGATATCCATTTTACAAGTAATAAGTGTCCATAACCCATAACCATGGTCCTTGAACCATTATAACCACTAGATGTCCATAACTGATACTGATGGCCCTTGAACCATTATAACTACTAGCCATGTCCAATAGCCTACAGATATCCATTTTACAAGTAATAGGTGTCCATAACCCATAACCATGGTCCTTGAACCATTATAACCACTAGATGTCCATAACTGATACTGATGGCCCTTGAACCATTATACCTACTAGCCACGACCAATAGCCAATAAATATACATTTTACAAGTAATAGGTGTCCATAACCCATAACCAAGGCCATTGAATCATTATAACCACTAGATGTCTATAACTGATACTGATGGCCCTTGAACCATTAAAACTACTAGCCATGTCCAATAGCCTACAGATATCCATTTTACAAGTAATAGGTGTCCATAACCCATAACCATGGTTCTTGAACCATTATAACCACTAGATGTCCATAACTGATACTGATGGCCCTTGAACCATTATAACTACTAGCCATGTCCAATAGCCTACAGATATCCATTTTACAAGTAATAGGTGTCCATAACCCATAACCATGGTCCTTGAACCATTATAACCACTAGATGTCCATAACTGATACTGATGGCCCTTGAACCATAATACCTACTAGCCACGACCAATAGCCTATAAATATACATTTTACAAGTAATAGGTGTCCATAACCCATAACCAAGGCCATTGAACCATTATAACCACTACATGTCCATAAGTCATATCGATGGCCCTTGAACCATTATAACTACTAGACATGACCAATAGCCTATAGATATCCATTTTAAAAGTAATAGGTGTCCATTACCCATAACAATCGTCCCTGAACCATTATAACCACTAGATGTCCATAACTGATACTGATGGCCCTTGAACCATTATAACTACTAGTCATGTCCATTAGCCTACAGATATCCATTTTACAAGTAATAGGTGTCCATAACCCATAACCATGGTTCTTGAACCATTATAACCACTAGATGTCCATAACTGATACTGATGGCCCTTGAACCATTATACCTACTAGCCACGACCAATAGCCAATACATATACATTTTACAAGTAATAGGTGTCCATAACCCATAACCAAGGCCATTGAATCATTATAACCACTAGATGTCTATAACTGATACTGATGGCCCTTGAACCATTAAAACTACTAGCCATGTCCAATAGCCTACAGATATCCATTTTACAAGTAATAGGTGTCCATAACCCATAACCATGGTTCTTGAACCATTATAACCACTAGATGTCCATAACTGATACTGATGGCCCTTGAACCATTATAACTACTAGCCATGTCCAATAGCCTACAGATATCCATTTTACAAGTAATAGGTGTCCATAACCCATAACCATGGTCCTTGAACCATTATAACCACTAGATGTCCATAACTGATACTGATGGCCCTTGAACCATAATACCTACTAGCCACGACCAATAGCCTATAAATATACATTTTACAAGTAATAGGTGTCCATAACCCATAACCAAGGCCATTGAACCATTATAACCACTACATGTCCATAAGTCATATCGATGGCCCTTGAACCATTATAACTACTAGACATGACCAATAGCCTATAGATATCCATTTTAAAAGTAATAGGTGTCCATTACCCATAACAATCGTCCCTGAACCATTATAACCACTAGATGTCCATAACTGATACTGATGGCCCTTGAACCATTATAACTACTAGTCATGTCCATTAGCCTACAGATATCCATTTTACAAGTAATAGGTGTCCATAACCCATAACCATGGTTCTTGAACCATTATAACCACTAGATGTCCATAACTGATACTGATGGCCCTTGAACCATTATAACTACTAGCCATGACCAATAGCCTATAGATATCCATTTTACAAGTAATAGGTGTCCATAACCCATAACCATGGTCCTTGAACAGTTATAACCACTAGATGTCCATAACTGATACTGATGGCCCTTGAACCATTATAACTACTAGCCATGTCCAATAGCCTACAGATATCCATTTTACAAGTAATAGGTGTCCATAACCCATAACCATGGTTCTTGAACCATTATAACCACTAGATGTCCATAACTGATACTGATGGCCCTTGAACCATTATAACTACTAGCCATGACCAATAGCCTATAGATATCCATTTTACAAGTAATAAGTGTCCATAACCCATAACCATGGTCCTTGAACCATTATAACCACTAGATGTCCATAACTGATACTGATGGCCCTTGAACCATTATAACTACTAGCCATGTCCAATAGCCTACAGATATCCATTTTACAAGTAATAGGTGTCCATAACCCATAACCATGGTCCTTGAACCATTATAACCACTAGATGTCCATAACTGATATTGATGGCCCTTGAACCATTATACCTACTAGCCACGACCAATAGCCAATAAATATAGATTTTACAAGTAATAGGTGTCCATAACCCATAACCAAGGCCATTGAATCATTATAACCACTAGATGTCTATAACTGATACTGATGGCCCTTGAACCATTAAAACTACTAGCCATGTCCAATAGCCTACAGATATCCATTTTACAAGTAATAGGTGTCCATAACCCATAACCATGGTTCTTCAACCATTATAACCACTAGATGTCCATAACTGATACTGATGGCCCTTGAACCATTATAACTACTAGCCTTGTCACATAGCCTACAGATATCCATTTTACAAGTAATAGGTGTGCATAACCCATAACCATGGTCCTTGAACCATTATAACCACTAGATGTCCATAACTGATACTGATGGCCCTTGAACCATTATAACTACTAGCCACGACCACTAGCCTATAAATATACATTTTACAAGTAATAGGTGTCCATAACCCATAACCAAGGCCATTGAACCATTATAACCACTACATGTCCATAACTCATATCGATGGCCCTTGAACCATTATAACTACTAGACATGACCAATAGCCTATAGATATCCATTTTAAAAGTAATAGGTGTCCATTACCCATAACAATCGTCCCTGAACCATTATAACTACTAGATGTCCATAACTGATACTGATGGCTCTTGAACCATTATAACTACTAGCCATGACCAGTAGCCTATAGATATCCATTTTACAAGTAATAGGTGTCCATAACCCATAACCATGGTCCTTGAATCATTATAACCACCAGACGTCCATAACTGATACTGATGGCCCATGAACCATTATAACTACTAGCCATGTCCAATAGCCTATAGATATCCATTTTACAAGTAATAGGTGTCCATAACCCATAACCATGGTTCTTGAACCATTATAACCACTAGATGTCCATAACTGATACTGATGGCCCTTGAACCATTATAACTACTAGCCATGTCCAATAGCCTACAGATATCCATTTTACAAGTAATAGGTGTCCATAACCCATATCCATGGTCCTTGAACCAATATAACCACTAGATGTCCATAACTGATACTGATGGCCCTTGAACCATAATACCTACTAGCCACGACCAATAGCCTATAAATATACATTTTACAAGTAATAGGTGTCCATAACCCATAACCAAGGCCATTGAACCATTATAACCACTACATGTCCATAAGTCATATCGATGGCCCTTGAACCATTATAACTACTAGACATGACCAATAGCCTATAGATATCCATTTTAAAAGTAATAGGTGTCCATTACCCATAACAATCGTCCCTGAACCATTATAACCACTAGTTGTCCATAACTGATACTGATGGCCCTTGAACCATTATAACTACTAGTCATGTCCATTAGCCTACAGATATCCATTTTACAAGTAGTAGGTGTCCATAACCCATAACCATGGTTCTTGAACCATTATAACCACTAGATGTCCATAACTGATACTGATGGCCCTTGAACCATTATAACTACTAGCCATGACCAATAGCCTATAGATATCCATTTTACAAGTAATAGGTGTCCATAACCCATAACCATGGTCCTTGAATAGTTATAACCACTAGATGTCCATAACTGATACTGATGGCCCTTGAACAATTATAACTACTAGCCATGTCCAATAGCCTACAGATATCCATTTTACAAGTAATAGGTGTCCATAACCCATAACCATGGTTCTTGAACCATTATAACCACTAGATGTCCATAACTGATACTGATGGCCCTTGAACCATTATAACACTAGCCATGACCAATAGCCTATAGATATCCATTTTACAAGTAATAGGTGTCCATAACCCATAACCATGGTCCTTGAACCATTATAACCACTAGATGTCCATAACTGATACTGATGGCCCTTGAACCATTATAACTACTAGCCATGTCCAATAGCCTACAGATATCCATTTTACAAGTAATAGGTGTCCATAACCCATAACCATGGTCCTTGAACCATTATAACCACTAGATGTCCATAACTGATACTGATGGCCCTTGAACCATTATACCTACTAGCCACGACCAATAGCCAATAAATATACATTTTACAAGTAATAGGTGTCCATAACCCATAACCAAGGCCATTGAATCATTATAACCACTAGATGTCTATAACTGATACTGATGGCCCTTGAACCATTATAACTACTAGCCATGTCCAATAGCCTACAGATATCCATTTTACAAGTAATAGGTGTCCATAACCCATAACCATGGTTCTTCAACCATTATAACCACTAGATGTCCATAACTGATACTGATGGCCCTTGAACCATTATAACTACTAGCCTTGTCACATAGCCTACAGATATCCATTTTACAAGTAATAGGTGTCCATAACCCATAACCATGGTCCTTGAACCATTATAACCACTAGATGTCCATAACTGATACTGATGGCCCTTGAACCATTATAACTACTAGCCACGACCAATAGCCTATAAATATACATTTTACAAGTAATAGGTGTCCATAACCCATAACCAAGGCCATTGAACCATTATAACCACTACATGTCCATAACTCATATCGATGGCCCTTGAACCATTATAACTACTAGACATGACCAATAGCCTATAGATATCCATTTTAAAAGTAATAGGTGTCCATTACCCATAACAATCGTCCCTGAACCATTATAACTACTAGATGTCCATAACTGATACTGATGGCCGTTGAACCATTATAACTACTAGCCATGACCAGTAGTAGCCTATAGATATCCATTTTACAAGAAATAGGTGTCCATAACCCATAACCATGGTCCTTGAATCATTATAACCACCTGACGCCCATAACTGATACTGATGGCCCATGAACCATTATAACTACTAGCCATGTCCAATAACCACCTTAGTTTGTGTGCCATTTTGGAGTCTCATGTGAATGTGGCTGATGTTTATGATGTTTGTAAAGATGTTTGTGCAAGTTGGACATGGATCTCGAATGGGCATCTTTGTGATAAAGGTTCTCGTATTATTCTCGGATGGGATGAGAGGATCCTAGATGTTATGATCCTTTCCCAAACGAATCAGGTTATTCATGTTCAAATTATTACTAAGGGTGATCGAAAATCTTTCTTTTGCTCTTTTGTGTATGCCGATACTTATTACATTGATAGAAGGATTCTATGGCAGAATTTGGTTGCCCATGGTCATCTTATGGCCAATAGGCCATGGACGATTCTGGGCGATTTTAATGCGGCTCTAAACCTTGAAGATCACTCAAGTGGTGGGTATCAACCCAATATTGCTATGCGGGAATTCCAAGAATGTGTGAATGATATGGCTGTTATGGATATTAATAGTACGGGTCTCCATTTTACATGGAACCAAAAACCGAAAGGCTCTAGTGGTATCCTAAAGAAAATTGATCGCATTATGGGGAACCAACATTTCATTGATATGTTCCCGGGGTCTTTTGGTATTTTTCAGCCATACCGCATCTCGGATCATTCTCCTTGTGTTTTGAAAATCCCAAATGTGTTAAAGTTCAAACCAAAGCCCTTTAAATTCTTTAACTTTCTAGCAGACAAAGCTGAATTTCGTGATATTGTCTCAGCAGCTTGGGCGGAGAACATCTCTGGTTGTGCTATGTACCGTGTAGTGAAACATCTTAAAGCCATTAAACCCCCTTTACGCAAGCTGTTAAAAGACCAAGGAAATCTGCATTCCAAGGTTAAATTCCTTAGGGTTGAGCTAGATGAGATTCAAATGGCTATTGATAATAATCCCCACTGCCCGAAGCTTCGTGAAGAAGAAGCTCAGTATCTTCTTGCTTTTAAGGATGCGGTTCGTGATGAGGAACTTTTCCTAAAGCAGAAAGCAAAAACTGAATGGTTACGGGTTGGGGACTCTAATTCAGCTTATTTTCATAATGTTGTGAAGAGTAGATGCCATAGAAACCGTATAGAGGCCATATTTGAAGATTCGGTGATGTATGAGGGCAATGATGTCGCCCACATTTTTGTCAATCATTATCAAAATTTCCTTGGTATTGCGGGAAGTGTGACCCCGCTCGACAATAATGAGCTGTTTGAAACCACCATTGACCCTCAAAAGGCTGATTTTATGGTCCGCGGTGTTACTAATGCTGAAATTAAAAAGGCCCTTTTCTCTATTGGGAATGATAAAGCCCCGGGTCCTGATGGTTACACAGCGGCTTTTTTCAAGAAATCTTGGGACATTATTGAGGAGGAAGTTTGTACTGCGATACATGATTTCTTTTCTAATGGTAAGCTGCTTAAAGAAATTAACCACACAATTTTGGCTTTGATTCCAAAAGTCCCTACCCCATAAAAAACAACTGATTATCGTCCTATTTCCTGTTGTAATGTAATTTACAAGTGCATCAGTAAAATTATTACTAATCGTATTACCGATGTTCTTGGTGATATTGTGAACATAAACCAATCGGCTTTTATTCCGGGGAGACGAATTTCAGATAACATTCTTCTCACGCAAGAATTAATGCATAATTACCATAGGCATGCTGGTCCCCCTAGATGCGCCTTCAAAGTCGATATCCAGAAGGCCTATGACACTGTTGATTGGGATTTCCTGCGTTCTGCTCTTGTCGGATTTGGTTTTCCTCAAAAGATGATCATGTGGATTATGGAATGTGTTACTTCTCCTTCGTTCTCTATATGCATTAATGGTGAGGTCCATGGCTGGTTTCGAGGGAAGCGAGGGTTGAGACAAGGTGACCCTATGTCTCCGTTCCTTTTTACTATTGTTATGGAGGTCCTGTCTCTTATTATCAAGCGTAGAGTTAGCAATAACCAGGATTTTAAATATCACAAAGGCTGTGAGCATCAAAAGATTGTAAACTTATGCTTTGCTGATGACCTTTTCCTTTTTGCTCGTGGTAACGTGAATTCAGCTAAGCTGATCTTGGATGCTCTAAATGAATTTAAAGAGGTTTCGGGTCTGGTTCCGAGTATCCAAAAGAGTACAGTTTACTTCTGTAATGTCTCTTCCGCTAGTCGTAATGCTATTCTCAATTTCATGCCGTTTGAGGAAGGAATTCTCCCGGTAAAATACCTTGGAGTGCCTTTGATAACGTCTAGATTACTATTTCGTGATTGTAAAAGCCTTTTTAGAAAAGTTGCTGTTCCGCATTAATGATTGGAAGAATAAATTTCTCTCGTTTGCGGGCCGCCTCCAACTTATTATTTCAGTGCTTTCTAACATTCATATTTATTGGACCTCGGTTTTTATACTTCCAACCCGGATTATCCATGAGCTCGAGAAATTAATGCGGGGGTTTCTGTGGTGTCAAGGTGAAATGAAGAAGGGAAAGGCCAAAGTTTCTTGGGAGTTAGTCTGTAAACCAAAGTCTGAGGGGGGGCTCGGGATACGCCGTATTAAAGATTTTAATGCTGCCCTAATGGCTTATAATATTTGGGGTATTGTTTCTAATAAGGAGTCCCTTTGGGTTCAATGGATTCATTCTTACAAGTTGCGGGGTAGAAGTTTCTGGGATGTCCCGTATACAGGTTCCATGAGCTGGTCTTGGAGGAAGCTTCTTCAGTTGAGAAGAATTATTAGACCCTTTATTTGGCATGTTATCCGTGATGGGAAATCTACTTCTATTTGGTTTGATAAGTGGAGTATGGCTTGTCCATTATTTCAGTTCCTAACTCATAGAGATATTACCCGAGGTTGTTTTACTGCTCAGGATATGGTGTCTGATGTTATTTCTAATAATAGTTGGATGTGGCCTTCTGATTGGTACACAAGGTTCCATGAGATTACTAATGCTCCAGTTCCCCCGCTGGTCACGGATCAAAAGGACTTGGTAGTATGGTCTGATTTAAATGGGTCCTTTCAGCCTTTCTCGGTTAATCTAGCTTGGAACTCTATCAGATCTAGGGAGATTGAAGTCTCTTGGTATAACGTTGTGTGGTTTTCTCATTGTGTTCCTCGGCATGCGTTTCATATGTGGCTTGTTATGAACAACCGTTTAAAAACCCAAGATATGCTGAATCAGTGGGATGTTCCCCATGACACGGATATTGATTCTTTTCGGTGTCCTCTGTGTAATCTTGTGCCTGATTCTCATGCCCACCTTTTCTTTGAATGTTTATACTCTTCGCAGGTGTGGTTAAAAATCAGATTGCTTGGGGGGATGGACAACATTGCTCCTATTTTTGCTGCTATAACTGATTACATTACTCCAATGTCCAAAGGTAGATCGGCTAAGAGTGTTGTTTCCCGTATCTTACTTGGAGCCACTACATATTACATTTGGTTAGAGCGAAATGCTAGGTTGTTTAGAAAGAAGTATAAATCGCACAATCAGTTGTGTGATGAAATTATTGCTACTGTTCGATTAAAACTGATGACCTTGAAGTTTAAGAAGAAGACAGTTGGTGTTAAGCGGATGCTTGACATTTGGAAGATCCCGGACACGATTGTTTAGTTCGGTGGGATGTTTTGTGTTTGTGTTTTCTTGTGAGCGATAGTCTGTTTTGTGAGGCTGTTTTGCTAGTTATAGTTTTGGTCTTAGCTTTGTTTATGGCATGTCATAAACTTTGTCTTTGTTGTGTCGAGCTTTTGCTTGAGGTCAATGTGGCGTTCAGTCACATTCCTATGTAGTTCTTTTTGTGATTAATATATTTTAGCCAGGGTGAACCCTTTCCCCAAAAAAAAAATAGCCTACAGATATCCATTTTACAAGTAATAGGTGTCCATAACCCATAACCATGGTTCTTGAACCATTATAACCACTAGATGTCCATAACTGATACTGATGGCCCTTGAACAATTATAACTACTAGCCATGTCCAATAGCCTACAGATATCCATTTTACAAGTAATAGGTGTCCATAACCCATAACCATGGTCCTTGAACCATTATAACCACTAGATGTCCATAACTGATACTGATGGCCCTTGAACCATTATACCTACTAGCCACGACCAATAGCCAATAAATATACATTTTACAAGTAATAGGTGTCCATAACCCATAACCAAGGCCATTGAATCATTATAACCACTAGATGTCTATAACTGATACTGATGGCCCTTGAACCATTATAACTACTAGCCATGTCCAATAGCCTACAGATATCCATTTTACAAGTAATAGGTGTCCATAACCCATAACCATGGTTCTTCAACCATTATAACCACTAGATGTCCATAACTGATACTGATGGCCCTTGAACCATTATAACTACTAGCCTTGTCACATAGCCTACAGATATCCATTTTACAAGTAATAGGTGTCCATAACCCATAACCATGGTCCTTGAACCATTATAACCACTAGATGTCCATAACTGATACTAATGGCCCTTGAACCATTATAACTACTAGACATGACCAATAGCCTATAGATATCCATTGTAAAAGTAATAGGTGTCCATTACCCATAACAATCGTCCCTGAACCATTATAACTACTAGATGTCCATAACTGATACTGATGGCCCTTGAACCATTATAACTACTAGCCATGACCGGTAGCCTATAGATATCCATTTTACAAGTAATAGGTGTCCATAACCCATAACCATGGTCCTTGAATCATTATAACCACCTGACGTCATAACTGATACTGATGGCCCATGAACCATTATAACTACTAGCCATGTCCAATAGCCTACAGATATCCATTTTACAAGTAATAGGTGTCCATAACCCATAACCATGGTTCTTGAACCATTATAACCACTAGATGTCCATAACTGATACTGATGGCCCTTGAACCATTATAACTACTAGCCATGTCCAATAGCCTACAGATATCCATTTTACAAGTAATAGGTGTCCATAACCCATAACCATGGTTCTTCAACCATTATAACCACTAGATGTCCATAACTGATACTGATGGCCCTTGAACCATTATAACTACTAGCCATGTCACATAGCCTACAGATATCCATTTTACAAGTAATAGGTGTCCATAACCCATAACCATGGTCCTTGAACCATTATAACCACTAGATGTCCATAACTGATACTGATGGCCCTCGAACCATTATACCTACTAGCCACGACCAATAGCCTATAAATATACATTTTACAAGTAATAGGTGTCCATAACCCATAACCAAGGCCATTGAACCATTATAACCACTACATATCCATAAGTCATATCGATGGCCCTTGAACCATTATAACTACTAGACATGACCAATAGCCTATAGATATCCATTTTAAAAGTAATAGGTGTCCATTACCCATAACAATCGTCCCTGAACCATTATAACCACTAGATGTCCATAACTGATACTGATGGCCCTTGAACCGTTATAACTACTAGTCATGTCCATTAGCCTACAGATATCCATTTTACAAGTAATAGGTGTCCATAACCCATAACCATGGTTCTTGAACCATTATAACCACTAGATGTCCATAACTGATACTGATGGCCCTTGAACCATTATAACTACTAGCCATGCCTATAGATATCCATTTTACAAGTAATAGGTGTCCATAACCCATAACCATGGTCCTTGAATAGTTATAACCACTAGATGTCCATAACTGATACTGATGGCCCTTGAACCATTATAACTACTAGCCATGTCCAATAGCCTACAGATATCCATTTTACAAGTAATAGGTGTCCATAACCCATAACCATGGTTCTTGAACCATTATAACCACTAGATGTCCATAACTGATACTGAAGGCCCTTGAACCATTATAACAACTAGCCATGACCAATAGCCTATAGATATCCATTTTACAAGTAATAGGTGTCCATAACCCATAACCATGGTCCTTGAACCATTATAACCACTAGATGTCCATAACTGATACTGATGGCCCTTGAACCATTATACCTTCTAGCCACGAACAATAGCCTATAAATATACATTTTACAAGTAATAGGTGTCCATAACCCATAACCAAGGCCATTGAATCATTATAACCACTAGATGTCTATAACTGATACTGATGGCCCTTGAACCATTATAACTACTAGCCATGTCCAATAGCCTACAGATATCCATTTTACAAGTAATAGGTGTCCATAACCCATAACCATGGTTCTTCAACCATTATAACCACTAGATGTCCATAACTGATACTGATGGCCCTTGAACCATTATAACTACTAGCCATGTCACATAGCCTACAGATATCTATTTTACAAGTAATAGGTGTCCATAACCCATAACCATGGTCCTTGAACCATTATAACCACTAGATGTCCATAACTGATACTGATGGCCCTTGAACCATTATAACTACTAGCCACGACCAATAGCCTATAAATATACATTTTACAAGTAATAGGTGTCCATAACCCATAACCAAGGCCATTGAACCATTATAACCACTACATGTCCATAAGTCATATCGATGGCCCTTGAACCATTATAACTACTAGACATGACCAATAGCCTATAGATATCCATTTTAAAAGTAATAGGTGTCCATTACCCATAACAATCGTCCCTGAACCATTATAACCACTAGATGTCCATAACTGATACTGATGGCCCTTGAACCATTATAACTACTAGTCATGTCCATTAGCCTACAGATATCCATTTTACAAGTAATAGGTGTCCATAACCCATAACCATGGTTCTTGAACCATTATAACCACTAGATGTCCATAACTGATACTGATGGCCCTTGAACCATTATAACTACTAGCCATGACCAATAGCCTATAGATATCCATTTTACAAGTAATAGGTGTCCATAACCCATAACCGTGGTCCTTGAATAGTTATAACCACTAGATGTCCATAACTGATACTGATGGCCCTTGAACCATTATAACTACTAGCCATGTCCAATAGCCTACAAATATCCATTTTACAAGTAATAGGTGTCCATAACCCATAACAATGGTTCTTGAACCATTATAACCACTAGATGTCCATAACTGATACTGAAGGCCCTTGAACCATTATAACTACTAGCCATGAACAATAGCCTATAGATATCCATTTTACAAGTAATAGGTGTCCATAACCCATAACCATGGTCCTTGAACCATTATAACCACTAGATGTCCATAACTGATACTGATGGCCCTTGAACCATTATACCTACTAGCCACGACCCATAGCCTATAAATATACATTTTACAAGTAATAGGTGTCCATAACCCATAACCAAGGCCATTGAATCATTATAACCACTAGATGTCTATAACTGATACTGATGGACCTTGAACCATTATAACTACTAGCCATGTCCAATAGCCTACAGATATCTATTTTACAAGTAATAGGTGTCCATAACCTATAACCCTGGTTCTTCAAGCATTATAACCACTAGATTTCCATAACTGATACTGATGGCCCTTGAACCATTATAACTACTAGCCATGTCACATAGCCTACAGATATCCATTTTACAAGTAATAGGTGTCCATAACCCATAACCATGGTCCTTGAACCATTATAACCACTAGATGTCCATAACTGATTCTGATGGCCCTTGAACCATTATAACTACTAGCCACGACCAATAGCCTATAAATATACATTTTACAAGTAATAGGTGTCCATAACCCATAACCAAGGCCATTGAACCATTATAACCACTACATGTCCATAACTCATATCGATGGCCCTTGAACCATTATAACTACTAGACATGACCAATAGCCTATAGATATCCATTTTAAAAGTAATAGGTGTCCATTACCCATAACAATCGTCCATGAACCATTATAACTACTACATGTCCATAACTGATATTGATGGCTCTTGAACCATTATAACTACTAGCCATGACCAGTAGCCTATAGATATCCATTTTACAAGTAATAGGTGTCCATAACCCATAACCATGGTCCTTGAATCATTATAACCACCAGACGTCCATAACTGATACTGATGGCCCATGAACCATTATAACTACTAGCCATGTCCAATAGCCTACAGATATCCATTTTACAAGTAATAGGTGTCCATAACCCATAACCATGGTTCTTGAACCATTATAACCACTAGATGTCCATAACTGATACTGATGGCCCTTGAACCATTATAACTACTAGCCATGTCCAATAGCCTACAGATATCCATTTTACAAGTAATAGGTGTCCATAACCCATAACCATGGTCCTTGAACCATTATAACCACTAGATGTCCATAACTGATACTGATGGCCCTTGAACCATAATACCTACTAGCAACGACCAATAGCCTATAAATATACATTTTACAAGTAATAGGTGTCCATAACCCATAACCAAGGCCATTGAACCATTATAACCACTACATGTCCATAAGTCATATCGATGGCCCTTGAACCATTATAACTACTAGACATGACCAATAGCCTATAGATATCCATTTTAAAAGTAATAGGTGTCCATTACCCATAACAATCGTCCCTGAACCATTATAACCACTAGATGTCCATAACTGATACTGATGGCCCTTGAACCATTATAACTACTAGTCATGTCCATTAGCCTACAGATATCCATTTTACAAGTAATAGGTGTCCATAACCCATAACCATGGTTCTTGAACCATTATAACCACTAGATGTCCATAACTGATACTGATGGCCCTTGAACCATTATAACTACTAGCCATGACCAATAGCCTATAGATATCCATTTTACAAGTAATAGGTGTCCATAACCCATAACCATGGTCCTTGAATAGTTATAACCACTAGATGTCCATAACTGATACGGATGGCCCTTGAACCATTATAACTACTAGCCATGTCCAATAGCCTACAGATATCCATTTTACAAGTAATAGGTGTCCATAACCCATAACCATGGTTCTTGAACCATTATAACCACTAGATGTCCATAACTGATACTGATGGCCCTTGAACCATTATAACTACTAGCCATGACCAATAGCCTATAGATATCCATTTTACAAGTAATAGGTGTCCATAACCCATAACCATGGTCGTTGAACCATTATAACCACTAGATGTCCATAACTGATACTGATGGCCCTTGAACCATTATAACTACTAGCCATGACCAATAGCCTACAGATATCCATTTTACAAGTAATAGGTGTCCATAACCCATAACCATGGTCCTTGAACCATTATAACCACTAGATGTCCATAACTGATACTGATGGCCCTTGAACCATTATACCTACTAGCCACGACCAATAGCCTATAAATATACATTTTACAAGTAATAGGTGTCCATAACCCATAACCAAGGCCATTGAATCATTATAACCACTAGATGTCTATAACTGATACTGATGGCCCTTGAACCATTATAACTACTAGCCATGTCCAATAGCCTACAGATATCTATTTTACAAGTAATAGGTGTCCATAACCTATAACCCTGGTTCTTCAACCATTATAACCACTAGATTTCCATAACTGATACTGATGGCCCTTGAACCATTATAACTACTAGCCATGTCACATAGCCTACAGATATCCATTTTACAAGTAATAGGTGTCCATAACCCATAACCATGGTCCTTGAACCATTATAACCACTAGATGTCCATAACTGATTCTGATGGCCCTTGAACCATTATAACTACTAGCCACGACCAATAGCCTATAAATATACATTTTACAAGTAATAGGTGTCCATAACCCATAACCAAGGCCATTGAACCATTATAACCACTACATGTCCATAACTCATATCGATGGCCCTTGAACCATTATAACTACTAGACATGACCAATAGCCTATAGATATCCATTTTAAAAGTAATAGGTGTCCATTACCCATAACAATCGTCCATGAACCATTATAACTACTAGATGTCCATAACTGATACTGATGGCTCTTGAACCATTATAACTACTAGCCATGACCAGTAGCCTATAGATATCCATTTTACAAGTAATAGGTGTCCATAACCCATAACCATGGTCCTTGAATCAATATAACCACCAGACGTCCATAACTGATACTGATGGCCCATGAACCATTATAACTACTAGCCATGTCCAATAGCCTACAGATATCCATTTTTCAAGTAATATGTGTCCATAACCCATAACCATGGTTCTTGAACCATTATAACCACTAGATGTCCATAACTGATACTGATGGCCCTTGAACCATTATAACTACTAGCCATGTCCAATAGCCTACAGATATCCATTTTACAAGTAATAGGTGTCCATAACCCATAACCATGGTCCTTGAACCATTATAACCACTAGATGTCCATAACTGATACTGATGGCCCTTGAACCATAATACCTACTAGCAACGACCAATAGCCTATAAATATACATTTTACAAGTAATAGGTGTCCATAACCCATAACCAAGGCCATTGAACCATTATAACCACTACATGTCCATAAGTCATATCGATGGCCCTTGAACCATTATAACTACTAGACATGACCAATAGCCTATAGATATCCATTTTAAAAGTAATAGGTGTCCATTACCCATAACAATCGTCCCTGAACCATTATAACCACTAGATGTCCATAACTGATACTGATGGCCCTTGAACCATTATAACTACTAGTCATGTCCATTAGCCTACAGATATCCATTTTACAAGTAATAGGTGTCCATAACCCATAACCATGGTTCTTGAACCATTATAACCACTAGATGTCCATAACTGATACTGATGGCCCTTGAACCATTATAACTACTAGCCATGACCAATAGCCTATAGATATCCATTTTACAAGTAATAGGTGTCCATAACCCATAACCATGGTCCTTGAATAGTTATAACCACTAGATGTCCATAACTGATACGGATGGCCCTTGAACCATTATAACTACTAGCCATGTCCAATAGCCTACAGATATCCATTTTACAAGTAATAGGTGTCCATA
This sequence comes from Calendula officinalis, assembly GCA_963853835.1. Taxonomy (NCBI): domain Eukaryota; kingdom Viridiplantae; phylum Streptophyta; class Magnoliopsida; order Asterales; family Asteraceae; genus Calendula; species Calendula officinalis. The sequence goes on from OY970820.1 coordinate 58,182,668, forward strand.
ACCCATAACCATGGTTCTTGAACCATTATAACCACTAGATGTCCATAACTGATACTGATGGCCCTTGAACCATTATAACTACTAGCCATGACCAATAGCCTATAGATATCCATTTTACAAGTAATAGGTGTCCATAACCCATAACCATGGTCGTTGAACCATTATAACCACTAGATGTCCATAACTGATACTGATGGCCCTTGAACCATTATAACTACTAGCCATGACCAATAGCCTACAGATATCCATTTTACAAGTAATAGGTGTCCATAACCCATAACCATGGCCCTTGATCCATTATAGCTACTAGCTATGACAAATAGCATATAGATATTTATTTTACTAGTAATAGGTGTCCACAACCCATACCCATGTCCCTTAACCATTATAACCACTAGATGTGCATAATCCATACCGATCGCCCTTGAACCATTATAGCCCATTCCCATGTCCCTTGAACTATTATAACCACTAGATGGCCATAACCAATACCGATGGCCCTTTAACCATTATAACCACTAGCCATGACCAATAGCCTATATACGGTCATTTTACAAGTAATAGGTGTCCATAACCCATACCCATGGCCCTTGAACCATTATAACAACTATATGTCCACATCTCATGTCATTGGCCCTTGAACCATTATAACTACTACCTATGACGAATAGCCTATTGATCTCCATTTTACAAGTAATAGAGAGAGCGTAAAGAGGGTCTTATCATGAATATTGGCCTGCTTTCCTTTCTCCTGTTGCAGAATAGGTGTCCATAACCCATACCCATTGCCATTGAACCATTATAACTACTTGTCATGACCAATTGCGTATTAGATATACATTTTACAAGTAATAGGTGTCCATAACCCATAACCATGACTCTTGAACAATTATAACCACTAGATGTCCATAACTCAGACGTTGAACCATTATAACTACTAGCCATGACAAAATAGCTTATAGATACCCATTATACAATAGGTGTCCATAACCCATAACCATGGCCCTTGAGCCATTATAACCACTATATGTCCAGATCTCATACCAATGGCATATGAACCATTATAACTACTAGCTATGTCCAATAGCCTATAGATATCCATTTTACAACTAATAGTTGTCCATAACCCATACCCATTGTCAGTGAACCATTATAACTACTAGTCATGTCCAATAGCGTATTAGATATCCATTTTACAAGTAATAGGTGTCCATAACCCATAACCAAGGCTATTGACCCATTATAACCACTAGATGTCCATAACTCATACCGATGGCCCTTGAACCATTATCACTACATGACCAAATAGCCAATAGATATCCAATTTACAAGTAACAAGTGTCCATAACCCATAACCATGGCTCTTGAACCGTTATAAATACTAGCCATGACCAATAGCTTATAGATATCCATTTTACAAGTAATAGGTGTCCATAACCCATAACTATGGCCCTTGAACCATTATAACAACTAGATGTCCATAACTCATAGCGATGGCCCTTGAACCATTGTAAATACTAGCCATGACCAATAGCCTGCAGATATCCATTTTACAAGTAATAGGTGTTCATAACCCATAACGATGGCCCTTGAACCATTATAACCAGTAGATTTCCATAACTCATATCGATTGCCGTTGAACCATTATAACTACTAGCCATGACCAATAGCCAATAGATATCCATTCTACAGGCTATTGGTCATGGCTAGTATGAGGGAGCTGCTTCAGTAGTTCCATCTCTCTAGCCACTAGATGTCCATTACTCATATCGATTGCCGTTGCCCCATTATAACTACTAGCCATGACCAATAGCCTATAGATATCCAGTTTTCAAGTAATAGGTGTCCATAACCCATAACCATGGCCCTTAAACCATTATAACCATTAGATGTCCATAAGCCATACCGATAACCCTTGAACCATTATAGCCCATACCCATGTCCTTTGAACTATTTTAACCACTAGATGTCCATAAGCCATATCAATTGCCCTTTAACCATTATAACCACTTGTCATGACCAATAGCCTATATATGGCCATTTCACAAGTAACTGGTGTCCATAACCCATACCCATGGCCACTGAACCATTATAACTACTAGCCATGACTAATCGCCTGTAGATATCCATTTTACAAATATAGGGTGTCCATAATCTATAACCATGGCTTTTGAACCGTTATAACTATTAGCCATGACCAATAGCCTATAAATATCCATTTTACAAGTAATAGGTGTCCATAACACATACCCATTGCCCTTGAACCATTATAACTACTAGTCATGACCAATAGCGTATATATCCATTATACAAGTAATAGGTGTCCATAAACCATAACCATGGCTCTGAACCATTATAACCATTAGATGTCCATAACTCATATCGATGGCCTTTGAACCATTTGTTGGAATATGCTTCACGTACATGACATATAGTTATATGGTCTGCATGTGAGCCTAAAGGGTCACACACTTATACACCAAACACAGTTTAATATATATAATATAATTAGGGTAATTATATTATTTATATAAACTATAATTAGTTTGCTGGTTATGTTTTAATTAATTGTAAAGTTAAAACATAATAGTGTGTAATCATAAAGAATCAAAAGTACAAAGGGCTAAGTGTCATATCTCATAACTTATATTATAAATATATACTTAACTCTAATTCCCTTGATCCCTACCTCTCGGCCGCACAAGAAAAGAAAAAAAAAAGTAGTTGTGGTTTTCGCTAGGTGACGCACGCATAAAACAATCAAAACTAAAGGATTCTTTTTTTTAGCATTGTTTTTCTTGGACGTGCATATACAATTTTGGGGTTTTGATTCTTGTTCAAGGGACTAGCATCTTAATTCGTGTTCTTGATATGGTGTAGTGTGGATATCATTAGAGGAATTCTTCATTGAATTCTTGGAGTTGTTCTTCCTCATTCATTGGTGTAATCAAAGGCTTCAATGTCACACCCCGCCAAAAATGAGTTTTACTTCATTTAAAATGTTTTGTGGAAGAACGAAGGTGTAACTTTCATGACAACATAACAAAAATTAAGTAAACAAACAACCACGCAATAACGAAAAAATAAAAGTTGTTTTCACTTTCCAAAAATAGAAAGTTCCCAAAATAGTAAGTTTCCTAAAATAGAAATTGTTTTGAAATGAAATGATTGTTCGTAAACTTAATGTTTTAATCATGGCTCACGACAATCCCACTGCTCATATCCACCAGTTCCACAGCACCTAATCCCCTGGAAAAACATAAATATAAAAGGGTCAACAATAATGTTGAGTGAATCCACAGGGTTAATGTAAAAGGTAAAGTAAAGTGTTTTGCTACCAAAAATGTTTGTTATGAAAATAAGTTTATGACTAAAATGTATAAAGTTCAACACTCATATGATATGAGAAGTAAATATAGGAAGTAAAATGTAATTGTAGAAAATCCACAAATTACTTGTTTTGTTTATGAAAAAGTGTTGAATAAATTGTTATGTTTGACAACGCACGACTGTTATCCCCAACAGGTAGTTAGTCTATTGAGTTAATATACCAACCCCTAAGTCTACAATCAACACTTCAAGTCCAGTATGTTATCGTTCTTTTATGGATATACACTCCTGAAAGATGTCTTGGATATACCAAGTAGTGATCAAATAATGTTGGGAGGATGAGTGTCAGCCAATAGTACTATCGGCATATCCATGGTCTAGATCCACTAGTTAATGATTGTTGGCAAACCTTACTCCGGTATAATAATTGTTTGTCATGCCAACACGATAATGTATATGTAAATATGTTGTACGGTCATAGTAAAACAGTAGCATTTGTTTATGTTTTCCAACCCAAAGTTTATAAAAACAGTAAAAGAGTAAAAGGGGTCTGTGGACTCATCTAGGCAAAGCTTAGCGACAATATTAGAAAAGAGGAATCCTTCAGAGTCTCCTAGCTTCCTAAACGATATAACTTACTAATTAGACTAAGCTAATACAGGCGATTCTAGATATAATATAAGTTAAATGATATACAATTTATGTTATGTTTTATGTTTTGTGACATCGAATGAACTTGGATCATTGGGCCTTAATGGGCAGAAAAGAAATGAAATGAAAAGGGCTTCTAAATGAAATGAAATTAAATGGGCTTAGGTTAGGCTTAATGGGCCTAGATTGGGCCTATTGTTCATAATGGGCCTAGTTGGGCTTAATGGGCCGTTAGGTTGGGCCACTTTGGCCTCTTATTGGTCTTAGGTCCAATTAGATTGGGCCATGGATTGGGCTTGGGCCCAATTGGGTCGGATTGTGTATAAGTGGGCCAAAGGGTTGGGCTTTGGTCCAAATGGGCTTGGATACTAATGAGCCAACTAAAGTTTGGGCCCGATAGACTAAGGTAGATCGATATGGGCCAAGTACGGGCCTTGGCCCGATTAGGTATTCGGGTTTGGGTTGATCGATTGGGTCAAGATCCGGCCTTGACCTGGTTTGACTTATGGGTCAAAATTGGTCAATTCTAGAAGTCAACATAGGTCAAAAATAGTCAACAAAAGTCAACTTAAGGTTCTAGATTTCGGCTAGAGTTTGGTCTATCACAATATTTGGTCAACAAAAGTCCAATCTAGGTCAACTAGGCTCGGTTTGGTCTAGGGTTGGCCGGCTAGGCTGAAACCCTAGAGATTCTAGGCTAGATCTCGAGTTGGTGTGTCTAGATCGAGTAGGGTTCGAGTCTTAGAGGCTAGATCTGGGGTTTATCATGACAAGGGGTCTAGATCTAGGGTTCGGACATCGATTCAAGGGATTAACAACAAATCTAGCAAGTCTGACGATTCAACCAAACAACACACACATGCATGTAGGCTACAGATTTGTGAGCTAACCGAGACCATATGGCCTAGGGCCATGGTCTCGTGTTCAAAACAGTAAACAAGCAAGGAGAACTCGATGAAAAACAAGGGTTATGGAGTCATACCTTGGATCGAATGAAGAGAAAACGAATGGGGATGCTTCGGATTGCTTGCGATCGGAAAACGAACGAAGTGGGGGTGTGGGATGATGCTCTCGACCGAATAAGGGATGATCAATAGGGTTTAGGGTTTGTCAAGTGATTAATATATATAGTTAGGGTTATCTAGGGTTAGGAAGGAGAGTTTGATGGCAACTAGGACTCATTCAAATCTCTAGATGGATAACCTTGAAGGAATAAGATATGATCAAACCATTTAAGCACATGGCCAACACCCTTAGGGTGTTTTGGCCGAGATTGGGTCGAGCGAGGGAAAGGGAGCCCGGCCACTAATGTGGTCGGTCAAGCCTTGGTGTCGGGTTTAAACCATTGTTCGATTCGAGTCACATTTAAATTTATTAAGTACGTTTATTGTTTAACCGGTAAAAGTTACCATTTTAGAAATGTTTTAACTCAAATGCGTCACCACAAGTAATTAATAATGTTGTGTTGACTAAAATAGTCAAACACTAGTGTATGGTGTAAAAATATGTAAATTTGTGGTGTGTTAGGATGGCAGAAATGGAAATGTCTAAAAATAGAAACTTTCTAAATAAGGAAAGTTCTAGAAATGAAATGAGTTTACATACCAGAAATATCTAGTTATCACATTCTCCCCTGGTTGAAGAAATTTCGTCCCGAAATTTAAGATGAAGAGTGAACAGGAGAGACAACCAGAAATAAATGAAGATATTTCTTTCGCATTTGGTCCTCACGTTCCCACGTGAATTCAGGACCTCGTTTGGAGTTCCATCTGACCTTAACGATTCTGATTTTGCATCTTCGTAGCTTTTGCTCTTTCCAGTCAGATATTTCGATTGGTTCCACAGTGAAATGGAGCTTGTCGTCGATAATAATTTCCTCAGCAGGAACAATAACCGAAGGATCATGAATAAATTTCTTCAAATTTGACACATGAAAAGTGTTGTGGACATTGCTGAGCTCTTTAGGAAGGCGAAGACGATAAGCAACAACACCGATTCTTTCAAGGATTTCAAATGGTCCAACATAACGAGGACTGAGCTTTCCCTTCTTTCCAAAGCGTACAACACCTTTCCAAGGTGCTACCTTTAGCAACACATGGTCGCCAACAGCGAATTCTAAAGGCTTTCGATGATTATCAACATAACTCTTTTGTCAATCTCTTGCAGCCTTGATGCGATCTTTGATCTTGAAGATCTTAACAGTCGTTTCTTGTAGAATTTCAGGACCAGTAATCTGACGATCACCAACTTCAATCCAACAAAGTGGCGAACGACACTTTCTTCCATACAGTGCTTCAAATGGTGCGGCCTTAATAGTTGTATGATAACTATTATTATACGAGAACTCAGCTAAAAGGAGATGAGAATCCCACCTTCCACCAAAATCCATACCACAAGCTCTCAGCATGTCTTCCAAAGTTTGGATTGTTGTTTCAGGCTGACCATCCGTTTGGGGATGATAAGCAGTACTCATATCGAGGCGAGTACCGAGAGATTTTTGCAATGATTGCCAAAAACGAGATGTAAAGCGACTATCACGATCAGATATGATCGCGACTGGCACACCATGCCGAGATACGACTTCTTTCAGATAAATTCTCGTTAGCTTCCCCATTTGGTCAGTCTCTTTAATAGGAATGAAATGAGCTGATTTGGTCAATCGATCAACAATTACCCAAATTGTGTCATGACCACTAGACGTTCGAGGAAACTTGGTTCTGAAATCCATAGAGATTTCTTCCCATTTCCATTCAGGGATCTCTGGCTGTTGTAGAAGACCAGAAGGCTTCTGATTCTCTGCTTTCACTTTGGCACAAGTTAAACATTTGCTGACATAAATCGCGATCTCTTTCTTCATATTTGGCCACCAATATAACTCTTTGACATCTTTATACATCTTGTCAGCACCAGGATGAATAGAATATTTAGATCGATGGGCTTCATTCAAAATGACGTCGCGAACACTTCCATGATTAGGAACCCATAAACGATCCATGAAATAAAGGGTTCCATCCACCTTTGCTTCCAACTGCTTTTCCATACCACGCAAAGCTTCACTTTTGATGTTCTCTACCTTCAAGGCTTCAGCTTGGAATTCATGAACTTGGGAAGAGAGATTAGAACGAACAGAGATTGGAAGGCCTCGAACACGATGAGGTTTAGGCTACTCTTTCCGACTTTAGGCATCAGCTACCACATTAGCTTTACCAGGATGATACTTAATCTCATAGTCGTAATCATTCATCAACTCTACCCATCTGTGTTGTCTCATGTTGAGCTCTTTCTGATTGAAGATATGTTGCAAGCTCTTGTGATCGGTGAATATTGTGCACTTGGTACCGTAGAGATAATGTCTCCAAATCTTCAACGCGGACACAACAGCACCCAACTCAAGATCATTAGTTGTATAATTCTTCTTGTGGTTCTTCAGTTGTCGAGAGGCATAGGCAATTACTTTGTCATGTTGCATCAATATTACACAACCTAGACCTTGGTGCGAAGCATCACAGTACACAACAAAATTGTCGATTCCTTCAGGAAGAGATAGAATAGGAGCAGAACATACTTTAGATTTAAGAGATTGGAAGGCTGATTTTTGCTTTTCACCCCAGACAAATTTCTCATCCTTATGTGTTAACTCTGTTAAATCATTTGCAATCTTCGAGAAATTTTCTATGAACCTTCTGTAGTAACCAGCAAGACCAAGGAATTATCTCACTTCAGTTGGGGTCTTTGGAGCTTCCCAATTCTTTATGGCTTCTATTTTCGAAGGATCAACGTGGATACCTTCCTCGTTGATAATATGACCCAGAAATTGGACTTCACACAACCAGAATTCACACTTGGACAACTTGGCGTACAACTTCTCTTTCTCCAACAACTCAAGAATGATTCTTAAGTGCTCTTCATGCTCTTCTCTCAAATGCGAATAGATAAGAATATCGTCTATGAAGACGATAACGAATTTATTGAGATATTGCTTGCACACTATGTTCATGAGATCCATAAACACAGCAGGTGCATTGGTCAAACCAAATGGCATTACCAAAAATTCATAATGACCATAGAGAGTTCTGAAAGCAGTTTTGGGCACATCTTCATCACGAACTTTCAACTGATGGTAGATATCCATTTTACAAGTATTAGGTGTCTATAACCCATAACCATGGCCCTTGAACTATTATAACCGTTAGATGTCCATTACTCATATCGATGGCCGTTGAACCATTATAACTACAAGCCATGACCAAGAGCCTATAGATATCCAGTTTACAAGTAATAGGTGTCCATAACCCATAACCATGGCGCTTGAACCATTATAACCATTAGATGTCCATAAGCCATACCAATGACCCTTGAACCATTATAGCCCATACCCATGTCCCTTGAACTATTTTAACCACTAGATGTCCATAAGCCATATCGATTGCCCTTTAACCATTATAACCACTAGCCATGACCAATAGCCTATATATGGCCATTTCACAAGTAATACGTGCCCACAACCCATACCCATGCCACTGAACCATTATAACTACTAGCCATGACTAATCGCCTGTAGATATCCATTTTACATATAATAGGTGTCCATAACCCATAACCATGGCTCTTGAACCGTTATAACTACTAGCCATGACAAATATCCTATATATATCCATTTTACAAGTAATAGGTGTCCATAACACATACCCATTGCCCTTGAACCATTATAACTACTAGTCATGACCAATAGCGTATTAGATATCCATTTTACAAGTAATAGGTGTCCATAAACCATAACCATGGCTCTGAACCATTATAACCATTAGATGTCCATAACTCATACCGATGGCCCTTGAAGCATTTGTTGGAATATGCTTCACGTACATGACATATAGTTATATGGCTAGACGCATGTGAGCCTAAAGGATCACACACTTATACACCTAACATCATTTAATATATATAATATAATTAGGGTAATTATATTATTTTTATAAACTATAATTACTTTGCTAGTTATGTTTTAATTAATTGTTAAGGTAAAACATAATAGTGAGCAATCATAAAGAATCAAAAGTACAAAGGGGCTAAGTGTTATATCTCATAATTTAATTATGAATATATACTTAACTTAGGGAGCAAGATTGATTAACCCTAATCCCCTTGATCCCTACCTCTCGGCCGCACAAGAAAAGAAGAAAAAAAAGTAGTTGTGGTTTTGGCTTGGCTGACGCACGCATAAAACTATCAAAACAAAAGGGTTCTTTTTTTTAGCCTTGTTCTTTTTTTTTTTTGGGTAAAGGGTTCACCCTGGCTAAAATATATTAATCACAAAAAGAACTACATAGGAATGTGACAGGTGGCCACATTGACCTCAAGCAAAAGCTTGAAAACAACAAAGACAGAGTTTATGACATGCCATAAACAAAGCTAAGACCATCTAGAACTAGCAACAACCTCACAAAATAGACTTTCGCTCAAAAAGCCAAAAGAAAACATAAGAGCATAGCACCGAACTAAACAATCACATCCGGGATCTTCCAGTTGTCTAACATCCGCTGAACACCAACTGTCTTCTTCTTAAACTTCAAAGTCATCAGTTTTAACCGAACAGTAGCAATTATTTCATCACACAACTGCCTGTGCGGTTTATACTTCTTTCTGAACAACCTAGCATTTCGCTCTAACCAAATGTAATAGGTAGTAGCTCCCAGCACGATACGGGACACAACACTCTTAGCTGATCTACCTTTGGACAATGGAATTATGTAATCAGTTATAGCAACAAAATTTGGAGCAATGTTGTCCATCCCCCCAAGCAATCATCCAAACCTGCGAAGAATATAAGCATTCAAAGAAAAGGTGGGCATGAGAATCAGGCACAAGATCACAAAGAGGGCACCGGGAAGAGTCAATATCAGTATCATGATGAACATCCCATTGTTTCAGCATATCTTGAGTTTTTAGACGGTTGTTCATAACAAGCCACATATGAAAAGCATGCCGAGGGACACAATGAGAGAACCACACAACGTTTTTCCAAGTGACTTCAATCTCCCTGGATCTGATAGAGTTCCAAGCTAGATTTACCGAGAAAGGCTGAAAGGACCCATTTAAATCACTCCACACTACCTTGTCCTTTTGATCCGTGACTAGCTGGGGAACCAGAACACTAGTAATCTAATGGAGCCGTGCATACCAATCAGGAGGCCACATCCAACTATTATCAGTAATTACATCAGACACCATATCCTGGGCAGTAAAACCAGCCCGAGTAATATCTCTATGCAATAAGAACTGAAATAACGGACAAGCCATACTCCACTTATCAAACCAAATAGAAGTAGATTTCCCATCACGGATAACATGCCAAATAAAAGGTCTGATAATTCTTCGCAACTGAAGTAGCTTCCTCCAAGACCAGCTCATGGAGCCCGTACATGGTACCTCCCAAAAATTCCGACCCCGCAACTTATAGGAATGAATCCATTTCACCCAAAGAGACTCCTAGAGAGGAAAAGTCAATTCCAACCCCAAAATTCTTGTTCAAGGGACTAGCATCTCAATTGGTGTTCTTGATATGGTGTAGTGTGGATACCATTAGAGGAATTCTACATTGAATTCTTGGAGTTGTTCTTCCTCAATAATCGGTGTAATCAAAGGCTTCAAGGGCATGATTTTCATCCTATAACTCTTAGATTATTTATGCTTAATTCGTCAATATGTAGATCCTTTATTAGTGATTTATGTAGTATTTTCTGTTGCGTTTTACTTTGATTAAACCGTAAATCACTAACACCATTATAACTACTAGCCATGACCAAATAGCCTATATCTACCATTTTACTAGTAATAGGTGTCCATAACCCATAACCATGGCCCTTGAACCATTAAAACCACTAGTTGTCCATACCTCATATCGATGGCCATTGAACCATTACAACTACTAGCCATGAAACATAACGTATAGATATCCATTTTACTAGTAATAGGTGTCCATAACCCATTACCATGGCTGTTGAACCGTTATAACTACTAGCCATGACCATAGCCTATAGATATCCAGTTTACAAGTAATAGGTGTCCATAACCCATAACCATGGCCCTTGAACCATTTATAACCACTAGATGTCCATAAGCCATACCGATGACCCTTGAACCATTATAGCCCATACCCATGTCCCTTGAACTATTATAATCAGTAGATGTCCATAACCCATACCGATGACCCTTTAACCATTATAACTACTAGACAAGACCAATTGCCTATATATGGCCATTTTACAAGTAATAGGTGTCCATAACCCATACCCATGGCCACTGAACCATTATAACTACTAGCCACGACCAATCGCCTATAGATATCCATTTTACAAGTAATAGGTGTCCATAACCATAACATTGGCTTTTGAACGATTATAACCACTAGTTGCCCATACCTCATACCGATGGCCCTTGAACCATTATAACTACTAGCCATGACTAAATAGCCCATAGATATCTGTTTTACAAGTAATAAGTGTCCATAACCCATAACTATAGCCCTTGAACCATTTTAACGATATGTCCTCTTCTCATACCACTGGCCTTTGAACCATTATAAGTACTAGCTTTGAAATAGCCAATAGATATCCATTTTACAAGTAAAAGGTGTCCATAACCCATTCCCATTGTCGTTGAACCATTATAACTACTAGTCATGACCAATAGCGTATTAGATATTCATATTACAACGAATAAGTGTCCATAACCCATAACCATGGCCCTTGAACCATTATAACCACAATATCTCCATAACTCATACTGATGGCCCTTACACCATTATAACTACTAGCCACGACCAATAGCCTATAGATATCCATTTTACAAGTAATAGATGTCCATAACCCATAACCATGGCCCTTGAACCATTATAACCACTAGATGTCTATAACTCATAGCCATGACCCTTGAACCATTTTAAATACTAGCCATGACCAATAGCCAATAGATATCCATTTTACAAGTAATAGGTGTCCATAACCCATAACCATGGCCCTTGAACCATTATAACCACTGGATGTCCATAACTCATATCGATGGTTGTTGAACCATTATAACTACTAGCCATGAACAATAGCGTATAGATATCCATTTTACTAGTAATTGGTGTCCATAACCCATAACCATGGCTCTTGAACCATTACAACTACTAGCCATGACCAATAGCCTATAGATATCCAGTTTAGAATTAATAGGTGTCCAAAACCCATAACCATGACCCTTGAACCATTATAACCAGTAGATGTCCATAAGCCATAGCGATGTCCCTTGCACCATTATAGCCCATACCCATGTCCCTTGAACTATTATAACCACTAGATGCCCATAACCTATACTGATGGCCCTTTAACCAATATAACTACTAGCCATGACCAAATAGCCTATAGATATCCATTTTACAAGTAATAGGTTCCATAACCCACAACTATGGCGCTTGATATATTATCACTACTACCTGTGACCCATAGCCTATAGATATAAATTTTACCAATAATAGATGTCGACAACCCATACCCATGTCCCTTGAACAATTATAACCCCTAGATGTGCATAATCCATACCGATGGCCCTTGTACCATTATGGCCCATACCCATGTCCCTTGAACTATTATAACCACTAGATGCCCATAACACATAGCGATGGCCCTTTAACCATTATAACCACTAGCCATGACCAATAGCCTATATATGGTCATTTTACAAGTAATAGGTGTCCATAACCCATTACCATGGCCACTGAACCATTATAACTACTAGCCATGACCGGCCTATAGATATCCATTTTACAAGTAATAGGTGTCCATAACCTATAACCATGGCTTTTGAACCATTATAACCACTAGTTCTCCATAACTCATAACGATGGACCTTGAACCATTATAACTACTAGCCATGAAAAAATTGCCTATAGATATCCATTTTACAAGTAATAGGTGTCCATTACCCATAACCATGGCCCTTGAACCATTATAACCACTATTTGTTCACATCTCATACCAATGGCCCTTGAACCATTATAACTACTAGCTATGACCAATAGCATATAGATATCCATTTTACAAGTAATAGGGGTCCATAACCCATACCCATTGCCATTGAACCATTATAACTACTAGTCATGACCAATAGCGTATTAGATATCCATTTTACAAGTAATAGGTGTCCATTACCCATAACCAAGGTGTGACACCCCGCCAAAAATGGTTTTGCGGAAGAACAACATGTGACTAACATTAGTAACATTACATATTGATCAATAGTAAAGCAACGCAAATAAAGTAGATTACCGATATCATTTTCAAAATCCAAGACACATGCGATGCTTATAAGTTTGTTTAGTTTCCATTACCTGAGAAAACATATAGAAAAAGTGTCAACAAATAGGTTGGTGAGTCCACAGGTTTTGTGACTCCAATTTATTAAAATCGTTTAAAATAGTTTCGTACAATCTTGTACAATTTGTATCATTATTCTGTAATATTGAACAAAAATAGTTTTTGTAGTTGTTCTGAAGTATTGAAAAATTTGTTTTTAGGTGCAATTCATAATCCCTTGACATGCTTGCAATACATTCAAGTTAAGGTATAATCAAAGAGCATATAATCAAACTGAAATCTAAAATCGTTAGAATATAAAGCTCAAAATCGGTTGAGCTAGCACATAACTAGCCATGAGCGGGGGATCAATCCCGATAGTACTATCTCTATATTCCTTGGCTACCGCAAATAGTTAATGATTACTGTTAAACGTGGACTCGTAGCATGGTCTGTTGTCCTCCATTGTTAGGTACGTGTACACAACAATGATTATACAAAGATTATTTATTGCAAAATAGTCGAGTAAGTATACGTTTTCTCCCCCAATAAAGTAGTTATAAAACAGTAAAAGTGGTGCCGTGAAACTCACCTTAGCGCAGCTAGCAAATTCTCAAATCAACCAAGTTGGGGATTCCAACCAAAGATCCCTAGCGTCCTTTCCGGATAATTAGAGAGAGAACCAGAGAGCTCGAGGGAGAGAGAGAGAGAGAGAGAGAGAGAGAGAGAGAGAGAGAGAGAGAGAGAGAGAGAGAGAGAGAGAGAGAGAGCTCGATATCGCCGGTTGCTTCGTCAGTTCGTCTGAACACGCCGGTCGCCGTGAATATGGGGAACCGCCGGAGGTTTCTTGCTGGGTTTTCTTCTTTGTTCGGCGATGTGCAAAACGTAGGGAGAGAAAGATGATGGTGAGGGTGGTTTTCTGGTTTCACGCGATAAAGAGGAGATGATCGGAACAATATATTCTTTAGTCTGCCAAGGGTGGCCCGTGGCCAGATATACTGTGATCTCTCCGGATATGGTCTCTGATCGTGGGCTTGCAAACGTAAGGATGGTGATGGTGGTTGGGTTTCTTGCTTCCTGCTTCAAATTATGAAAGAGACGAGTGAGGGTATAAATTTGTATAGGGTTTTGTGGGTTTGTAAGTATTTTGCAGATGATGCCACATCCTTATTAAACCATAAAATATTTAACCCAAATATAGTGGGATTCGCTATGAGGGTTTTTGACCGAGCATATGGGGGTGAGTGTAGGATAGTTAGTTGTTTGATTGGAGATAAGATTCGAAGTTAAGAATATAATATTTAAAAGAAATAGAATGTGTACTCACAATGAAGTGGTTGGATACTTGCAAGTGAGCATAAGACTTTAACATTTTAGTTTTAATAGATAAGCACCATTAATATTGGATATCTACAAATATTGATAATATAGTCTTTTAAATGTTTTACTCAGTTTTTGACTACAATCATTTACTGATACACATATACCGCTTTGGGTATATATTCAGTTACTTTTGATATTTTCATAGTATACTGAGTATTATTATTTGTATCTTTAATCTAAATAGATAGTTTGTACACATTTTCATACCAATTACTTTGGTTTACTTAAACTTTATTATAAACTATAAATTCTATAATTGTGGTTTCATTTTGGTCACTTATTCGCTAAATTATAGTTTACCAATGTACAACCACAGAATAATAGTTACTTGCATCAATTCTGATGTGCACTAATACATAACGTGCATGCTTTTTGCTAGAATCATATGAAAAATGAGTATTTTATAATACATAAATTGTCTAATCATTTAGATTGAAATAAATGTCAGGTCAAATACCCGATTATGAGGGTTGTCACATTCTCCCCTTGTAAAAAAAAAATTCGTCTGAAATTTAAGATGACGTATTACTTGGTTAAGGGTCGGAAAAATGTAGATACTTATGTTTTGTTAGATTTCTTATTAACAATGTGAGCTAGGAACTGTTCGATAATCCTTTCGTAGCTTTTATGGGCTTTTATAATTATTTTGATTTTTTAGATTATTGATTATTTAATAAAACGTACTTGTTTTTGTATCCGATTTTCGATGTGTTTCTTTAGCTCCAATCACAAATGCCCTTTCACGAGTTGATTGGCGATTATCATTGTCGTTAGGGTTGTTGTCGGTGTTCCCATCACGATTGTTCTTGTTGTGATTGTTGTTTTTTTATGTAATTGTTGTTTATTAACACCTCTTAATTTCATTGCATAATAGTTCCTTTATTTTAATTCTTTTATTTTATTTTAGTTTCGATAACCAACTTAATTCTTGGTGTGACACGTTGCAGTTAGATACTGAAGTTTTCAATTTCGTTGGTAAGGCTACAATTGTTGTGGCACATAATTTATACTTTAGGGTTTGGGACATGGTGACCATTACTCTAATTGGGGTTCCAATTCCTAGATACACTTCTCGATATATATTTTTTTATTTTATTTTATTTTTTTTAGGGTTTTTTTTTTTAGTTTTTTTTTTTTTTTTAGCTTCAGGAGGTTTCGAGATGAGGAACGAGTCATGCTAGTTGGTTAAATCTAGTGGTGTAGTTCACAATATCGGAACCTTCCATTGATAGATTCCATAATTTAGTTTATAGTTTTTGAATTTCGTTAATAGTGCAACACTCTTCCATCAACAGAGTTTTCAGTTTGTCTCATGACATTTATTAGGCATTATTTCTAAGGTCAATTAATGTTGTTCACATGTTTGTTGTTGTGGAAGACGTAGGTAGGAATTTGTAATGGTCATAAAGAGTTTTATATTTTTAGTGCTTGGAATATGTTTACTTTGAACTTTTCTCGGGAGTTACCGGAACGTAGGTGGTTTTGAGTAAGAACTAGAATTTTATAGTTGGTCAATTAGTCGTTCATTGTACAAAATGGATTTTATTAAAAATAATATTATAAATATTCACCCACAAGCAAGCGGCAATTTTATATAATTGAATCGATAAACTTATATAACATGTAACAGACGCACGATATATATATCTATATTTCAATTTAAGTTGCTTCGTAGGATGAAAAAAAAGAAATGATTGACCACTACTTTACTTTGTGCCAAGTATAATTCTAGTATAAAAAAAATTCGTAGAAAAGCTTTTAACTTTGCATGGGTCAAAGTATCCATTTTCAAATGTAGGTTGGAATACACTACAAAAAAATGGATAGACATATTTAGCATTTTCTTAAAACGTATCTACATGAATTTTGTGGCATGTCGTGATTTTGTAGAAAACACTATTTTGACTAAAGGGTAAGTAACTTATAGTACATTATTATTTTGCATTTATGCGTATCAAACCTTTTTAGAAAGAAAATCTAAACTTTATAAGATATAACATTACGACTTCAACAACTTTATATATTCAACTTGGCGATATAACCTTATTGACTTCAAGAAATCTTTAAAACCAAACTTGACCAAACCCAATTTGCAACTCTTAAATATATCAAATTTTAGTTGCATCGACATCGATTAGGTATGTTTTTAATATGCCGTTTGTCCGGGCTATTTTCAAATGCGCATGTTAAAGATGCTTATTCATTGGCTCCTTTTAATAATCCATGACTTTGATAATTCCACATGGTACTATGTAATTATAAACACGTTGGCCACCCGTTTTTATAATATCATGGTACCATATTTCCTCATCATTATCACTTTATATATTCATTTATTAATATGAAAGTTTTTTTTCTTGTATGCGAAATTTCAGGGGTTGTATTATCGATTTTCAGAGAAATTTGAAATCTTCTCTTTATATAAAATTAAACGAATTTAGGAATTGTGCTTAATATTTATTATAGAGGCATTCTAGAGATGACGTGAGCCAACTTTCGGGAAAAAAAAAATTCGTGGCGTTAGAGGTTCATGGGTAAACATTCACTCTTTGGTCAAGCGATGAATCTTTCGAGTTTTACGATTAGTGAAATGAGACATTAGGATTAAGTTTGTACTCACGTGAGGAACATTGTGTGAGAAGGATATATATAATGTGTATATTGTGTGAGATGAGTATAAATATAGTATACGATTAAGATACTTGGTGCACGTGTAGCGTAAGTGATGATGTGCAAAGTCGTCTGAAGATGTTACATGATGCTCATTCTCCAGTCGCGTAGCGTAGCCAAAATATATTGTAGACATTCGTAGATATTTTTGAATCGTGTTTTCGCGTAAGTGATTAGTGAAATGAAGTGTAGATAAGGAATCCAATTTAGGTGTAATGTATGTGGAGTAGTTGTGTAATGTATTGAGCATTCGATATATTGTAATGGATCTCGCATATAATTTCACGTATAACTATCTAGTTATCCAATAAACTAAGAGTTCTATATCTAATGTAAGAGTATGGCAAATAAAGCTCCTAGTAGTAGGTCAATGAGGGATATGATATGCGACTCTATAAAATGCAATTTTTTTTTGTGTGATGCAACTCTATATGATGTGAAAATGTTTTAACCCAAAATCTTTTCTGGTTATAGACTAGACTCACGCTAATTCACTATAACCAATATCTCTGATACCAATCTGTGACACCCCGCCAAAAATGGTTTTGCGGAAGAACGCCATGTGACTAACATTATTAACATTACATATTGATCAATAGTAAAGCAACGCAAATAAAGTAGATTAACGATATCATTTTCAAAATCCAAGACACATGCGATGCTTATAAGTTTGTTTAGTTTCCATTACCTAAGAAAACATATAGAAAAAGTGTCAACACAAAGGTTGGTGAGTTCACAGATTTTGTGACTCCAATTTATTAAAATCGTTTAAAATAGTTTCGTACAATCTTGTACAATTTGTAGTTGTTTTGTAATATTGAACAAAAATAGTTTTTGTAGTTGTTCTGAAATATTGAACAATTTGTTTTTAGGTGCAATTCATAATCCCTTGACATGCTTGCAATACATTAGAGTTAAGGTATAATCAAAGAGCCTATAATCAAACCGGAATCTAAAATCATTAGAATATAAAGCTCAAACTCGGTTTGGCTAGCGCATAACTAGCCATGAACGGGGGTTCAATCCCGATAGTACTATCTCTATATTTCTTGGCTACCACAAATAGTTAATGATTACTGTTAAACATGGACTCGTAGCATGGTTCGTTGTCCTTTATTGTTAGGTACGTGTACACAACAATGATTATACAAAGATTATTTATTGCAAAATAGTTGAGTAAGTATATGTTTTCTCCACCAATAAAGTAGTTATAAAATAGTAAAAGTGGGGCCGTGAAACTCACCTTAGCGCAGCTAGTAAATTCTCAAATCAACGAAGCTGGGGATTCCAACCAAAGATCCCAAGCATCCTTTCCGGATAATTAGAGAGAGAACCAGAGAGCGAGAGAGAGAGAGAGAGAGAGAGAGAGAGAGAGAGAGAGAGAGAGTGAGAGAGAGAGAGAGAGGGAGAGAGAGAGAGAGAGAGAGAGCTCGATATTGCCGGTTGCTTCGTCAGTTCGTCGGAACACGCCGGTCACCGGGAATATGGGGAACCGCCGGAGGTTTCTTGCTGGGTTTTCTTCTTTGTTCGCCGATGTGCAAAATGTAGGGTGAGAAAGATGATGGTGAGGGTGGTTTTCTGGTTTCACACGATAAAGAGGAGATGATCGGAACAATATATTCTTTAGTCTGCCAAGGGTGGCCCGTGGCCAGATATGTTGTGATGTCTCCGGATATGGTCTCTGATCGTGGGCTTGCAAATGTAAGGATGGTGATGGTGGTTGGGTTTCTTGCTTCCTGCTTCGAATTGTGAGAGAGACGAGTGGGGGAATAAATTTGTATAGGGTTTTGTGGGTTTGTAAGTATTTGGCAGATGATGCCACATCCTTATTAAACCATAAAATATTTAACCCAAATATAGTGGGATTCGCTATGGGGGTTTTTGACCGAGCATATGGGGGTGAGTGTAGGATAGTTAGTTGTTTGATTGGAGATAAGATTCGAAGTTAAGAATATAATATTTAAAAGAAATATAATGTGTACTCACAATGAAGTGGTTCGATACTTGCAAGTGAGCATAAGACTTTAACATTTTAGTTTTAAAATATAAGCACCATTAATATTGGATATCTACAAATATTGATAATTTAGTCTTTTAAATGTTTTACTCAGTTTTTGACTACAATCATTTACTGATACACATATACCGCTTTGGGTATATATTCAGTTACTTTTGATATTTTCGTAGTATACTGAGTATTATTATTTGTATCTTTAATCTAGATAGATAGTTTGTACACATTTTCATACCAGTTACTTTGGTTTACTTAAACTTTATTATAAACTATAAATTCTATAATTGTCATTTCATTTTGGTCACCAATTCGCTAAATTATAGTTTACCACTGTACAACCACAAAATAATAGTTACTTGCATCAATTCTGATGTGCACTAATACATAACGTGCATGCTTTTTGCTAGAATCATATGAAAAATGAGTATTTTATTTATAATACATAAATTGTCTAATCATTTAGATTGAAAGAAATGTCAGGTCAAATACCCGATTTTGAGGGTTGTCACACAAGGCTCTTGAACCATTATAACCACTAGATGTCCATAACTCATACTGATTAAACTTTAATTTTAAAATACATTCTTCCGCTGCGTTTTGAACCCACCATAATCCAACAGTGGTATAAGAGCCTACTATAACTGAATCATGCATATTTTGGGCTTGAAAAACGATTTGGGGATCGGTTTTTGCCAAAGTTTAGATTTTGGGTTTTAGCCATGCATGTGCTCTTGGAGTACATCTTTGTTATACCCATAATATTTTGACTCACACACTTATATTCTTGTCATGATTTTGGCATGAAATGCATGCATGCATATATTTGTGTGTATGTATGTAATTTATTACATACAAAGATTCTTTGTGCCTTGAGTGTTTGATTTCGAATCTTTGTGAAAATATTTTTTGAGAATGGTTGTTAGCACACCATTTTAGCTTTCATGTATGTAGTAGCTAGTAGATTGGTAACCACCATGCCCTTGACCCCGTGCCTTGTGTTTGGTTGTTATTCATTTGGTGACTTTGTCACAATGGTTTGTAATTAATAATCTATTAATTTTGATATGTAATATTTATTAATTATGGCTTGCATGCCATTGATTTTCATTTGTATTTTTACTAGTTAGTAGGATTTCATGGCTAATTTCTATATTTTCTATGTACTTGTAAAATTAAGATCAAAATACAACCGAATGGAAACATGAAGTGTAGGCATCAATGGATTCGATGAAGTCTAATGGAGACGACATATTTAGTGAGAGCTCACATGGTTGGTCATTATTTGTCCATAGTTGACCAAGTTTTTTCCGGGTTGGCTCACGGGAAAAACGCATAGGATTTGGGCATGGTTACCAATTTTGTGTTGTATGCGTGTGATGATTATTTATTTGCATGGTTGTTTGATTTTCGCGTGATAAATAAATATAATTAAAAATGGTTTAATTAAATCACTCGTTATAGATTAATTAAAAGGTGAAAAATGTTTTTGTCACAAAAGGTAATTAATCAAAATTTTAAAAGAAACAAAAACCTGTTTTTAGAGAATAGCACTTATATTGTCCAAATGATGACTCCACCCAAATCTTGCTAAACAAAGTCGGTTGTCGTGCATTAGCCGAGCCGGTCTTTGGATGGACAGTGTGGAAGGTGAGTGTGACTCACTTTGTTATAAATTAGTCGTCGTGCATTAGCCGAACCATTACAGTCAAGGTGTATCACAGCGTGACATGTTGAATGATTTATATGATTTGTCACAAAAGTAAATCTTGCATCATCCATAAGATGTCACCACTTGAATCTTGCCACGCAAGGATTGTTGTCGAGCTTAGCCGAGCCACTCCTTGTGGCGCAAGAGGGGAGTGAGTGTAAAAGATTTATCATCCTAGTTGTCGAGCTTAGCCGACCTAGCATGATAAGTGTTTTACCGTGTATCAAGATGGACGATTTACAAACTCAAAGTTGGAATTCTAAATGATTGTCGAGCTTAGCATAAGTCGGAAACTTTTGAAGTTTTCAAGAGATCATTGTAGATACTTCGTTACCTTTATAGATGATTATAGTAGGTATGGATATGTTTACTTGGCTAACACATAAGTCGGAAACTTTTGAAGTTTTCAAGACATTTCAAAATGAAGTAGAGAATCAATAGAGCAAGAAAATTAAGATACTCCGATCTGATAGAGGAGGAGAATATCTTAATCTAGAGTTTATTGATATCTTAGGAATTGTGTGATTATCTCACAATTAACACCTCCAAGGACTCCACAATTAAATCGAGTCGCTGAAAGGAGGAATCGGACCTTACTAGAGATATGGTCCGATCTATGATGGCCCTTGACCCTTTATAACTACTAGCCATGACCAAATAGCATATAGATATCCATTTTACAAGTAATAGGTGTCCATAACCCATAACCATGACCCTTGATCCATTATAACTACTAGCTATGACCCATAGCCTATAGATTTCCATTTTACAAGTAATAGGTTTCCACAACACATACCCATGTCCCTAGAACCATTATAACCACTCGATGTGCATAATCCATACCGATGGTCCTTGAACCATTACAGCCCATACCCATGTCCCTTGAACTATTATAACCACTAGATGTCCATAACCCGTACCGATGGCCCTATAACCATTATAACCACTAGCCATGACCAATAGCCTATATATGGCTGTTAGAAGAGTTTATATTATCAAGAAAGCAATTAAGAAAAAGCTATTTGATAAAATGATTAGTTTGGGTTTAATTGAAGAGAGTGAAGCTTCTCGAATTGTTAATTGTTTATCAACTAAAAGTAAAAGTTTCAAGAAGATTGCTTCTTCTTACAATCCAGTGGCTAGTAAGGTGATTGAAGTTGGATTGGTTACACCTTCACAGATTTTGTCTGATACTCCGTCTTCTATTCCTAGCTGTCCTCAGTTTTCTCCTGCCAAATTAGGAAGGAGGTTAGAGCTAAGATTCTTGCTTCTGTTGAGCATGATGGTAATCTGGATATGGATGTTTCTGTGGATAGAAAGCAAAAATTGGTTGAACAGAATATCCATGGCTCTAAAACAACTGTTATTGAGGAAGATGATTCTGAAGATTCTGAAACAGAAGATGTTTTTATGGAGGAGAATGAACAGTTGGACAATGCAGTTTATTATCCTACACATTCCAAGGATGGGTTTGATAAGGTGGAGCAGGATAATGCTGTAAAATCCCTATCCTCTGGTTTTGTTCTAATAGATAATACAGTCATTGATAACTGTTATTCTGTTCAAGTTGGTGTTGTTAGAAAAGAATATGTGCAGTCTGGCAATGCAGTTTATTATCCTACTCATTGTGAAGCTGGGTTGGGTTTGGAGAAGGATGGAAATCCTGTAAAATCCCTGGTTATAAACAATGATGTAATAGATAATACAGTCATTGATGCTTTGGTTTCAGTAAATGATGATTCAGTTCAGGTAAGTGGTGATGATGTGGATATGGAATCTGATGTTGATTCTAGAAAAGTTGTTCATGAGTTGAATCTGGGAAAGGATGGAGTTGAGCAGAATCCTATATCTAAAATGCCTGCTAAGCAACCTAATGTTTGGAATAAAAATGTTGGAGGTAGTGTTACTTTTGCTGATATGCTAAAAAAAGGTAATGAAATTGAAGATCTGAAAATGGGATTTTTCCCTCCTAAACTGTTGGAAAGGAAGAAAAAAGAATCTCGATGTCCCCAGAAGATATGAAGCATGTGAAGGCTTCTTTTTCATTGACTCTTTATGGTTATTTTGTGGGTACATCAATGGATTTTGTCAAAGTTAATTCTAGTTTGAGAAGAATGTGGAGATCCCATGATTTGGTTGATGTTTCTAAAAATGGGGCTGGTTTTTTCTTCTTTAAGTTTAGAAGTGAAAAAGGAATGGAAGCTGTTTTCGAAAATGGTACTTTGTTGGTTGATAATGTTCCTTTGGTAGTTTGCATATGGGAGCCTGGTGTGTGTCTTCAAAAAATTGAGCCTTCAAAGATTTCTTTATGGGTTTGTGTTCATGATGTTCCAATTGAAATGTGGTATGGAACTGGGCTTGGAAAGATTTTTAGTGGTATTGGAAGACCTATTGTTATGGATAAAATGACACAAAATAGGTGCTTGAATAGGTCGGGAAGGATGGGATATGCTAGAGTTTTAGTTGAAGCAGATGCACTTTCAGAGTTGCCAGATGATCTGGAATTGGCTTACCCTGATATTGGGCCTAACCCAGGGAAAATTATTAATTTGAATGTTTCGTATCAATGGAAACCTCCTTTGTGTACATTCTGTAAAGTTTTTGGCCACTCAAAGAAGTTGTGCAAAGTGAGACCTAAAACAATTGAAGAAGAGTTACTTATTGCTGTCAAAGAAAGTAATAAGGAAAAAGGTACTGTTGATGATGATGAAGAAGGATTCCAGACTGTTGGTAAAAAGAACAGAGTAGAGAAGGGAAAGGAAATTAATTCTAATAAATATCAGGGTAATAATGGGAGGAAAAGTGTTTTTACCAGGTTAAATACAGGAAATTCTAATCAGAAAGGGTCTCAAAATAATCAAAAAGGTAATAATCAAAGTAACAGTACTCAAGGCAATGCTAGTGAAAATTATGGAGTGCAGAATAAGCAAGCCCAGGGTACGCAGATTTGGGGTAATATCAAATATGTTGTGAAAAATAAACTTAATGATGCAGCTGTAGTGATAGAATCGGTGGAAAAACATAAGGATGTAGTGCCTCAGTCTAATGCTGTTGTGGAAGATGTTGGAAAAAACAAGGAGAAAGGTGATGATAGTAAAAGCTCTAATTTGGTTCCTGAGAAAATAATTTCTACCTCAAATCAGTTTGATGTTCTTAGTGATGATGATAATGATTATGAGGATGGGTGGGATGATAAATATCATATATATGATTATCAAAGAGCAGAAGTTTTTAAAGCTTTATTGAAGAAAACCATTCCGGATTGGGAAGAAGTCAAGGAGTGGTCAACTGGACAGGTTGACTTGTTTAGGGACCAATGTCCTTTTTATGGTCTTAATCCGGACTTATTATTTGATGATGTTGCATCTGATAATAATGGTATTGCCCAAGATATGAAAGATGACAGTAATGTGATGGGCAAAAAGATGCAGGGTTGTGTTGGTGCTTCTTCTTCAAAAACTGTTTTATGATGATCAAGGCCATGTCATGGAATGTTAGAGGACTTAATAAGTCTTCTTGTCAAGATGAAGTTAAGCAGTTTATTAGAGATGAGAGTATTAATATTTGTGCTGTTATTGAGACCCATGTTAAAAAGAAAAATTTAGCTTGGGTTTGTAATAAAGTGTTTGGTGTTTGGGATTGGATTTCGAATGCTAGTTGCTGTTCTGGTGGAACTAGAATAGTGGTGGCTTGGGATCCTAATATTGCTAATATTATGGTTTTAGATATTTGTCCTCAGGTCATACATTGTATTATAAAACCTAAAAATGGAAGTAAGGACTTTTAGTGTTCTTTTGTGTATGCGCACCATAAAAGACAGTTAAGAAATCAAGCTTGGAAAGCTTTGGAGGCTCACAGTTCTATGGTTGTTGATGAACCGTGGGCTCTTTTGGGAGATTTTAATGCTGCTTTGGATCCTAATGAAGTTTCTGTGGGCTCTAATAATATGACTTATGGTGGATTTTGCTGAGTGTGTGGCCAAAGTTGAGATTCTGGATATTCATTATTCGGGATTGAGGTTTACTTGGAAAAAGAGCCCAAATAGAGATGATAGTTTACTTAAGAAACTTGATAGAGTTATGGGAAACTATGAATTTGTTAAAGACTTCCCTAGTGCTTATGCTCAATTTTGTCCTTTTCAGTCTTCGGATCATGCTCCTGGTGTGCTTACTATTCCTTTGTTAAGTAAACCTATTTTGAAACCTAAACCGTTTAAATTTCCAAATTTTTTGACTAATAAAAAGGAATTTTTTCCTTTAGTTAAAAAGTGTTGGCATATGGAGGTGGTGGGCTTTGAGCTGTTTAAGATTACTTCTAATCTTAAAAATTTGAAAAAACCTTTAAGAGCTTTAATGGTTAATCAAGGAAATTTGCATACTAATGTTGTTAAGTTAAGGGACAAGTTAAAAGATGTGCAAACTGTTATGGTTGAGAATCCTCATGATAAGGAACTCAGGAGTAAGGAAGTTGAGACATTGAGATTATATAAGGATGTTGTGCTTGATGAGGAGTTATTTTTAAAACAAAAAGCTAAAGTGGAATGGTTAAAGGAAGGGGATCACAATTCTAAATACTTCCACAAAGCTGTTAAAGGCAGAATTTGTAGAAACAGAATTGATATGGTTAAAGATGTAAATGGGAATATGTTTTATGGAAATGAGGTTCCTGAGCAATTTGTTTCACACTTTAAAAATGTGTTGGGTACTTCTTTTGAGACTGTTCCTATTTCTGATCCGGAGAGTTTATTTATTAATAAACTTTCTGATTTTAGTGCTAGTCATATGATTAGAGATGTTACTATTGAAGAATTTAAATTGGCTATGTTTGACATTGATGATAACAAATCTCCTGGCCCGGATGGATTTACTTCAAAGTTTTTTAAATCTTCTTGGAGTATTGTGGGAGAGGATATGTTTAAAGCTGTGAAACAGTTTTTTAATTCTGGAAAGTTGCTTAAGGAGGTAAATGCTACGTCTATTGCTCTTGTTCCTAAAATTTGTATTCCTTTTCTGTTGCGGATTATAGACCCATATCATGCTGTAATGTGGTTTATAAATGTATTAGTAAGGTTATTACTAATAGGATTAAGGGTGTTCTTGATGATTTAGTTGATGAGAACCAGAGTGCTTTTATTCCAAATAGACAAATTAGTGATAATATTTTACTTTCTCAAGAATTATTGAGAAATTATCATATTGACAGAGGTCCTCCTAAATGTGCTTTTAAAGTGGACATTCAAAAGGCTTATGACTCGGTTGAATGGAATTTTTGGAGAAGTATTTTAGGTTTTTTTGGTTTTCACCCTTGGATGGTGCATTTGATTATGGAATGCATGTCTTCTACTTCTTACATGATTAATGTTAATGGTAATTTTAATGGTTATTTTAAAGGTAAGAGGGGTCTGAGGCAGGGGGATCCCATGTCTCCTTATCTTTTCACATTAGTCATGGAAGTTTTTAATTTGTTTATGAAAAGGCAGATTAACAGAGTTGAAGATTTTAAGTTCCATTAGAAGTGTAAAGAGATGAAGATTACACATCTGTGTTTTGCAGATGACTTAATCTTATTTAGTAATGGTGATTCTAGATCTGTCTCTGTTTTTAAAGACGTGCTTGATGAATTCAGCTCAGTTTCTGGGCTGTTGCCTAGTATGGAAAAGAGTGTTGGGTTTCATGGAAATGTTAAGGGCCAGACGAGGATTTTGATCAATGAGATTTTACCTTTTAAAACTGGTGTATTGCCAGTTAGATATTTGGGGGTTCCGTTGATATCTACTAGGCTGCATATTAAGGATTGTAGCATTCTTGTGGATAAAGTCAAGATGAGACTGTTAGATTGGAAAAACAAATCTTTGTCGTTTGCTGGTAGGTTACAACTTATTCAATCTGTCCTTAGTTCAATGCAGGTTTATTGGGCCTCTATGTTTGTTCTTCTGAAATCTGTGGCTAAGGATATTGAAAGATTATTAAGAGGTTTTTTATGGTGCCATGGTGATTTGAGGAAAGGCAAAGCAAAAGTTAAGTGGGAAGATCTTTGTGTTCCAAAGTGTCATGGTGGTTTGGGCTTAAAGTTGTTGAACACATGGAATATGGCTTTAATGTCTAAACATATTTGGAATATTATTAAAGATAAAGATTCTATTTGGGTGAAGTGGCTTAAAGGGACTAGATTGAAGAGTAAAAATTTTTGGTCCTTGCCTTCACCAAAGAGTGAATGTTGGAGTTGGAGGTGCATTTTAAAGTGTAGTAAAGCTGTTAGGAATAACTTTGTTTACAAAGTAGGCAATGGAAAATCTGTGTCTGCCTGGTTTGATAATTGGCATGTTATGGGCCCTCTTTGTGTTTTTATTTCTTATAGGGATATATATGAGGGAGGATTTTCTACTAACTGCTCTGTTTTTGATATTATTGATCAAGGAAGATGGAATATTCCGGATGATTGGTTTGATAAGTTCCCTTTTATTTTTGGTTTGGATCCCCCTATTGTTACAGATCATTTTCATGACAGGATTTTATGGAAATCTGCTAGTGATAGGTGTGTTCCCTATTCTGTTTCGGATGCCTGGAAAGTTATGAGAGAAAATGGCAGTCCTGTTTTTTGGTCTAAATGGATTTGGTTTAGCCAAAATATTCCAAGACATGCCTTTATTATTTGGCTTGTGTTTCTGGGAAAATTAAAAACTCAGGATAAATTTGTGTTTGATGATGATAATGATTAGTTAAGGTGTTGTTTTTGTAAAGCTCAGCTTGACACCCATGATCATGTTTTTTTGAGTGTGATTTTCCTAGTATGGTGTGGGATATTGTGAAGAATCTGTGCAGATTTGACCATTTACCTAGTAAATGGTCTTATATTGTTATGGATTTAGAAAGAATTCCTGTCAGCAAGTCTATATGGAGTATTATACAAAGACTTGTTCTTGCTGCGACCGTGTACTTTATATGGCAGGAAAGAAATCTAAGACTGTTTCATCAAAATCATAGATCTGTTGATGAAGTTTGCAGTCTAATTATGAGAACTGTCAGACTTAGGTTGATTGGCTTGAAGATTAGAAATTCAGTTCAAGTTAGGTTAGCTAATGAAATTTGGGATTTTGGTCTAGGTCAATGTGATGTGAGTACTGACTTTACAAGATTTATTTATGATGAGTGATATTGGGGTTGCTAGTGCTTTTGTGGGTTTTTTTATGATTTTTTGCCTGCTAGGTCGGAAGTTTTTTTGTAGATCGGATGATTTATTGATCCTGAAGTTATATGGGGATATTAGTTCCAACAATTCCTATTTTTCTGAATTTTTTGGAATCTTTCCAGATTATTTTATGAAAAGTGGATTGTGGAGGATGGTCTTTTTTGGGATTTCTTATGGTTTGCTCGTCTGGTTTTTTTCCAGACAGGATTGGAGTGATTTACTATATTTTTTAGATTTATTTGGATTTTTTTGGATTGTTATGTCCACACTAGCTGCTTGCACTGTTGCAAAAAGGAAAGTCAGAATTTAACAATTTTTTTATGCGTGTTAAGTTGGAGCTGCAGTTTGTCTGTGTTATTTTTTGCAGGTTGGTTAAGTGTTAGTGGGAATATGAAGTGCAGTGATAATTTGGGAAATTGGAGGGTTCCAATTCTGAATTACACAGAATTTGGTCAAAGTCAGGACGAGATTAGTCAAAGATGTGATTTGACCAATTTCTTGTGGTTTCAGAATCCTCCTTTTTGGAAGTTGATTGGCTATAACTTGATGACTTGGAATACATGGTCAAGGCTCAGAATCTGGATGGATGCAGTTGACTATTTTGAAGTCAGAATGGTTCGAGTTAGATTAAAGATTGTGTTTATGAGGACCTTGACTTTCTATGAGTCAAGGTTCTGCATTGCCTATATGATACATTGTTATATAGGCAGTGTTCATAGACTATTTAGAGCTGTTTGTTTGGCTTTACTTGGGTCAAGTTTAAGGAAGGCTGTTTGGGTTCTTGCTGAGTATTTTGGCTATAAGATTGTCTTTGATTTTATCACCGATGGAAGAAGATGGAATAAAGTTGTTCAAATTTGGAGAAATTATGGTTTTTGGGTTTACAGTTTGACTTGCATGAGGTCAAAGTCATGTATTGGGTCCAATTTAAATCCTATGCCGGGTTATGATAGTGAAGATTTGATGATTGGCATATATTTTAAGTGTGGAAAATTTAAGGATTTCAAGATGAAGATTGAACATAAGAAAAGCAAATTCATTCAAATGTTAAGAAATTTTAGTGTTGGACTTATTTGTTTTTTTGTGTTTGTTTTATTTGGTCTAGTTTTGTTTTAGGCTATAATGTTATAGTTTTATTTTTGGCTTTTTTTCCGAAGCATGTTTTGGACGGCCAAGTTAGGTTTAGAGCTTATGATGGGTATGCCCGTCTTATTCTTGTGTAATTCCTTCTCTTTTTAAAGTTTGCCGGGCTTTGTCCCTTTATCCAAAAAAAAAAAAAAAAACCCATACCTATGGCCACTGAACCATTATAACTACTAGCCATGACCAATCGCTTATAGATATCCATTTTACAACTAATAGGTGTCCATAACACATAACTATGGCTTTTAAACCATTATAACCACTAGTTGTCCACAACTCATAACGATGGACCTTGAACCATTATAACTACTAGCCATGACAAAATAGCCTATAGATATCTATTTTACAAGTAATATGTATCCATAACCATACCCATGGCCACTGAACTATTATAACTACTATTCATGACCAATCGCCTATAGATATCCATTTTACAAGTAATAGGTGTCCATAACCCATAACCATGGCTTTTGAACCACTATAACCACTAGTTGTCCATAAGTCATAACAATGGACCATGAATCATTATAACGACTAGCCATGACAAAATAGCCTATAGATATCCATTTTACAAGTAATAGGTTTCCATAACCCATAACCATGGCCCTTGAACCATTATATGTCCACATCTAATACCATTGGCCCTTGAACCATTACAACTCCTAGCTATGACCAATAGCCTATAGATATTAATTTTACAAGTAATAGGTGTCCATAACCCATACCCGTTGCCATTGAACCAATATAACTACTAGTCATGACCAATAGCGTATTAGATATCCAGTTTACAAGTAATAGGTGTCCATAACCCATAACCATGGCTCTTGAACCATTATAATCACTAGATGTCCATAACTCATACCGATGGTCCTAGAACCATTATAACTACTAGCCATGACAAAAGAGCCTCTAGATATCCATTTTACAAATAATAGGTGTCCATAACCCATAACCATGGCCCTTGAACCATTATAACCACTATATGTCCACATGTCATACCATTGGCCCTTGAACCACTATAACTACTAGCTATGACCAATAGCCTATAGATATCCATTTTACAAGTAATAGGTGTCCATAACCCATACCAATTGCCATTGAACCATTATAACTACTTGTCATGACCAATTGCGTATTAGATAAACATTTTACAAGTAATAGGTGTCCATAACCCAGAACCATGTCTCTTGAACCATTATAACCACTAGATGTCCATAACTCATACCGATGGCCTTTGAACCATTATAACTATTTGCCATGACTAAATAGGCCATAAATATCCGTTTTACAAGTAATAGGTTTCCATAACCCATAAGCATGACCCTCGAACCATTATATCCACTATATGTCCACATCTCATACCAATGGCCCTTGAACCATTATAACTACTAGCTATGACCAATAGCCTATAGATATCCATTTTACAAGTCATAGGTGTCCATAACCCATTGCCATTGAACCAATATAACTACTAGTCATCACCAATAGCGTATTAGATATCCATTTTACAAGTAATAGGTGTCCATAACCCATAACCATGGCTCTTGAACCATTATAACCACTAGATGTCTATAACTCATACCGATGGCCCTTGAACCTTTATAACTACTAGTCATGACCAAATTGCCTATAGATATCCATTTTACAAGTAATAGGTGTCCATAACCCATACCCATGTCCCTTGAACCATTGTAACTACTAGATGTGCATAATCCATACCGATCGCCCTTGAACAATTATAGCCCATTACCATCTCCCTTGAACTATTATAACCACTAGATGTCCATAACCAATACCGATGACCCTTTAACCATTATAACCACTAGCCATGACCAATAGCATATATATGGTAATTTTAGAAGTAATAGGTGTCCATAACCCATACCCATGCCCGTTGAACCATTATAACCACTATATGTCCACATCTCATGTTATTGGCCCTTGAACCATTATAACTCCTAGCTATGACCAATAGCCTATAGATATCCATTTTACAAGTCATAGGTGTCCATAACACATACCCATTGCCATTGAACCAATATAACTACTAGTCATCACCAATAGCGTATTAGATATCCATTTTACAAGTAATAGGTGTCCATAACCCATAACCATGGCTCTTGAACCATTATAACCACTAGATGTCTATAACTCATACCGATGGCCCTTGAACCTTTATAACTACTAGTCATGACCAAATAGCCTATAGATATCCATTTTACAAGTAATAGGTGTCCATAACCCATACCCATGTCCCTTGAACCATTGTAACTACTAGATGTGCATAATCCATACCGATCGCCCTTGAATCATTATAGCCCATTCCCATCTCCCTTTAACTATTATAACCACTAGATGTCCATAACCAATACCGATGACCCTTTAACCATTATAACCACTAGCCATGACCAATAGCATATATATGGTAATTTTAGAAGTAATAGGTGTCCATAACCCATACCCATGCCCGTTGAACCATTATAACCAATATATGTCCACATCTCATGTTGTCGGCCCTTGAACCATTATAACTCCTAGCTATGACCAATAGCCTATAGATAATCCATATTACAAGTAATAGGTGTCAATAACCCATACCCATTTCCATTGAACCAATATAATTACTAGTCATGACCAATAGCGTATTAGATATCCA
This sequence comes from Calendula officinalis, assembly GCA_963853835.1. Classification (NCBI taxonomy): domain Eukaryota; kingdom Viridiplantae; phylum Streptophyta; class Magnoliopsida; order Asterales; family Asteraceae; genus Calendula; species Calendula officinalis. The sequence goes on from OY970820.1 coordinate 58,214,749, forward strand.
TTTTACAAGTAATACGTGTCCATAACCCATAACCATGGCTCTTGAACCAATATATTCACCAGATGTCCATAACTCATACCGATGACCCTTAAACCATCATAACTATTAGCCATGACTAAATAGCCTATAGATATCCATTTAACAAGGAATCAGTGTCCATAACCCATATCCAAGGCCCTTGAACTACTATAAACACTATATCTCCATAACTCATACCGATGGCCCTTCAACCAGTACAACTACTAGCCATGACTAATAGCCTATAGATATCCATTTTACAAGTAATAGGTGTCCATAACCCATACCTATTGCTCTTGTACCATTATAACTACTAGTGACCAATAGCGTATTAGATATCCATTTTACAAGTAACATGTGTCCATAACCTATAACCACGGCTCTTGAACCATTATAACCGCTTGATGTCCATAGCTCAAACCAATGACCCTTGAACCTTTATAACTACTAGCCATGACCAAAAGCCTATAGATATCCATTTTACAAGTGATAGATTTCCGTAACCACTAACCATGACCCTTGATCCATTATAACTACTAGCTATAACCCATAGCCTATAGATTTCCAATTTATAAGTAATAGGTGTCCACAACACATACCCATGTCCCTTGAACCATTATAACCACTACATGTCCATAACCCATACCGATGGCCCTTTAACCAATATAACCACTAGCCATGACCAATAGCCTATATATGGCCATTTTACAAGTAATAGGTGTCCATAACCCATACCCATGGCCACTGAACCATTATAACTACTTGCCATGACCAATCGCCTATAGATATCTATTTTACAAGTAATAGGTGTCCATAACACATAACTATGGCTTTTAAACCATTATAACCACTAGTTGTCCACAACTCATAACGATGGACCTTGAACCATTATAACTACTAGCCATGAAAAAAATAGCCTATAGATATCTATTTTACAAGTAATATGTGTCCATAACCCATACCATGGCCACTGAACTATTATAACTACTATTCATGACCAATCGCCTATAGATATCCATTTTACAAGTAATAGGTGTCCATAACCCATAACCATGGCTTTTGAACCATTATAACTACTAGTTGTCCATAACTCATAACGATGGACCATGAACCATTATAACGACTAGCCATGACAATATAGCCTATAGATATCCATTTTACAAGTAATAGGTTTCCATAACCCATAACCATGGCCCTTGAACCATTATATGTCCACATCTAATACCATTGGCCCTTGATCCATTACAACTCCTAGCTATGACCAATAGCCTATAGATATTCATTTTACAAGTAATTGGTGTCCATAACCCATAACCATGGTTCTGAACCATTATAACCACTATATCTTTATAACTCATACCGATGGCCCTTCAACCATTAAAACTACTAGCCATGACCAATAGCCTATAGATATCCATTTTACAAGTAATTGGTGTCCATAACCCATAACCATGGTTCTGAACCATTATAAGCACTAGTTGTCCATAACTCATACCGATGGCCCTAGAACCATTATAACTACTAGCCATGACAAAAGAGCCTCTAGATATCCATTTTACAAGTAATAGGTGTCCATAACCCATAACCATGGCCCTTGAACCATTATAACCACTATATGTCCACATGTCATACCATTGGCCCTTGAACCATTATAACTACTAGCCATGAAAAAATAGCCTCTCGATATCCATAACCCACAAGCATGGCCCTTGAACCATTATAACTGTTGGAAGGAGTGTCCAACACATCAAATAAACCGGTATTCCGATTCGGGTATTTTAGAGTCCTATTCGGGTTGCCCTCGAGGCGTCAACGAACACGAGAATTAACGAAGTATTTAATTAATAGATTAATTAAATGACTATCGGGCCAAACGGACTAGTGTAGGTAATGGGTAATTAACTAGCTATAGAAATCGGGCCATAGGGTTGGGACCGGATCGGGCTTGTGGAGCGGGCTTAGACTAATTAGAGTTTGACTCTAATTAGGTCTACACAACTATATATAGAGGGTTAAGGGTATAACCTAAACACACTTAAAACTTGTTGTGCAATACCCCATTCGGCCGAATACCCTATTCGACCGAAACCACCGCCGACTGAACCTCCTACGCCGCTGCCCGCCATGCGCCGCCGCCGCCATCGTTGACCGAAAGTGTTTTCGGTTGTGTTCTTCGGTGATCGTTTTCTCAAGGGTGCTTTGTATTACCTCGTGGTTCATCGTCTCGTTCGTGACCAACCTTCGGTGTGATTCGATAGAGGGATTCTTCCTTGAATCCTAGTGCATTGTTTGATCGGCTCGTACTAGATCACAAGGTTTACACAGTTCTCCCAATTGCGAAGAACAAGTAAGTATTTCGGATCTATCTATTTAATTACATTAAATAGTTCTAGTTGCATTAGAATTGTAAACCTAACGGTCCAAAAGTTTTATCGGGTCGGTGTTCTAACCAAGTTACTTTTGATTTCCGCCTTAAGTAAATTGTGGCTAGATGCATAGAAAACCCAAAAGTGGTATCAGAGCGCCATTGGTTTACAAGTCTAATAGTGCTAGACGAAAATTCGAAATCCATGTATTGTTTGGGATTTTCGGTAATACCGAAAATTGTTTTGGGTATTCCGAAAATTGTAAAAATACATTAAAAATTGTTTTTAATTAATTTCGGTAATTTTAAAAAAGGGTTTTAATATTTTCCAAAAATTCGGAAATATTATTTAATAATTAAAAACGTTTTTTTATTAAATAATTAATTAAGGATAATTTCAAAAGATTTGGAATTATCAAGAATTTGAATAAAAGATTTTATCAAATCTAGATTTTTTATTTAAAAGATTTAAAATAAATATTTTATATAATTTATATATTTTCCGGATATATCTAATATATAAAAGGGGTATAAAGGTTGTTTATTTAATAATTAAATAAAATAAATCCTATTTAAGTATATATGTATTTTTCGGAATACATATATGCCAAAAATAGTTGATTTGGCAAATCTAGAAAATATTTGAAGGTGTTTCAAATTAGGATAAAATTTGAAAGTTCAAATTAGGGATATATTAGATATATCCGAAAATTTTAATAAGATTTAAAAGATATGGTTTTTAAAATTAAAAGATATTTTAAATATGGATATAAATATATCCGAAATATTTTCGGTATATATATTTAAATATTTTTCAGAATTTTTAAATAAATAAAAGGGATTGGATTTTTGAATATTTAATTATCTTGTCTTATTTACTTATAATAGTTTATGAATTAAATAATGGTACAAATAATTAAAAGTAATATATATGTATATATATTAATTAATAGTTTAATTTAGAATATATATATGTATTTCGAAATTCCATTATATATCAAATATGATTTGATATTCCTCCCCTTTATATATAATATTATGTAATAATAGTTTATTAAATATTATATAAGATATAGTTATAATAGAAATTAAAACGTCGCGTCCTCACGCGTTTATAAAATTAATTATAATATATAGAACTTTAGTAAATGTAATTAAAAAGGTTTTAATTAACATAGACATAATTATATAATAGTTTATATATATTATAACTAAAGTTAAATACATCGTCGCTTATGTCATTAGTAGGCTCACCCATAGTCTACGACATCTAAAGGATGAAAAGGAAGAGATATAGATCCCTAAACGGGGTTGCGTTTTTAACACGCCTTGCGCTGACCTACCCCGCCGCTTCCCTTGTCTTAGAATGGAGGTACCGAACGGGTATAACAGGATGATGTCAAGATTAAAAGTATAATCATAAAATTAAACAAATCTTTCCCGTTTAATATAAATGTGAACATTGTGTGCTCTCCATAGAATGACACGCGCTTGTATCATAGTCTGATTAACGGAACTCGTGTGGTTAACCGGTACGTTAATTGTGAGATTATTTTATGAGTGAAACGATTCTCGCGATATTCAAGCGAACTTGAGCCGAGAAGTCCACGTGGGTGTTCCATGGTTGTTTCACCTTCTAATATATGATCCACAGTATCCCTGTCATATAGATTAGAATGACCATTGATTCGAGATTACCATGCCATTCTCCTCGAGAATGAATCTCAAAGAACTAGGGATTTCATAAGATTGAAATTGACAATAGTTTGCCTGCGACACGAAATTATTCGGTGTGAAATACGCATCCCTCTTCACATCGTATAACTAGTGGTCGTATCCTAGCCTTATGAATAAAGATTGGGAAAATTACTATAAGGATTAATTAATGAATTCACTAACAAAGAAATTGTTTCTTTTGTAGATGGGTTCAAACAACAATGACACAATCCCACTTCCTCCTCCACCTCCACTTCCACAAGGACCACAAAGCTTTGCTCTTATCTCCACCTTGAATCGTGAAAAGCTCACTGGACCCAACTACATTGATTGGGTTCGTACGCTTAGAATCACATTAAGGTACGAGGGCAAGGAGTATATCCTCGATAACGAGATTGCTGAGTTGACTGACGATTCGAGTGACGTAGACAGAGCTGCCTACAATCTCCATCGTTCGGAGTCGGAAAAGGTTGCTTGCCTGATGCTAGCCACTATGTCTTCTGATCTCCAAAAGAATTTTTAGAAGATGAGTGCCTATGACATCAATCAACAGCTCAAACAAATGTTTCAAAACCGAGCTAGGCAAGAATGTTTTGACGTGGTAAGTTCCCTAGTAGGATGCAAACTACAAGAAGGGCAATCTGTGTGTAACCACGTCCAAAAGATGAAGGGTTACATAGACAGACTAGCGAACTTGGGTGTCCCTTTACCGAAGGGGTTGACCACTGATATGGTCTTGAACTCGCTTCCACCATCCTATTCACAATTTATAGTTAACTATAACATGGGTGATATGGATAAGACACTCATGGAACTGCACGGTATGCTGAAAACTACCGAGGCTAGCTTGATGAAAGCAAAAGGTTCCGCTCCTAGTGCTCCTGTCTTGTCTATTCGGTCTGAAGGTGTTAAAAAGAAACGCCGTCCTCCTCCTAATGGCAAAGGCAAGGCAAAAATAGGTCAAGCCAAACAAGGCTATAAGAGGAAGGCTGATTCTGACATAACACCTATGAAAGATCCGAAAGATGCTGTTTGCTACTACTGTCAAGGAAAGGGTCACTGGAAAAGAAGCTGCCCAAAGTACTTGGATGATCTGAAGAGTCAGAAAGTCCAAAAGTCTGGACCATCAGGTACTTTTATGATTGAACTCCATAATACTTCTATGTCTAATTCTTGGGTTCCAGATACAGGGTGTGGTACTCACATTTGCACTGATATGCAGGGACTTAAGAATTGTAGGAAGTTGAAGCATGGAGAGCTTAATCTGATCATGGGAAACAGAGTCTCGACTGCTGTCACCAAGATAGGAGATTATGAGCTCATGCTTGGGAATGGATGTTCTTTACTTTTATTAGATGTTTTTTTTCGCCTTCTATGGCACACACCATTATTTCATTTTACGCATTGTTTAAGGATGGTTTTAATTTCGTTTTTAATGAGAATGGTTCTATTTTGGTTTATAAAAATGATGTGTTTTATTTTAAAGCTAATCCTTATGCTGGTATATATGAAATTGATGGTTGCGTCAACAATAGAAATCTAATATTAAATTTTGATTCATCCAAAGGTGTATTGGATAAGTCATCTCTATGGCATTGTCGCTTAGGATATATAAACAAGAAACGCATAGCTAAACTCCAAAAGGATGGAGTGTTAGAATCATTTGACCTCAAATCGAATGATGTGTGTGAGTCTTGTTTACTTGGCAAGATGACAAAGGCGCCGTTCACAGGGTCATGTGAAAGAGGCAAAGACTTGTTGGACCTCATACATACTGATGTGTGTGGACCGTTCAAGTCTAACACTAGACATGGTGAACGTTACTTCGTCACGTTTACTGATGATTTCAGTAGATATGGATATGTTTATTTGATTAAACATAAGTCTGATACTTTTGAAACGTTCAAAGAATATCAGAATGAAGTAGAGAATCAACTGGGCAAGAAGATTAAGATGCTCCGTTCTGACAGAGGCGGAGAGTATCTTAGTCAAGAGTTTATCGACTATCTAAAGAGTTGTGGAATAGTATCCCAACTCTCACCTCCTCGAACTCCACAACTTAATGGAGTGTTGGAAAGGAGAAATTGAACCTTGCTTGACATGGTACGATCAATGATGAGTCGATCAACACTTCCAGTGAGTTTCTGGGGATATGCCTTAGAAACTGCAGCACATATCGTTAACCTTGTACCAACTAAGAAGGTTTCCAAAACTCCCTCTGAAATGTGGACAGGGAATCCTCCCTCCCTCAAACATTTGAAAATCTGGGGCTGTGAAGTTTATGTAAGACATGAATCTCACGACAAGCTAGATAACAAATCAGAGAAGTGCTACTTCATTGGCTACCCACGACAGTCTTTTGGATATCGGTTTTATAATCCGAAAGAGAACAAATTGTTCGTATCTCAAAGAGGATTCTTCCTCGAGAGAGAGCTAATATCCAAAGAAGACAGTGGGAGCAAAATTGATCTTGAAGAGTGTCAAGAGTCAAGCAATGAAGATGTAGTGGAACCTATAGTTGACACTAGCACTCAACCAGAGGATGAGACTCCTGTTGAACAAAATGATGTAACTCCTACCGTTCCACGTAGATCCTCTAGAACTGTTCGCCCTCCTGGGCATTTTGGTGATTATTATGATTTCCATATTGCTGAAGGCGATGCATCTACTGGTAATAGTCTACCAGTTGATGACGATGAGCCATCGAGTTATAAGGAAGCTATGGAAGGCCCTGAGGCCGAAAAGTGGAAAAGGGCTATGGAGAGTGAGATTCAGTCCATGTATGACAATCAAGTATGGAACTTGATTGAGACTTCTCCCGGTGTTAAACCGTTGGATGCAAGTGGATCTTTAAGAAGAAGATTGACATGGATGGGAATGTGCACACCTATAAGGCTAGGTTGGTTGCAAAAGGTTATACTTAAACTCATGGGATTGATTATGATGAAACCTTTTCACCAGTAGCCAAGATAAAATCTATCAGAATATTGCTTGCCATAGCTGCATTTCATGATTATGAAATTTGGTAGATCGATGTTAAAACCGCCTTCCTTAGCGGAAGACTTACTGAGGATGTCTATATGGCACATCCATAAGGTTTTATCAATAAGAAATATCCTGATAGAGTGTGCAATCTTGAGAAATCCATCTATGGATTGAAACAAGCCTCTCGAAGTTGGAATCTTTGCTTCCATGAGAAAGTCAAGGAGTTTGGTTTCTCTAGGAGTGAAGATGAGTCCTGCGTTTACATCAAAGCTAGTGGGAGCGTTGTCGTCTTCCTAGTACTGTATGTGGATGACATACTCCTTATAGAAAATCATATTCCTACACTTCAAGACGTGAAGTCTTGGTTGGGAAAATGTTTCGCTATGAAGGATCTAGGAGATGCAGCATACATACTCGGTATAAAGATATACAGAGATAGAGAAAGACGTCTAATTGGATTGAGGCAGAGTACATACTTGGATAAAATACTGAAACGTTTTAGTATGGTTGATTCCAAGAAAGGGTATCTACCCATGAATCATGGCATAACATTGTCTAAGAGTCAATGTCCCAGTACTGAGCAAGAACTGGAGAAAATGAGTCGAGTCCCTTACGCCTCGGCGATTGGATCGATCATGTATGCCATGGTATGTACTCGCCCGGATGTCTCATATGCACTGAGCATGGTGAGCCGGTTCCAGGGCAATCATGGCAACGATCATTGGACTGCGGTAAAAACGATTCTCAAGTACCTAAGGAGAACAAAGGATATGTTCTTAGTGTATGGTGGGAAAGACGAACTTGTTGTGGAAGGTTATTGTGACGCGAGTTTCCAAACGGATAGAGATGACTCGTGCTCACAAACTGGGTGGGTGTTCTTATTGAACGGAGGAGCTGTCACTTGGAAGAGTTCCAAGCAGGAGACAGTTGCTAATTCAACTTGCAAATCTGAGTATATTGCTGCCTGTGAGGCATCAAAAGAAGCCACATGGTTGAAGAATTTCATTGGTGATCTTGGTGTCGTAACAAGCATCAAGGAACCAATGAAAATCTTCTGAGACAATGAAGGGGCAGTCTCATTGACTAAAGAATCCAAAGATCAAAGTCGAACCAGGCATATACTCAGAAAGTTTCACTACGTGAGAAAGCGAGTTGAGGAAGGGGACGTGATAGTGACAAGAGTATCGTCGGAGAACAACCCGGCTGATCCTTTCACAAAAGCACTAAGTCGTTCCAAGCATGATGCTCATGCGAGGGCGATAGGAATTAGATTTCATAGTGACTTATCATAAAATTGTCATTCGTTTGAAATTGTAGCGAATATTAAATTGTATGAATTGATGATTTATTTATGGAGATTAAATAATTTGCAAGTGTTCTATCATTCATACAGAAATTAATTATTCCATTTCAACCCTTTTGCATGTTTAGAACCTATTCCAAAGTAACCTAAGAGATTACTTAAACGTCCATAGTCGATCGTTCTTATGGGAATAAGAACTGAATTAAGATGTCATGGGAGAGTTAGTAGATTGTTCAAAGGTATGAACATTGCATAGAGATTGCTGCTACTCTCATGAGCATTTAAAAGGTGTATTTAAATGTTGTACCAACCCACGCTCAGAGTATTACCCAATGGACTTCATCATGGGTAATAGTGAGGCGATAATATCGTATGAGTCTTCAAACCAAGATGCATCATTCCTAAATTCGATTTCGTGATGCATTAGTCTAACTCCAACGCTATTCGTAACTGGTAGCTATACATATTAGTTCCATGTATCATGTGATGACTATGAAGGAGATGGTGTAATTAAGGTTTATTCGTTCCCTCTGATCAAAGTGATAGAGGAGATATGCATGGGCCCCCTGTTGATTTGATGTGACACTAAAGTACCTGCGCAGGTCATGACTAAATTGAAAGTTCAATTATGTAGTCAAATCGTCATCATAAATCTCGAATCAGGAAACATAATCGTAACTAGAGTGATTGACATGTCCATGTCACTAGTTACAGGATATCGCGCAACGAAGGACATATGATCACTTATCATAGGAGTGTTTCTGATAGTTCAGAGTTCAGCAGCTGCACATGACATGCACACTCTAAAGGTTACACGAACGCGTACCGTTTATAGTTCATGAGGTGTCCATGTGGGAGACTGTTGGAAAGAGTGTCCAACACGTCAAATAAACCGGTATTCCTGTTCGGGTATTTTAGACTCCTATTCGGGTTGCCCTCGAGGTGTCAACGAACACGAGAATTAACGAAGTATTTAATTAATAGTTTAATTAAATGACTATCGGGCCAAACGGACTAGTGTAGTTAATGGGTAATTAACTAGCTATAGAAATCGGGCCATAGGGTTGGGACCGGATCGGGCTTGTGGAGCGGGCTTAGACTAATTAGAGTTTGACTCTAATTAGGTCTACACAACTACATATAGAGGGTTAAGGGTATAACCTAAACACACTTAATACTTGTTGTGCAATACCCCATTCGGCCGAATACCCTATTCGACCGAAACCACCGCCGACCGAACCTCCGCCGCCGCCGCCCCCCGTGCGCTGCCGCCGCCATCGTCGACCGAAAGTGTTTTCGGTCGTGTTCTTCGGTGATCGTTTTCTCAAGGGTTCTTTGTACTACCTCGTGGTACATCATCTTGTTCGTGACCAACCTTGGGTGTGATACGATAGAGGGATTCTTCCTTGAATACTAGTGCATTGTTTGATCTGGCTCGTACTAGATCACAAGGTTTACACAGTTCTCCCAATCGCGAAGAACAAGTAAGTATTTCGGATCTATCTATTTAATTACATTAAATAGTTCTAGTTGCATTAAAATTGTAAACCTAACCGTCCAAAAGTTTTATCGGGTCGGTGTTCTAACCAAGTTACTTTTGATTTCCGCCTTAAGTAAATTGTGGCTAGATGCATAGAAAACCCAACAATAACCTCTATATGTCCACATCTCATACCATTAGCCCTTGATCCATTATAAATACTAGCTATGACCAATAGCCTATCGATATGCATTTTACAAGTAATAGGTGTCCATCACCCATACCCATTGCCATTGAACCATTATAACTACTAGTCGTGACCAATTGCGTATTAGATATACATTTTACAAGTAATAGGTGTCCATAACCCATAACCATGGCTGTGGAACCATTATGACCACTAGATGTCCATAACTCATACCGATGGCCCTTGAAACATTATAACTACTTGCCATGAATAAATAGCCCATAAGTATCCGTTTTACAAGTAATAGGTGTCCATAACCCATAACCATGACCCTTGAACCATTATAACCACTATATGTGCACATCTCATACCAATGGCCCTTGAACCATTATAACTACTAGCTATGACCAATAGCCTATAGATATCCATTTTACAAGTCATAGGTGTCCATAACCCATACCCATACCCATTGAACCAATATAACTACTAGTCATCACCACTAGCGTATTAGATATCCATTTTACAAGAAATAGGTGTCCATAACCCATAACAATGGCTCTTGAACCATTATAAGCACTAAATGTCTATAACTCATACCGATGGCCGTTGAACCTTTATAACTACTAGCCATGACCAAATAGACTAATGGCATCCATTTTACAAGTAATAGGTGTCCATAACCCTTAACCATGGCATTTGATCCATTATAGCTACTAGCTATGACCCATAGCCTTTAGATATCCATTTTACTAGTAATAGGTGTCCACAACCCATACCCATGTATGACAACCCTCGGAAATCGAATATTATTTATACTCCTCAATGGTAAGCCAACCCCACCTTGTCCAATTGATCATTGATAAAATTCATACTTGAGTCTCATATTTGATTCAAATAATTAGTTATTGTTAAATACATTAAAAACCTAACTTATCGGTGTACCGTAATCCTGACTGTTGGTGACCAAAACTTTTATATACTTTGTAGATGAACATTTATATAATTCTTATATTAATAAGATATAATATAATACAATTTAAGAATTTGCAATAAAATGAAAAAGACGTCCCAAATGAGACATCTCCATACCATCACCATATATATATTTTAGTTTGTCTACATTTTTTTTGTGTACAAGACATACTTAAGTAAATAAAGGAGGATCCCTACCTATCTATTATTTCCATAAATTAGAGATGAACTAACTAGTCACATTCACCAACCCATGTCCTAGTTAATTAAATAATAGAAATCAGAGAGTTATGGCCATGTAAAAAGAAAATACATGGTGTTCACATCATGCAGAGAAATCATTTGAAGAAGTAAGGGTTTCAAATTATTATAATATAAAATATGGACAAAAATGATGGTCTTCAAAACTACTACAATCAACGCCCTTGACTTAGTAGATATGGCTTTGTCGTTTTTTTTTTTTTATTTTAAAAGGACAATAAGGTGACGTGAAGCAATGGATTATGTGAAGCACCACAATATAACTAGCATGTTGAGTTGGTCATTTACCAACCAACATATCTTCAAAAAAAAAAAAAAAAAAAACTCCCTCTTATCCAAGAAATTCGGCCATGTAATCATCATCCACATTTCCAACTTCCAAATACCATATCTCACTCATTTTAGCTCCAAATGGAGTGATTCAAAGCTCGACATCATCGTGAGAACATTCTCTACCACATTCCATCATAAAAATAGCCATTTGCAAGCTTAAAGATCACCGAAATCTAAGGGGAAGTGCTGCCCAAAAATTCGTTTTCACCATTCGTTTAGTGTGAGTGTTGTTCTTGAGTTCTACATCATTCCTTGCTTTCATATGTTAACATACTTGTCTTTTACTTCATTTCAAGAAGACTTTCAAGAAGATCCATCTATTTTGGTGCCTTGTAGAAGAAGGAGAGTTCATCAAGGTCACAATACACTCATATCTAAAGTGTTGTGAGATTCCACTTCCTTGTTCCATACATCTCCATATTTTACATGTTTATGCTAGCCAAGCTTCACTCACTTAATACATCTCAAAATTATGTTAAAAACAAGTTAATAGCATCATCCCAAAGAAAACCATGACTAAAAATCTTTAAAACGTAAAAACCGAAAAATGAGACATTCAGACTATAAATATATGATCTTGAAATTAAATGGATGAAAGACTAGGAAAAACATGTAATACATATTTTATAGTATGGTTGAAACCAATAAAATAAATAAATAAAAAAAAGAAAAGCAAAGAAAATATAGATATAGATATATAAGCATATAATAAACTCATAATATTTTATGAAATTCACTGTGTCCGTCGGTATATATATGAAGAAGATAGAGTTTTAACAAAAATATGCTTAGCTAATCTGGCTATCGCACTCGTACATTTCAATGAGGTCCCGTGTTCGAATCCCTTCCAGCCTCATTTTTCCTTCATTTACATTTTTCTTCCTTGTCTTCTGCTCCGTACACATTATATATTTAACGACGGAAACTGTACCAAGAAGCTATTTATCGCAGCTGGTTGTGGCTTTTGTTCCCATCCGAGAGGTCCCGTGTTCGAGCCCTGTACCACCCATTTTCGATTTATTTATTGATTTTTCCTTCCCTGCAGAAACAGTTTTGACACATACAAATAAACTTTAAAATATAAACAAACAAGTTTCCTAAACTAGTTAGTTACCACTTTAAACATTTTATCCATTGATCCAAGTTCAAGACATGGCTTAAACTTGTTGCTCTTCTCTTTTTGTGCTTGTATCCCAAACTAATATTATAAGTAACATATAAATTTATTAAATAATATATTAATTAATTTCACAAAAATGTTATATAATATTAAATTTGTACTTAATATTTTATGGTTAACAATATATATATATATATATATATATATATATATATATATATATATATATATATATATATATATATATATATATATATATATATATATATATATATATATATATATATATATTAATAGATAATTTTTTTTCATATTTTGACAACTTAATATAAAATAAGGTATTTGATAATCAATATATATATTAAACAACTTAAAGTTATATATACCTTATAATGGTATTTCGGCCTTAAAAACCGCAACAGACCAAGGCACATATGTTTTCCGGGTATGAAGACGACTTTAACTGTTTACGATAAATAAAGTATATTATATAAGCCTATAAAAATACGAATAAGTATAAGCTTTTATTAATAAATTAAAACCTAATACTTTCCGGTCTCCAACGAGTCACTATTGCATAATAATTTTTGAAACCGTTCTAATTGAGTGAACAACTAGCATAGACAAATCGGTAAAGCTGTCTACTTATATTTATTCTCATGCGTTTAGGGCGTTAAGAGACATTTTGGACTTGCATAATTATACTACTTTTCATTCGCTAGCTTGTGTGACTCAGGTGAGGTCACAGCCCCATTTTTACTATATTTTTACTGTTTTACTTTCGGGGTGAAAAACATATGATATTATCTATGATTATTTACGATGAAACTATTTTTGAAAACATGACGACGAATCGTTATGCTCGAACTAGGTTTAGATGTAGTGCATGGAAGTGCGTATATGCCTACATACCATAATCATTAGCTAGTTGTGACTAGGCCCTGGATATGCAAATAGTACTATTGGCTGAGACTTACCCTCCCCCGTATTTGGTTGGTCGCGCTAACTATCGATGTTTATCGAACCCGTGGAGTGTATATCCAGAAAGTGAAATACGTTTGAAAGTTGTTGTTTTGGTTATGGACTTAGGGTCGACATATTAACTCATAGGCCCTGCAAACCTATTGGGGATCATCGTCATGTGTTTTCTACTTTGCGATTTTGATCGTACGTATTGCCAGTGAGGCAACTATATTAAAATGTTTCATCATCGTACTAATTATATCAACTTTAATATACAAAAACTTTAAATCATTAATTTATTTTAAAAACCTGTGAATTCACTCAACATTATTGTTGACGTTTTTAATCTATGTTTTTCAGGTAATTAGCCGGAGAGCTAATTTGCATTCAAGTTTTTGGAAATCGTGTCTACGTAATATAATGCCATGGATTTTGTTGTCAAGAAGGGATTTCATTAGTATTATTTAAATGTTTTGAGTTATATTTTTGAAATCCTGAACTTTGGAAATTTATATTATTTCCCAAACTTATTTGTATCACTTTTTGTAAACCATGAATGGCATTTAAATATATTTTGGTTTCATGATAATCATATGCTTGTGTTTACCCGTGACGTCCACCCCGTTCTTCCGCAAACCGTTTTGGCGGGGTGTGACAGATTGGTATCAGAGCTATTGGTTATAGTGAACTAGTGAGTCTAGTCTATAACTTGGATGATTTTTGGGTCAAAATGTTTTCATTGCATATAGAGTTTCGTTACATATTATCCATGAGTCTAGGCCTTAGTAGTAAATGACTCGCTTGTAGGTATATATTATATATCTTGTACACCTCATACCCTACACCTCATACCCTACACCGATGTTGTTACCCAAACTCCACTGGTTACTTACACATAAACCTGTACTTAAGAGCCGTTGCAGATGCCTCCAAAGCGTAGAAGTACTAGGAGAAATGCTAAGACCGTTGAACCCACTCCTGAAGAAAACGCTCGAACTGATGAAAGTGTCGAGGACATGGTAGCACGTCGCATAGCCGAGGCCATCGCTCAGTATGAGGCCAGTCGTGCCCTTGACAATGGCGGAAATGGTAGCGGCATTGGCGGAAATGTCGGCGGTGAAAATGGCACCGGCGAGAGACCAATAACAACTGAAGGTAACGTTAATGAGTTCATACCCTTTTAGAGAAACCTACCATATAATTCAAAAATTCTTATTCAGCTAAAATTTCAATCCATGTGTGTTTTAGAAAACGAAACAAATCGTCGTGGACGCTCATTTAAAACGAAATGACCAACAAAACAACAAGCAAAAGAAAACCCACCAAGCGTACGCCGCAGCAACTTCAGGGCCGAAGCCTTCTAATGGACACCGACCAAAATGTAACAAGTGCGAAAGGCACCATGAAGGGAAATGTGACCAATGTATACGATGCAACCGATGGGGCCACTTAGCCAAAAATTGTAGGGTAAACATGTCAAACTCAGGTACCAATGGGCAAAGAAGTTGAAGTTCGGGCCGAGGTTGAAGTTCGGGCCGAACTTGATCTTGGAAGTGACGAACGAACCAGCTATTTTGGTTACTCGTGGGCGTGAAACGGACACCCGAGCTGAAAGTTATGAATGTTTTAGTATAGCACCTTTTGTCACACAATCTTGGATATTGAAGAGTTCGGGCCGAAGAGGGATGTTCGGGCCGAAGTGGTGTTCGGGCCGAAGTGGGATGTTCGGGCCGAAGTGGTGTTCGGGCCGAAGTGGTGTTCGGGCCGAAGTTCGGTGTTCGGGCCGAGGTTGATGTTCGGGCCGAGGTTGAAGTTCGGGCCGAGGTCGGAGTTCGGGCCGAGGTTGAAGTTCGGGCCGAGGTTGGAGTTCAGGCCGAAAATGAAGTTCGGGCCGGGAACAGTGAAGAGTTCGGGCCGAACTTGTTCTTGGCAGTGACGAACGAACCAGCTATTTTGGTTACTCGTGGGCGTGAAACGGACACCCAAGCTGAAAGTTATGAATGTTTTAGTATAGCATCTTTTGTCACACAATCTTGGATATTGAAGAGTTCGGGCCGAAGAGGGATGTTCGGGCCGAAGTGGTGTTCGGGCCGAAGTGGGATGTTCGGGCCGAAGTGGTGTTCGGGCCGAAGTGGTGTTCGGGCCGAAGTTCGGTGTTCGGGCCGAGGTTGATGTTCGGGCCGAGGTTGAAGTTCGGGCCGAGGTCGGAGTTCGGGCCGAGGTTGAAGTTCGGGCCGAGGTTGAAGTTCGAGCCGAAAATGAAGTTCGGGCCGGGAACAGTGAAGAGTTCGGGCCGAACTTGTTCTTGGCAGTGACGAACGAAACAGCTATTTTGGTTACTCGTGGGCGTGAAACGGACACCCAAGCTGAAAGTTATGAATGTTTTAGTATAGCACCTTTTGTCACACAATCTTGGATATTGAAGAGTTCGGGCCGAAGAGGGATGTTCGGGCCGAAGTGGTGTTCGGGCCGAAGTGGGATGTTCGGGCCGAAGTGGTGTTCGGGCCGAAGTTCGGTGTTCGGGCCGAGGATGATGTTCGGGCCGAGGTTGAAGTTCGGACCGAGGTCAGAATTCGGGCCGAGGTTGAAGTTCGGGCCGAGGTTGAAGTTCGGGCCGAAAATGAAGTTCGGGCCGGGAACAATGAAGAGTTCGGGCAGAACTTTTTCTTGGCAGTGACGAACGAACCAGCTATTTTGGTTACTCGTGGGCGTGAAACGGAAACCCGAGCTGAAAGTTATGAATGTTTTAGTATAGCACCTTTTGTCACACAATCTTGGATATTGAAGAGTTCGGGCCGAAGAGGGATGTTCGGGCCGAGGTGGTGTTCGGGCCGAAGTGGGATGTTCGGGCTGAAGTAGTGTTAGGGCCGAAGTGGTGTTCGGGCCGAAGTTCGGTGTTCGGGCCGAGGATGATGTTCGAGCCGAGGTTGAAGTTCGGGCCGAGGTCGGAGTTCGGGCCGAGGTTGAAGTTCGGGCCGAGGTTGAAGTTCTGGCCGAAAATGAAGTTCGGGCCGGGAACAGTGAAGAGTTCGGGCCGAACTTGTTCTTGGCAGTGACGAACGAACCAGCTATTTTGGTTACTCGTGGGCGTGAAATGGACACCCGAGCTGAAAGTTATGAATGTTTTAGTATAGCACCTTTTGTCACACAATCTTGGATATTGAAGAGTTCGGGCCGAAGAGGGATGTTCGGGCCGAAGTGGTGTTCGGGCCGAAGTGGGATGTTCGGGCCGAAGTGGTGTTCGGGCCGAAGTGGTGTTCGGGCCGAAGTTCGGTGTTCGGGCCGAGGTTGATGTTCGGGCCAAGGTTGAAGTTCGGGCCGAGGTGGGAGTTCGGGCCGAGGTTGAAGTTCGGGCCGAGGTTGAAGTTCGGGCCGAAAATGAAGTTCGGGCCGGGAACCGTGAAGAGTTCGGGCCGAACTTGTTCTTGGCAGTGACGAACGAACCAGCTATTTTGGTTACTCGTGGGCGTGAAACGGACACCCAAGCAGAAAGTTATGAATGTTTTAGTATAGCACCTTTTGTCACACAATCTTGGATATTGTAGAGTTCGGGCCGAAGAGGGATGTTCGGGCCGAAGTGGTGTTCGGGCCGAAGTGGGATGTTCGGGCCGAAGTGGTGTTCGGGCTGAAGTTCGGTGTTCGGGCCGAGGATGATGTTCGGGCCGAGGTTGAAGTTCGGACCGAGGTCGGAGTTCGGGCCGAGGTTGAAGTTCGGGCCGAGGTTGAAGTTCGGGCCGAAAATGAAGTTCGGGCCGGGAACAATGAAGAGTTCAGGCCGAACTTGTTCTTGGCAGTGACGAACGAACCAGCTATTTTGGTTACTCGTGGGCGTGAAATGGAAACCCTAGCTGAAAGTTATGAATGTTTTAGTATAGCACCTTTTGTCACACAATCTTGGATATTGAAGAGTTCGGGCCGAAGAGGGATGTTCGGGCCGAGGTGGTGTTCGGGCCGAAGTGGGATGTTCGGGCCGAAGTAGTGTTCGGGCCGAAGTGGTGTTCGGGCCAAAGTTCGGTGTTCGGGCCGAGGATGATGTTCGGGCCGAGGTTGAAGTTCGGGCCGAGGTCGGAGTTCGGGCCGAGGTTGAAGTTCGGGCCGAGGTTGGAGTTCGGGCCGAAAATGAAGTTCGGGCCGGGAACAGTGAAGAGTTCGGGCCGAACTTGTTCTTGGCAGTGACGAACGAACCAGCTATTTTGGTTACTCGTGGGCGTGAAACGGACACCCAAGCTGAAAGTTATGAATGTTTTAGTATAGCATCTTTTGTCACACAATCTTGGATATTGAAGAGTTCGGGCCGAAGAGGGATGTTCGGGCCGAAGTGGTGTTCGGGCCGAAGTGGGATGTTCGGGCCGAAGTGGTGTTCGGGCCGAAGTGGTGTTCGGGCCGAAGTTCGGTGTTCGGGCCGAGGTTGATGTTCGGGCCGAGGTTGAAGTTCGGGCCGAGGTCGGAGTTCGGGCCGAGGTTGAAGTTCGGGCCGAGGTTGAAGTTCGAGCCGAAAATGAAGTTCGGGCCGGGAACAGTGAAGAGTTCGGGCCGAACTTGTTCTTGGCAGTGACGAACGAAACAGCTATTTTGGTTACTCGTGGGCGTGAAACGGACACCCAAGCTGAAAGTTATGAATGTTTTAGTATAGCACCTTTTGTCACACAATCTTGGATATTGAAGAGTTCGGGCCGAAGAGGGATGTTCGGGCCGAAGTGGTGTTCGGGCCGAAGTGGGATGTTCGGGCCGAAGTGGTGTTCGGGCCGAAGTTCGGTGTTCGGGCCGAGGATGATGTTCGGGCCGAGGTTGAAGTTCGGACCGAGGTCAGAATTCGGGCCGAGGTTGAAGTTCGGGCCGAGGTTGAAGTTCGGGCCGAAAATGAAGTTCGGGCCGGGAACAATGAAGAGTTCGGGCAGAACTTTTTCTTGGCAGTGACGAACGAACCAGCTATTTTGGTTACTCGTGGGCGTGAAACGGAAACCCGAGCTGAAAGTTATGAATGTTTTAGTATAGCACCTTTTGTCACACAATCTTGGATATTGAAGAGTTCGGGCCGAAGAGGGATGTTCGGGCCGAGGTGGTGTTCGGGCCGAAGTGGGATGTTCGGGCTGAAGTAGTGTTAGGGCCGAAGTGGTGTTCGGGCCGAAGTTCGGTGTTCGGGCCGAGGATGATGTTCGAGCCGAGGTTGAAGTTCGGGCCGAGGTCGGAGTTCGGGCCGAGGTTGAAGTTCGGGCCGAGGTTGAAGTTCTGGCCGAAAATGAAGTTCGGGCCGGGAACAGTGAAGAGTTCGGGCCGAACTTGTTCTTGGCAGTGACGAACGAACCAGCTATTTTGGTTACTCGTGGGCGTGAAATGGACACCCGAGCTGAAAGTTATGAATGTTTTAGTATAGCACCTTTTGTCACACAATCTTGGATATTGAAGAGTTCGGGCCGAAGAGGGATGTTCGGGCCGAAGTGGTGTTCGGGCCGAAGTGGGATGTTCGGGCCGAAGTGGTGTTCGGGCCGAAGTGGTGTTCGGGCCGAAGTTCGGTGTTCGGGCCGAGGTTGATGTTCGGGCCAAGGTTGAAGTTCGGGCCGAGGTGGGAGTTCGGGCCGAGGTTGAAGTTCGGGCCGAGGTTGAAGTTCGGGCCGAAAATGAAGTTCGGGCCGGGAACCGTGAAGAGTTCGGGCCGAACTTGTTCTTGGCAGTGACGAACGAACCAGCTATTTTGGTTACTCGTGGGCGTGAAACGGACACCCAAGCAGAAAGTTATGAATGTTTTAGTATAGCACCTTTTGTCACACAATCTTGGATATTGTAGAGTTCGGGCCGAAGAGGGATGTTCGGGCCGAAGTGGTGTTCGGGCCGAAGTGGGATGTTCGGGCCGAAGTGGTGTTCGGGCTGAAGTTCGGTGTTCGGGCCGAGGATGATGTTCGGGCCGAGGTTGAAGTTCGGACCGAGGTCGGAGTTCGGGCCGAGGTTGAAGTTCGGGCCGAGGTTGAAGTTCGGGCCGAAAATGAAGTTCGGGCCGGGAACAATGAAGAGTTCAGGCCGAACTTGTTCTTGGCAGTGACGAACGAACCAGCTATTTTGGTTACTCGTGGGCGTGAAATGGAAACCCTAGCTGAAAGTTATGAATGTTTTAGTATAGCACCTTTTGTCACACAATCTTGGATATTGAAGAGTTCGGGCCGAAGAGGGATGTTCGGGCCGAGGTGGTGTTCGGGCCGAAGTGGGATGTTCGGGCCGAAGTAGTGTTCGGGCCGAAGTGGTGTTCGGGCCAAAGTTCGGTGTTCGGGCCGAGGATGATGTTCGGGCCGAGGTTGAAGTTCGGGCCGAGGTCGGAGTTCGGGCCGAGGTTGAAGTTCGGGCCGAGGTTGGAGTTCGGGCCGAAAATGAAGTTCGGGCCGGGAACAGTGAAGAGTTCGGGCCGAACTTGTTCTTGGCAGTGACGAACGAACCAGCTATTTTGGTTACTCGTGGGCGTGAAACGGACACCCAAGCTGAAAGTTATGAATGTTTTAGTATAGCATCTTTTGTCACACAATCTTGGATATTGAAGAGTTCGGGCCGAAGAGGGATGTTCGGGCCGAAGTGGTGTTCGGGCCGAAGTGGGATGTTCGGGCCGAAGTGGTGTTCGGGCCGAAGTGGTGTTCGGGCCGAAGTTCGGTGTTCGGGCCGAGGTTGATGTTCGGGCCGAGGTTGAAGTTCGGGCCGAGGTCGGAGTTCGGGCCGAGGTTGAAGTTCGGGCCGAGGTTGAAGTTCGAGCCGAAAATGAAGTTCGGGCCGGGAACAGTGAAGAGTTCGGGCCGAACTTGTTCTTGGCAGTGACGAACGAAACAGCTATTTTGGTTACTCGTGGGCGTGAAACGGACACCCAAGCTGAAAGTTATGAATGTTTTAGTATAGCACCTTTTGTCACACAATCTTGGATATTGAAGAGTTCGGGCCGAAGAGGGATGTTCGGGCCGAAGTGGTGTTCGGGCCGAAGTGGGATGTTCGGGCCGAAGTGGTGTTCGGGCCGAAGTTCGGTGTTCGGGCCGAGGATGATGTTCGGGCCGAGGTTGAAGTTCGGACCGAGGTCAGAATTCGGGCCGAGGTTGAAGTTCGGGCCGAGGTTGAAGTTCGGGCCGAAAATGAAGTTCGGGCCGGGAACAATGAAGAGTTCGGGCCGAACTTTTTCTTGGCAGTGACGAACGAACCAGCTATTTTGGTTACTCGTGGGCGTGAAACGGAAACCCGAGCTGAAAGTTATGAATGTTTTAGTATAGCACCTTTTGTCACACAATCTTGGATATTGAAGAGTTCGGGCCGAAGAGGGATGTTCGGGCCGAGGTGGTGTTCGGGCCGAAGTGGGATGTTCGTGCTGAAGTAGTGTTAGGGCCGAAGTGGTGTTCGGGCCGAAGTTCGGTGTTCGGGCCGAGGATGATGTTCGAGCCGAGGTTGAAGTTCGGGCCGAGGTCGGAGTTCGGGCCGAGGTTGAAGTTCGGGCCGAGGTTGAAGTTCTGGCCGAAAATGAAGTTCGGGCCGGGAACAGTGAAGAGTTCGGGCCGAACTTGTTCTTGGCAGTGACGAACGAACCAGCTATTTTGGTTACTCGTGGGCGTGAAATGGACACCCGAGCTGAAAGTTATGAATGTTTTAGTATAGCACCTTTTGTCACACAATCTTGGATATTGAAGAGTTCGGGCCGAAGAGGGATGTTCGGGCCGAAGTGGTGTTCGGGCCGAAGTGGGATGTTCGGGCCGAAGTGGTGTTCGGGCCGAAGTGGTGTTCGGGCCGAAGTTCGGTGTTCGGGCCGAGGTTGATGTTCGGGCCGAGGTTGAAGTTCGGGCCGAGGTCGGAGTTCGGGCCGAGGTTGAAGTTCGGGCCGAGGTTGAAGTTCGGGCCGAAAATGAAGTTCGGGCCGGGAACCGTGAAGAGTTCGGGCCGAACTTGTTCTTGGCAGTGACGAACGAACCAGCTATTTTGGTTACTCGTGGGCGTGAAACGGACACCCAAGCAGAAAGTTATGAATGTTTTAGTATAGCACCTTTTGTCACACAATCTTGGATATTGAAGAGTTCGGGCCGAAGAGGGATGTTCGGGCCGAAGTGGTGTTCGGGCCGAAGTGGGATGTTCGGGCCGAAGTGGTGTTCGGGCCGAAGTTCGGTGTTCGGGCCGAGGATGATGTTCGGGCCGAGGTTGAAGTTCGGACCGAGGTCGGAGTTCGGGCCGAGGTTGAAGTTCGGGCCGAGGTTGAAGTTCGGGCCGAAAATGAAGTTCGGGCCGGGAACAATGAAGAGTTCAGGCCGAACTTGTTCTTGGCAGTGACGAACGAACCAGCTATTTTGGTTACTCGTGGGCGTGAAATGGAAACCCTAGCTGAAAGTTATGAATGTTTTAGTATAGCACCTTTTGTCACACAATCTTGGATATTGAAGAGTTCGGGCCGAAGAGGGATGTTCGGACCGAGGTGGTGTTCGGGCCGAAGTGGGATGTTCGGGCCGAAGTAGTGTTCGGGCCGAAGTGGTGTTCGGGCCAAAGTTCGGT
Organism: Calendula officinalis; assembly: GCA_963853835.1. Lineage (NCBI taxonomy): Eukaryota > Viridiplantae > Streptophyta > Magnoliopsida > Asterales > Asteraceae > Calendula > Calendula officinalis. The sequence goes on from OY970820.1 coordinate 58,236,948, forward strand.
GTTCGGGCCGAGGATGATGTTCGGGCCGAGGTCGAAGTTCGGGCCGAGGTCGGAGTTCGGGCCGAGGTTGAAGTTCGGGCCGAGGTTGAAGTTCGGGCCGAAAATGAAGTTCGGGCCGGGAACCGTGAAGAGTTCGGGCCGAACTTGTTCTTGGCAGTGACGAACGAACCAGCTATTTTGGTTACTCGTGGGCGTGAAACGGACACCCAAGCAGAAAGTTATGAATGTTTTAGTATAGCACCTTTTGTCACACAATCTTGGATATTGAAGAGTTCGGGCCGAAGAGGGATGTTCGGGCCGAAGTGGTGTTCGGGCCGAAGTGGGATGTTCGGGCCGAAGTGGTGTTCGGGCCGAAGTTCGGTGTTCGGGCCGAGGATGATGTTCGGGCCGAGGTTGAAGTTCGGACCGAGGTCGGAGTTCGGGCCGAGGTTGAAGTTCGGGCCGAGGTTGAAGTTCGGGCCGAAAATGATGTTCGGGCCGGGAACAGTGAAGAGTTCGGGCCGAACTTGTTCTTGGCAGTGACGAACGAACCAGCTATTTTGGTTACTCGTGGGCGTGAAACGGACACCCGAGCTGAAAGTTATGAATGTTTTAGTATAGCACCTTTTGTCACACAATCTTGGATATTGAAGAGTTCGGGCCGAAGAGGGATGTTCGGGCCGAAGTGGTGTTCGGGCCGAAGTGGGATGTTCGGGCCGAAGTGGTGTTCGGGCCGAAGTGGGATGTTCGGGCCGAAGTGGGATGTTCGGGCCGAAGTGGTGTTCGGGCCGAAGTGGTGTTCGGGCCGAAGTTCGGTGTTTGGGCCGAGGATGATGTTCGGGCCGAAGTTGAAGTTCGGGCCGAGGTCGGAGTTCGGGCCGGGAACAGTGAAGAGTTCGGGCCGAACTTGTTCTTGGCAGTGACGAACGAACCAACTATTTCTGTTACTCGTGGGCGTGAAACGGACACCCGAGCTGAAAGTTATGAATGTTTTAGTATAGCACCTTTTGTCACACAATCTTGGATATTGAAGAGTTCGGGCCGAAGAGGGATGTTCGGGCCGAAGTGGTGTTCGGGTCGAAGTTCGGTATTCGGGCCGAGGATGATGTTCGGGCCGAGGTTAAAGTTCGGGCCCAGGTCGGAGTTCGGGCCGAGGTTGAAGTTCGGGTCGTGGTTGAAGTTCGGGCCGAACTTGATCTTGGCAGTGACGAACGAACCAGCTATTTTGGTTACTCGTGGGCGTGAAACGGACACCCGAGCTGAAAGTTATGAATGTTTTAGTATAGCACCTTTTGTCACACAATCTTGGATATTGAAGAGTTCGGGCCGAAGAGGGATGTTCGGGCCGAAGTGGTGTTCGGGCCGAAGTGGGATGTTCGGGCCGAAGTGGTGTTCGGGCCGAAGTGATGTTCGGGCCGAAGTTCGGTGTTCGGGCCGAGGTTGATGTTCGGGCCGAGGTTGAAGTTCGGGCCGAGGTCGGAGTTCGGGCCGAGGTTGAAATTCGGGCCGAGGTTGAAGTTCGGGCCGAAAATGATGTTCGGGCCGGGAACAGTGAAGAGTTCGGGCCGAACTTGTTCTTGGCAGTGACGAACGAACCAGCTATTTTGGTTACTCGTGGGCGTGAAACGGACACCCAAGCTGAAAGTTATGAATGTTTTAGTATAACACCTTTTGTCACACAATCTTGGATATTGAAGAGTTCGGGCCGAAGAGGGATGTTCGGGCCGAAGTGGTGTTCGGGCCGAAGTGGGATGTTCGGCCCGAAGTGGTGTTCGGGCCGAAGTTCGGTGTTCGGGCCGAGGATGATGTTCGGGCCGAGGTTGAAGTTCGGACCGAGGTCGGAGTTCGGGCCGAGGTTGAAGTTCGGGCCGAGGTTGAAGTTCGGGCCGAAAATGAAGTTCGGGCCGGGAACAATGAAGAGTTCGGGCCGAACTTGTTCTTGGCAGTGATGAACGAACCAGCTTTTTGGTTACTCGTGGGCGTGAAACGGAAACCCGAGCTGAAAGTTATGAATGTTTTAGTATAGCACCTTTTGTCACACAATCTTGGATATTGAAGAGTTCGGGCCGAAGAGGGATGTTCGGGCCGAGGTGGTGTTCGGGCCGAGGTGGTGTTCGGGCCGAAGTGGGATGTTCGGGCCGATGTTGTGTTCGGGCCGAAGTGGTGTTCGGGCCGAGGATGATGTTCGGGCCGAGGATGATGTTCGGGCCAAGGTTGAAGTTCGGGCCGAGGTCGGATTTCGGGCCGAGGTTGAAGTTCGTGCCGAGGTTGAAGTTTTGGCCGAAAATGAAGTTCGGGCCGGGAACAGTGAAGAGTTCGGGCCGAACTTGTTCTTGGCAGTGACGAACGAACCAGCTATTTTGGTTACTCGTGGGCGTGAGACGGACACCCGAGCTGAATGTCATGAATGTTTTAGTATAGCACCTTTTGTCACACAATCTTGGATATTGAAGAGTTCGGGCCGAAGAGGGATGTTCGGGCCGAAGTGATGTTCGGGCCGAAGTGGGATGTTCGGGCCGAAGTGGTGTTCGGGCCGAAGTGGTGTTCGGGCCGAAGTTCGGTGTTCGGGCCGAGGTTGATGTTCGGGCCGAGGTTGAAGTTCGGGCCGAGGTCGGAGTTCGGACCGAGGTTGAAGTTCGGGCCGAGGTTGAAGTTCGGGCCGAAAATGAAGTTCGGGCCAGGAACAGTGAAGAGTTCGGGCCGAACTTGTTCTTGGCAGTGACGAACGAACCAACTATTTTGGTTACTCGTGGGCGTGAAACGGACACCCAAGCTGAAAGTTATGAATGTTTTAGTATAGCACCTTTTGTCACACAATCTTGGATATTGAAGAGTTCGGGCCGAAGAGGGATGTTCGGGCCGAAGTGGTGTTCGGGCCGAAGTGGGATGTTCGGGCCGAAGAGGTGTTCGGGCCGAAGTGGGATGTTCGGGCCGAAGTGGTGTTCGGGCCGAGGTGGTGTTCGGGCCGAAGTTCGGTGTTTGGGCCGAGGATGATGTTCGGGCCGAGGTTGAAGTTCGGGCCGAGGTCGGAGTTCGGGCCGGGAACAGTGAAGAGTTCGGGCCGAACTTGTTCTTGGCAGTGACGAACGAACCAGCTATTTTGGTTACTCGTGGGCGTGAAATGGACACCCGAGCTGAAAGTTATGAATGTTTTAGTATAGCACCTTTTGTCACACAATCTTGGATATTGAAGAGTTCGGGCCGAAGAGGGATGTTCGGGCCGAAGTGGTGTTCGGGCCGAAGTGGGATGTTCGGGCCGAAGTGGTGTTCGGGCCGAAGTGGTGTTCGGGCCGAAGTTCGGTGTTCGGGCCGAGGTTGATGTTCGGGCCGAGGTTGAAGTTCGGGCCGAGGTCGGAGTTCGGGCCGAGGTTGAAGTTCGGGCCGAGGTTGAAGTTCGGGCCGAAAATGAAGTTCGGGCCGGGAACCGTGAAGAGTTCGGGCCGAACTTGTTCTTGGCAGTGACGAACGAACCAGCTATTTTGGTTACTCGTGGGCGTGAAACGGACACCCAAGCAGAAAGTTATGAATGTTTTAGTATAGCACCTTTTGTCACACAATCTTGGATATTGAAGAGTTCGGGCCGAAGAGGGATGTTCGGGCCGAAGTGGTGTTCGGGCCGAAGTGGGATGTTCGGGCCGAAGTGGTGTTCGGGCCGAAGTTCGGTGTTCGGGCCGAGGATGATGTTCGGGCCGAGGTTGAAGTTCGGACCGAGGTCGGAGTTCGGGCCGAGGTTGAAGTTCGGGCCGAGGTTGAAGTTCGGGCCGAAAATGAAGTTCGGGCCGGGAACAATGAAGAGTTCAGGCCGAACTTGTTCTTGGCAGTGACGAACGAACCAGCTATTTTGGTTACTCGTGGGCGTGAAATGGAAACCCTAGCTGAAAGTTATGAATGTTTTAGTATAGCACCTTTTGTCACACAATCTTGGATATTGAAGAGTTCGGGCCGAAGAGGGATGTTCGGGCCGAGGTGGTGTTCGGGCCGAAGTGGGATGTTCGGGCCGAAGTAGTGTTCGGGCCGAAGTGGTGTTCGGGCCAAAGTTCGGTGTTCGGGCCGAGGATGATGTTCGGGCCGAGGTCGAAGTTCGGGCCGAGGTCGGAGTTCGGGCCGAGGTTGAAGTTCGGGCCGAGGTGGAAGTTCTGGCCGAAAATGAAGTTCGGGCCGGGAACAGTGAAGAGTTCGGGCCGAACTTGTTCTTGGCAGTGACGAACGAACCAGCTATTTTGGTTACTCGTGGGCGTGAAACGGACACCCGAGCTGAAAGTTATGAATGTTTTAGTATAGCACCTTTTGTCACACAATCTTGGATATTGAAGAGTTCGGGCCGAAGAGGGATGTTCGGGCCGAAGTGGTGTTCGGGCCGAAGTGGTGTTCGGGCCGAAGTGGGATGTTCGGGCCGAAGTGGTGTTCGGGCCGAAGTGGGATGTTCGGGCCGAAGTGGGATGTTCGGGCCGAAGTGGTGTTCGGGCCGAAGTGGTGTTCGGGCCGAAGTTCGGTGTTTGGGCCGAGGATGATGTTCGGGCCGAAGTTGAAGTTCGGGCCGAGGTCGGAGTTCGGGCCGGGAACAGTGAAGAGTTCGGGCCGAACTTGTTCTTGGCAGTGACGAACGAACCAACTATTTCTGTTACTCGTGGGCGTGAAACGGACACCCGAGCTGAAAGTTATGAATGTTTTAGTATAGCACCTTTTGTCACACAATCTTGGATATTGAAGAGTTCGGGCCGAAGAGGGATGTTCGGGCCGAAGTGGTGTTCGGGTCGAAGTTCGGTATTCGGGCCGAGGATGATGTTCGGGCCGAGGTTAAAGTTCGGGCCCAGGTCGGAGTTCGGGCCGAGGTTGAAGTTCGGGTCGTGGTTGAAGTTCGGGCCGAACTTGATCTTGGCAGTGACGAACGAACCAGCTATTTTGGTTACTCGTGGGCGTGAAACGGACACCCGAGCTGAAAGTTATGAATGTTTTAGTATAGCACCTTTTGTCACACAATCTTGGATATTGAAGAGTTCGGGCCGAAGAGGGATGTTCGGGCCGAAGTGGTGTTCGGGCCGAAGTGGGATGTTCGGGCCGAAGTGGTGTTCGGGCCGAAGTGATGTTCGGGCCGAAGTTCGGTGTTCGGGCCGAGGTTGATGTTCGGGCCGAGGTTGAAGTTCGGGCCGAGGTCGGAGTTCGGGCCGAGGTTGAAGTTCGGGCCGAGGTTGAAGTTCGGGCCGAAAATGATGTTCGGGCCGGGAACAGTGAAGAGTTCGGGCCGAACTTGTTCTTGGCAGTGACGAACGAACCAGCTATTTTGGTTACTCGTGGGCGTGAAACGGACACCCAAGCTGAAAGTTATGAATGTTTTAGTATAACACCTTTTGTCACACAATCTTGGATATTGAAGAGTTCGGGCCGAAGAGGGATGTTCGGGCCGAAGTGGTGTTCGGGCCGAAGTGGGATGTTCGGCCCGAAGTGGTGTTCGGGCCGAAGTTCGGTGTTCGGGCCGAGGATGATGTTCGGGCCGAGGTTGAAGTTCGGACCGAGGTCGAAGTTCGGGCCGAGGTTGAAGTTCGGGCCGAGGTTGAAGTTCGGGCCGAAAATGAAGTTCGGGCCGGGAACAATGAAGAGTTCGGGCCGAACTTGTTCTTGGCAGTGACGAACGAACCAGCTTTTTGGTTACTCGTGGGTGTGAAACGGAAACCCGAGCTGAAAGTTATGAATGTTTTAGTATAGCACCTTTTGTCACACAATCTTGGATATTGAAGAGTTCGGGCCGAAGAGGGATGTTCGGGCCGAGGTGGTGTTCGGGCCGAGGTGGTGTTCGGGCCGAAGTGGGATGTTCGGGCCGATGTTGTGTTCGGGCCGAAGTGGTGTTCGGGCCGAGGATGATGTTCGGGCCGAGGATGATGTTCGGGCCAAGGTTGAAGTTCGGGCCGAGGTCGGATTTCGGGCCGAGGTTGAAGTTCGTGCCGAGGTTGAAGTTTTGGCCGAAAATGAAGTTCGGGCCGGGAACAGTGAAGAGTTCGGGCCGAACTTGTTCTTGGCAGTGACGAACGAACCAGCTATTTTGTTTACTCGTGGGCGTGAGACGGACACCCGAGCTGAATGTCATGAATGTTTTAGTATAGCACCTTTTGTCACACAATCTTGGATATTGAAGAGTTCGGGCCGAAGAGGGATGTTCGGGCCGAAGTGATGTTCGGGCCGAAGTGGGATGTTCGGGCCGAAGTGGTGTTCGGGCCGAAGTGGTGTTCGGGCCGAAGTTCGGTGTTCGGGCCGAGGTTGATGTTCGGGCCGAGGTTGAAGTTCGGGCCGAGGTCGGAGTTCGGACCGAGGTTGAAGTTCGGGCCGAGGTTGAAGTTCGGGCCGAAAATGAAGTTCGGGCCAGGAACAGTGAAGAGTTCGGGCCGAACTTGTTCTTGGCAGTGACGAACGAACCAACTATTTTGGTTACTCGTGGGCGTGAAACGGACACCCAAGCTGAAAGTTATGAATGTTTTAGTATAGCACCTTTTGTCACACAATCTTGGATATTGAAGAGTTCGGGCCGAAGAGGGATGTTCGGGCCGAAGTGGTGTTCGGGCCGAAGTGGGATGTTCGGGCCGAAGTGGTGTTCGGGCCGAAGTGATGTTCGGGCCGAAGTTCGGTGTTCGGGCCGAGGTTGATGTTCGGGCCGAGGTTGAAGTTCGGGCCGAGGTCGGAGTTCGGGCCGAGGTTGGAGTTCGGGCCGAGGTTGAAGTTCGGGCCGAAAATGATGTTCGGGCCGGGAACAGTGAAGAGTTCGGGCCGAACTTGTTCTTGGCAGTGACGAACGAACCAGCTATTTTGGTTACTCGTGGGCGTGAAACGGACACCCAAGCTGAAAGTTATGAATGTTTTAGTATAACACCTTTTGTCACACAATCTTGGATATTGAAGAGTTCGGGCCGAAGAGGGATGTTCGGGCCGAAGTGGTGTTCGGGCCGAAGTGGGATGTTCGGCCCGAAGTGGTGTTCGGGCCGAAGTTCGGTGTTCGGGCCGAGGATGATGTTCGGGCCGAGGTTGAAGTTCGGACCGAGGTCGAAGTTCGGGCCGAGGTTGAAGTTCGGGCCGAGGTTGAAGTTCGGGCCGAGGTTGAAGTTCGGGCCGAAAATGAAGTTCGGGCCGGGAACAATGAAGAGTTCGGGCCGAACTTGTTCTTGGCAGTGACGAACGAACCAGCTTTTTGGTTACTCGTGGGCGTGAAACGGAAACCCGAGCTGAAAGTTATGAATGTTTTAGTATAGCACCTTTTGTCACACAATCTTGGATATTGAAGAGTTCGGGCCGAAGAGGGATGTTCGGGCCGAGGTGGTGTTCGGGCCGAGGTGGTGTTCGGGCCGAAGTGGGATGTTCGGGCCGATGTTGTGTTCGGGCCGAAGTGGTGTTCGGGCCGAGGATGATGTTCGGGCCGAGGATGATGTTCGGGCCAAGGTTGAAGTTCGGGCCGAGGTCGGATTTCGGGCCGAGGTTGAAGTTCGTGCCGAGGTTGAAGTTTTGGCCGAAAATGAAGTTCGGGCAGGGAACAGTGAAGAGTTCGGGCCGAACTTGTTCTTGGCAGTGACGAACGAACCAGCTATTTTGGTTACTCGTGGGCGTGAGACGGACACCCGAGCTGAATGTCATGAATGTTTTAGTATAGCACCTTTTGTCACACAATCTTGGATATTGAAGAGTTCGGGCCGAAGAGGGATGTTCGGGCCGAAGTGATGTTCGGGCCGAAGTGGGATGTTCGGGCCGAAGTGGTGTTCGGGCCGAAGTGGTGTTCGGGCCGAAGTTCGGTGTTCGGGCCGAGGTTGATGTTCGGGCCGAGGTTGAAGTTCGGGCCGAGGTCGGAGTTCGGACCGAGGTTGAAGTTCGGGCCGAGGTTGAAGTCCGGGCCGAAAATGAAGTTCGGGCCAGGAACAGTGAAGAGTTCGGGCCGAACTTGTTCTTGGCAGTGACGAACGAACCAACTATTTTGGTTACTCGTGGGCGTGAAACGGACACCCAAGCTGAAAGTTATGAATGTTTTAGTATAGCACCTTTTGTCACACAATCTTGGATATTGAAGAGTTCGGGCCGAAGAGGGATGTTCGGGCCGAAGTGGTGTTCGGGCCGAAGTGGGATGTTCGGGCCGAAGAGGTGTTCGGGCCGAAGTGGGATGTTCGGGCCGAGGTGGTGTTCGGGCCGAAGTTCGGTGTTTGGGCCGAGGATGATGTTCGGGCCGAGGTTAAAGTTCGGGCCGAGGTCGGAGTTCGGGCCGGGAACAGTGAAGAGTTCGGGCCGAACTTGTTCTTGGCAGTGACGAACGAACCAGCTATTTTGGTTACTCGTGGGCGTGAAACGGACACCCAAGCTGAAAGTTATGAATGTTTTAGTATAGCACCTTTTGTCACACAATCTTGGATATTGAAGAGTTCGGGCCGAAGAGGGATGTTCGGGCCGAAGTGGTGTTCGGGCCGAAGTGGGATGTTCGGGCCGAAGTGGTGTTCGGGCCGAAGTTCGGTGTTCGGGCCGAGGATGATGTTCGGGCCGAGGTTGAAGTTCGGACCGAGGTCGGAGTTCGGGCCGAGGTTGAAGTTCGGGCCGAGGTTGAAGTTCGGGCCGAAAATGAAGTTCGGGCCGAGGTTGAAGTTCGGGCCGAGGTTGAAGTTCTGGCCGAAAATGAAGTTCGGGCCGGGAACAGTGAAGAGTTCGGGCCGAACTTGTTCTTGGCATTGACGAACAAACCAGCTATTTTGGTTACTCATGGGTGTGAAACGGACACCCGAGCTGAAAGTTATGAATGTTTTAGTATAACACCTTTTGTCACACAATCTTGGATATTGAAGAGTTCGGGCCGAAGAGGGATGTTCGGGCCGAAGTGATGTTCGGGCCGAAGTGGGATGTTCGGGCCGAAGTGGTGTTCGGGCCGATGTGGTGTTCGGGCCGAAGTTGATGTTCGGGCCGAGGTTGGAGTTCGGGCCGAGGTCGGAGTTCGGGCCGAGGTCGGAGTTCGGACCGAGGTCGAAGTTCGGGCCGAGGTTGAAGTTCGGGCCGAAAATGAAGTTCGGGCCGGGAACAGTGAAGAGTTCGGGCCGAACTTGTTCTTGGCAGTGACGAACGAACCAGCTATTTTGGTTACTCGTGGGCGTGAAACGGACACCCAAGCTGAAAGTTATGAATGTTTTAGTATAGCACCTTTTGTCACACAATCTTAGATATTGAAGAGTTCGGGCCGAAGAGGGATGTTCGGGCCGAAGTGGTGTTCGGGCCGAAGTGGGATGTTCGGGCCGAAGTGGTGTTCGGGCCGAAGTTCGGTGTTCGGGCCGAGGATGATGTTCGGGCCGAGGTTGAAGTTCGGACCGAGGTCGGAGTTCGGGCCGAGGTTGAAGTTCGGGCCGAGGTTGAAGTTCGGGCCGAAAATGAAGTTCGGGCCGGGAACAATGAAGAGTTCGGGCCGAACTTGTTCTTGGCAGTGACGAACGAACCAGCTATTTTGGTTACTCGTGGGCGTGAAACGGACACCCGAGCTGAAAGTTATGAATGTTTTAGTATAGCACCTTTTGTCACACAATCTTGGATATTGAAGAGTTCGGGCCGAAGAGGGATGTTGGGCCGAAGTGGTGTTCGGGCCGAAGTGGGATGTTCGGGCCGAAGTGGTGTTCGTGCCGAAGTGGTGTTCGGGCCGAAATTCGGTGTTCGGGCCGAGGTTGATGTTCAGGCTGAGGTTGAAGTTCGGGCCGAGGTCGGAGTTCGGGCCGAGGTTGAAGTTCGGGCCGAGGTTGAAGTTCGGGCCGAAAATGAAGTTCGGGCCGGGAACAGTGAAGAGTTCGGGCCGAACTTGTTCTTGGCAGTGACGAACGAACCAGCTATTTTGGTTACTCGTGGGCGTGAAACGGACACCCAAGCTGAAAGTTATGAATGTTTTAGTATAGCACCTTTTGTCACACAATCTTGGATATTGAAGAGTTCGGGCCGAAGAGGGATGTTCGGGCCGAAGTGGTGTTCGGGCCGAAGTGGGATGTTCGGCCCGAAGTGGTGTTCGGGCCGAAGTTCGGTGTTCGGGCCGAGGATGATGTTCGGGCCGAGGTTGAAGTTCGGACCGAGGTCGGAGTTCGGGCCGAGGTTGAAGTTCGGGCCGAGGTTGAAGTTCGGGCCGAAAATGAAGTTCGGGCCGGGAACAATGAAGAGTTCGGGCCGAACTTGTTCTTGGCAGTGACGAACGAACCAGCTATTTTGGTTACTCGTGGGCGTGAAACGGAAACCCGAGCTGAAAGTTTGAATGTTTTAGTATAGCACCTTTTGTCACACAATCTTGGATATTGAAGAGTTCGGGCCGAAGAGGGATGTTCGGGCCGAGGTGGTGTTCGGGCCGAAGTGGGATGTTCGGGCCGAAGTAGTGTTCGGGCCGAAGTAGTGTTCGGGCCGAAGTGGTGTTCGGGCCGAAGTTCGGTGTTCGGGCGGAGGGTGATGTTCGGGCCGAGGTTGAAGTTCGGGCCGAGGTCGGAGTTCGGGCCGAGGTTGAAGTTCGGGCCGAGGTTGAAGTTCAGGCCGAAAATGAAGTTCGGGCCGGGAACAGTGAAGAGTTCGGGCCGAACTTGTTCTTGGCAGTGACGAACGAACCAGCTATTTTGGTTACTCGTGGGCGTGAAACGGACACCCGAGCTGAAAGTTATGAATGTTTTAGTATAGCACCTTTTGTCACACAATCTTGGATATTGAAGAGTTCGGGCCGAAGAGGGATGTTCGGGCCGAAGTGGTGTTCGGGCCGAAGTGGGATGTTCGGGCCGAAGTGGTGTTCGGGCCGAAGTGGTGTTCGGGCCGAAGTTCGGTGTTCGGGCCGAGGTTGATGTTCGGGCCGAGGTCGGAGTTCGGGCCGAGGTCGGAGTTCGGGCCGAGGTTGAAGTTCGGGCCGAAAATGAAGTTCGGGCCGGGAACAGTGAAGAGTTCGGGCCGAACTTGTTCTTGGCAGTGACGAACGAACCAGCCATTTTGGTTACTCGTGGGCGTGAAACGGACACCCAAGCTGAAAGTTATGAATGTTTTAGTATAGCACCTTTTGTCACACAATCTTGGATATTGAAGAGTTCGGGCCGAAGAGGGATGTTCGAGCCGAAGTGGCGTTCGGGCCGAAGTTGGATGTTCGGGCCGAAGTGGTGTTCGGGCCGAAGTTCGGTGTTCGGGCCGAGGATGATGTTTGGGCCGAGGTTGAAGTTCGGGCCGAGGTTGAAGTTCGGACCGAGGTCGGAGTTCGGGCCGAGGTTGAAGTTCGGGCCGAAAATGAAGTTCGGGCCGGGAACAATGAAGAGTTCGGGCCGAATTTGTTCTTGGCAGTGACGAATGAACAAGCTATTTTGGTTACTCGTGGGCGTGAAACGGAAACCCGAGCTGAAAGTTATGAATGTTTTAGTACAGCACCTTTTGTCACACAATCTTGGATATTGAAGAGTTCGGGCCGAAGAGGGATGTTCGGGCCGAGGTGGTGTTCGGGCCGAAGTGGGATGTTCGGGCCGACGTAGTGTTCGGGCCGAAGTGGTGTTCGGGCCGAAGTTCGGTGTTCGGGCCGAGGATGATGTTCGGGCCGAGGTTGAAGTTCGGGCCGAGGTCGGAGTTCGGGCCGAGGTTGAAGTTCGGGCCGAGGTTGAAGTTCTGGCCGAAAATGAAGTTCGGGCCGGGAACAGTGAAGAGTTCGGGCCGAACTTGTTCTTGGCAGTGACGAACGAACCAACTATTTTGGTTACTCGTGGGCGTGAAACGGACACCCGAGCTGAAAGTTATGAATGTTTTAGTATAGCACCTTTTGTCACACAATCTTGGATATTGAAGAGTTCGGGCCGAAGAGGGATGTTTGGGCCGAAGTGGTGTTCGGGCCGAAGTGGGATGTTCGGGCCGAAGTGGGATGTTCGGGCCGAAGTGGTGTTCGGGCCGAAGTGGTGTTCGGGCCGAAGTTCGGTGTTCGGGCCGAGGATGATGTTCGGGCCGAGGTTGAAGTTCGGGCCGAGGTCGGAGTTCGGGCCTGGAACAGTGAAGAGTTCGGGCCGAACTTGTTCTTGGCAGTGACGAACGAACCAACTATTTTGGTTACTCGTGGGCGTGAAACGGACACCCGAGCTGAAAGTTATGAATGTTTTAGTATAGCACCTTTTGTCACACAATCTTGGATATTGAAGAGTTCGGGCCGAAGAGGGATGTTCGGGTCGAAGTGGTGTTCGGGCCGAAGTTCGGTGTTCGGGCCGAGGATGATGTTCGGGCCGAGGTTATAGTTCGGGCCCAGGTCGGAGTTCGGGCCAAGGTTGAAGTTCGGGCCGAACTTGTTCTTGGCAGTGACGAACGAACCAGCTATTTTGGTTACTCGTGGGCGTGAAACGGACACCCGAGCTGAAAGTTATGAATGTTTTGGTATAGCACCTTTTGTCACACAATCTTGGATATTGAAGAGTTCGGGCCGAAGAGGGATGTTCGGGCCGAAGTGGTGTTCGGGCCGAAGTGGGATGTTCGGGCCGAAGTGGTGTGCGGGCCGAAGTGGTGTTCGGGCCGAAGTTCGGGGTTCGGGCCGAGGATGATTTTCGGGCCGAGGTTGAAGTTCGGGCCGAGGTCGGAGTTCGGGCCGAGGTTGAAGTTCGGGCCGAAAATGAAGTTCGGGCCGGGAACAGTGAAGAGTTCGGGCCGAACTTGTTCTTGGCAGTGACGAACGAACCAACTATTTTGGTTACTCGTGGGCGTGAAACGGACACCCGAGCTGAAAGTTATGAATGTTTTAGTATAGCACCTTTTTTCACACAATCTTGGATATTGAAGAGTTCGGGCCGAAGAGGGATGTTCGGGCCGAAGTGGTGTTCGGGCTGAAGTGGTGTTCGGGCCGAGGTCGGAGTTCGGGCCGAGGTTGAAGTTCGGGCCGAGGTTGAAGTTCGGGCCGAAAATGAAGTTCTGGCCGGGAACAGTGAAGAGTTCGGGCCGAACTTGTTCTTTGCAGTGACGAACAAACCATCTATTTTGGTTACTCGTGGGCGTGAAACGGACACCCAAGCTGAAAGTTATGAATGTTTTAGTATAGCACCTTTTGTCACACAATCTTGGATATTGAAGAGTTCGGGCCGAAGAGGGATGTTTGGGCCGAAGTGGTGTTCGGGCCGAAATGGGATGTTCGGGCCGAAGTGGGATGTTCGGGCCGAAGTGGTGTTCGGGCCGAAGTGGTGTTCGGGCCGAAGTTCGGTGTTCGGGCCGAGGATGATGTTCGGGCCGAGGTTGAAGTTCGGGCCGAGGTCGGAGTTCGGGCCGGGAACAGTGAAGAGTTCGGGCCGAACTTGTTCTTGGCAGTGACGAACGAACCAACTATTTTGGTTACTCGTGGGCGTGAAACGGACACCCGAGCTGAAAGTTATGAATGTTTTAGTATAGCACCTTTTGTCACACAATCTTGGATATTGAAGAGTTCGGGCCGAAGAGGGATGTTCGGGCCGAAGTGGTGTTCGGGCCGAAGTTCGGTGTTCGGGCCGAGGATGATGTTCGGGCCGAGGTTATAGTTCGGGCCCAGGTCGGAGTTCGGGCCAAGGTTGAAGTTCGGGCCGAACTTGTTCTTGGCAGTGACGAACGAACCAGCTATTTTGGTTACTCGTGGGCGTGAAACGGACACCCGAGCTGAAAGTTATGAATGTTTTGGTATAGCACCTTTCGTCACACAATCTTGGATATTGAAGAGTTCGGGCCGAAGAGGGATGTTCGGGCCGAAGTGGTGTTCGGGCCGAAGTGGGATGTTCGGGCCGAAGTGGTGTGCGGGCCGAAGTGGTGTTCGGGCCGAAGTTCGGGGTTCGGGCCGAGGATGATTTTCGGGCCGAGGTTGAAGTTCGGGCCGAGGTCGGAGTTCGGGCCGAGGTTGAAGTTCGGGCCGAAAATGAAGTTCGGGCCGGGAACAGTGAAGAGTTCGGGCCGAACTTGTTCTTGGCAGTGACGAACGAACCAACTATTTTGGTTAATCGTGGGCGTGAAACGGACACCCGAGCTGAAAGTTATGAATGTTTTAGTATAACACCTTTTTTCACACAATCTTGGATATTGAAGAGTTCGGGCCGAAGAGGGATGTTCGGGCCGAAGTGGTGTTCGGGCCGAAGTGGTGTTCGGGCCGAGGTCGGAGTTCGGGCCGAGGTTGAAGTTCGGGCCGAGGTTGAAGTTCGGGCCGAAAATGAAGTTCTGGCCGGGAACAGTGAAGAGTTCGGGCCGAACTTGTTCTTTGCAGTGACGAACAAACCATCTATTTTGGTTACTCGTGGGCGTGAAACGGACACCCGAGCTGAAAGTTATGAATGTTTTAGTATAGCACCTTTTGTCACACAATCTTGGATATTGAAGAGTTCGGGCAGAAGAGGGATGTTCGGGCCGAAGTTCGGTGTTCGGGCCGAGGATGATGTTCGGGCCGAGGTTGTAGTTCGGGCCGAGGTCGGAGTTCGGGCCGAGGTTGAAGTTCGGGCCGAGGTTGAAGTTCGGGCTGAAAATAAAGTTCGGGCCGGGAACAGTGAAGAGTTCGGGTCGAACTTGTTCTTGGCAGTGACGAACGAACCAGCTATTTTGGTTACTCGTGGGCGTGAAACGGACACCCGAGCTGAAAGTTATGAATGTTTTAATATAGCATTTTTTGTCACACAATCTTGGATATTGAAGAGTTCGGGCCGAAGAGGGATGTTCGGGCCGAAGTGGTGTTCGGGCCGAAGTGGTGTTCGGGCCGAAGTTCGGTGTTCGGGCCGAGGTTGATGTTCGGGCCGAGGTTGAAGTTCATGCCGAGGTCGTAGTTCGGGCCGAGGTTGAAGTTCGGGCCGAGGTTGAAGTTCGGGCCGAAAATGAAGTTCGGGCCGGGAACAGTGAAGAGTTCGGGCCGAACTTGTTCTTGGCAGTGACGAACGAACCAGCTATTTTGGTTACTCGTGGGCGTGAAACGGACACCCAAGCTGAAAGTTATGAATGTCTTAGTATAGCACCTTTTGTCACATAATCTTGGATATAGAAGAGTTCGGGCCGAAGAGGGATGTTCGGGCCGAAGTGGTGTTCGGGCCGAAGTGGGATGTTCGGGCCGAAGTGGTGTTCGGGCCGAAGTTCGGTGTTCGGGCCGAGGATGATGTTCGGACCGAGGTTGAAGTTCGGACCGAGGTCAGAGTTCGGGCCGAGGTTGAAGTTCGGGCCGAGGTTAAAGTTCGGGCCGAAAATGAAGTTCGGGCCGGGAACAATGAAGAGTTCGGGCCGAACTAGTTCTTGGCAGTGACGAACGAACCAGCTATTTTGGTTACTCGTGGGCGTGAAACGGAAACCCGAGCTGAAAGTTATGAATGTTTTAGTATAGCACCTTTTGTCACACAATCTTGGATATTGAAGAGTTCGTGCCGAAGAGGGATGTTCGGGCCGAGGTGGTGTTCGGGCCGAAGTGGGATGTTCGGGCCGAAGTCGTGTTCGGGCAGAACTGGTGTTCGGGCCGAAGTTCGGTGTTCGGGCCGAGGATGATGTTCGGGCCGAGGTTGAAGTTCGGGCCGAGGTCGGAGTTCGGGCCGAGGTTGAAGTTCGGGCCGAGGTTGAAGTTCTGGCCGAAAATGAAGTTCGGGCCGGGAACAGTGAAGAGTTCGGGCCGAACTTGTTCTTGGCAGTGACGAACGAACCAGCTATTTTGGTTACTCGTGGGCGTGAAACGGACACCCGAGCTGAAAGTTATGAATGTTTTAGTATAGCACCTTTTGTCACACAATCTTGGATATTGAAGAGTTCGGGCCGAAGAGGGATGTTCGGGCCGAAGTGGTGTTCGGGCCGAAGTGGGATGTTCGGGCCGAAGTGGTGTTCGGGCCGAAGTGGGATGTTCGGGCCGAAGTGGTGTTCGGGCCGAAGTGGTGTTCGGGCAGAAGTTCGGTGTTCGGGCCGAGGATGATGTTCGGGCCGAGGTTGAAGTTCGGGCCGAGGTCGGAGTTCGGGCCGAGGTTGAAGTTCGGGCCGAAAATGAAGTTCGGGCCGGGAACAGTGAAGAGTTCGGGCCGAAATTGTTCTTGGCTGTGACGAACGAACCAGCCATTTTGGTTACTCGTGGGCGTGAAACGGACACCCAAGCTGAAAGTTATGAATGTTTTAGTATAGCACCTTTTGTCACACAATCTTGGATATTGAAGAGTTCGGGCCGAAGAGGGATGTGCGGGCCGAAGTGGTGTTCGGGCCGAAGTTCGGTGTTCGGGCCGAGGATGATGTTCGGGCCGAGGTTGAAGTTCGGACCGAGGTCGGAGTTCGGGCCGAGGTTGAAGTTGGGGCCGAAAATGAAGTTCGGGCCGGGAACAATGAAGAGTTCGGGCCGAACTTGTTCTTGGCAGTGACGAACGAACCAGCTATTTTGGTTACTCGTGGGCGTGAAACGGAAACCCGAGCTGAAAGTTATGAATGTTTTAGTATAGCACCTTTTGTCACACAATCTTGGATATTGAAGAGTTCGGGCCGAAGAGGGATGTTCGGGCCGAGGTGGTGTTCGGGCCGAAGTGGGATGTTCGGGCCGAAGTAGTGTTCGGGCCGAAGTTGTGTTCGGGCCGAAGTTCGGTGTTCGGGCCGAGGATGATGTTCGGGCCGAGGTTGAAGTTCGGGCCGAGGTCGGAGTTCGGGCCGGGAACAGTGAAGAGTTCGGGCCGAACTTGTTCTTGGCAGTGACGAACGAACCAACTATTTTGGTTACTCGTGGGCGTGAAACGGACACCCGAGCTGAAAGTTATGAATGTTTTAGTATAGCACCTTTTGTCACACAATCTTGGATATTGAAGAGTTCGGGCCGAAGAGGGATGTTCGGGCCGAAGTGGTGTTCGGGCCGAAGTTCGGTGTTCGGGCCGAGGATGATGTTCGGGCCGAGGTTAAAGTTCGGGCCCAGGTCGGAGTTCGGGCCGAGGTTGAAGTTCGGGCCGAACTTGTTCTTGGCAGTGACGAACGAACCAGCTATTTTGGTTACTCGTGGGCGTGAAACGGACACCCGAGCTGAAAGTTATGAATGTTTTAGTATAGCACCTTTTGTCACACAATCTTGGATATTGAAGAGTTCGGGCCGAAGAGGGATGTTCGGGCCGAAGTGGTGTTCGGGCCGAAGTGGGATGTTCGGGCCGAAGTGGTGTGCGGGCCGAAGTGGTGTTCGGGCCGAAGTTCGGGGTTCGGGCCGAGGATGATTTTCGGGCCGAGGTTGAAGTTCGGGCCGAGGTCGGAGTTCGGGCCGAGGTTGAAGTTCGGGCCGAAAATGAAGTTCGGGCCGGGAACAGTGAAGAGTTCGGGCCGAACTTGTTCTTGGCAGTGACGAATGAACCAACTATTTTGGTTACTCGTGGGCGTGAAACGAACACCCGAGCTGAAAGTTATGAATGTTTTAGTATAACACCTTTTTTCACACATTCTTGGATATTGAAGAGTTCGGGCCGAAGAGGGATGTTCGGGCCGAAGTGGTGTTCGGGCCGAAGTGGTGTTTGGGCCGAGGTCGGAGTTCGGGCCGAGGTTGAAGTTCGGGCCGAGGTTGAAGTTCGGGCCGAAAATGAAGTTCTGGCCGGGAACAGTGAAGAGTTCGGGCCGAACTTGTTCTTTGCAGTGACGAACGAACCATCTATTTTGGTTACTCGTGGGCGTGAAACGGACACCCGAGCTGAAAGTTATGAATGTTTTAGTATAGCACCTTTTGTCACACAATCTTGGATATTGAAGAGATCGGGCAGAAGAGGGATGTTCGGGCCGAAGTGGGATGGTCGGGCCGAAGTGGTGTTCGGGCCGAAGTGGTGTTCGGGCCGAAGTTCGGTGTTCGGGCCGAGGATGATGTTCGGGCCGAGGTTGTAGTTCGGGCCGAGGTCGGAGTTCGGGCCGAGGTCGGAGTTCGGGCCGAGGTTGAAGTTCGGGCTGAAAATGAAGTTCGGGCCGGGAACAGTGAAGAGTTCGGGCCGAACTATTTCTTGGCAGTGACGAACGAACCAGCTATTTTGGTTACTCGTGGGCGTGAAACGGACACCCGTGCTGAAAGTTATGAATGGTTTAGTATAGCATCTTTTGTCACACAATCTTGAATATTGAAGAGTTCGGGCCGAAGAGGGATGTTCGGGCCGAAGTGGTGTTCGGGCCGAAGTTCGGTGTTCGGGCCGAGGATGATGTTCGGGCCGAGGTTAAAGTTCGGGCCCAGGTCGGAGTTCGGGCCGAGGTTGAAGTTCGGGTCGAACTTGTTCTTGGCAGTGACGAACGAACCAGCTATTTTGGTTACTCGTGGGCGTGAAACGGACACCCGAGCTGAAAGTTATGAATGTTTTAGTATAGCACCTTTTGTCACACAATCTTGGATATTGAAGAGTTCGGGCCGAAGAGGGATGTTAGGGCCGAAATGGTGTTCGGGCCGAAGTGGGATGTTCGGGCCGAAGTGGGATGTTCGGGCCGAAGTGGTGTTCGGGCCGAAGTGGTGTTCGGGCCGAAGTTCGGTGTTCGGGCCGAGGATGATGTTCGGGCCGAGGTTGAAGTTCGGGCCGAGGTCGGAGTTCGGGCTGGGAACAGTGAAGAGTTCGGGCCGAACTTGTTCTTGGCAGTGACGAACGAACCAACTATTTTGGTTACTCGTGGGCGTGAAACGGACACCCGAGCTGAAAGTTATGAATGTTTTAGTATAGCACCTTTTGTCACACAATCTTGGATATTGAAGAGTTCGGGCCGAAGTGGTGTTCGGGCCGAAGTTCGGTGTTCGGGCCGAGGATGATGTTCGGGCCGAGGTTAAAGTTCAGGCCCAGGTCGGAGTTCGGGCCGAGGTTGAAGTTCGGGCCGAACTTGTTCTTGGCAGTGACGAACGAACCAGCTATTTTGGTTACTCGTGGGCGTGAAACGGACACCCGAGCTGAAAGTTATGAATGTTTTAGTATAGCACCTTTTGTCACACAATCTTGGATATTGAAGAGTTAGGGTCGAAGAGGGATGTTCGGGCCGAAGTGGTGTTCGGGCCGAAGTGGTGTGCGGGCCGAAGTGGTGTTCGGGCCGAAGTTCGGGGTTCGGGCCGAGGATGATTTTCGGGCCGAGGTTGAAGTTCGGGCCGAGGTCGGAGTTCGGGCCGAGGTTGAAGTTCGGGCCGAAAATGAAGTTCGGGCCGGGAACAGTGAAGAGTTCGGGCCGAACTTGTTCTTGGCAGTGACGAACGAACCAACTATTTTGGTTACTCGTGGGCGTGAAACGGACACCCGAGCTGAAAGTTATGAATGTTTTAGTATAGCACCTTTTTTCACACATTCTTGGATATTGAAGAGTTCGGGCCGAAGAGGGATGTTCGGGCCGAAGTGGTGTTCGGGCCGAAGTGGTGTTCGGGCCGAGGTCGGAGTTCGGGCCGAGGTTGAAGTTCGGGCCGAGGTTGAAGTTCGGGCCGAAAATGAAGTTCTGGCCGGGAACAGTGAAGAGTTCGGGCCGAACATGTTCTTTGCAGTGACGAACGAACCATCTATTTTGGTTACTCGTGGGCGTGAAACGGACACCCGAGCTGAAAGTTATGAATGTTTTAGTATAGCACCTTTTGTCACACAATCTTGGATATTGAAGAGTTCGGGCCGAAGAGGGATGTTCGGGCCGAGGTGGTGTTCGGGCCGAAGTGGGATGTTCGGGCCGAAGTAGTGTTCGGGCCGAAGTGGTGTTCGGGCCGAAGTTCGGTGTTCGGGCCGAAGTGGGATGTTCGGGCCGAAGTAGTGTTCGGGCCGAAGTGGTGTTCGGGCCGAAGTTCGGTGTTCGGGCCGAGGATGATGTTCGGGCCGAGGTTGAAGTTCGGGCCGAGGTCGGAGTTCGGGCCGAGGTTGAAGTTCGGGCCGGGGTTGAAGTTCTAGCCGAAAATGAAGTTCGGGCCGGGAACAGTGAAGAGTTCGGGCCGAACTTGTTCTTGGCAGTGACGAACGGACCAACTATTTTGGTTACTCGTGGGCGTGAAACGGACACCCGAGCTGAAAGTTATGAATGTTTTAGTATAGCACCTTTTGTCACACAATCTTGGATATTGAAGAGTTCGGGCCGAAGAGGGATGTTCGGGCCGAAGTGGTGTTCGGGCCGAAGTTCGGTGTTCGGGCCGAGGATGATGTTCGGGCCGAGGTTAAAGTTCTGGCCCAGGTCGGAGTTCGGGCCGAGGTTGAAGTTCGGGCCGAACTTGTTCTTGGCAGTGACGAACGAACCAGCTATTTTGGTTACTCGTGGGCGTGAAACGGACACCCGAGCTGAAAGTTATGAATGTTTTAGTATAGCACCTTTTGTCACACAATCTTGGATATTGAAGAGTTCGGGCCGAAGAGGGATGTTCGGGCCGAAGTGGGATGTTCGGGCCGAAGTGGTGTTCGGGCCGAAGTTCGGTGTTCGGGCCGAGGATGATGTTCGGGCCGAGGTTGAAGTTCGGGCCGAGGTCGGAGTTCGGGCCGAGGTTGAAGTTCGGGCCGGGGTTGAAGTTCTGGCCGAAAATGAAGTTCGGGCCGGGAACAGTGAAGAGTTCGGGCCGAACTTGTTCTTAGCAGTGACGAACGAACCAGCTATTTTGGTTACTCGTGGGCGTGAAACGGACACCCGAGCTGAAAGTTATGAATGTTTTAGTATAGCACCTTTTGTCACACAATCTTGGATATTGAAGAGTTCGGGCCGAAGAGGGATGTTCGGGCCGAAGTGGTGTTCGGGCCGAAGTGGAATGTTCGGGCCAAAGTGGGATGTTCGGGCCGAAGTGGTGTTCGGGCCGAAGTGGTGCTCGGGCAGAAGTTCGGTGTTCGGGCCGAGGTTGAAGTTCGGGCCGAGGTCGGAGTTCGGGCCGAGGTTGGAGTTCGGGCCGGGAACAGTGAAGAGTTCGGGCCGAACTTGTTCTTGGCAGTGACGAACGAACCAACTATTTTGGTTACTCGTGGGCGTGAAACGGACACCCGAGCTGAAAGTTATGAATGTTTTAGTATAGCACCTTTTGTCACACAATCTTGGATATTGAAGAGTTCGGGCCGAAGAGGGATGTTCGGGCCGAAGTGGTGTTCGGGCCGAAGTTCGGTGTTCGGGCCGAGGATGATGTTCGGGCCGAGGTTAAAGTTCTGGCCCAGGTCGGAGTTCGGGCCGAGGTTGAAGTTCGGGCCGAACTTGTTCTTGGCAGTGACGAACGAACCAGCTATTTTGGTTACTCGTGGGCGTGAAACGGACACCCGAGCTGAAAGTTATGAATGTTTTAGTATAGCACCTTTTGTCACACAATCTTGGATATTGAAGAGTTCGGGCCGAAGAGGGATGTTCGGGCCGAAGTGGGATGTTCGGGCCGAAGTGGTGTTCTGGCCGAAGTGGTGTTCGGGCCGAAGTTCGGTGTTCGGGCCGAGGATGATGTTCGGGCCGAGGTTGTAGTTCGGGCCGAGGTCGGAGTTCGGGCCGAGGTTGAAGTTCGGGCCGAGGTTGAAGTTCGGGCTGAAAATGAAGTTCGGGCCGGGAACATTGAAGAGTTCGGGCCGAACTTGTTCTTGGCAGTGACGAACGAACAAGCTATTTTGGTTACTCGTGGGCGTGAAACGGACATCCGAGCTGAAAGTTATGAATGTTTTAGTATAGCATCTTTTGTCACACAATCTTGGATATTGAAGAGTTCGGGCCGAAGAGGGATGTTCGGGCCGAAGTGGTGTTCGGGCCGAAGTGGTGTTCGGGCCGAAGTGGGATGTTCGGGCCGAAGTGGTGTTCGGGCCGAAGTGGTGTTCGGCCGAAGTTCGGTGTTCGGGCCGAGGATGATGTTCGGGCCGAGGTTGTAGTTCGGGCCGAGGTCGGAGTTCGGGCCGAGGTTGAAGTTCGGGCCGAGGTTGAAGTTCGGGCTGAATATGAAGTTCGGGCCGGGAACAGTGAAGAGTTCGGGCCGAACTTGTTCTTGGCAGTGACGAACGAACCAGCTATTTTGGTTACTCGTGGGCGTGAAACGGACACCCGAGCTGAAAGTTATGAATGTTTTAGTATAGCACCTTTTGTCACACAATCTTGGATATTGAAGAGTTCGGGCCGAAGAGGGATGTTCGGGCCGAAGTGGTGTTCGGGCCGAAGTGGGATGTTCGGGCCGAAGTGGTGTGCGGGCCGAAGTGGTTTTCAGGCCGAAGTTCGGGGTTCGGGCCGAGGATGATTTTCGGGCCGAGGTTGAAGTTCGGACCGAGGTCGGAGTTCGGGCCGAGGTTGAAGTTCGGGCCGAAAATGTAGTTCGGGCCGGGAACAGTGAAGAGTTCGGGCCGAACTTGTTCTTGGCAGTGCCGAACGAACCAACTATTTTGGTTACTCGTGGGCGTGAAACGGACACCCGAGCTGAAAGTTATGAATATTTTAGTATAGCACCTTTTGTCACACAATCTTGGATATTGAAGAGTTCGGGCCGAAGAGGGATGTTCGGGCCGAAGTGGTGTTCGGGCCGAAGTTCGGTGTTCGGGCCGAGGATGATGTTCGGGCCGAGGTTAAAGTTCGGGCCCAGGTCGGAGTTCGGGCCGAGGTTGAAGTTCGGGCCGAACTTGTTCTTGGTAGTGACGAACGAACCAGCTATTTTGGTTACTCGTGGGCGTGAAACGGACACCCGAGCTGAAAGTTATGAATGTTTTAGTATAGCACCTTTTGTCACACAATCTTGGATATTGAAGAGTTCAGGCCGAAGAGGGATGTTCGGGCCGAAGTGGTGTTCGGGCCGAAGTGGGATGTTCGGGCCGAAGTGGTGTGCGGGCCGAAGTGGTTTTCGGGCCGAAGTTCGGGGTTCGGGCCGAGGATGATTTTCGGGCCGAGGTTGAAGTTCGGGCCGAGGTCGGAGTTCGGGCCGAGGTTGAAGTTCGGGCCGAAAATGTAGTTCGGGCCGGGAACAGTGAAGAGTTCGGGCCGAACTTGTTCTTGGCAGTGACGAACGAACCAGCTATTTTGGTTACTCATGGGCGTGAAACGGACACCTGAGCTTAAAGTTATGAATGTTTTAGTATAGCACCTTTTGTCACACAATCTTGGATATTGAAGAGTTCGGGCCGAAGAGGGATGTTCGGGCCGAAGTGGTGTTCGGGCCGAAGTGGGATGTTCGGGCCGAAGTGGTGTGCGGGCCGAAGTGGTTTTCGGGCCGAAGTTCGGGGTTCGGGCCGAGGATGATTTTCGGGCCGAGGTTGAAGTTCGGGCCGAGGTCGGAGTTCGGGCCGAGGTTGAAGTTCGGGCCGAAAATGTAGTTCGGGACGGGAACAGTGAAGAGTTCGGGCCGAACTTGTTCTTGGCAGTGACGAACGAACCAGCTATTTTGGTTACTCGTGGGCGTGAAACGGACACCCGAGCTGAAAGTTATGAATGTTTTAGTATAGCACCTTTTGTTACACAATCTTGGATATTGAAGAGTTCGGGCCGAAGAGGGATGTTCGGGCCGAAGTGGTGTTCGGGCCGAAGTGGGATGTTCGGGCCGAAGTGGTTTGCGGGCCGAAGTGGTGTTCGGGCCGAAGTTCGGTGTTCGGGCCGAGGATGATTTTCGGGCGGAGGTTGAAGTTCGGGCCGAGGTCGGAGTTCGAGCCGAGGTTGAAGTTCGGGCCGAAAATGAAGTTCGGGCCGGGAACAGTGAAGAGTTCGGGCCGAACTTGTTCTTGGCAGTGACGAACGAACCATCTATATTGGTTACTCGTGGGCGTGAAACGGACACCCGAGCTGAAAGTTATGAATGTTTTAGTATAGCAGCTTTTGTCACACAATCTTGGATATTGAAGAGTTCGGGCCGAAGAGGGATGTTCGGGCCGAAGTGGTGTTCGGGCCGAAGTGGGATGTTCGGGCCGAAGTGGTGTTCGGGCCGAAGTGGGATGTTCGGGCCGAAGTGGTTTGCGGGCCGAAGTGGTGTTCGGGCCGAAGTTCGGTGTTCGGGCCGAGGATGATTTTCGGGCGGAGGTTGAGTTCGGGCCGAGGTCGGAGTTCGGGCCGAGGTTGAAGTTCGGGCCGAGGTTGAAGTTCTGGCCGAAAATGAAGTTCGGGCCGGGAACAGTGAAGAGTTCGGGCCGAACTTGTTCTTGGCAGTGACGAACGAACCAGCTATTTTGGTTACTCGTGGGCGTGAAACGGACACCCGAGCTGAAAGTTATGAATGTTTTAGTATAGCACCTTTTGTCACACAATCTTGGATATTGAAGAGTTCGGGCCGAAGAGGGATGTTCGGGCCGAAGTGGTGTTCGGGCCGAAGTGGGATGTTCGGGCCGAAGTGGTGTGCGGGCCGAAGTGGTTTTCGGGCCGAAGTTCGGGGTTCGGGCCGAGGATGATTTTCGGGCCGAGGTTGAAGTTCGGGCCGAGGTCGGAGTTCGGGCCGAGGTTGAAGTTCGGGCCGAAAATGTAGTTCGGGACGGGAACAGTGAAGAGTTCGGGCCGAACTTGTTCTTGGCAGTGACGAACGAACCAGCTATTTTGGTTACTCGTGGGCGTGAAACGGACACCCGAGCTGAAAGTTATGAATGTTTTAGTATAGCACCTTTTGTTACACAATCTTGGATATTGAAGAGTTCGGGCCGAAGAGGGATGTTCGGGCCGAAGTGGTGTTCGGGCCGAAGTGGGATGTTCGGGCCGAAGTGGTTTGCGGGCCGAAGTGGTGTTCGGGCCGAAGTTCGGTGTTCGGGCCGAGGATGATTTTCGGGCGGAGGTTGAAGTTCGGGCCGAGGTCGGAGTTCGAGCCGAGGTTGAAGTTCGGGCCGAAAATGAAGTTCGGGCCGGGAACAGTGAAGAGTTCGGGCCGAACTTGTTCTTGGCAGTGACGAACGAACCATCTATATTGGTTACTCGTGGGCGTGAAACGGACACCCGAGCTGAAAGTTATGAATGTTTTAGTATAGCAGCTTTTGTCACACAATCTTGGATATTGAAGAGTTCGGGCCGAAGAGGGATGTTCGGGCCGAAGTGGTGTTCGGGCCGAAGTGGGATGTTCGGGCCGAAGTGGTGTTCGGGCCGAAGTGGGATGTTCGGGCCGAAGTGGTTTGCGGGCCGAAGTGGTGTTCGGGCCGAAGTTCGGTGTTCGGGCCGAGGATGATTTTCGGGCGGAGGTTGAGTTCGGGCCGAGGTCGGAGTTCGGGCCGAGGTTGAAGTTCGGGCCGAGGTTGAAGTTCTGGCCGAAAATGAAGTTCGGGCCGGGAACAGTGAAGAGTTCGGGCCGAACTTGTTCTTGGCAGTGACGAACGAACCAGCTATTTTGGTTACTCGTGGGCGTGAAACGGACACCCGAGCTGAAAGTTATGAATGTTTTAGTATAGCACCTTTTGTCACACAATCTTGGATATTGAAGAGTTCGGGCCGAAGAGGGATGTTCGGGCCGAAGTGGTGTTCGGGCCGAAGTGGGATGTTCGGGCCGAAGTGGTGTTCGGGCCGAAGTGGGATGTTCGGGCCGAAGTGGTGTTCGGGCAGAAGTTCGGTGTTCGGGCTGAGGATGATGTTCGGGCCGAGGTTGAAGTTCGGGCCGAGGTCGGAGTTCGGGCAGGGAACAGTGAAGAGTTCGGGCCGAACTTGTTCTTGGCAGTGCCGAACGAACCAACTATTTTGGTTACTCGTGGGCGTGAAACGGACACCCGAGCTGAAAGTTATGAATGTTTTAGTATAGCACCTTTTGTCACACAATCTTGGATATTGAAGAGTTCGGGCCGAAGAGGGATGTTCGGGCAGAAGTGGTGTTCGGGCCGAAGTTCGGTGTTCGGGCCGAGGATGATGTTCGGGCCGAGGTTAAAGTTCGGGCCCAGGTCGGAGTTCGGGCCGAGGTTGAAGTTCGGGCCGAACTTGTTCTTGGTAGTGACGAACGAACCAGCTATTTTGGTTACTCGTGGGCGTGAAACGGACACCCGAGCTGAACGTTATGAATGTTTTAGTATAGCACCTTTTGTCACACAATCTTGGATATTGAAGAGTTCGGGCCGAAGAGGGATGTTCGGGCCGAAGTGGTGTTCGGGCCGAAGTGGGATGTTCGGGCCAAAGTGGTGTGCTGGCCGAAGTGGTTTTCGGGCCGAAGTTCGGGGTTCGGGCCGAGGATGATTTTCGGGCCGAGGTTGAAGTTCGGGCCGAGGTCAGAGTTCGGGCCGAGGTTGAAGTTCGGGCCGAAAATGTAGTTCGGGCCGGGAACAGTGAAGAGTTCGGGCCGAAC
The DNA here is from genome assembly GCA_963853835.1 of Calendula officinalis. Classification (NCBI taxonomy): domain Eukaryota; kingdom Viridiplantae; phylum Streptophyta; class Magnoliopsida; order Asterales; family Asteraceae; genus Calendula; species Calendula officinalis. Next base: position 58,262,953 of record OY970820.1, read on the forward strand.
TTGTTCTTGGCAGTGACGAACGAACCAGCTATTTTGGTTACTCGTGGGCGTGAAACGGACACCCGAGCTGAAAGTTATGAATGTTTTAGTATAGCACCTTTTGTCACACAATCTTGGATATTGAAGAGTTCGGGCCGAAGAGGGATGTTCGGGCCGAAGTGGTGTTCGGGCCGAAGTGGGATGTTCGGGCCGAAGTGGTTTGCGGGCCGAAGTGGTGTTCGGGCCGAAGTTCGGTGTTCGGGCCGAGGATGATTTTCGGGCGGAGGTTGAAGTTCGGGCCGAGGTCGGAGTTCGAGCCGAGGTTGAAGTTCGGGCCGAAAATGAAGTTCGGGCCGGGAACAGTGAAGAGTTCGGGCCGAACTTGTTCTTGGCAGTGACGAACGAACCATCTATATTGGTTACTCGTGGGCGTGAAACGGACACCCGAGCTGAAAGTTATGAATGTTTTAGTATAGCACATTTTGTCACACAATCTTGGATATTGAAGAGTTCGGGCCGAAGAGGGATGTTCGGGCCGAAGTGGTGTTCGGGCCGAAGTGGGATGTTCGGGCCGAAGTGGTGTGCGGGCCGAAGTGGTTTTCGGGCCGAAGTTCGGGGTTCGGGCCGAGGATGATTTTCGGGCCGAGGTTGAAGTTCGGGCCGAGGTCGGAGTTCGGGCCGAGGTTGAAGTTCGGGCCGAAAATGTAGTTCGGGCCGGGAACAATGAAGAGTTCGGGCCGAACTTGTTCTTGGCAGTGACGAACGAACCAGCTATTTTGGTTACTCGTGGGCGTGAAACGGACACCCGAGCTGAAAGTTATGAATGTTTTAGTATAGCACCTTTTGTCACACAATCTTGGATATTGAAGAGTTCGGGCCGAAGAGGGATGTTCGGGCCGAAGTGGTGTTCGGGCCGAAGTGGGATGTTCGGGCCGAAGTGGTGTTCGGGCCGAAGTGGGATGTTCGGGCCGAAGTGGTTTGCGGGCCGAAGTGGTGTTCGGGCCGAAGTTCGGTGTTCGGGCCGAGGATGATTTTCGGGCGGAGGTTGAAGTTCGGGCCGAGGTCGGAGTTCGAGCCGAGGTTGAAGTTCGGGCCGAAAATGAAGTTCGGGCCGGGAACAGTGAAGAGTTCGGGCCGAACTTGTTCTTGGCAGTGACGAACGAACCATCTATATTGGTTACTCGTGGGCGTGAAACGGACACCCGAGCTGAAAGTTATGAATGTTTTAGTATAGCACATTTTGTCACACAATCTTGGATATTGAAGAGTTCGGGCCGAAGAGGGATGTTCGGGCCGAAGTGGTGTTCGGGCCGAAGTGGGATGTTCGGGCCGAAGTGGTGTGCGGGCCGAAGTGGTTTTCGGGCCGAAGTTCGGGGTTCGGGCCGAGGATGATTTTCGGGCCGAGGTTGAAGTTCGGGCCGAGGTCGGAGTTCGGGCCGAGGTTGAAGTTCAGGCCGAAAATGTAGTTCGGGCCGGGAACAGTGAAGAGTTCGGGCCGAACTTGTTCTTGGCAGTGACGAACGAACCAGCTATTTTGGTTACTCGTGGGCGTGAAACGGACACCCGAGCTGAAAGTTATGAATGTTTTAGTATAGCACCTTTTGTCACACAATCTTGGATATTGAAGAGTTCGGGCCGAAGAGGGATGTTCGGGCCGAAGTGGTGTTCGGGCCGAAGTGGGATGTTCGGGCCGAAGTGGTGTTCGGGCCGAAGTGGGATGTTCGGGCCGAAGTGGTTTGCGGGCCGAAGTGGTGTTCGGGCCGAAGTTCGGTGTTCGGGCCGAGGATGATTTTCGGGCGGAGGTTGAAGTTCGGGCCGAGGTCGGAGTTCGAGCCGAGGTTGAAGTTCGGGCCGAAAATGAAGTTCGGGCCGGGAACAGTGAAGAGTTCGGGCCGAACTTGTTCTTGGCAGTGACGAACGAACCATCTATATTGGTTACTCGTGGGCGTGAAACGGACACCCGAGCTGAAAGTTATGAATGTTTTAGTATAGCACATTTTGTCACACAATCTTGGATATTGAAGAGTTCGGGCCGAAGAGGGATGTTCGGGCCGAAGTGGTGTTCGGGCCGAAGTGGGATGTTCGGGCCGAAGTGGTGTGCGGGCCGAAGTGGTTTTCGGGCCGAAGTTCGGGGTTCGGGCCGAGGATGATTTTCGGGCCGAGGTTGAAGTTCGGGCCGAGGTCGGAGTTCGGGCCGAGGTTGAAGTTCAGGCCGAAAATGTAGTTCGGGCCGGGAACAGTGAAGAGTTCGGGCCGAACTTGTTCTTGGCAGTGACGAACGAACCAGCTATTTTGGTTACTCGTGGGCGTGAAACGGACACCCGAGCTGAAAGTTATGAATGTTTTAGTATAGCACCTTTTGTCACACAATCTTGGATATTGAAGAGTTCGGGCCGAAGAGGGATGTTCGGGCCGAAGTGGTGTTCGGGCCGAAGTGGGATGTTCGGGCCGAAGTGGTTTGCGGGCCGAAGTGGTGTTCGGGCCGAAGTTCGGTGTTCGGGCCGAGGATGATTTTCGGACGGAGGTTGAAGTTCGGGCCGAGGTCGGAGTTCGAGCCGAGGTTGAAGTTCGGGCCGAAAATGAAGTTCGGGCCGGGAACAGTGAAGAGTTCGGGCCGAACTTGTTCTTGGCAGTGACGAACGAACCATCTATATTGGTTACTCGTGGGCGTGAAACGGACACCCGAGCTGAAAGTTATGAATGTTTTAGTATAGCACATTTTGTCACACAATCTTGGATATTGAAGAGTTCGGGCCGAAGAGGGATGTTCGGGCCGAAGTGGTGTTCGGGCCGAAGTGGGATGTTCGGGCCGAAGTGGTGTGCGGGCCGAAGTGGTTTTCGGGCCGAAGTTCGGGGTTCGGGCCGAGGATGATTTTCGGGCCGAGGTTGAAGTTCGGGCCGAGGTCGGAGTTCGGGCCGAGGTTGAAGTTCGGGCCGAAAATGTAGTTCGGGCCGGGAACAATGAAGAGTTCGGGCCGAACTTGTTCTTGGCAGTGACGAACGAACCAGCTATTTTGGTTACTCGTGGGCGTGAAACGGACACCCGAGCTGAAAGTTATGAATGTTTTAGTATAGCACCTTTTGTCACACAATCTTGGATATTGAAGAGTTCGGGCCGAAGAGGGATGTTCGGGCCGAAGTGGTGTTCGGGCCGAAGTGGTGTTCGGGCCGAAGTGGGATGTTCGGGCCGAAGTGGTTTGCGGGCCGAAGTGGTGTTCGGGCCGAAGTTCGGTGTTCGGGCCGAGGATGATTTTCGGGCGGAGGTTGAAGTTCGGGCCGAGGTCGGAGTTCGGGCCGAGGTTGAAGTTCGGGCCGAGGTTGAAGTTCTGGCCGAAAATGAAGTTCGGGCCGGGAACAGTGAAGAGTTCGGGCCGAACTTGTTCTTGGCAGTGACGAACGAACCAGCTATTTTGGTTACTCGTGGGCGTGAAACGGACACCCGAGCTGAAAGTTATGAATGTTTTAGTATAGCACCTTTTGTCACACAGTCTTGGATATTGAAGAGTTCGGGCCGAAGAGGGATGTTCGGGCCGAAGTGGTGTTCGGGCCGAAGTTCGGTGTTCGGGCCTAGGATGATGTTCGGGCCGAGGTTAAAGTTCGGGCCCAGGTCGGAGTTCGGGCCGAGGTTGAAGTTCGGGCCGAACTTGTTCTTGGTAGTGACGAACGAACCAGCTATTTTGGTTACTCGTGGGCGTGAAACGGACACCCGAGCTGAAAGTTATTAATGTTTTAGTATAGCACCTTTTGTCACACAATCTTGGATATTGAAGAGTTCGGGCCGAAGAGGGATGTTCGGGCCGAAGTGGTGTTCGGGCCGAAGTTCGGTGTTCGGGCCGAGGATGATGTTCGGGCCGAGGTTAAAGTTCGGGCCCAGGTCGGAGTTCGGGCCGAGGTTGAAGTTCGGGCCGAACTTGTTCTTGGTAGTGACGAACGAACCAGCTATTCTGGTTACTCGTGGGCGTGAAACGGACACCCGAGCTGAAAGTTATGAATGTTTTAGTATAGCACCTTTTGTCACACAATCTTGGATATTGAAGAGTTCGGGCCGAAGAGGGATGTTCGGGCCGAAGTGGTGTTCGGGCCGAAGTGGGAAGTTCGGGCCGAAGTGGTGTGCGGGCCGAAGTGGTTTTCGGGCCGAAATTCGGGGTTCGGGCCGAGGATGATTTTCGGGCCGAGGTTGAAGTTCGGGCCGAGGTCGGAGTTCGGGCCGAGGTTGAAGTTCGGGCCGAAAATGTAGTTCGGGCCGGGAACAGTGAAGAGTTCGGGCCGAACTTGTTCTTGGCAGTGACGAACGAACCAGCTATTTTGGTTACTCGTGGGCGTGAAACGGACACCCGAGCTGAAAGTTATGAATGTTTTAGTATAGCACCTTTTGTCACACAATCTTGGATATTGAAGAGTTCGGGCCGAAGAGGGATGTTCGGGCCGAAGTGGGATGTTCGGGCCGAAGTGGTGTGCGGGCCGAAGTGGTTTTCGGGCCGAAGTTCGGGGTTCGGGCCGAGGATGATTTTCGGGCCGAGGTTGAAGTTCGGGCCGAGGTCGGAGTTCGGGCCGAGGTTGAAGTTCGGGCCGAAAATGTAGTTCGGGCCGGGAACAGTGAAGAGTTCGGGCCGAACTTGTTCTTGGCAGTGACGAACGAACCAGCTATTTTGGTTACTCGTGGGCGTGAAACGGACACCCGAGCTGAAAGTTATGAATGTTTTAGTATAGCACCTTTTGTCACACAATCTTGGATATTGAAGAGTTCGGGCCGAAGAGGGATGTTCGGGCCGAAGTGGTGTTCGGGCCGAAGTGGGATGTTCGGGCCGAAGTGGTTTGCGGGCCGAAGTGGTGTTCGGGCCGAAGTTCGGTGTTCGGGCCGAGGATGATTTTCGGGCGGAGGTTGAAGTTCGGGCCGAGGTCGGAGTTCGAGCCGAGGTTGAAGTTCGGGCCGAAAATGAAGTTCGGGCCGGGAACAGTGAAGAGTTCGGGCCGAACTTGTTCTTGGCAGTGACGAACGAACCATCTATATTGGTTACTCGTGGGCGTGAAACGGACACCCGAGCTGAAAGTTATGAATGTTTTAGTATAGCACATTTTGTCACACAATCTTGGATATTGAAGAGTTCGGGCCGAAGAGGGATGTTCGGGCCGAAGTGGTGTTCGGGCCGAAGTGGGATGTTCGGACCGAAGTGGTGTGCGGGCCGAAGTGGTTTTCGGGCCGAAGTTCGGGGTTCGGGCCGAGGATGATTTTCGGGCCGAGGTTGAAGTTCGGGCCGAGGTCGGAGTTCGGGCCGAGGTTGAAGTTCGGGCCGAAAATGTAGTTCGGGCCGGGAACAATGAAGAGTTCGGGCCGAACTTGTTCTTGGCAGTGACGAACGAACCAGCTATTTTTGTTACTCGTGGGCGTGAAACGGACACCCGAGCTGAAAGTTATGAATGTTTTAGTATAGCACCTTTTGTCACACAATCTTGGATATTGAAGAGTTCGGGCCGAAGAGGGATGTTCGGGCCGAAGTGGTGTTCGGGCCGAAGTGGGATGTTCGGGCCGAAGTGGTGTTCGGGCCGAAGTGGGATGTTCGGGCCGAAGTGGTTTGCGGGCCGAAGTGGTGTTCGGGCCGAAGTTCGGTGTTCGGGCCGAGGATGATTTTCGGGCGGAGGTTGAAGTTCGGGCCGAGGTTGAAGTTCGGGCCGAGGTTGAAGTTCTGGCCGAAAATGAAGTTCGGGCCGGGAACAGTGAAGAGTTCGGGCCGAACTTGTTCTTGGCAGTGACGAACGAACCAGCTATTTTGGTTACTCGTGGGCGTGAAATGGACACCCGAGCTGAAAGTTATGAATGTTTTAGTATAGCACCTTTTGTCACACAATCTTGGATATTGAAGAGTTCGGGCCGAAGAGGGATGTTCGGGCCGAAGTGGTGTTCGGGCCGAAGTGGGATGTTCGGGCCGAAGTGGTGTTCGGGCCGAAGTGGGATGTTCGGGCCGAAGTGGTGTTCGGGCAGAAGTTCGGTGTTCGGGCTGAGGATGATGTTCGGGCCGAGGTTGAAGTTCGGGCCGAGGTCGGAGTTCGGGCCGGGAACAGTGAAGAGTTCGGGCCGAACTTGTTCTTGGCAGTGCCGAACGAACCAACTATTTTGGTTACTCGTGGGCGTGAAACGGACACTCGAGCTGAAAGTTATGAATGTTTTAGTATAGCACCTTTTGTCACACAATCTTGGATATTGAAGAGTTCGGGCCGAAGAGGGATGTTCGGGCCGAAGTGGTGTTCGGGCCGAAGTTCGGTGTTCGGGCCGAGGATGATGTTCGGGCCGAGGTTAAAGTTCGGGCCCAGGTCGGAGTTCGGGCCGAGGTTGAAGTTCGGGCCGAACTTGTTCTTGGTAGTGACGAACGAACCAGCTATTTTGGTTACTCGTGGGCGTGAAACGGACACCCGAGCTGAGAGTTATGAATGTTTTAGTATAGCACCTTTTGTCACACAATCTTGGATATTGAAGAGTTCGGGCCGAAGAGGGATGTTCGGGCCGAAGTGGTGTTCGGGCCGAAGTGGGATGTTCGGGCCGAAGTGGTGTGCGGGCCGAAGTGGTTTTCGGGCCGAAGTTCGGGGTTCGGGCCGAGGATGATTTTCGGGCCGAGGTTGAATTTCGGGCCGAGGTCGGAGTTCGGGCCGAGGTTGAAGTTCGGGCCGAAAATGTAGTTCGGGTCGGGAACAATGAAGAGTTCGGGCCGAACTTGTTCTTGGTAGTGACGAACGAACCAGCTATTTTTGTTACTCGTGGGCGTGAAACGGACACCCGAGCTGAAAGTTATGAATGTTTTAGTATAGCACCTTTTGTCACACAATCTTGGATATTGAAGAGTTCGGGCCGAAGAGGGATGTTCGGGCCGAAGTGGTGTTCGGGCCGAAGTGGGATGTTCGGGCCGAAGTGGTTTGCGGGCCGAAGTGGTGTTCGGGCCGAAGTTCGGTGTTCGGGCCGAGGATGATTTTCGGGCGGAGGTTGAAGTTCGGGCCGAGGTCGGAGTTCGAGCCGAGGTTGATGTTCGGGCCGAAAATGAAGTTCGGGCCGGGAACAGTGAAGAGTTCGGGCCGAACTTGTTCTTGGCAGTGACGAACGAACCATCTATATTGGTTACTCGTGGGCGTGAAACGGACACCCGAGCTGAAAGTTATGAATGTTTTAGTATAGCACATTTTGTCACACAATCTTGGATATTGAAGAGTTCGGGCCGAAGAGGGATGTTCGGGCCGAAGTGGTGTTCGGGCCGAAGTGGGATGTTCGGACCGAAGTGGTGTGCGGGCCGAAGTGGTTTTCGGGCCGAAGTTCGGGGTTCGGGCCAAGGATGATTTTCGGGCCGAGGTTGAAGTTCGGGCCGAGGTCGGAGTTCGGGCCGAGGTTGAAGTTCGGGCCGAAAATGTAGTTCGGGCCGGGAACAATGAAGAGTTCGGGCCGAACTTGTTCTTGGCAGTGACGAACGAACCATCTATATTGGTTACTCGTGGGCGTGAAACGGACACCCGAGCTGAAAGTTATGAATGTTTTAGTATAGCACATTTTGTCACACAATCTTGGATATTGAAGAGTTCGGGCCGAAGAGGGATGTTCGGGCCGAAGTGGTGTTCGGGCCGAAGTGGGATGTTCGGGCCGAAGTGGTGTGCGGGCCGAAGTGGTTTTCGGGCCGAAGTTCGGGGTTCGGGCCGAGGATGATTTTCGGGCCGAGGTTGAAGTTCGGGCCGAGGTCGGAGTTCGGGCCGAGGTTGAAGTTCGGGCCGAAAATGTAGTTCGGGCCGGGAACAATGAAGAGTTCGGGCCGAACTTGTTCTTGGCAGTGACGAACGAACCATCTATATTGGTTACTCGTGGGCGTGAAACGGACACCCGAGCTGAAAGTTATGAATGTTTTAGTATAGCACCTTTTGTCACACAATCTTGGATATTGAAGAGTTCGGGCCGAAGAGGGATGTTCGGGCCGAAGTGGTGTTCGGGCCGAAGTGGGATGTTCGGGCCGAAGTGGTGTACGGGCCGAAGTGGTTTTCGGGCCGAAGTTCGGGGTTCGGGCCGAGGATGATTTTCGGGCCGAGGTTGAAGTTCGGGCCGAGGTCGGAGTTCGGGCCGAGGTTGAAGTTCGGGCCGAAAATGTAGTTCGGGCCGGGAACAATGAAGAGTTCGGGCCGAACTTGTTCTTGGCAGTGACGAACGAACCAGCTATTTTTGTTACTCGTGGGCGTGAAACGGACACCCGAGCTGAAACTTATGAATGTTTTAGTATAGCACCTTTTGTCACACAATCTTGGATATTGAAGAGTTCGGGCCGAAGAGGGATGTTCGGGCCGAAGTGGTGTTCGGGCCGAAGTGGGATGTTCGGGCCGAAGTGGTTTGCGGGCCGAAGTGGTGTTCGGGCCGAAGTTCGGTGTTCGGGCCGAGGATGATTTTCGGGCGGAGGTTGAAGTTCGGGCCGAGGTCGGAGTTCGAGCCGAGGTTGAAGTTCGGGCCAAAAATGAAGTTCGGGCCGGGAACAGTGAAGAGTTCGGGCCGAACTTGTTCTTGGCAGTGACGAACGAACCATCTATATTGGTTACTCGTGGGCGTGAAACGGACACCCGAGCTGAAAGTTATGAATGTTTTAGTATAGCACATTTTGTCACACAATCTTGGATATTGAAGAGTTCGGGCCGAAGAGGGATGTTCGGGCCGAAGTGGTGTTCGGGCCGAAGTGGGATGTTCGGACCGAAGTGGTGTGCGGGCCGAAGTGGTTTTCGGGCCGAAGTTCGGGGTTCGGGCCGAGGATGATTTTCGGGCCGAGGTTGAAGTTCGGGCCGAGGTCGGAGTTCGGGCCGAGGTTGAAGTTTGGGCCGAAAATGTAGTTCGGGCCGGGAACAATGAAGAGTTCGGGCCGAACTTGTTCTTGGCAGTGACGAACGAACCAGCTATTTTGGTTACTCGTGGGCGTGAAACGGACACCCGAGCTGAAAGTTATGAATGTTTTAGTATAGCACCTTTTGTCACACAATCGTGGATATTGAAGAGTTCGGGCCGAAGAGGGATGTTCGGGCCGAAGTGGTGTTCGGGCCGAAGTGGGATGTTCGGGCCGAAGTGGTGTTCGGGCCGAAGTGGGATGTTCGGGCCGAAGTGGTTTGCGGGCCGAAGTGGTGTTCGGGCCGAAGTTCGGTGTTCGGGCCGAGGATGATTTTCGGGCGGAGGTTGAAGTTCGGGCCGAGGTTGAAGTTCGGGCCGAGGTTGAAGTTCTGGCCGAAAATGAAGTTCGGGCCGGGAACAGTGAAGAGTTCGGGCCGAACTTGTTCTTGGCAGTGACGAACGAACCAGCTATTTTGGTTACTCGTGGGCGTGAAATGGACACCCGAGCTGAAAGTTATGAATGTTTTAGTATAGCACCTTTTGTCACACAATCTTGGATATTGAAGAGTTCGGGCCGAAGAGGGATGTTCGGGCCGAAGTGGTGTTCGGGCCGAAGTGGGATGTTCGGGCCGAAGTGGTGTTCGGGCCGAAGTGGGATGTTCGGGCCGAAGTGGTGTTCGGGCAGAAGTTCGGTGTTCGGGCTGAGGATGATGTTCGGGCCGAGGTTGAAGTTCGGGCCGAGGTCGGAGTTCGGGCCGGGAACAGTGAAGAGTTCGGGCCGAACTTGTTCTTGGCAGTGCCGAACGAACCAACTATTTTGGTTACTCGTGGGCGTGAAACGGACACCCGAGCTGAAAGTTATGAATGTTTTAGTATAGCAACTTTTGTCACACAATCTTGGATATTGAAGAGTTCGGGCCGAAGAGGGATGTTCGGGCCGAAGTGGTGTTCGGGCCGAAGTTCGGGATTCGGGCCGAGGATGATGTTCGGGCCGAGGTTAAAGTTCGGGCCCAGGTCGGAGTTCGGGCCGAGGTTGAAGTTCGGGCCGAACTTGTTCTTGGTAGTGACGAACGAACCAGCTATTTTGGTTACTCGTGGGCGTGAAACGGACACCCGAGCTGAAAGTTATGAATGTTTTAGTATAGCACCTTTTGTCACACAATCTTGGATATTGAAGAGTTCGGGCCGAAGAGGGATGTTCGGGCCGAAGTGGTGTTCGGGCCGAAGTGGGATGTTCGGGCCGAAGTGGTTTTCGGGCCGAAGTTCGGGGTTCGGGCCGAGGATGATTTTCGGGCCGAGGTTGAAGTTCGGGCGGAGGTCGGAGTTCGGGCCGAGGTGGAAGTTCGGGCCGAAAATGTAGTTCGGGCCGGGAACAGTGAAGAGTTCGGGCCGAACTTGTTCTTGGCAGTGACGAACGAACCAGCTATTTTGGTTACTCGTGGGCGTGAAACGGACACCCGAGCTGAAAGTTATGAATGTTTTAGTATAGCACCTTTTGTCACACAATCTTGGATATTGAAGAGTTCGGGCCGAAGAGGGATGTTCGGGCCGAAGTGGTGTTCGGGCCGAAGTGGGATGTTCGGGCCGAAGTGGTTTGCGGGCCGAAGTGGTGTTCGGGCCGAAGTTCGGCGTTCGGGCCGAGGATGATTTTCGGGCGGAGGTTGAAGTTCGGGCCGAGGTCGGAGTTCGAGCCGAGGTTGAAGTTCGGGCCGAAAATGAAGTTCGGGCCGGGAACAGTGAAGAGTTCGGGCCGAACTTGTTCTTGGCAGTGACGAACGAACCATCTATATTGGTTACTCGTGGGCGTGAAACGGACACCCGAGCTGAAAGTTATGAATGTTTTAGTATAGCACATTTTGTCACACAATCTTGGATATTGAAGAGTTCGGGCCGAAGAGGGATGTTCGGGCCGAAGTGGTGTTCGGGCCGAAGTGGGATGTTCGGGCCGAAGTGGTGTGCGGGCCGAAGTGGTTTTCGGGCCGAAGTTCGGGGTTCGGGCCGAGGATGATTTTCGGGCCGAGGTTGAAGTTCGGGCCGAGGTCGGAGTTCGGGCCGAGGTTGAAGTTCGGGCCGAAAATGTAGTTCGGGCCGGGAACAATGAAGAGTTCGGGCCGAACTTGTTCTTGGCAGTGACGAACGAACCAGCTATTTTGGTTACTCGTGGGCGTGAAACGGACACCCGAGCTGAAAGTTATGAATGTTTTAGTATAGCACCTTTTGTCACACAATCTTGGATATTGAAGAGTTCGGGCCGAAGAGGGATGTTCGGGCCGAAGTGGTGTTCGGGCCGAAGTGGTGTTCGGGCCGAAGTGGGATGTTCGGGCCGAAGTGGTTTGCGGGCCGAAGTGGTGTTCGGGCCGAAGTTCGGTGTTCGGGCCGAGGATGATTTTCGGGCGGAGGTTGAAGTTCGGGCCGAGGTCGGAGTTCGGGCCGAGGTTGAAGTTCGGGCCGAGGTTGAAGTTCTAGCCGAAAATGAAGTTCGGGCCGGGAACAGTGAAGAGTTCGGGCCGAACTTGTTCTTGGCAGTGACGAACGAACCAGCTATTTTGGTTACTCGTGGGCGTGAAACGGACACCCGAGCTGAAAGTTATGAATGTTTTAGTATAGCACCTTTTGTCACACAGTCTTGGATATTGAAGAGTTCGGGCCGAAGAGGGATGTTCGGGCCGAAGTGGTGTTCGGGCCGAAGTTCGGTGTTCGGGCCTAGGATGATGTTCGGGCCGAGGTTAAAGTTCGGGCCCAGGTCGGAGTTCGGGCCGAGGTTGAAGTTCGGGCCGAACTTGTTCTTGGTAGTGACGAACGAACCAGCTATTTTGGTTACTCGTGGGCGTGAAACGGACACCCGAGCTGAAAGTTATTAATGTTTTAGTATAGCACCTTTTGTCACACAATCTTGGATATTGAAGAGTTCGGGCCGAAGAGGGATGTTCGGGCCGAAGTGGTGTTCGGGCCGAAGTTCGGTGTTCGGGCCGAGGATGATGTTCGGGCCGAGGTTAAAGTTCGGGCCCAGGTCGGAGTTCGGGCCGAGGTTGAAGTTCGGGCCGAACTTGTTCTTGGTAGTGACGAACGAACCAGCTATTCTGGTTACTCGTGGGCGTGAAACGGACACCCGAGCTGAAAGTTATGAATGTTTTAGTATAGCACCTTTTGTCACACAATCTTGGATATTGAAGAGTTCGGGCCGAAGAGGGATGTTCGGGCCGAAGTGGTGTTCGGGCCGAAGTGGGAAGTTCGGGCCGAAGTGGTGTGCGGGCCGAAGTGGTTTTCGGGCCGAAATTCGGGGTTCGGGCCGAGGATGATTTTCGGGCCGAGGTTGAAGTTCGGGCCGAGGTCGGAGTTCGGGCCGAGGTTGAAGTTCGGGCCGAAAATGTAGTTCGGGCCGGGAACAGTGAAGAGTTCGGGCCGAACTTGTTCTTGGCAGTGACGAACGAACCAGCTATTTTGGTTACTCGTGGGCGTGAAACGGACACCCGAGCTGAAAGTTATGAATGTTTTAGTATAGCACCTTTTGTCACACAATCTTGGATATTGAAGAGTTCGGGCCGAAGAGGGATGTTCGGGCCGAAGTGGGATGTTCGGGCCGAAGTGGTGTGCGGGCCGAAGTGGTTTTCGGGCCGAAGTTCGGGGTTCGGGCCGAGGATGATTTTCGGGCCGAGGTTGAAGTTCGGGCCGAGGTCGGAGTTCGGGCCGAGGTTGAAGTTCGGGCCGAAAATGTAGTTCGGGCCGGGAACAGTGAAGAGTTCGGGCCGAACTTGTTCTTGGCAGTGACGAACGAACCAGCTATTTTGGTTACTCGTGGGCGTGAAACGGACACCCGAGCTGAAAGTTATGAATGTTTTAGTATAGCACCTTTTGTCACACAATCTTGGATATTGAAGAGTTCGGGCCGAAGAGGGATGTTCGGGCCGAAGTGGTGTTCGGGCCGAAGTGGGATGTTCGGGCCGAAGTGGTTTGCGGGCCGAAGTGGTGTTCGGGCCGAAGTTCGGTGTTCGGGCCGAGGATGATTTTCGGGCGGAGGTTGAAGTTCGGGCCGAGGTCGGAGTTCGAGCCGAGGTTGAAGTTCGGGCCGAAAATGAAGTTCGGGCCGGGAACAGTGAAGAGTTCGGGCCGAACTTGTTCTTGGCAGTGACGAACGAACCATCTATATTGGTTACTCGTGGGCGTGAAACGGACACCCGAGCTGAAAGTTATGAATGTTTTAGTATAGCACATTTTGTCACACAATCTTGGATATTGAAGAGTTCGGGCCGAAGAGGGATGTTCGGGCCGAAGTGGTGTTCGGGCCGAAGTGGGATGTTCGGACCGAAGTGGTCTGCGGGCCGAAGTGGTTTTCGGGCCGAAGTTCGGGGTTCGGGCCGAGGATGATTTTCGGGCCGAGGTTGAAGTTCGGGCCGAGGTCGGAGTTCGGGCCGAGGTTGAAGTTCGGGCCGAAAATGTAGTTCGGGCCGGGAACAATGAAGAGTTCGGGCCGAACTTGTTCTTGGCAGTGACGAACGAACCAGCTATTTTTGTTACTCGTGGGCGTGAAACGGACACCCGAGCTGAAAGTTATGAATGTTTTAGTATAGCACCTTTTGTCACACAATCTTGGATATTGAAGAGTTCGGGCCGAAGAGGGATGTTCGGGCCGAAGTGGTGTTCGGGCCGAAGTGGGATGTTCGGGCCGAAGTGGTGTTCGGGCCGAAGTGGGATGTTCGGGCCGAAGTGGTTTGCGGGCCGAAGTGGTGTTCGGGCCGAAGTTCGGTGTTCGGGCCGAGGATGATTTTCGGGCGGAGGTTGAAGTTCGGGCCGAGGTTGAAGTTCGGGCCGAGGTTGAAGTTCTGGCCGAAAATGAAGTTCGGGCCGGGAACAGTGAAGAGTTCGGGCCGAACTTGTTCTTGGCAGTGACGAACGAACCAGCTATTTTGGTTACTCGTGGGCGTGAAATGGACACCCGAGCTGAAAGTTATGAATGTTTTAGTATAGCACCTTTTGTCACACAATCTTGGATATTGAAGAGTTCGGGCCGAAGAGGGATGTTCGGGCCGAAGTGGTGTTCGGGCCGAAGTGGGATGTTCGGGCCGAAGTGGTGTTCGGGCCGAAGTGGGATGTTCGGGCCGAAGTGGTGTTCGGGCAGAAGTTCGGTGTTCGGGCTGAGGATGATGTTCGGGCCGAGGTTGAAGTTCGGGCCGAGGTCGGAGTTCGGGCCGGGAACAGTGAAGAGTTCGGGCCGAACTTGTTCTTGGCAGTGCCGAACGAACCAACTATTTTGGTTACTCGTGGGCGTGAAACGGACACTCGAGCTGAAAGTTATGAATGTTTTAGTATAGCACCTTTTGTCACACAATCTTGGATATTGAAGAGTTCGGGCCGAAGAGGGATGTTCGGGCCGAAGTGGTGTTCGGGCCGAAGTTCGGTGTTCGGGCCGAGGATGATGTTCGGGCCGAGGTTAAAGTTCGGGCCCAGGTCGGAGTTCGGGCCGAGGTTGAAGTTCGGGCCGAACTTGTTCTTGGTAGTGACGAACGAACCAGCTATTTTGGTTACTCGTGGGCGTGAAACGGACACCCGAGCTGAGAGTTATGAATGTTTTAGTATAGCACCTTTTGTCACACAATCTTGGATATTGAAGAGTTCGGGCCGAAGAGGGATGTTCGGGCCGAAGTGGTGTTCGGGCCGAAGTGGGATGTTCGGGCCGAAGTGGTGTGCGGGCCGAAGTGGTTTTCGGGCCGAAGTTCGGGGTTCGGGCCGAGGATGATTTTCGGGCCGAGGTTGAATTTCGGGCCGAGGTCGGAGTTCGGGCCGAGGTTGAAGTTCGGGCCGAAAATGTAGTTCGGGTCGGGAACAATGAAGAGTTCGGGCCGAACTTGTTCTTGGTAGTGACGAACGAACCAGCTATTTTTGTTACTCGTGGGCGTGAAACGGACACCCGAGCTGAAAGTTATGAATGTTTTAGTATAGCACCTTTTGTCACACAATCTTGGATATTGAAGAGTTCGGGCCGAAGAGGGATGTTCGGGCCGAAGTGGTGTTCGGGCCGAAGTGGGATGTTCGGGCCGAAGTGGTTTGCGGGCCGAAGTGGTGTTCGGGCCGAAGTTCGGTGTTCGGGCCGAGGATGATTTTCGGGCGGAGGTTGAAGTTCGGGCCGAGGTCGGAGTTCGAGCCGAGGTTGATGTTCGGGCCGAAAATGAAGTTCGGGCCGGGAACAGTGAAGAGTTCGGGCCGAACTTGTTCTTGGCAGTGACGAACGAACCATCTATATTGGTTACTCGTGGGCGTGAAACGGACACCCGAGCTGAAAGTTATGAATGTTTTAGTATAGCACATTTTGTCACACAATCTTGGATATTGAAGAGTTCGGGCCGAAGAGGGATGTTCGGGCCGAAGTGGTGTTCGGGCCGAAGTGGGATGTTCGGACCGAAGTGGTGTGCGGGCCGAAGTGGTTTTCGGGCCGAAGTTCGGGGTTCGGGCCGAGGATGATTTTCGGGCCGAGGTTGAAGTTCGGGCCGAGGTCGGAGTTCGGGCCGAGGTTGAAGTTCGGGCCGAAAATGTAGTTCGGGCCGGGAACAATGAAGAGTTCGGGCCGAACTTGTTCTTGGCAGTGACGAACGAACCATCTATATTGGTTACTCGTGGGCGTGAAACGGACACCCGAGCTGAAAGTTATGAATGTTTTAGTATAGCACATTTTGTCACACAATCTTGGATATTGAAGAGTTCGGGCCGAAGAGGGATGTTCGGGCCGAAGTGGTGTTCGGGCCGAAGTGGGATGTTCGGGCCGAAGTGGTGTGCGGGCCGAAGTGGTTTTCGGGCCGAAGTTCGGGGTTCGGGCCGAGGATGATTTTCGGGCCGAGGTTGAAGTTCGGGCCGAGGTCGGAGTTCGGGCCGAGGTTGAAGTTCGGGCCGAAAATGTAGTTCGGGCCGGGAACAATGAAGAGTTCGGGCCGAACTTGTTCTTGGCAGTGACGAACGAACCATCTATATTGGTTACTCGTGGGCGTGAAACGGACACCCGAGCTGAAAGTTATGAATGTTTTAGTATAGCACCTTTTGTCACACAATCTTGGATATTGAAGAGTTCGGGCCGAAGAGGGATGTTCGGGCCGAAGTGGTGTTCGGGCCGAAGTGGGATGTTCGGGCCGAAGTGGTGTGCGGGCCGAAGTGGTTTTCGGGCCGAAGTTCGGGGTTCGGGCCGAGGATGATTTTCGGGCCGAGGTTGAAGTTCGGGCCGAGGTCGGAGTTCGGGCCGAGGTTGAAGTTCGGGCCGAAAATGTAGTTCGGGCCGGGAACAATGAAGAGTTCGGGCCGAACTTGTTCTTGGCAGTGACGAACGAACCAGCTATTTTTGTTACTCGTGGGCGTGAAACGGACACCCGAGCTGAAAGTTATGAATGTTTTAGTATAGCACCTTTTGTCACACAATCTTGGATATTGAAGAGTTCGGGCCGAAGAGGGATGTTCGGGCCGAAGTGGTGTTCGGGCCGAAGTGGGATGTTCGGGCCGAAGTGGTTTGCGGGCCGAAGTGGTGTTCGGGCCGAAGTTCGGTGTTCGGGCCGAGGATGATTTTCGGGCGGAGGTTGAAGTTCGGGCCGAGGTCGGAGTTCGAGCCGAGGTTGAAGTTCGGGCCAAAAATGAAGTTCGGGCCGGGAACAGTGAAGAGTTCGGGCCGAACTTGTTCTTGGCAGTGACGAACGAACCATCTATATTGGTTACTCGTGGGCGTGAAACGGACACCCGAGCTGAAAGTTATGAATGTTTTAGTATAGCACATTTTGTCACACAATCTTGGATATTGAAGAGTTCGGGCCGAAGAGGGATGTTCGGGCCGAAGTGGTGTTCGGGCCGAAGTGGGATGTTCGGACCGAAGTGGTGTGCGGGCCGAAGTGGTTTTCGGGCCGAAGTTCGGGGTTCGGGCCGAGGATGATTTTCGGGCCGAGGTTGAAGTTCGGGCCGAGGTCGGAGTTCGGGCCGAGGTTGAAGTTCGGGCCGAAAATGTAGTTCGGGCCGGGAACAATGAAGAGTTCGGGCCGAACTTGTTTTTGGCAGTGACGAACGAACCAGCTATTTTGGTTACTCGTGGGCGTGAAACGGACACCCGAGCTGAAAGTTATGAATGTTTTAGTATAGCACCTTTTGTCACACAATCGTGGATATTGAAGAGTTCGGGCCGAAGAGGGATGTTCGGGCCGAAGTGGTGTTCGGGCCGAAGTGGGATGTTCGGGCCGAAGTGGTGTTCGGGCCGAAGTGGGATGTTCGGGCCGAAGTGGTTTGCGGGCCGAAGTGGTGTTCGGGCCGAAGTTCGGTGTTCGGGCCGAGGATGATTTTCGGGCGGAGGTTGAAGTTCGGGCCGAGGTTGAAGTTCGGGCCGAGGTTGAAGTTCTGGCCGAAAATGAAGTTCGGGCCGGGAACAGTGAAGAGTTCGGGCCGAACTTGTTCTTGGCAGTGACGAACGAACCAGCTATTTTGGTTACTCGTGGGCGTGAAATGGACACCCGAGCTGAAAGTTATGAATGTTTTAGTATAGCACCTTTTGTCACACAATCTTGGATATTGAAGAGTTCGGGCCGAAGAGGGATGTTCGGGCCGAAGTGGTGTTCGGGCCGAAGTGGGATGTTCGGGCCGAAGTGGTGTTCGGGCCGAAGTGGGATGTTCGGGCCGAAGTGGTGTTCGGGCAGAAGTTCGGTGTTCGGGCTGAGGATGATGTTCGGGCCGAGGTTGAAGTTCGGGCCGAGGTCGGAGTTCGGGCCGGGAACAGTGAAGAGTTCGGGCCGAACTTGTTCTTGGCAGTGCCGAAGAACCAACTATTTTGGTTACTCGTGGGCGTGAAACGGACACCCGAGCTGAAAGTTATGAATGTTTTAGTATAGCAACTTTTGTCACACAATCTTGGATATTGAAGAGTTCGGGCCGAAGAGGGATGTGCGGGCCGAAGTGGTGTTCGGGCCGAAGTTCGGGGTTCGGGCCGAGGATGATGTTCGGGCCGAGGTTAAAGTTCGGGCCGAACTTGAAGTTCGGGCCGAGGTTGGAGTTCGGGCCGAGGTTGAAGTTCGGGCCGAAGTGGTGTTCGGGCCGAAGTGGGATGTTCGGGCCGAAGTGGTTTGCGGGCCGAAGTGGTGTTCGGGCCGAAGTTCGGCGTTCGGGCCGAGGATGATTTTCGGGCGGAGGTTGAAGTTCGGGCCGAGGTCGGAGTTCGAGCCGAGGTTGAAGTTCGGGCCGAAAATGAAGTTCGGGCCGGGAACAGTGAAGAGTTCGGGCCGAACTTGTTCTTGGCAGTGACGAACGAACCATCTATATTGGTTACTCGTGGGCGTGAAACGGACACCCGAGCTGAAAGTTATGAATGTTTTAGTATAGCACATTTTGTCACACAATCTTGGATATTGAAGAGTTCGGGCCGAAGAGGGATGTTCGGGCCGAAGTGGTGTTCGGGCCGAAGTGGGATGTTCGGACCGAAGTGGTGTGCGGGCCGAAGTGGTTTTCGGGCCGAAGTTCGGGGTTCGGGCCGAGGATGATTTTCGGGCCGAGGTTGAAGTTCGGGCCGAGGTCGGAGTTCGGGCCGAGGTTGAAGTTCGGGCCGAAAATGTAGTTCGGGCCGGGAACAATGAAGAGTTCGGGCCGAACTTGTTCTTGGCAGTGACGAACGAACCAGCTATTTTGGTTACTCGTGGGCGTGAAACGGACACCCGAGCTGAAAGTTATGAATGTTTTAGTATAGCACCTTTTGTCACACAATCTTGGATATTGAAGAGTTCGGGCCGAAGAGGGATGTTCGGGCCGAAGTGGTGTTCGGGCCGAAGTGGGATGTTCGGGCCGAAGTGGTGTTCGGGCCGAAGTGGGATGTTCGGGCCGAAGTGGTTTGCGGGCCGAAGTGGTGTTCGGGCCGAAGTTCGGTGTTCGGGCCGAGGATGATTTTCGGGCGGAGGTTGAAGTTCGGGCCGAGGTCGGAGTTCGGGCCGAGGTTGAAGTTCGGGCCGAGGTTGAAGTTCTGGCCGAAAATGAAGTTCGGGCCGGGAACAGTGAAGAGTTCGGGCCGAACTTGTTCTTGGCAGTGACGAACGAACCAGCTATTTTGGTTACTCGTGGGCGTGAAACGGACACCCGAGCTGAAAGTTATGAATGTTTTAGTATAGCACCTTTTGTCACACAATCTTGGATATTGAAGAGTTCGGGCCGAAGAGGGATGTTCGGGCCGAAGTGGTGTTCGGGCTGAAGTGGGATGTTCGGGCCGAAGTGGTGTTCGGGCCGAAGTGGGATGTTCGGGCCGAAGTGGTTTGCGGGCCGAAGTGGTGTTCGGGCCGAAGTTCGGTGTTCGGGCCGAGGATGATTTTCGGGCGGAGGTTGAAGTTCGGGCCGAGGTCGGAGTTCGGGCCGAGGTTGAAGTTCGGGCCGAGGTTGAAGTTCTGGCCGAAAATGAAGTTCGGGCCGGGAACAGTGAAGAGTTCGGGCCGAACTTGTTCTTGGCAGTGACGAACGAACCAGCTATTTTGGTTACTCGTGGGCGTGAAACGGACACCCGAGCTGAAAGTTATGAATGTTTTAGTATAGCACCTTTTGTCACACAATCTTGGATATTGAAGAGTTCGGGCCGAAGAGGGATGTTCGGGCCGAAGTGGTGTTCGGGCCGAAGTGGGATGTTCGGGCCGAAGTGGTGTTCGGGCCGAAGTGGGATGTTCGGGCCGAAGTGGTGTTCGGGCAGAAGTTCGGTGTTCGTGCTGAGGATGATGTTCGGGCCGAGGTTGAAGTTCGGGCCGAGGTCGGAGTTCGGGCCGGGAACAGTGAAGAGTTCGGGCCGAACTTGTTCTTGGCAGTGCCGAACGAACCAACTATTTTGGTTACTCGTGGGCGTGAAACGGACACCCACGCTGAAAGTTATGAATGTTTTAGTATAGCACCTTTTGTCACACAATCTTGGATATTGAAGAGTTCGGGCCGAAGAGGGATGTTCGGGCCGAAGTGGTGTTCGGGCCGAAGTTCGGTGTTCGGGCCGAGGATGATGTTCGGGCCGAGGTTAAAGTTCGGGCCCAGGTCGGAGTTCGGGCCGAGGTTGAAGTTCAGGCCGAACTTGTTCTTGGTAGTGACGAACGAACCAGCTATTTTGGTTACTCGTGGGCGTGAAACGGACACCCGAGCTGAAAGTTATGAATGTTTTAGTATAGCACCTTTTGTCACACAATCTTGGATATTGAAGAGTTCGGGCCGAAGAGGGATGTTCGGGCCGAAGTGGTGTTCGGGCCGAAGTGGGATGTTCAGGCCGAAGTGGTGTGCGGGCCGAAGTGGTTTTCGGGCCGAAGTTCGGGGTTCGGGCCGAGGATGATTTTCGGGCCGAGGTTGAAGTTCGGGCCGAGGTCGGAGTTCGGGCCGAGGTTGAAGTTCGGGCCGAAAATGTAGTTCGGGCCGGGAACAGTGAAGAGTTCGGGCCGAACTTGTTCTTGGCAGTGACGAACGAACCAGCTATTTTGGTTACTCGTGGGCGTGAAACGGACACCCGAGCTGAAAGTTATGAATGTTTTAGTATAGCACCTTTTGTCACACAATCTTGGATATTGAAGAGTTCGGGCCGAAGAGGGATGTTCGGGCCGAAGTGGTGTTCGGGCCGAAGTGGGATGTTCGGGCCGAAGTGGTTTGCGGGCCGAAGTGGTGTTCGGGCCGAAGTTCGGTGTTCGGGCCGAGGATGATTTTCGGGCGGAGGTTGAAGTTCGGGCCGAGGTCGGAGTTCGGGCCGAGGTTGAAGTTCGGGCCGAAAATGAAGTTCGGGCCGGGAACAGTGAAGAGTTCGGGCCGAACTTGTTCTTGGCAGTGACGAACGAACCATCTATATTGGTTACTCGTGGGCGTGAAACGGACACCCGAGCTGAAAGTTATGAATGTTTTAGTATAGCACCTTTTGTCACACAATCTTGGATATTGAAGGGTTCGGGCCGAAGAGGGATGTTAGGGCCGAAGTGGGATGTTCGGGCCGAAGTGGTGTTCGGGCCGAAGTGGTGTTCGGGCCGAAGTTCGGTGTTCGGGCCGAGGATGATTTTCGGGCCGAGGTTGAAGTTCGGGCCGAGGTCGGAGTTCGGGCCGAGGCGGAAGTTCGGGCCGAGGTTGAAGTTCTGGCCGAAAATGTAGTTCGGGCCGGGAACAGTGAAGAGTTCGGGCCGAACTTGTTCTTGGCAGTGACGAACGAACCAGCTATTTTGGTTACTCGTGGGCGTGAAACGGACACCCGAACTGAAAGTTATGAATGTTTTAGTATAGCACCTTTTGTCACACAATCTTGGATATTGAAGAGTTCGGGCCGAAAAGGGATGTTCGGGCCGAAGTGGCGTTCCGGCCGAAGTGGGATATTCGGGCCGAAGTGGTGTTCGGGCCGAAGTGGTGTTCGGGCCGAAGTTCGGTGTTCGGGCCGAGGATGATTTTCGGGTCGAGGTTGAAGTTCGGGCCGAGGTCGGAGTTCGGGCCGGGGCTGAAGTTCGGGCCGAGGTTGAAGTTCTTGCCGAAAATATAGTTCGGGCCGGGAACAGTGAAGAGTTCGGGCTGAACTTGTTCTTTGCCATGACGAACGAACCAGCTATTTTGGTTACTCGTGAGCGTGAAACGGACACCCGAGCTGAAAGTTATGAATGTTTTAGTATAGCACCTTTTGTCACACAATCTTGGATATTGAAGAGTTCGGGCCGAAGAGGGATGTTCGGGCCGAAGTGGTGTTCGGGCCGAAGTGGGATGTTCGGGCCGAAGTGGGGTGCGGGCCGAAGTGGTTTTCGGGCCGAAGTTCGGGGTTCGGGCCGAGGATGATTTTCGGGCCGAGGTTGAAGTTCGGGCCGAGGTCGGAGTTCGGGCCGAGGTTGAAGTTCGGGCCGAAAATTTAGTTCGGGCCGGGAACAGTGAAGAGTTCGGGCCGAACTTGTTCTTGGCAGTGACGAACGAACCAACTATTTTGGTTACTCGTGGGCGTGAAACGGACACCCGAGCTGAAAGTTATGAATGTTTTAGTATAGCACCTTTTGTCACACAATCTTGGATATTGAAGAGTTCGGGCCGAAGAGGGATGTTCGGGCCGAAGTGGTGTTCGGGCCGAAGTGGGATGTTCGGGCCGAAGTGGTGTGCGGGCCGAAGTGGTTTTCGGGCCGAAGTTCGGGGTTCGGGCCGAGGATGATTTTCGGGCCGAGGTTGAAGTTCGGGCCGAGGTCGGAGTTCGGGCCGAGGTTGAGGTTCGGGCCGAAAATGTAGTTCGGGCCGGGAACAGTGAAGAGTTCGGGCCGAACTTGTTCTTGGCAGTGACGAACGAACCAGCTATTTTGGTTACTCGTGGGCGTGAAACGGACACCCGAGTTGAAAGTTATGAATGTTTTAGTATAGCACCTTTTGTCACACAATCTTGGATATTGAAGAGTTCGGGCCGAAGATGGATGTTCGGGCCGAAGTGGTGTTCGGGCCGAAGTGGGATGTTCGTTCTGAAGTGGTTTGCGGGCCGAAGTGGTGTTCGGGCCGAAGTTCGGTGTTCGGGCCGAGGATGATTTTCGGGCGGAGGTTGAAGTTCGGGCCGAGGTCGGAGTTCGGGCCGAGGTTGAAGTTCGGGCCGAAAATGAAGTTCGGGCCGGGAACAGTGAAGAGTTCGGGCCGAACTTGTTCTTGGCAGTGACGAACGAACCATCTATATTGGTTACTCGTGGGCGTGAAACGGACACCCGAGCTGAAAGTTATGAATGTTTTAGTATAGCACCTTTTGTCACACAATCTTGGATATTGAAGAGTTCGGGCCGAAGAGGGATGTTAGGGCCGAAGTGGGATGTTCGGGCCGAAGTGGTGTTCGGGCCGAAGTGGTGTTCGGGCCGAAGTTCGGTGTTCGGGCCGAGGATGATTTTCGGGCCGAGGTTGAAGTTCGGGCCGAGGTCGGAGTTCGGGCCGAGGCTGAAGTTCGGGCCGAGGTTGAAGTTCTGGCCGAAAATGTAGTTCGGGCCGGGAACAGTGAAGAGTTCGGGCCGAACTTGTTCTTGGCAGTGACGAACGAACCAGCTATTTTGGTTACTCGTGGGCGTGAAACGGACACCCGAACTGAAAGTTATGAATGTTTTAGTATAGCACCTTTTGTCACACAATCTTGGATATTGAAGAGTTCGGGCCGAAGAGGGATGTTCGGGCCGAAGTGGCGTTCCGGCCGAAGTGGGATATTCGGGCCGAAGTGGTGTTCGGGCCGAAGTGGTGTTCGGGCCGAAGTTCGGTGTTCGGGCCGAGGATGATTTTCGGGTCGAGATTGAAGTTCGGGCCGAGGTCGGAGTTCGGGCCGGGGCTGAAGTTCGGGCCGAGGTTGAAGTTCTTGCCGAAAATGTAGTTCGGGCCGGGAACAGTGAAGAGTTCGGGCTGAACTTGTTCTTTGCCATGACGAACGAACCAGCTATTTTGGTTACTCGTGAGCGTGAAACGGACACCCGAGCTGAAAGTTATGAATGTTTTAGTATAGCACCTTTTGTCACACAATCTTGGATATTGAAAAGTTCGGGCCGAAGAGGGATGTTCGGGCTGAAGTGGTGTTCGGGCCGAAGTGGGATGTTCGGGCCGAAGTGGTGTGCGGGCCGAAGTGGTTTTCGGGCCGAAGTTCGGGGTTCGGGCCGAGGATGATTTTCGGGCCGAGGTTGAAGTTCGGGCCGAGGTCGGAGTTCGGGCCGAGGTTGAAGTTCGGGCCGAAAATTTAGTTCGGGCCGGGAACAGTGAAGAGTTCGGGCCGAACTTGTTCTTGGCAGTGACGAACGAACCAACTATTTTGGTTACTCGTGGGCGTGAAACGGACACCCGAGCTGAAAGTTATGAATGTTTTAGTATAGCACCTTTTGTCACACAATCTTGGATATTGAAGAGTTCGGACCGAAGAGGGATGTTCGGGCCGAAGTGGTGTTCGGGCCGAAGTGGGATGTTCGGGCCGAAGTGGTGTGCGGGCCGAAGTGGTTTTCGGGCCGAAGTTCGGGGTTCGGGCCGAGGATGATTTTCGGGCCGAGGTTGAAGTTCGGGCCGAGGTCGGAGTTCGGGCCGAGGTTGAGGTTCGGGCCGAAAATGTAGTTCGGGCCGGGAACAGTGAAGAGTTCGGGCCGAACTTGTTCTTGGCAGTGACGAACGAACCAGCTATTTTGGTTACTCGTGGGCGTGAAACGGACACCCGAGTTGAAAGTTATGAATGTTTTAGTATAGCACCTTTTGTCACACAATCTTGGATATTGAAGAGTTCGGGCCGAAGATGGATGTTCGGGCCGAAGTGGTGTTCGGGCCGAAATGGGTTGTTCGGGCTGAAGTGGTTTGCGGGCCGAAGTGGTGTTCGGGCCGAAGTTCGGTGTTCGGGCCGAGGATGATTTTCGGGCGGAGGTTGAAGTTCGGGCCGAGGTCGGAGTTCGGGCCGAGGTTGAAGTTCGGGCCGAAAATGAAGTTCGGGCCGGGAACAATGAAGAGTTTGGGCCGAACTTGTTCTTGGCAGTGACGAACGAACCATCTATTTTGGTTACTCGTGGGCGTGAAACGGACACCCGAGCTGAAAGTTATGAATGTTTTAGTATAGCACCTTTTGTCACTCAATCTTGGATATTGAAGAGTTCGGGCCGAAGAGGGATGTTAGGGCCGAAGTGGGATGTTCGGGCCGAAGTGGTGTTCGGGCCGAACTGGTGTTCGGGCCGAAGTTCGGTGTACGGGCCGAGGATGATTTTCGGGCCGAGGTTGAAGTTCGGGCCGAGGTCGGAGTTCGGGCCGAGGCTGAAGTTCGGGCCGAGGTTGAAGTTCTGGCCGAAAATGTAGTTCGGGCCGGGAACAGTGAAGAGTTCGGGCCGAACTTGTTCTTGGCAGTGACGAACGAACCAGCTATTTTGGTTACTTGTGGGCGTGAAACGGACACCCGAACTGAAAGTTATGAATGTTTTAGTATAGCACCTTTTGTCACACAATCTTGGATATTGAAGAGTTCGGGCAAAGAGGGATGTTCGGGCCGAAGTGGCGTTCCGGCCGAAGTGGGATATTCGGGCCGAAGTGGTGTTCGGGCCGAAGTGGTGTTCGGGCCGAAGTTCGGTGTTCGGGCCGAGGATGATTTTCGGGTCGAGGTTGAAGTTCGGGCCGAGGTCGGAGTTCGGGCCGGGGCTGAAGTTCGGGCCGAGGTTGAAGTTCTTGCCGAAAATGTAGTTCGGGCCGGGAACAGTGAAGAGTTCGGGCTGAACTTGTTCTTTGCAATGACGAACGAACCAGCTATTTTGGTTACTCGTGAGCGTGAAACGGACACCCGAGCTGAAAGTTATGAATGTTTTAGTATAGCACCTTTTGTCACACAATCTTGGATATTGAAGAGTTCGGGCCGAAGAGGGATGTTCGGGCCGAAGTGGTGTTCGGGCCGAAGTGGGATGTTCGGGCCGAAGTGGTGTGCGGGCCGAAGTGGTTTTCGAGCCGAAGTTCGGGGTTCAGGCCGAGGATGATTTTCGGGCCGAGGTTGAAGTTCGGGCCGAGGTCGGAGTTCGGGCCGAGGTTGAAGTTCGGGCCGAAAATTTAGTTCGGGCCGGGAACAGTGAAGAGTTCGGGCCGAACTTGTTCTTGGCAGTGACGAACGAACCAACTATTTTGGTTACTCGTGGGCGTGAAACAGACACCCGAGCTGAAAGTTATGAATGTTTTAGTATAGCACCTTTTGTCACACAATCTTGGATATTGAAGAGTTCGGGCCGAAGAGGGATGTTCGGGCCGAAGTGGTTTCGGGCCGAAGTGGGATGTTCGGGCCGAAGTGGTGTGCGGGCCGAAGTGGTTTTCGGGCCGAAGTTCGGGGTTCGGGCCGAGGATGATTTTCGGGCCGAGGTTGAAGTTCGGGCCGAGGTCGGAGTTCGGGCCGAGGTTGAGGTTCGGGCCGAAAATGTAGTTCGGGCCGGGAACAGTGAAGAGTTCGGGCCGAACTTGTTATTGGCAGTGACGAACGAACCAGCTATTTTGGTTACTCATGGGCGTGAAACGGACACCCGAGTTGAAAGTTATGAATGTTTTCGTATAGCACCTTTTGTCACACAATCTTGGATATTGAAGAGTTCGGGCCGAAGATGGATGTTCGGGCCGAAGTGGTGTTCGGGCAGAAGTGGGATGTTCGGGCTGAAGTGGTTTGCGGGCCGAAGTGGTGTTCGGGCTGAAGTTCGGTGTTCGGGCCGAGGATGATTTTCGGGCGGAGGTTGAAGTTCGGGCCGAGGTCGGAGTTCGGGCCGAGGTTGAAGTTCGGGCCGAAAATGAAGTTCGGGCCGGGAACAGTGAAGAGTTTGGGCCGAACTTGTTCTTGGCAGTGACGAACGAACCATCTATTTTGGTTACTCGTGGGCGTGAAACGGACACCCGAGCTGAAAGTTATGAATGTTTTAGTATATCACCTTTTGTCACTCAATCTTGGATATTGAAGAGTTCGGGCCGAAGAGGGATGTTAGGGCCGAAGTGGGATGTTCGGGCCGAAGTGGTGTTCGGGCCGAACTGGTGTTCGGGCCGAAGTTCGGTGTTCGGGCCGAGGATGATTTTCGGGCCGAGGTTGAAGTTCGGGCCGAGGTCGGAGTTCGGGCCGAGGCTGAAGTTCGGGCCGAGGTTGAAGTTCTGGCCGAAAATGTAGTTCGGGCCGGGAACAGTGAAGAGTTCGGGCCGAACTTGTTCTTGGCAGTGACGAACGAACCAGCTATTTTGGTTACTCATGGGCGTGAAACGGACACCCGAACTGAAAGTTATGAATGTTTTAGTATAGCACCTTTTGTCACACAATCTTGGATATTGAAGAGTTCGGGCCGAAGAGGGATGTTCGGGCCGAAGTGGCGTTCCGGCCGAAGTGGGATATTCGGGCCGAAGTGGTGTTCGGGCCGAACTGGTGTTCGGGCCGAAGTTCGGTGTTCGGGCCGAGGATGATTTTCGGGTCGAGGTTGAAGTTCGGGCCGAGGTCGGAGTTCGGGCCGAGGCTGAAGTTCGGGCCGAGGTTGAAGTTCTTGCCGAAAATGTAGTTCGGGCCTGGAACAGTGAAGAGTTCGGGCTGAACTTGTTCTTTGCAATGACGAACGAACCAGCTATTTTGGTTACTCGTGAGCGTGAAACGGACACCCGAGCTGAAAGTTATGAATGTTTTAGTATAGCACCTTTTGTCACACAATCTTGGATATTGAAGAGTTCGGGCCGAAGAGGGATGTTAGGGCCGAAGTGGTGTTCGGGCCGAAGTGGGATGTTCGGGCCGAAGTGGTGTTCGTTCCGAAGTGGTGTTCGGGCCGAAGTTCGGTGTTCGGGCCGAGGATGATGTTCGGGCCGAGATTGAAGTTCGGGCCGAGGTCGGAGTTCGGGCCGAGGTTGAAGTTCGGGCCGAAAATGAGGTTCGGGCCGGGTATAGTGAAGAGTTCGGGCCGAACTTGTTTTTGGCAGGGACGAACGAACCATCTATTTTGGTTACTCGTGGGCGTGAAACGGACACCCGAGCTGAAAGTTATGAATGTTTTAGTATAGCACCTTTTGTCACACAATCTTGGATATTGAAGAGTTCGGGGCGAAGAGGGATGGTCGGGCCGAAGTGGTGTTCGGGCCGAAGTGGGATGTTCGGGCCGAAGTGGTGTTCGTGCCGAAGTTCGGTGTTCGGGCCGAGGATGATGTTCGGGCCGAGGTTGAAGTTCGGGCCGAGGTCGGAGTTCGGGCCGAGGTTGATGTTCGGGCCGAGGTTGAAGTTCGGGCCGAAAATGAAGTTCGGGCCGGGAACAGTGAAGAGTTCGGGCCGAACTTGTTCTTGGCAGTGACGAACGAACCAGCTATTTTGGTTTCTCGTGGGCGTGAAACGGACACCCGAGCTGAAAGTTATGAATGTTTTAGTATAGCACCTTTTGTCACACAATCTTGGATATTGAAGAGTTCGGGTCGAAGAGGGATGTTCGGGCCGAAGTGGTGTTCGGGCCGAAGTTCGGTGTTCGGGCCGAGGATGATGTTCGGGCCGAGGTTGAAGTTCGGGCCGAGGTCGGAGTTCGGGCCGAGGCTGAAGTTCGGGCCGAGGTTGAAGTTCTGGCCGAAAATGTAGTTCGGGCCGGGAACAGTGAAGAGTTCGGGCCGAACTTGTTCTTGGCAGTGACGAATGAACCAGCTATTTTGGTTACTCTTGGGCGTGAAACAGACACCCGAGCTGAAAGTTATGAATGTTTTACTATAGCACCTTTTGTCACACAATCTTGGATATTGAAGAGTTCGGGCCGAAGAGGGATGTTAGGGCCGAAGTGGTGTTCGGGCCGAAGTGGGATGTTCGGGCCGAAGTGGTGTTCGGGCCGAAGTGGTGTTCATGCCGAAGTGGTGTTCGGGCCGAAGTGGTGTTCGGGCCGAAGTTCGGTGTTCGGGCCGAGGATGATGTTCGGGCCGAGATTGAAGTTCGGGCCGAGGTCGGAGTTCGGGTCGAGGTTGAAGTTCGGGCCGAAAATGAAGTTCGGGCCGGGAACAGTGAAGAGTTCGTGCCGAACTTGTTCTTGGCAGTGACGAACGAACCATCTATTTTGGTTACTCGTGGGCGTGAAACGGACACCCGAGCTGAAAGTTATGAATGTTTTAGTATAGCACCTTTTGTCACACAATCTTGGATATTGAAGAGTTCGGGCCGAAGAGGGATGTTAGGGCCGAAGTGGGATGTTCGGGCCGAAGTGGTGTTCGGGCCGAAGTGGTGTTCGGGCCGAAGTTCGGTGTCCGGGCCGAGGATGATTTTCGGGCCGAGGTTGAAGTTCGGGCCGAGGTCGGAGTTCGGGCCGAGGTTGAGGTTCGGGCCGAAAATGTAGTTCGGGCCGGGAACAGTGAAGAGTTCGGGCCGAACTTGTTCTTGGCAGTGACGAACGAACCAGCTATTTTGGTTACTCGTGGGCGTGAAACGGACACCCGAGCTGAAAGTTATGAATGTTTTAGTATAGCACCTTTTGTCACACAATCTTGGATATTGAAGAGTTCGGGCCGAAGAGGGATGTTCGGGCCGAAGTGGTGTTTGGGCCGAAGTGGGATGTTCGGGCCGAAGTGGTTTGCGGGCCGAAGTGGTGTTCGGGCCGAAGTTCGGTGTTCGGGCCGAGGATGATTTTCGGGCGGAGGTTGAAGTTCGGGCCGAGGTCGGAGTTCGGGCCGAGGTTGAAGTTCGGGCCGAGGTTGAAGTTCGGGCCGAAAATGAAGTTCGGGCCGGGAACTGTGAAGAGTTCGGGCCGAACTTGTTCTTGGCAGTGACGAACGAACCATCTATTTTGGTTACTCGTGGGCGTGAAACGGACACCCGAGCTGAAAGTTATGAATGTTTTATTATAGCACCTTTTGTCACACAATCTTGGATATTGAAGAGTTCGGGCCGAAGAGGGATGTTAGGGCCGAAGTGGGATGTTCGGGCCGAAGTGGTGTTCGGGCCGAACTGGTGTTCGGGCCGAAGTTCGGTGTTCGGGCCAAGGATGATTTTCGGGCCGAGGTTGAAGTTCGGGCCGAGGTCGGAGTTCGGGCCGAGGCTGAAGTTCGGGCCGAGGTTGAAGTTCTGGCCGAAAATGTAGTTCGGGCCGGGAACAGTGAAGAGTTCGGGCCGAACTTGTTCTTGGCAGTGACGAACGAACCAGCTATTTTGGTTACTCGTGGGCGTGAAACGGACACCCGAACTGAAAGTTATGAATGTTTTAGTATAGCACCTTTTGTCACACAATCTTGGATATTGAAGAGTTCGGGCCGAAGAGGGATGTTCGGGCCGAAGTGGCGTTCCGGCCAAAGTGGTGTTCGGGCCGAAGTGGTGTTCGGGCCGAAGTTCGGTGTTCGGGCCGAAGTTCGGTGTTCGGGCCGAGGATGATTTTCGGGTCGAGGTTGAAGTTCGGGCCGAGGTCGGAGTTCGGGCCGAGGCTGAAGTTCGGGCCGAGGTTGAAGTTCTTGCCGAAAATGTAGTTCGGGCCAGGAACACTGAAGAGTTCGGGCTGAACTTGTTCTTTGCAATGACGAACGAGCCAGCTATTTTGGTTACTCGTGAGCGTGAAACGGACACCCGAGCTGAAAGTTATGAATGTTTTAGTATAGCACCTTTTGTCACACAATCTTGGATATTGAAGAGTTCGGGCCGAAGAGGGATGTTAGGGCCGAAGTGGTGTTCGGGCCGAAGTGGGATGTTCGGGCCGAAGTGGTGTTCGTTCCGAAGTGGTGTTCGGGCCGAAATTCGGTGTTCGGGCCGAGGATGATGTTCGGGCCGAGATTGAAGTTCGGGCCGAGGTCGGAGTTCGGGCCGAGGTTGAAGTTCGGGCCGAAAATGAGGTTCGGGCCGGGAATAGTGAAGAGTTCGGGCCGAACTTGTTTTTGGCAGGGACGAACGAACCATCTATTTTGGTTACTCGTGGGCGTGAAACGGACACCCGAGCTGAAAGTTATGAATGTTTTAGTATAGCACCTTTTGTCACACAATCTTGGATATTGAAGAGTTCGGGGCGAAGAGGGATGTTCGGGCCGAAGTGGTGTTCGGGCCGAAGTGGGATGTTCGGGCCGAAGTGGTGTTCGGGCCGAAATTCGGTGTTCGGGCCGAGGATGATGTTCGGGCCGAGGTTGAAGTTCGGGCCGAGGTCGGAGTTCGGGCCGAGGTTGATGTTCGGGCCGAGGTTGAAGTTCGGGCCGAAAATGAAGTTCGGGCCGGGAACAGTGAAGAGTTCGGGCCGAACTTGTTCTTGGCAGTGACGAACGAACCAGCTATTTTGGTTACTCGTGGGCGTGAAACGGACACCCGAGCTGAAAGTTATGAATATTTTAGTATAGCACCTTTTGTCACACAATCTTGGATATTGAAGAGTTCGGGCCGAAGTGGGATGTTCGGGCCGAAGTGGTGTTCGGGCCGAGGTGGGATGTTCGGGCCGAAGTGGTGTTCGGGCCGAAGTTCGGTGTTCGGGCCGAGGATGATGTTCGGGCCGAGGTTGAAGTTCGGGCCGAGGTCGGAGTTCGGGCCGAGGCTGAAGTTCGGGCCGAGGTTGAAGTTCTGGCCGAAAATGTAGTTCGGGCCGGGAACAGTGAAGAGTTCGGGCCGAACTTGTTCTTGGCAGTGACGAATGAACCAGCTATTTTGGTTACTCGTGGGCGTGAAACAGACACCCGAGCTGAAAGTTATGAATGTTTTACTATAGCACCTTTTGTCACACAATCTTGGATATTGAAGAGTTCGGGCCGAAGAGGGATGTTAGGGCCGAAGTGGTGTTCGGGCCGAAGTGGGATGTTCGGGCCGAAGTGGTGTTCGGGCCGAAGTGGTGTTCAGGCCGAAGTGGTGTTCGGGCCGAAGTGGTGTTCGGGCCGAAGTTCGGTGTTCGGGCCGAGGATGATGTTCGGGCCGAGATTGAAGTTCGGGCCGAGGTCGGAGTTCGGGTCGAGGTTGAAGTTCGGGCCGAAAATGAAGTTCGGGCCGGGAACAGTGAAGAGTTCGTGCCGAACTTGTTCTTGGCAGTGACGAACGAACCATCTATTTTGGTTACTCGTGGGCGTGAAACGGACACCCGAGCTGAAAGTTATGAATGTTTTAGTATAGCACCTTTTGTCACACAATCTTGGATATTGAAGAGTTCGGGCTGAAGAGGGATGTTTGGGCCGAAGTGGGATGTTCGGGCCGAAGTGGTGTTCGGGCCGAAGTGGTGTTCGGGCCGAAGTTCGGTGTTCGGGCCGAGGATGATTTTCGGGCCGAGGTTGAAGTTCGGGCCGAGGTCGGAGTTCGGGCCGAGGCTGAAGTTCGGGACGAGGTTGAAGTTCTGGCCGAAAATGTAGTTCGGGCCGGGAACAGTGAAGAGTTCGGGCCGAACTTGTTCTTGGCAGTGACGAACGAACCAGCTATTTTGGTTACTCGTAGGCGTGAAACGGACACCCGAACTGAAAGTTATGAATGTTTTAGTATAGCACCTTTTGTCACACAATCTTGGATATTGAAGAGTTCGGGCCGAAGAGGGATGTTCGGGCCGAAGTGGCGTTCCGGCCGAAGTGGGATATTCGGGCCGAAGTGGTGTTCGGGCCGAAGTGGTGTTCGGGCCGAGGATGATTTTCGGGTCGAGGTTGAAGTTCGGGCCGAGGTCGGAGTTCGGGCCGAGGCTGAAGTTCGGGCCGAGGTTGAAGTTCTTGCCGAAAATGTAGTTCGGGCCAGGAACAGTGAAGAGTTCGGGCTGAACTTGTTCTTTGCAATGACGAACGAACCAGCTATTTTGGTTACTCGTGAGCGTGAAACGGACACCCGAGCTGAAAGTTATGAATGTTTTAGTATAGCACCTTTTGTCACACAATCTTGGATATTGAAGAGTTCGGGCCGAAGAGGGATGTTAGGGCCGAAGTGGTGTTCGGGCCGAAGTGGGATGTTCGGGCCGAAGTGGTGTTCGTTCCGAAGTGGTGTTCCGGCCGAAGTTCGGTGTTCGGGCCGAGGATGATGTTCGGGCCGAGATTGAAGTTCGGGCCGAGGTCGGAGTTCGGGCCGAGGTTGAAGTTCGGGCCGAAAATGAGGTTCGGGCCGGGAATAGTGAAGAGTTCGGGCCGAACTTGTTTTTGGCAGGGACGAACGAACCATCTATTTTGGTTACTCGTGGGCATGAAACGGACACCCGAGCTGAAAGTTATGAATGTTTTAGTATAGCACCTTTTGTCACACAATCTTGGATATTGAAGAGTTCGGGGCGAAGAGGGATGTTCGGGCCGAAGTGGTGTTCGGGCCGAAGTGGGATGTTCGAGCCGAAGTGGTGTTCGGGCCGAAGTTCGGTGTTCGGGCCGAGGATGATGTTCGGGCCGAGGTTGAAGTTCGGGCCGAGGTCGGAGTTCGGGCCGAGGTTGATGTTCGGGCCGAGGTTGAAGTTCGGGCCGAAAATGAAGTTCGGGCCGGGAACAGTGAAGAGTTCGGGCCGAACTTGTTCTTGGCAGTGACGAACGAACCAGCTATTTTGGTTACTCGTGGGCGTGAAACGGACACCCGAGCTGAAAGTTATGAATGTTTTAGTATAGCACCTTTTGTCACACAATCTTGGATATTGAAGAGTTCGGGCCGAAGAGGGATGTTCGGGCCGAAGTGGTGTTCTGGCCGAGGTGGGATGTTCGGGCCGAAGTGGTGTTCGGGCCGAAGTTCGGTGTTCGGGCCGAGGATGATGTTCGGGCCGAGGTTGAAGTTCGGGCCGAGGTCGGAGTTCGGGCCGAGGCTGAAGTTCGGGCCGAGGTTGAAGTTCTGGCCGAAAATGTAGTTCGGGCCGGGAACAGTGAAGAGTTCGGGCCGAACTTGTTCTTGGCAGTGACGAATGAACCAGCTATTTTGGTTACTCGTGGGCGTGAAACAGACACCCGAGCTGAAAGTTATGAATGTTTTACTATAGCACCTTTTGTCACACAATCTTGGATATTGAAGAGTTCGGGCCGAAGAGGGATGTTAGGGCCGAAGTGGTGTTCGGGCCGAAGTGGGATGTTCGGGCCGAAGTGGTGTTCGGGCCGAAGTGGTGTTCGGGCCGAAGTGGTGTTCGGGCCGAAGTTCGGTGTTCGGGCCGAGGATGATGTTCGGGCCGAGATTGAAGTTCGGGCCGAGGTCGGAGTTCGGGTCGAGGTTGAAGTTCGGGCTGAAAATGAAGTTCGGGCCGGGAACAGTGAAGAGTTCGTGCCGAACTTGTTCTTGGCAGTGACGAACGAACCATCTATTTTGGTTACTCGTGGGCGTGAAACGGACACCCGAGCTGAAAGTTATGAATGTTTTAGTATAGCACCTTTTGTCACACAATCTTGGATATTGAAGAGTTCGGGCCGAAGAGGGATGTTTGGGCCGAAGTGGGATGTTCGGGCCGAAGTGGTGTTCGGGCCGAAGTGGTGTTCGGGCCGAAGTTCGGTGTTCGGGCCGAGGATGATTTTCGGGCCGAGGTTGAAGTTCGGGCCGAGGTCGGAGTTCGGGCCGAGGCTGAAGTTCGGGCCGAGGTTGAAGTTCTGGCCGAAAATGTAGTTCGGGCCGGGAACAGTGAAGAGTTCGGGCCGAACTTGTTCTTGGCAGTGACGAACGAACCAGCTATTTTGGTTACTCGTGGGCGTGAAACGGACACCCGAGCTGAAAGTTATGAATGTTTTAGTATAGCACCTTTTGTCACACAATCTTGGATATTGAAGAGTTCGGGCCGAAGAGGGATGTTCGGGCCGAAGTGGCGTTCCGGCCGAAGTGGGATATTCGGGCCGAAGTGGTGTTCGGGCCGAAGTGGTGTTCGGGCCGAAGTTCGGTGTTCGGGCCGAGGATGATTTTCGGGTCGAGGTTGAAGTTCGGGCCGAGATCGGAGTTCGGGCCGAGGCTGAAGTTCGGGCCGAGGTTGAAGTTCTTGCCGAAAATGTAGTTCGGGCCGGGAACAGTGAAGAGTTCGGGCTGAACTTGTTCTTTGCAATGACGAACGAACCAGCTATTTTGGTTACTCGTGAGCGTGAAACGGACACCCGAGCTGAAAGTTATGAATGTTTTAGTATAGCACCTTTTGTCACACAATCTTGGATATTGAAGAGTTCGGGCCGAAGAGGGATGTTAGGGCCGAAGTGGTGTTCGGGCCGAAGTGGGATGTTCGGGCCGAAGTGGTGTTCGTTCCGAAGTGGTGTTCGGGCCGAAGTTCGGTGTTCGGGACGAGGATGATGTTCGGGCCGAGATTGAAGTTCGGGCCGAGGTCGGAGTTCGGGCCGAGGTTGAAGTTCGGGCCGAAAATGAGGTTCGGGCCGGGAATAGTGAAGAGTTCGGGCCGAACTTGTTTTTGGCAGGGACGAACGAACCATCTATTTTGGTTACTCGTGGGCGTGAAATGGACACCCGAGCTGAAAGTTATGAATGTGTTAGTATAGCACCTTTTGTCACACAATCTTGGATATTGAAGAGTTCGGGGCGAAGAGGGATGTTCGGGCCGAAGTGGTGTTCGGGCCGAAGTGGGATGTTCGGGCCGAAGTGGTGTTCGGGCCGAAGTTCGGTGTTCGGGCCGAGGATGATGTTCGGGCCGAGGTTGAAGTTCGGGCCGAGGTCGGAGTTCTGGCCGAGGTTGATGTTCGGGCCGAGGTTGAAGTTCGGGCCGAAAATGAAGTTCGGGCCGGGAACAGTGAAGAGTTCGGGCCGAACTTGTTCTTGGCAGTGCCGAACGAACAAGCTATTTTGGTTACTCGTGGGCGTGAAACGGACACCCGAGCTGAAAGTTATGAATGTTTTAGTATAACACCTTTTGTCACACAATCTTGGATATTGAAGAGTTCGGGCCGAAGAGGGATGTTCGGGCCGAAGTGGCGTTCCGGCCGAAGTGGGATGTTCGGGCCGAAGTGGTGTTCGGGCCGAAGTTCGGTGTTCGGGCCGAGGATGATTTTCGGGCCGAGGTTGAAGTTCGGGCCGAGGTCGGAGTTCGGGCCGAGGCTGAAGTTCGGGCCGAGGTTGAAGTTCTGGCCGAAAATGTAGTTCGGGCCGGGAACAGTGAAGAGTTCGGGCAGAACTTGTTCTTGGCAGTGATGAATGAACCAGCTATTTTCGTTACTCGTGGGCGTGAAACGGACACCCGAGCTGAAAGTTATGAATGTTTTACTATATCACCTTTTGTCACACAATCTTGGATATTGAAGAGTTCGGGCCGAAGAGGGATGTTAGGGCTGAAGTGGTGTTCGGGCCGAAGTGGGATGTTCGGGCCGAAGTGGTGTTCGGGCCGAAGTTCGGTGTTCGGGCCGAGGATGATGTTCGGGCCGAGATTGAAGTTCGGGCCGAGGTCGGAGTTCGGGTCGAGGTTGAAGTTCGGGCCGAAAATGAAGTTCGGGCCGGGAACAGTGAAGAGTTCGTGCCGACCTTGCTCTTGGCAGTGACGAATGAACCAGCTATTTTGGTTACTCGTGGGCGTGAAACGGACACCCGAGCTGAAAGTTATGAATGTTTTAGTATAGCACCTTTTGTCACACAATCTTGGATATTGAAGAGTTCGGGCCGAAGAGGGATGTTAGGGCCGAAGTGGTGTTTGGGCCGAAGTTGGATGTTCGGGCCGAAGTGGTGTTCGGGCCGAAGTGGTGTTCGGGCGGAAGTTCGGTGTTCGGGCCGAGGATGATGTTCGGGCCGAGATTGAAGTTCGGGCCGGGAACAGTGAAGAGTTCGGGCCGAACTTGTTCTTGGCAGTGACGAACGAACCAGCTATTTTGGTTACTCGTGGGCGTGAAACGGACACCCGAGCTGAAAGTTATGAATGTTTTAGTATAGCACCTTTTGTCACACAATCTTGGATATTGAAGAGTTCGGGCCGAAGAGGGATGTTCGGGCCGAAGTGGTGTTCGGGCCGAAGTGGGATGTTCGGGCCGAAGTGGTGTTCGGGCCGAAGTGGTGTTCGGGCCGAAGTTCGGTGTTCGGGCCGAGGATGATGTTCGGGCCGAGGTTGAAGTTCGGGCCGAGGTCGGAGTTCGGGCCGAGGTTGAAGTTCGGGCCGAAAATGAAGTTCGGGCCGGGAACAGTGAAGAGTTCGGGCCGAGGTTGAAGTTCGGGCCGAAAATGAAGTTCGGGCCGGGAACAGTGAAGAGTTAGGGCCGAAGTGGTGTTCGGGCCGAAGTGGGATGTTCGGGCCGAAGTGGTGTTCGTTCCGAAGTGGTGTTCGGGCCGAAGTTCGGTGTTCGGGACGAGGATGATGTTCGGGCCGAGATTGAAGTTCGGGCCGAGGTCGGAGTTCGGGCCGAGGTTGAAGTTCGGGCCGAAAATGAGGTTCGGGCCGGGAATAATGAAGAGTTCGGGCCGAACTTGTTTTTGGCAGGGACGAACGAACCATCTATTTTGGTTACTCGTGGGCGTGAAACGGACACCCGAGCTGAAAGTTATGAATGTTTTAGTATAGCACCTTTTGTCACACAATCTTGGATATTGAAGAGTTCGGGCCGAAGAGGGATGTTCGGGCCGAAGTGGTGTTCGGGCCGAGGTGGGATGTTCGGGCCGAAGTGGTGTTCGGGCCGAAGTTCGGTGTTCGGGCCGAGGATGATGTTCGGGCCGAGGTTGAAGTTCGGGCCGAGGTCGGAGTTCGGGCCGAGGCTGAAGTTCGGGCCGAGGTTGAAGTTCTGGCCGAAAATGTAGTTCGGGCCGGGAAGAGTGAAGAGTTCGGGCCGAACTTGTTCTTGGCAGTGACGAATGAACCAGCTATTTTGGTTACTCGTGGGCGTGAAACAGACACCCGAGCTGAAAGTTATGAATGTTTTACTATAGCACCTTTTGTCACACAATCTTGGATATTGAAGAGTTCGGGCCGAAGAGGGATGTTAGGGCCGAAGTGGTGTTCGGGCCGAAGTGGGATGTTCGGGCCGAAGTGGTGTTCGGGCCGAAGTGGTGTTCAGGCCGAAGTGGTGTTCGGGCCGAAGTGGTGTTCGGGCCGAAGTTCGGTGTTCGGGCCGAGGATGATGTTCGGGCCGAGATTGAAGTTCGGGCCGAGGTCAGAGTTCGGGTCGAGGTTGAAGTTCGGGCTGAAAATGAAGTTCGGGCTGAAAATGAAGTTCGGGCCGGGAACAGTGAAGAGTTCGTGCCGAACTTGTTCTTGGCAGTGACGAACGAACCATCTATTTTGGTTACTCGTGGGCGTGAAACGGACATCCGAGCTGAAAGTTATGAATGTTTTAGTATAGCACCTTTTGTCACACAATCTTGGATATTGAAGAGTTCGGGCCGAAGAGGGATGTTTGGGCCGAAGTGGGATGTTCGGGCCGAAGTGGTGTTCGGGCCGAAGTGGTGTTCGGGCCGAAGTTCGGTGTTCGGGCCGAGGATGATTTTCGGGCCGAGGATGATTTTCGGGCCGAGGTTGAAGTTCGGGCCGAGGTCGGAGTTCGGGCCGAGGCTGAAGTTCGGGCCGAGGTTGAAGTTCTGGCCGAAAATGTAGTTCGGGCCGGGAACAGTGAAGAGTTCGGGCCGAACTTGTTCTTGGCAGTGACGAACGAACCAGCTATTTTGGTTACTCGTGGGCGTGAAACGGACACCCGAGCTGAAAGTTATGAATGTTTTAGTATAGCACCTTTTGTCACACAATCTTGGATATTGAAGAGTTCGGGCCGAAGAGGGATGTTCGGGCCGAAGTGGCGTTCCGGCCGAAGTGGGATATTCGGGCCGAAGTGGTGTTCGGGCCGAAGTGGTGTTCGGGACGAAGTTCGGTGTTCGGGCCGAGGATGATTTTCGGGTCGAGGTTGAAGTTCGGGCCGAGGTCGGAGTTCGGGCCGAGGCTGGAGTTCGGGCCGAGGTTGAAGTTCTTGCCGAAAATGTAGTTCGGGCCGGGAACAGTGAAGAGTTCGGGCTGAACTTGTTCTTTGCAATGACGAACGAACCAGCTATTTTGGTTACTCGTGAGCGTGAAACGGACACCCGAGCTGAAAGTTATGAATGTTTTAGTATAGCACCTTTTGTCACACAATCTTGGATATTGAAGAGTTCGGGCCGAAGAGGGATGTTAGGGCCGAAGTGGTGTTCGGGCCGAAGTGGGATGTTCGGGCCGAAGTGGTGTTCGTTCCGAAGTGGTGTTCGGGCCGAAGTTCGGTGTTCGGGACGAGGATGATGTTCGGGCCGAGATTGAAGTTCGGGCCGAGGTCGGAGTTCGGGCCGAGGTTGAAGTTCGGGCCGAAAATGAGGTTCGGGCCGGGAATAGTGAAGAGTTCGGGCCGAACTTGTTTTTGGCAGGGACGAACGAACCATCTATTTTGGTTACTCGTGGGCGTGAAATGGACACCCGAGCTGAAAGTTATGAATGTTTTAGTATAACACCTTTTGTCACACAATCTTGGATATTGAAGAGTTCGGGGCGAAGAGGGATGTTCGGGCCGAAGTGGTGTTCGGGCCGAAGTGGGATGTTCGGGCCGAAGTGGTGTTCGGGCCGAAGTTCGGTGTTCGGGCCGAGGATGATGTTCGGGCCGAGGTTGAAGTTCGGGCCGAGGTCGGAGTTCTGGCCGAGGTTGATGTTCGGGCCGAGGTTGAAGTTCGGGCCGAAAATGAAGTTCGGGCCGGGAACAGTGAAGAGTTCGGGCCGAACTTGTTCTTGGCAGTGCCGAACGAACAAGCTATTTTGGTTACTCGTGGGCGTGAAACGGACACCCGAGCTGAAAGTTATGAATGTTTTAGTATAACACCTTTTGTCACACAATCTTGGATATTGAAGAGTTCGGGCCGAAGAGGGATGTTCGGGCCGAAGTGGCGTTCCGGCCGAAGTGGGATGTTCGGGCCGAAGTGGTGTTCGGGCCGAAGTTCGGTGTTCGGGCCGAGGATGATTTTCGGGCCGAGGTTGAAGTTCGGGCCGAGGTCGGAGTTCAGGCCGAGGCTGAAGTTAGGGCCGAGGTTGAAGTTCTGGCCGAAAATGTAGTTCGGGCCGGGAACAGTGAAGAGTTCGGGCAGAACTTGTTCTTGGCAGTGATGAATGAACCAGCTATTTTCGTTACTCGTGGGCGTGAAACGGACACCCGAGCTGAAAGTTATGAATGTTTTAGTATATCACCTTTTGTCACACAATCTTGGATATTGAAGAGTTCGGGCCGAAGAGGGATGTTAGGGCTGAAGTGGTGTTCGGGCCGAAGTGGGATGTTCGGGCCGAAGTGGTGTTCGGGCCGAAGTTCGGTGTTCGGGCCGAGGATGATGTTCGGGCCGAGATTGAAGTTCGGGCCGAGGTCGGAGTTCGGGTCGAGGTTGAAGTTCGGGCCGAAAATGAAGTTCGGGCCGGGAACAGTGAAGAGTTC
Source organism: Calendula officinalis (assembly GCA_963853835.1). Classification (NCBI taxonomy): domain Eukaryota; kingdom Viridiplantae; phylum Streptophyta; class Magnoliopsida; order Asterales; family Asteraceae; genus Calendula; species Calendula officinalis. The sequence goes on from OY970820.1 coordinate 58,302,359, forward strand.
GTGCCGAACTTGCTCTTGGCAGTGACGAATGAACCAGCTATTTTGGTTACTCGTGGGCGTGAAACGGACACCCGAGCTGAAAGTTATGAATGTTTTAGTATAGCACCTTTTGTCACACAATCTTGGATATTGAAGAGTTCGGGCCGAAGAGGGATGTTAGGGCCGAAGTGGTGTTTGGGCCGAAGTTGGATGTTCGGGCCGAAGTGGTGTTCGGGCCGAAGTGGTGTTCGGGCGGAAGTTCGGTGTTCGGGCCGAGGATGATGTTCGGGCTGAGATTGAAGTTCGGGCCGGGAACAGTGAAGAGTTCGGGCCGAACTTGTTCTTGGCAGTGACGAACGAACCAGCTATTTTGGTTACTCGTGGGCGTGAAACGGACACCCGAGCTGAAAGTTATGAATGTTTTAGTATTGCACCTTTTGTCACACAATCTTGGATATTGAAGAGTTCGGGCCGAAGAGGGATGTTCGGGCCGAAGTGGTGTTCGGGCCGAAGTGGGATGTTCGGGCCGAAGTGGTGTTCGGGCCGAAGTGGTGTTCGGGCCGAAGTTCGGTGTTCGGGCCGAGGATGATGTTCGGGCCGAGGTTGAAGTTCGGGCCGAGGTCGGAGTTCGGGCCGAGGTTGAAGTTCGGGCCGAAAATGAAGTTCGGGCCGGGAACAGTGAAGAGTTCGGGCCGAGGTTGAAGTTCGGGCCGAAAATGAAGTTCGGGCCGGGAACAGTGAAGAGTTAGGGCCGAAGTGGTGTTCGGGCCGAAGTGGGATGTTCGGGCCGAAGTGGTGTTCGTTCCGAAGTGGTGTTCGGGCCGAAGTTCGGTGTTCGGGACGAGGATGATGTTCGGGCCGAGATTGAAGTTCGGGCCGAGGTCGGAGTTCGGGCCGAGGTTGAAGTTCGGGCCGAAAATGAGGTTCGGGCCGGGAATAATGAAGAGTTCGGGCCGAACTTGTTTTTGGCAGGGACGAACGAACCATCTATTTTGGTTACTCGTGGGCGTGAAACGGACACCCGAGCTGAAAGTTATGAATGTTTTAGTATAGCACCTTTTGTCACACAATCTTGGATATTGAAGAGTTCGGGGCGAAGAGGGATGTTCGGGCCGAAGTGGTGTTCTGGCCGAAGTGGGATGTTCGGGCCGAAGTGGTGTTCGGGCCGAAGTTCGGTGTTCGGGCCGAGGATGATGTTCGGGCCGAGGTTGAAGTTCGGACCGAGGTCGGAGTTCTGGCCGAGGTTGATGTTCGGGCCCAGGTTGAAGTTCGGGCCGAAAATGAAGTTCGGGCCGGGAACAGTGAAGAGTTCGGGCCGAACTTGTTCTTGGCAGTGCCGAACGAACCAGCTATTTTGGTTACTCGTGGGCGTGAAACGGACACCCGAGCTGAAAGTTATGAATGTTTTAGTATAACACCTTTTGTCACACAATCTTGGATATTGAAGAGTTCGGGCCGAAGAGGGATGTTCGGGCCGAAGTGGCGTTCCGGCCGAAGTGGTGTTCGGGCCGAAGTGGTGTTCGGGCCGAAGTTCGGTGTTCGGGCCGAGGATGATTTTCGGGCCGAGGTTGAAGTTCGGGCCGAGGTCGGAGTTCGGGCCGAGGCTGAAGTTCGGGCCGAGGTTGAAGTTCTGGCCGAAAATGTAGTTCGGGCCGGGAACAGTGAAAAGTTCGGGCCGAACTTGTTCTTGGCAGTGACGAATGAACCAGCTATTTACGTTACTCGTGGGCGTGAAACGGACACCCGAGCTGAAAGTTATGAATGTTTTACTATAGCACCTTTTGTCACACAATCTTGGATATTGAAGAGTTCGGGCCGAAGAGGGATGTTAGGGCCGAAGTGGTGTTCGGGCCGAAGTGGGATGTTCGGGCCGAAGTGGTGTTCGGGCCGAAGTGGTGTTCGGGCCGAAGTTCGGTGTTCGGGCCGAGGACGATGTTCGGGCCGAGATTGAAGTTCGGGCCGAGGTCGGAGTTCGGGTCGAGGTTGAAGTTCGGGGCGAAAATGAAGTTCGGGCCGGGAACAGTGAAGAGTTCGTGCCGAACTTGCTCTTGGCAGTGACGAATGAACCAGCTATTTTGGTTACTCGTGGGCGTGAAACGGACACCCGAGCTGAAAGTTATGAATGTTTTAGTATAGCACCTTTTGTCACACAATCTTGGATATTGAAGAGTTCGGGCCGAAGAGGGATGTTAGGGCCGAAGTGGTGTTTGGGCCGAAGTTGGATGTTCGGGCCGAAGTGGTGTTCGGGCCGAAGTGGTGTTCGGGCGGAAGTTCGGTGTTCGGGCCGAGGATGATGTTCGGGCCGAGATTGAAGTTCGGGCCGGGAACAGTGAAGAGTTCGGGCCGAACTTGTTCTTGGCAGTGACGAACGAACCAGCTATTTTGGTTACTCGTGGGCGTGAAACGGACACCCGAGCTGAAAGTTATGAATGTTTTAGTATAGCACCTTTTGTCACACAATCTTAGATATTGAAGAGTTCGGGCCGAAGAGGGATGTTCGGGCCGAAGTGGTGTTCGGGCCGAAGTGGGATGTTCGGGCCGAAGTGGTGTTCGGGCCGAAGTGGTGTTCGGGCCGAAGTTCGGTGTTCGGGCCGAGGATGATGTTCGGGCCGAGGTTGAAGTTCGGGCCGAGGTCGGAGTTCGGGCCGAGGTTGAAGTTCGGGCCGAAAATGAAGTTCGGGCCGGGAACAGTGAAGAGTTCGGGCCGAACTTGTTATTGGCAGTGACGAACGAACCAGCTATTTTGGTTACTCGTGGGCGTGAAACGGACATCCGAGCTGAAGGTTATGAATGTTTTAGTATAGCACCTTTTGTCACACAATCTTGGATATTGAAGAGTTCGGGCCGAAGAGGGAAGTTCGGGCCGAAGTGGTGTTCGGGCCGAAGTGGGATGTTCGGGCCGAAGTGGTGTTCGGGCCGAAATTCGGTGTTCCGGCCTAGGATGATGTTCGGGCCGAGGTTGAAGTTCGGGCCGAGGTCGGGGTTCGGGCCGAGGTGGAAGTTCGGGCCGAGGATGAAGTTCGGGCCGAAGTCGGGGTTCGGGCCGAAGTGGTGTTCGGGCGGAAGTTCAGTGTTCGGGCCGAGGATGATGTTCGTGCCGAGATTGAAGTTCGGGCCGAGGTCGGAGTTCGGGCCGAGGTTGAAGTTCGGGCCGAAGTGGTGTTCGGGCCGAAGTGGTGTTCGGGCCGAAGTGGTGTTCTGGCCGAAGTTCGGTGTTCGGGCCGAGGATGATGTTCGGGCCAAGATTGAAGTTCGGGCCGAGGTCAGAGTTCGGGCCGAGGTTGAAGTTCGGGCCGAAGTGGTGTTCGGATTGAAGTGGTGTTCGGGCCGAAGTGGTGTTCGGGCCGAAGTGGTGTTCGGGCCGAAGTGGGATGTTCGGGCCGAAGTGGTGTTCGGGCCGAAGTGGTGTTCGGGCCAAAGTTTGGTGTTCGGGCCGAGGATGATGTTCGGGCCGAGGTTGAAGTTCGGGCCGAGGTCGGAGTTCGGGCCGAGGTTGGAGTTCGGGCCGAGGTTGAAATTTGGGGCGAAAATGTAGTTCGATCCGGGAACAGTGAAGAGTTCGGGCCGAACTTGTTCTTGGCAGTGACGAACGAACCAGCTATTTTGGTTACTCGTGGGCGTGAAACGGACACCCGAGCTGAAAGTTATGAATGTTTTAGTATAGCACCTTTTGTCACACAATCTTTGATATTGAAGAGTTCGGGCCGAAGAGGGATGTTCGGGCCGAAGTGGCGTTCCGGCCGAAGTGGGATGTTCGGGCCGAAGTGGTGTTCGGGCCGAAGTGGTGTTCGGGCCGAAGTTCGGTGTTCGGGCCGAGGATGATTTTCGAGCCGAGGTTGAAGTTCGGGCCGAGGTCGGAGTTCGGGCCGAGGCTGAAGTTCGGGCCGAGGTTGAAGTTCTGGCCGAAAATGTAGTTCGGGCCGGGAACAGTGAAGAGTTCGGGCCGAACTTGTTCTTGGCAGTGACGAATGAACCAGCTATTTTCGTTACTCGTGGGCGTGAAACGGACAACCGAGCTGAAAGTTATGAATGTTTTACTATAGCACCTTTTGTCACACAATCTTGGATATTGAAGAGTTCGGGCCGAAGAGGGATGTTAGGGCCGAAGTGGTGTTCGGGCCGAAGTGGGATGTTCGGGCCGAAGTGGTGTTCGGGCCGAAGTGGTGTTCGGGCTGAAGTTCGGTGTTCGGGCCGAGGATGATGTTCGGGTCGAGATTGAAGTTCGGGCCGAGGTCGGAGTTCGGGTCGAGGTTGAAGTTTGGGCCGAAAATGAAGTTCGGGCCGGGAACAGTGAAGAGTTCGTGCCGAACTTGCTCTTGGCAGTGACGAATGAACCAGCTATTTTGGTTACTCGTGGGCGTGAAACGGACACCCGAGCTGAAAGTTATGAATGTTTTAGTATAGCACCTTTTGTCACACAATCTTGGATATTGAAGAGTTCGGGCCGAAGAGGGATGTTAGGGCCGAAGTGGTGTTTGGGCCGAAGTTGGATGTTCGGGCCGAAGTGGTGTTCGGGCCGAAGTGGTGTTCGGGCGGAAGTTCGGTGTTCGGGCCGAGGATGATGTTCGGGCCGAGATTGAAGTTCGGGTCGGGAACAGTGAAGAGTTCGGGCCGAACTTGTTCTTGGCAGTGACGAACGAACCAGCTATTTTGGTTACTCGTGGGCGTGAAACGGACACCCGAGCTGAAAGTTATGAATGTTTTAGTATAGCACCTTTTGTCACACAATCTTGGATATTGAAGAGTTCGGGCCGAAGAGGGATGTTCGGGCCGAAGTGGTGTTCGGGCCGAAGTGGGATGTTCGGGCCGAAGTGGTGTTCGGGCCGAAGTGGTGTTCGGGCCGAAGTTCGGTGTTCGGGCCGAGGATGATGTTCGGGCCGAGGTTGAAGTTCGGGCCGAGGTCGGAGTTCGGGCCGAGGTTGAAGTTCGGGCCGAAAATGAAGTTCGGGCCGGGAACAGTGAAGAGTTCGGGCCGAACTTGTTATTGGCAGTGACGAACGGACCAGCTATTTTGGTTACTCGTGGGCGTGAAACGGACATCCGAGCTGAAGGTTATGAATGTTTTAGTATAGCACCTTTTGTCACACAATCTTGGATATTGAAGAGTTCGGGCCGAAGAGGGAAGTTCGGGCCGAAGTGGTGTTCGGGCCGAAGTGGGATGTTCGGGCCGAAGTGGTGTTCGGGCCGAAATTCGGTGTTCCGGCCTAGGATGATGTTCGGGCCGAGGTTGAAGTTCGGGCCGAGGTCGGGGTTCGGGCCGAGGTGGAAGTTCGGGCCGAGGATGAAGTTCGGGCCGAGGTCGGGGTTCGGGCCGAAGTGGTGTTCGGGCCGAAGTGGTGTTCGGGCGGAAGTTCAGTGTTCGGGCCGAGGATGATGTTCGTGCCGAGATTGAAGTTCGGGCCGAGGTCGGAGTTCGGGCCGAGGTTGAAGTTCGGGCCGAAGTGGTGTTCGGGCCGAAGTGGTGTTCGGGCCGAAGTGGTGTTCTGGCCGAAGTTCGGTGTTCGGGCCGAGGATGATGTTCGGGCCAAGATTGAAGTTCGGGCCGAGGTCGGAGTTCGGGCCGAGGTTGAAGATCGGGCCGAAGTGGTGTTCGGATTGAAGTGGTGTTCGGGCCGAAGTGGTGTTCGGGCCGAAGTGGTGTTCGGGCCGAAGTGGGATGTTCGGGCCGAAGTGGTGTTCGGGCCGAAGTGGTGTTCGGGCCAAAGTTTGGTGTTCGGGCCGAGGATGATGTTCCGGCCGAGGTTGAAGTTCGGGCCGAGGTCGGAGTTCGGGCCGAGGTTGGAGTTCGGGTCGAGGTTGAAATTTGGGGCGAAAATGTAGTTCGATCCGGGAACAGTGAAGAGTTCGGGCCGAACTTGTTCTTGGCAGTGACGAACGAACCAGCTATTTTGGTTACTCGTGGGCGTGAAACGGACACCCGAGCTGAAAGTTATGAATGTTTTAGTATAGCACCTTTTGTCACACAATCTTTGATATTGAAGAGTTCGGGCCGAAGAGGGATGTGAGGACCGAAGTGGTGTTCGGGCCGAAGTTCGGTGTCCGGGCCGAGGATGATGTTCGGCCGAGATTGAAGTTCGGGCCAAGGTCGGAGTTCGGGCCGAGGTTGAAGTTCGGGCCGAAAATGAAGTTCGGGCCGGGAACAGTGAAGAGTTCGGGCCGAACTTGTTATTGGCAGTGACGAACGAACCAGCTATTTTGGTTACTCGTAGGCGTGAAACGGACATCCGAGCTGAAGGTTATGAATGTTTTAGTATAGCACCTTTTGTCACACAATCTTGGATATTGAAGAGTTCGGGCCGAAGAGGGAAGTTCGGGCCGAAGTGGTGTTCGGGCCGAAGTGGGATGTTCGGGCCGAAGTGGTGTTCGGGCCGAAATTCGGTGTTCCGGCCTGGGATGATGTTCGGGCCGAGGTTGAAGTTCGGGCCGAGGTCGGGGTTCGGGCCGAGGTGGAAGTTCGGGCCGAGGATGAAGTTCGGGCCGAGGTCGGGGTTCGGGCCGAAGTGGTGTTCGGGCCGAAGTGGTGTTCGGGCGGAAGTTCAGTGTTCGGGCCGAGGATGATGTTCGTGCCGAGATTGAAGTTCGGGCCGAGGTCGGAGTTCGGGCCGAGGTTGAAGTTCGGGCCGAAGTGGTGTTCGGGCCGAAGTGGTGTTCGGGCCGAAGTGGTGTTCGGGCCGAAGTGGTGTTCTGGCCGAAGTTCGGTGTTCGGGCCGAGGATGATGTTCGGGCCAAGATTGAAGTTCGGGCCGAGGTCGGAGTTCGGGCCGAGGTTGAAGTTCGGGCCGAAGTGGTGTTCGGATTGAAGTGGTGTTCGGGCCGAAGTGGTGTTCGGGCCGAAGTGGTGTTCGGGCCGAAGTGGGATGTTCGGGCCGAAGTGGTGTTCGGGCCGAAGTGGTGTTCGGGCCAAATTTTGGTGTTCTGGCCGAGGATGATGTTCGGGCCGAGGTTGAAGTTCGGGCCGAGGTCGGAGTTCGGGCCGAGGTTGGAGTTCGGGTCGAGGTTGAAATTTGGGGCGAAAATGTAGTTCGATCCGGGAACAGTGAAGAGTTCGGGCCGAACTTGTTCTTGGCAGTGACGAACGAACCAGCTATTTTGGTTACTCGTGGGCGTGAAACGGACACCCGAGCTGAAAGTTATGAATGTTTTAGTATAGCACCTTTTGTCACACAATCTTTGATATTGAAGAGTTCGGGCCGAAGAGGGATGTGAGGACCGAAGTGGTGTTCGGGCCGAAGTGGTGTTCGGGCCGAAGTTCGGTGTCCGGGCCGAGGATGATGTTCGGCCGAGATTGAAGTTCGGGCCAAGGTCGGAGTTCGGGCCGAGGTTGAAGTTCGGGCCGAAAATGAAGTTCGGGCCGGGAACAGTGAAGAGTTCGGGCCGAACTTGTTCTTGGCAGTGACGAACGAACCAGGTATTTTGGTTACTCGTGGGCGTGAAACGGACACCCGAGCTGAAAGTTATGAATGTTTTAGTATAGCACCTTTTGTCACACAATCTTTGATATTGAAGAGTTCGGGCCGAAGATGGATGTTCGGGCCGAAGATGGATGTTCGGGCCGAAGTGGTGTTCGGGCCGAAGTTCGGTGTTCGGGCCGAGGATGATGTTCGGGCCGAGATTGAAGTTCGGGCCGAGGTCGGAGTTCGGGCCGAGGTTGAAGTTCGGGCCGAAAATGAAGTTCGGGCCGGGAACAGTGAAGAGTTCGGGCCGAACTTGTTCTTGGCAGTGACGAACGAACCAGCTATTTTGGTTACTCGTGGGCGTGAAACGGACACCCGAGCTGAAAGTTATGAATGTTTTAGTATAGCACCTTTTGTCACACAATCTTGGATATTGAAGAGTTCGGGTCGAAGAGGGATGTTCGGGCCGAAGTGGTGTTCGGGCCGAAGTGGTGTTCGGGCCGAAGTTCGGTGTTCGGGCCGAGGATGATGTTCGGGGTGAGGTTGAAGTTCGGGCCGAGGGCGGAGTTCGGACCGAGGTTGAAGTTCGGGCCGAGGTTGAAGTTCGGGCCGAAAATGAAGTTCGGGCCGGGAACAGTGAAGAGTTCGGTCCGAACTTGTTCTTGGCAGTGACGAACGAACCAGCTGTTTTGGTTACTCGTGGGCGTGAAACAGACACCCGAGCTGAAAGTTATGAATGTTTTAGTATAGCACCTTTTGTCACACAATCTTGGATATTGAAGAGTTCGGGCCGAAGAGGGATGTTCGGGCCGAAGTGGTGTTCGGGCCGAAGTGGGATGTTCGTGCCGAAGTTGTGTTCGGGCCGAAGTTCGGTGTTCGAGCCGAGGATGATTTTCAGGCCGAGGTTGAAGTTCGGGCAGAGGTCGGAGTTCGGGCCGAGGTTGAAGTTCGGGCCGAGGTTGAAGTTCGGGCCGAAAATGTAGTTCGGGCCGGGAACAGTGAAGAGTTCGGGCCGAACTTGTTCTTGGAAGTGACGAACGAACCATCTATTTTGGTAACTCGTGGGCGTGAAACGGACACCCGAGCTGAAAGTTATGAATGTTTTAGTATAGCACCTTTTGTCACACAATCTTGGATATTGAAGAGTTCGGGCCGAAGAGGGATGTTAGGGCCGAAGTGGTGTTCGGGCCGAAGTGGGATGTTCGGGCCAAAGTGGTGTTCGGGCCGAAGTGGTGTTCGGGCCGAAGTTCGGTGTTCGGGCCGAGGATGATGTTCGTGCCGAGGTTGAAGTTCGGGCCGAGGTCGGAGTTCGGGCCGAGGTTGCAGTTCGGGCCGAGGTTGAAGTTCGGGCCGAAAATGTAGTTCGTGCCGGGAACAGTGAAGAGTTCGGGCCGAACTTGTTCTTTGCAGTGACGAACGAACCAACTATTTTGGTTACTCGTGGGCGTGAAATGGACACCCGAGCTGAAAGTTATGAATGTTTTAGTATAGCACCTTTTGTCACACAATCTTGGATATTGAAGAGTTCGGGCCGAAGAGGGATGTTAGGGCCGAAGTGGTGTTCGGGCCGAAGTGGGATGTTCGGGCCGAAGTGGTGTTCGGGCCGACGTGGTGTTCGGGCGGAAGTTCGGTGTTCGGGCCGAGGATGATGTTCGGGCCGAGAATGAAGTTCGGGCCGAGGTCGGAGTTCGGGCCGAGGTTGAAGTTTGGGCAGAAAATGAAGTTCGGGCCGGGAACAGTGAAGAGTTCGGGCCGAACTTGTTCTTGGCGGTGACGAACGGACCAGCTATTTTGGTTACTCGTGGGCGTGAAACGGACATCCGAGCTGAAGGTAATGAATGTTTTAGTATAGCACCTTTTGTCACACAATCTTGGATATTGAAGAGTTCGGGCCGAAGAGGGATGTTCGGGCCGAAGTGGTGTTCGGGCCGAAGTGGGATGTTCGGGCCGAAGTGGAGTTCGGGCCGAAGTGGTGTTCGGGTCGAAGCTCGGTGTTCGGGCCGAGGATGATGTTCGGGCCGAGGTTGAAGTTCGGGCCGAAAATATAGTTCGGGCCGGGAACAGTGAAGAGTTCGGGCCGAACTTGTTCTTGGCAGTGACGAACGAACCAGCTATTTTGGTTACTCGTGGGCGTGAAACGGACACCCGAGCTGAAAGTTATGAATGTTTTAGTATAGCACCTTTTGACACACAATCTTGGATATTGAAGAGTTCGGGCCGAAGAGGGATGTTAGGGCCGAAGTGGTGTTCGGGCCGAAGTGGGATGTTCGGGCCGAAGTGGTGTTCGGGCCGAAGTTCGGTGTTCGGGCCGAGGATGATTTTCGGGCCGAGGTTGATGTTCGGGCCAAGGTCGGAGTTCGGGCCGAGGTTGAAGTTCGGGCCGAGGTTGAAGTTCGGGCCGAAAATGTAGTTCGGGCCGGGAACAGTGAAGAGTTCGGGCCGAACTTGTTCTTGGAAGTGACGAACGAACCATCTATTTTGGTAACTCGTGGGCGTGAAACGGACACCCGAGCTGAAAGTTATGAATGTTTTAGTATAACACCTTTTGTCACACAATCTTGGATATTGAAGAGTTCGGGCCGAAGAGGGATGTTAGGGCCGAAGTGGTGTTCGGGCCGAAGTGGGATGTTCGGGCCGAAGTGGTGTTCGGGCGGAAGTTCGGTGTTCGGGCCGAGGATGATGTTCGGGCCGAGGTCGGAGTTCGGGCCGAGGTTGAAGTTCGGGCCGAAAATGAAGTTCGGGCCGGGAACAGTGAAGAGTTCGGGCCGAACTTGTTCTTGGCAGTGATGAACGAACCAGCTATTTTGGTTACTTGTGGGCGTGAAACGGACACCCGAGCTGAAAGTTATGAATGTTTTAGTATAGCACCTTTTGTCACACAATATTCGATATTGAAGAGTTCGGGCCGAAGAGGGATGTTCAGGCCGAAGTGGTGTTCGGGCCGAAGTTCGGTGTTCGGGCCAAGGATGAAGTTCGTGCCGAGGTTGAAGTTCGGGCCGAGGTCGGAGTTCGGGCCGAGGTTGCAGTTCGGGCCGAGGTTGAAGTTCGGGCCGAAAATGTAGTTCGTGCCGGGAACAGTGAAGAGTTCGGGCCGAACTTGTTCTTGGCAGTGACGAACGAACCAACTATTTTGGTTACTCGTGGGCGTGAAACGGACACCCGAGCTGAAAGTTATGAATGTTTTAGTATAGCACCTTTTGACACACAATCTTGGATATTGAAGAGTTCGGGCCGAAGAGGGATGTTAGGGCCGAAGTGGTGTTCGGGCTGAAGTGGGATGTTCGGGCCGAAGTGGTGTTCGGGCCGAAGTTCGGTGTTCGGGCCAAGGATGATTTTCGGGCCGAGGTTGAAGTTCGGGCCAAGGTCGGAGTTCGGGCCGAGGTTGAAGTTCGGGCCGAAAATGTAGTTCGGGCCGGGAACAGTGAAGAGTTCGGGCCGAACTTGTTCTTGGAAGTGACGAACGAACCATCTATTTTGGTAACTCGTGGGCGTGAAACGGACACCCGAGCTGAAAGTTATGAATGTTTTAGTATAACACCTTTTGTCACACAATCTTGGATATTGAAGAGTTCGGGCCGAAGAGGGATGTTAGGGCCGAAGTGGTGTTCGGGCCGAAGTGGGATGTTCGGGCCGAAGTGGTGTTCGGGCCGAAGTGGTGTTCGGGCGGAAGTTCGGTGTTCGGGCCGAGGATGATGTTCGGGCCGAGGTCGGAGTTCGGGCCGAGGTTGAAGTTCGGGCCGAAAATGAAGTTCGGGCCGGGAGCAGTGAAGAGTTCGGGCCGAACTTGTTCTTGGCAGTGATGAACGAACCAGCTATTTTGGTTACTTGTGGGCGTGAAACGGACACCCGAGCTGAAAGTTATGAATGTTTTAGTATAGCACCTTTTGTCACACAATCTTCGATATTGAAGAGTTCGGGCCGAAGAGGGATGTTCGGGCCGAAGTGGTGTTCGGGCCGAAGTTCGGTGTTCGGGCCGAGGATGATGTTCGTGCCGAGGTTGAAGTTCGGGCCGAGGTCGGAGTTCGGACCGAGGTTGCAGTTCGGGCCGAGGTTGAAGTTCGGGCCGAAAATGTAGTTCGTGCCGGGAACAGTGAAGAGTTCGGGCCGAACTTGTTCTTGGCAGTGACGAACGAACCAACTTATTTGGTTACTCGTGGGCGTGAAACGGACACCCGAGCTGAAAGTTATGAATGTTTAAGTATAGCACCTTTTGTCACACAATCTTGGATATTGAAGAGTTCGGGCCGAAGAGGGATGTTCGGGCCGAAGTGGTGTTCGGGCCGAAGTGGGATGTTCGGGCCCAAGTGGTGTTCGGGCCGAAGTGGTGTTCGGGCCGAAGTTCGGTGTTCGGGCCGAGGATGATGTTCGTGCCGAGGTTGAAGTTCGGGCCGAGGTCGGAGTTCGGGCCGAGGTTGCAGTTCGGGCCGAGGTTGAAGTTCGGGCCGAAAATGTAGTTCGTGCCGGGAACAGTGAAGAGTCCGGGCCGAACTTGTTCTTGGCAGTGACGAACGAACCAACTATTTTGGTTACTCGTGGGAGCTGAAAGTTATGAATGTTTTAGTATAGCACCTTTTGACACACAATATTGGATATTGAAGAGTTCGGGCCGAAGAGGGATGTTAGGGCCGAAGTGGTGTTCGGGCCGAAGTGGGATGTTCGGGCCGAAGTGGTGTTTGGGCCGAAGTTCGGTGTTCGGGCCGAGGATGATTTTCGGGCCGAGGTTGAAGTTCGGGCCAAGGTCGGAGTTCGGGCCGAGGTTGAAGTTCGGGCCGAGGTTGAAGTTCGGGCCGAAAATGTAGTTCGGGCCGGGAACAGTGAAGAGTTCGGGCCGAACTTGTTCTTGGAAGTGACGAACGAACCATCTATTTTGGTAACTCGTGGGCGTGAAACGGACACCCGAGCTGAAAGTTATGAATGTTTTAGTATAACACCTTTTGTCACACAATCTTGGATATTGAAGAGTTCGGGCCGAAGAGGGATGTTAGGGCCGAAGTGGTGTTCGGGCCGAAGTGGGATGTTCGGGCCGAAGTGGAGTTCGGGCCGAAGTGGTGTTCGGGTCGAAGCTCGGTGTTCGGGCCGAGGATGATGTTCGGGCCGAGGTTGAAGTTCGGGCCGAAAATATAGTTCGGGCCGGGAACAGTGAAGAGTTCGGGCCGAACTTGTTCTTGGCAGTGACGAACGAACCAGCTATTTTGGTTACTCGTGGGCGTGAAACGGACACCCGAGCTGAAAGTTATGAATGTTTTAGTATAGCACCTTTTGACACACAATCTTGGATATTGAAGAGTTCGGGCCGAAGAGGGATGTTAGGGCCGAAGTGGTGTTCGGGCCGAAGTGGGATGTTCGGGCCGAAGTGGTGTTCGGGCCGAAGTGGTGTTCGGGCGGAAGTTCGGTGTTCGGGCCGAGGATGATATTCGGGCCGAGGTCGGAGTTCGGGCCGAGGTTGAAGTTCGGGCCGAAAATGAAGTTCGGGCCGGGAACAGTGAAGAGTTCGGGCCGAACTTGCTCTTGGCAGTGATGAACGAACCAGCTATTTTGGTTACTTGTGGGCGTGAAACGGACGCCCGAGCTGAAAGTTATGAATGTTTTAGTATAGCACCTTTTGTCACACAATCTTCGATATTGAAGAGTTCGGGCCGAAGAGGGATGTTCGGGCCGAAGTGGTGTTCGGGCCGAAGTTCGGTGTTCGGGCCGAGGATGATGTTCGTGCCGAGGTTGAAGTTCGGGCCGAGGTCGGAGTTCGGGCCGAGGTTGCAGTTCGGGCCGAGGTTGAAGTTCGGGCCGAAAATGTAGTTCGTGCCGGGAACAGTGAAGAGTTCGGGCCGAACTTGTTCTTGGCAGTGACGAACGAACCAACTATTTTGGTTACTCGTGGGCGTGAAACGGACACCCGAGCTGAAAGTTATGAATGTTTTAGTATAGCACCTTTTGTCACACAATCTTGGATATTGAAGAGTTCGGGCCGAAGAGGGATGTTCGGGCCGAAGTGGTGTTCGGGCCGAAGTGGGATGTTCGGGCCAAAGTGGTGTTCGGGCCGAAGTGGTGTTCGGGCCGAGGATGATGTTCGTGCCGAGGTTGAAGTTCGGGCCGAGGTCGGAGTTCGGGCCGAGGTTGCAGTTCGGGCCGAGGTTGAAGTTCGGGCCGAAAATGTAGTTCGTGCCGGGAACAGTGAAGAGTTCGGGCCGAACTTGTTCTTGGCAGTGACGAACGAACCAACTATTTTGGTTACTCGTGGGCGTGAAACGGACACCCGAGCTGAAAGTTATGAATGTTTTAGTATAGCACCTTTTGACACACAATCTTGGATATTGAAGAGTTCGGGCCGAAGAGGGATGTTAGGGCCGAAGTGGTGTTCGGGCCGAAGTGGGATGTTCGGGCCGAAGTGGTGTTCGGGCCGAAGTTCGGTGTTCGGGCCGAGGATGATTTTCGGGCCGAGGTTGAAGTTCGGGCCAAGGTTGGAGTTCGGGCCGAGGTTGAAGTTCGGGCCGAGGTTGAAGTTCGGGCCGAAAATGTAGTTCGGGCCGGGAACAGTGAAGAGTTCGGGCCGAACTTGTTCTTGGAAGTGACGAACGAACCATCTATTTTGGTAACTCGTGGGCGTGAAACGGACACCCGAGCTGAAATTTATGAATGTTTTAGTATAACACCTTTTGTCACACAATCTTGGATATTGAAGAGTTCGGGCCGAAGAGGGATGTTAGGGCCGAAGTGGTGTTCGGGCCGAAGTGGGATGTTCGGGCCGAAGTGGTGTTCGGGCCGAAGTGGTGTTCGGGCGGAAGTTCGGTGTTCGGGCCGAGGATGATGTTCGGGCCGAGGTCGGAGTTCGGGCCGAGGTTGAAGTTCGGGCCGAAAATGAAGTTCGGGCCGGGAACAGTGAAGAGTTCGGGCCGAACTTGTTCTTGGCAGTGATGAACGAACCAGCTATTTTGGTTACTTGTGGGCGTGAAACGGACACCCGAGCTGAAAGTTATGAATGTTTTAGTATAGCACCTTTTGTCACACAATCTTCGATATTGAAGAGTTCGGGCCGAAGAGGGATGTTCGGGCCGAAGTGGTGTTCGGGCCGAAGTTCGGTGTTCGGGCCGAGGATGATGTTCATGCCGAGGTTGAAGTTCGGGCCGAGGTCGGAGTTCGGGCCGAGGTTGCAGTTCGGGCCGAGGTTGAAGTTCGGGCCGAAAATGTAGTTCGTGCCGGGAACAGTGAAGAGTTCGGGCCGAACTTGTTCTTGGCAGTGACGAACGAACCAACTATTTTGGTTACTCGTGGGCGTGAAACGGACACCCGAGCTGAAAGTTATGAATGTTTTAGTATAGCACCTTTTGTCACACAATCTTGGATATTGAAGAGTTCGGGCCGAAGAGGGATGTTCGGGCCGAAGTGGTGTTCGGGCCGAAGTGGGATGTTCGGGCCCAAGTGGTGTTCGGGCCGAAGTGGTGTTCGGGCCGAAGTTCGGTGTTCGGGCCGAGGATGATGTTCGTGCCGAGGTTGAAGTTCGGGCCGAGGTCGGAGTTCGGGCCGACGTTGCAGTTCGGGCCGAGGTTGAAGTTCGGGCCGAAAATGTAGTTCGTGCCGGGAACAGTGAAGAGTTCGGGCCGAACTTGTTCTTGGCAGTGACGAACGAACCAACTATTTTGATTACTCATGGGCGTGAAATGGACACCCGAGCTGAAAGTTATGAATGTTTTAGTATAGCACCTTTTGTCACACAATCTTGGATATTGAAGAGTTCGGGCCGAAGAGGGATGTTCGGGCCGAAGTGGTGTTCGGGCCGAAGTTCGGTGTTCGGGCCGAGGATGATGTTCGTGCCGAGGTTGAAGTTCGGGCCGAGGTCGGAGTTCGGGCCGAGGTTGCAGTTCGGGCCGAGGTTGAAGTTCGGGCCGAAAATGTAGTTCGTGCCGGGAACAGTGAAGAGTTCGGGCCGAACTTGTTCTTGGCAGTGACGAACGAACCAACTATTTTGGTTACTCGTGGGCGTGAAACGGACACCCGAGCTGAAAGTTATGAATGTTTTAGTATAACACCTTTTGCCACACAATCTTGGATATTGAAGAGTTCGGGCCGAAGAGGGATGTTAGGGCCGAAGTGGTGTTCGGGCCGAAGTGGGATGTTCGGGCAGAAGTGGTGTTCGGGCCGACGTGGTGTTCGGTTGGAAGTTCGGTGTTCGGGCCGAGGATGATGTTCGGGCCGAGATTGAAGTTCGGGCCGAGGTCGGAGTTCGGGCCGAGGTTGAAGTTCGGGCCGAAAATGAAGTTCGGGCCGGGAACAGTGAAGAGTTCGGGCCGAACTTGTTCTTGGCAGTGACGAACGAACCAGCTATTTTGGTTACTCGTGGGCGTGAAACGGACACCCGAGCTGAAAGTTATGAATGTTTTAGTATAGCACCTTTTGTCACACAATCTTGGATATTTAAGAGTTCGGGCCGAAGAGGGATGTTCGGGCCGAAGTGGTGTTCGGGCCGAAGTGGGATGTTCGGGCCAAAGTGGTGTTCGGGCCGAAGTTCGGTGTTCGGGCCGAGGATGATGTTCGTGCCGAGGTTGAAGTTCGGGCCGAGGTCGGAGTTCGGGCCGAGGTTGTAGTTCGGGCCGAGGTTGAAGTTCGGGCCGAAAATGTAGTTCGTGCCGGGAACAGTGAAGAGTTCGGGCCGAACTTGTTCTTGGCAGTGACGAACGAACCAACTATTTTGGTTACTCGTGGGCGTGAAATGGACACCCGAGCTGAAAGTTATGAATGTTTTAGTATAGCACCTTTTGTCACACAATCTTGGATATTGAAGAGTTCTGGTCGAAGAAGGATGTTCGGGCCGAAGTGGTGTTCGGGCTGAAGTTCGGTGTTCGGGCCGAAGTTCGATGTTCGGGCCGAGGATGATGTTCGTGCCGAGGTTGAAGTTTGGGCCGAGGTTGAAGTTCGGGCCGAAGTGGTGTTCGGGCCGAAGAGGGATGTTAGGGCCGAAGTGGTGTTCGGGCCGAAGTGGGATGTTCGGGCCGAAGTGGTGTTCGGGCTGACGTGGTGTTCGGGCGGAAGTTCGGTGTTCGGGCCGAGGATGATGTTCGGGCCGAGATTGAAGTTCGGGCCGAGGTCGGAGTTCGGGCCGAGGTTGAAGTTCGGGCCGAAAATGAAGTTCGGGCCGGGAACAGTGAAGAGTTCGGGCCGAACTTGTTCTTGGCAGTGACGAACGAACTAGCTATTTTGGTTACTCGTGGGTGTGAAACGGACACCCGAGCTGAAAGTTATGAATGTTTTAGTATAGCACATTTTGTCACACAATCTTGGATATTGAAGAGTTCTGGCCGAAGAGGGATGTTAGGGCCGAACTGGTGTTCGGGCCGAAGTGGGATGTTCGGGCCGAAGTGGTGTTCGGGCCGAGGTGGTGTTCGGGCGGAAGTTTGGTGTTCGGGCCGAGGATGATGTTCGGGCCGAGATTGAAGTTCGGGCCGAGGTCGGAGTTCAGGCCGAGGTTGAAGTTTGGGCCGAAAATGAAGTTCGGGCCGGGAACAGTGAAGAGTTCGGGCCGAACTTGTTGTTGGCAGTGACGAACGAACCAGCTATTTTGGTTACTCGTGGGCGTGAAACGTACATCCGAGCTGAAGGTTATGAATGTTTTAGTATAGCACCTTTTGTCACACAATCTTGGATATTGAAGAGTTCGGGCCGAAGAGGGATGTTCGGGCCGTAGTGGTGTTCGGGCCGAAGTGGGATGTTCGGGCCAAAGTGGAGTTCGGGCCGAAGTGGTGTTCGGGTCGAAGCTCGGTGTTCGGGCCGAGGATGATGTTCGGGCCGAGGTTGAAGTTCGGGTCGAGGTCGGAGTTCGGGCCCAGGTTGAAGTTCGGGCCGAGGTTGAAGTTCGGGCCGAAAATATAGTTCGGGCCGGGAACAATGAAGAGTTCGGGCCGAACTTGTTCTTGGCAGTGACGAACGAACCAGCTATTTTGGTTACTCGTGGGCGTGAAACGGACACCCGAGCTGAAAGTTATGAATGCTTTAGTATAACACCTTTTGACACACAATCTTGGATATTGAAGAGTTCGGGCCGAAGAGGGATGTTAGGGCCGAAGTGGTGTTCGGGCCGAAGTGGGATGTTCGGGCCGAAGTGGTGTTCGGGCCGAAGTTCGGTGTTCGGGCCGAGGATGATTTTCGGGCCGAGGTTGAAGTTCGGGCCAAGGTCGGAGTTCGGGCCGAGGTTGAAGTTCGGGCCGAGGTTGAAGTTCGGGCTGAAAATGTAGTTCGTGCCTGGAACAGTGAAGAGTTCGGGCCGAACTTGTTCTTGGCAGTGACGAACGAACCAACTATTTTGGTTACTCGTGGGCGTGAAACGGACACCCGAGCTGAAAGTTATGAATGTTTTAGTATAGCACCTTTTGTCACACAATCTTGGATATTGAAGAGTTCGGGCCGAAGAGGGATGTTAGGGCCGAAGTGGTGTTCGGGCCGAAGTGGGATGTTCGGGCCGAAGTGGTGTTCGGGCCGACATGGTGTTCGGGCGGAAGTTCGGTGTTCGGGCCGAGGATGATGTTCGGGCCGAGATTGAAGTTCGGGCCGAGGTCAGAGTTCGGGCCGAGGTTGAAGTTCGGGCCGAAAATGAAGTTCGGGCCGGGAACAGTGAAGAGTTCGGGCCGAACTTGTTCTTGGCAGTGACGAACGAACCAGCTATCTTGGTTACTCGTGGGCGTGAAACGGACACCCGAGTTGAAAGTTATGAATGTTTTAGTATAGCACCTTTTGTCACACAATCTTGGATATTGAAGAGTTCGGGCCGAAGAGGGATGTTCGGGCCGAAGTGGTGTTCGGGCCGAAGTGGGATGTTCGGGCCAAAGTGGTGTTCGGGCCGAAGTGGTGTTCGGGATGAAGTTCGGTGTTCGGGCAGAGGATGATGTTCGTGCCGAGGTTGAAGTTCGGGCCGAGGTCGGAGTTCAGGCCGAGGTTGCAGTTCGGGCCGAGGTTGAAGTTCGGGCCGAAAATGTAGTTCGTGCCTGGAACAGTGAAGAGTTCGGGCCGAACTTGTTCTTGGCAGTGACGAATGAACCAACTATTTTGGTTACTCGTGGGCGTGAAACGGACACCCGAGCTGAAAGTTATGAATGTTTTAGTATAGCACCTTTTGTCACACAATCTTGGATATTGAAGAGTTCGGGCCGAAGAGGGATGTTAGGGCCGAAGTGGTGTTCGGGCCGAAGTGGGATGTTCGGGCCGAAGTGGTGTTCGGGCCGACGTGGTGTTCGGGCGGAAGTTCGGTGTTCGGGCCGAGGATGATGTTCGGGCCGAGATTGAAGTTCGGACCGAGGTCGGGGTTCGGGCCGAGGTTGAAGTTCGGGCCGAAAATGAAGTTCGGGCCGGGAACAGTGAAGAGTTCGGGCCGAACTTGTTCTTGGCAGTGACGAACGAACCAGCTATTTTGGTTACTCGTGGGCGTGAAACGGACACGCGAGCTGAAAGTTATGAATGTTCTAGTATAGCACCTTTTGTCACACAATCTTGGATATTGAAGAGTTCGGGCCGAAGAGGGATGTTCGGGCCGAAGTGGTGTTCGGGCCGAAGTGGTGTTCGGGCCGAAGTGGGATGTTCGGGCCAAAGTGGTGTTCGGGCCGATGTTCGGTGTTCGGACCGAGGATGATGTTCGTGCCGAGGTTGAAGTCCGGGACGAGGTCGGAGTTCGGGCCGAGGTTGCAGTTCGGGCCGAGGTTGAAGTTCGGGCCGAAAATGTAGTTCGTGCCGAGAACAGTGAAGAGTTCGGGCCGAACTTGTTCTTGGCAGTGACGAACGAACCAACTATTTTGGTTACTCGTGGGCGTGAAATGGACACCCGAGCTGAAAGTTATGAATGTTTTAGTATAGCACCTTTTGTCACACAATCTTGGATATTGAAGAGTTCTGGCCGAAGAGGGATGTTCGGGCCGAAGCGGTGTTCGGGCCGAAGTTCGGTGTTCGGGCCGAAGTTCGGTGTTCGGGCCGAGGATGATGTTCGTGCCGAGGTTGAAGTTCGGGCCGAGGTTGAAGTTCGGGCCGAAGTGGTGTTCGGGCCGAAGAGGGATGTTAGGGCCGAAGTGGTGTTAGGGCCGAAGTGGGATGTTCGGGCCGAAGTGGTGTTCGGGCCGACGTGGTGTTCGGGCGGAAGTTCGGTGTTCGGGCCGAGGATGATGTTCGGGCCGAGATTGAAGTTCGGGCCGAGGTCGGAGTTCAGGCCGAGGTTGAAGTTCGGGCCGAAAATGAAGTTCGGGCCGGGAACAGTGAAGAGTTCGGGCCGAACTTGTTCTTGGCAGTGACGAAGGAACCAGCTATTTTGGTTACTCGTGGGTGTGAAACGGACACCCCAGCTGAAAGTTATGAATGTTTTAGTATAGCACCTTTTGTCACACAATCTTGGATATTGAAGAGTTCTGGCCGAAGAGGGATGTTAGGGCCGAAGTGGTGTTCGGGCCGAAGTGGGATGTTCGGGCCGAAGTGGTGTTCGGGCCGAGGTGGTGTTCGGGCGGAAGTTTGGTGTTCGGGCCGAGGATGATGTTCGGACAGAGATTGAAGTTCGGGCCGAGGTCGGAGTTCAGGCCGAGGTTGAAGTTTGGGCCGAAAATGAAGTTCGGGCCGGGAACAGTGAAGAGTTCGGGCCGAACTTGTTGTTGGCAGTGACGAACGAACCAGCTATTTTGGTTACTCGTGGGCGTGAAACGTACATCCGAGCTGAAGGTTATGAATGTTTTAGTATAGCACCTTTTGTCACACAATCTTGGATATTGAAGAGTTCGGGCCGAAGAGGGATGTTCGGGCCGTAGTGGTGTTCGGGCCGAAGTGGGATGTTCGGGCCAAAGTGGAGTTCGGGCCGAAGTGGTGTTCGGGTCGAAGCTCGGTGTTCGGGCCGAGGATGATGTTCGGGCCGAGGTTGAAGTTCGGGCCGAGGTCGGAGTTCGGGCCGAGGTTGAAGTTCGGGCCGAGGTTGAAGTTCGGGACGAAAATATAGTTCGGGCCGGGAACAGTGAAGAGTTCGGGCCGAACTTGTTCTTGGCAGTGACGAACAAACCAGCTATTTTGGTTACTCGTGGGCGTCAAACGGACACCCGAGCTGAAAGTTATGAATGCTTTAGTATAACACCTTTTGACACACAATCTTGGATATTGAAGAGTTCGGGCCGAAGAGGGATGTTAGGGCCGAAGTGGTGTTCGGGCCGAAGTGGGATGTTCGGGCCGAAGTGGTGTTCGGGCCGAAGTTCGGTGTTCGGGCCGAGGATGATTTTCGGGCCGAGGTTGAAGTTCGGGCCAAGGTCGGAGTTCGGGCCGAGGTTGAAGTTCGGGCCGAAAATGTAGTTCGGGCCGGGAACAGTGAAGAGTTCGGGCCGAACTTGTTCTTGGCAGTGACGAACGAACCAACTATTTTGGTTACTCGTGGGCGTCACACGGACACCCGAGCTGAAAGTTATGAATGTTTTAGTATAGCACCTTTTGTCACACAATCTTGGATATTGAAGAGTTCGGGCCGAAGAGGGATGTTAGGGCCGAAGTGGTGTTCGGGCCGAAGTGGGATGTTCGGGCCGAAGTGGTGTTTGGGCCGACGTGGTGTTCGGGCGGAAGTTCGGTGATCGGGCCGAGGATGATGTTCGGGCCGAGATTGAAGTTCGGGCCGAGGTCGGAGTTCGGGCCGAGGTTGAAGTTCGGGCCGAAAATGAAGTTCGGGCCGGGAACAGTGAAGAGTTCGGGCCGAACTTGTTCTTGGCAGTGACGAACGAACCAGCTATTTTGGTTACTCGTGGGCGTGAAACGGACACCCGAGCTGAAAGTTATGAATGTTTTAGTATAGCACCTTTTGTCACACAATCTTGGATATTGAAGAGTTCGGGCCGAAGAGGGATGTTCGGGCCGAAGTGGTGTTCGGGCCGAAGTGGGATGTTCGGGCCAAAGTGGTGTTCGGGCCGAAGTGGTGTTCGGGCCGAAGTGGTGTTCGGGCCGAAGTTCGGTGTTCGGGCCGAGGATGATGTTCGTGCCGAGGTTGAAGTTCGGGTCGAGGTCGGAGTTCGGGCCGAGGTTGCAGTTCGGGCCGAGGTTGAAGTTCGGGCCGAAAATGTAGTTCGTGCCTGGAACAGTGAAGAGTTCGGGCCGAACTTGTTCTTGGCAGTGACGAACGAAACCAACTATTTTGGTTACTCGTGGGCGTGAAATGGACACCCGAGCTGAAAGTTATGAATGTTTTAGTATAGCACCTTTTGTCACACAATCTTGGATATTGAAGAGTTCTGGCCGAAGAGGGATGTTCGGGCCGAAGCGGTGTTCGGGCCGAAGTTCGGTGTTCGGGCCGAAGTTCGGTGTTCGGGCCGAGGATGATGTTCGTGCCGAGGTTGAAGTTCGGGCCGAGGTTGAAGTTCGGGCCGAAGTGGTGTTCGGGCCGAAGAGGGATGTTAGGGCCGAAGTGGTGTTCGGGCCGAAGTGGGATGTTCGGGCCGAAGTGGTGTTCGGGCCGACGTGGTGTTCGGGCGGAAGTTCGGTGTTCGGGCCGAGGATGATGTTCGGGCCGAGATTGAAGTTCGGGCCGAGGTCGGAGTTCAGGCCGAGGTTGAAGTTCGGGCCGAAAATGAAGTTCGGGCCGGGAACAGTGAAGAGTTCGGGCCGAACTTGTTCTTGGCAGTGACGAAGGAACCAGCTATTTTGGTTACTCGTGGGTGTGAAACGGACACCCGAGCTGAAAGTTATGAATGTTTTAGTATAGCACCTTTTGTCACACAATCTTGGATATTGAAGAGTTCTGGCCGAAGAGGGATGTTAGGGCCGAAGTGGTGTTCGGGCCGAAGTGGGATGTTCGGGCCGAAGTGGTGTTCGGGCCGAGGTGGTGTTCGGGCGGAAGTTTGGTGTTCGGGCCGAGGATGATGTTCGGGCAGAGATTGAAGTTCGGGCCGAGGTCGGAGTTCAGGCCGAGGTTGAAGTTTGGGCCGAAAATGAAGTTCGGGCCGGGAACAGTGAAGAGTTCGGGCCGAACTTGTTGTTGGCAGTGACGAACGAACCAGCTATTTTGGTTACTCGTGGGCGTGAAACGTACATCCGAGCTGAAGGTTATGAATGTTTTAGTATAGAACCTTTTGTCACACAATCTTGGATATTGAAGAGTTCGGGCCGAAGAGGGATGTTCGGGCCGTAGTGGTGTTCGGGCCGAAGTGGGATGTTCGGGCCAAAGTGGAGTTCGGGCCGAAGTGGTGTTCGGGTCGAAGCTCGGTGTTCGGGCCGAGGATGATGTTCGGGCCGAGGTTGAAGTTCGGGCCGAGGTCGGAGTTCGGGCCGAGGTTGAAGTTCGGGCCGAGGTTGAAGTTCGGGACGAAAATATAGTTCGGGCCGGGAACAGTGAAGAGTTCGGGCCGAACTTGTTCTTGGCAGTGACGAACAAACCAGCTATTTTGGTTACTCGTGGGCGTCAAACGGACACCCGAGCTGAAAGTTATGAATGCTTTAGTATAACACCTTTTGACACACAATCTTGGATATTGAAGAGTTCGGGCCGAAGAGGGATGTTAGGGCCGAAGTGGTGTTCGGGCCGAAGTGGGATGTTCGGGCCGAAGTGGTGTTCGGGCCGAAGTTCGGTGTTCGGGCCGAGGATGATTTTCGGGCCGAGGTTGAAGTTCGGGCCAAGGTCGGAGTTCGGGCCGAGGTTGAAGTTCGGGCCGAAAATGTAGTTCGGGCCGGGAACAGTGAAGAGTTCGGGCCGAACTTGTTCTTGGCAGTGACGAACGAACCAACTATTTTGGTTACTCGTGGGCGTGAAACGGACACCCGAGCTGAAAGTTATGAATGTTTTAGTACAGCACCTTTTGTCACACAATCTTGGATATTGAAGAGTTCGGGCCGAAGAGGGATGTTAGGGCCGAAGTGGTGTTCGGGCCGAAGTGGGATGTTCGGGCCGAAGTGGTGTTCGGGCCGACGTGGTGTTCGGGCGGAAGTTCGGTGATCGGGCCGAGGATGATGTTCGGGCCGAGATTGAAGTTCGGGCCGAGGTCGGAGTTCGGGCCGAGGTTGAAGTTCGGGCCGAAAATGAAGTTCGGGCCGGGAACAGTGAAGAGTTCGGGCCGAACTTGTTCTTGGCAGTGACGAACGAACCAGCTATTTTGGTTACTCGTGGGCGTGAAACGGACACCCGAGCTGAAAGTTATGAATGTTTTAGTATAGCACCTTTTGTCACACAATCTTGGATATTGAAGAGTTCGGGCCGAAGAGGGATGTTCGGGCCGAAGTGGTGTTCGGGCCGAAGTGGGATGTTCGGGCCAAAGTGGTGTTCGGGCCGAAGTGGTGTTCGGGCCGAAGTGGTGTTCGGGCCGAAGTTCGGTGTTCGGGCCGAGGATGATGTTCGTGCCGAGGTTGAAGTTCGGGTCGAGGTCGGAGTTCGGGCCGAGGTTGCAGTTCGGGCCGAGGTTGAAGTTCGGGCCGAAAATGTAGTTCGTGCCTGGAACAGTGAAGAGTTCGGGCCGAACTTGTTCTTGGCAGTGACGAACGAACCAACTATTTTGGTTACTCGTGGGCGTGAAATGGACACCCGAGCTGAAAGTTATGAATGTTTTAGTATAGCACCTTTTGTCACACAATCTTGGATATTGAAGAGTTCGGGCCGAAGAGGGATGTTAGGGCCGAAGTGGTGTTCGGGCCGAAGTGGGATGTTCGGGCCGAAGTGGTGTTCGGGCCGACGTGGTGTTCGGGCGGAAGTTCGGTGTTCGGGCCGAGGATGATGTTCGGGCCGAGATTGAAGTTCGGTCCGAGGTCGGAGTTCGGGCCGAGGTTGAAGTTCGGGCCGAAAATGAAGTTCGGTCCGGGAACAGTGAAGAGTTCGGGCCGAACTTGTTCTTGGCAGTGACGAACGAACCAGCTATTTTGGTTACTCGTGGGTGTGAAACGGACACCCAAGCTGAAAGTTATGAATGTTTTAGTATAGCACCTTTTGTCACACAATCTTGGATATTGAAGAGTTCTGGCCGAAGAGGGATGTTAGGGCGGGCCGAAGTGGGATGTTCGGGCCGAAGTGGTGTTCGGGCCGAAGTGGTGTTCGGGCGGAAGTTTGGTGTTCGGGCCGAGGATGATGTTCGGGCCGAGATTGAAGTTCGGGCCGAGGTCGGAGTTCAGGCCGAGGTTGAAGTTAGGGCCGAAAATGAAGTTCGGGCCGGGAACAGTGAAGAGTTCGGGCCGAACTTGTTGTTGGCAGTGACGAACGAACCAGCTATTTTGGTTACTCGTGGGCGTGAAACGTACATCCGAGCTGAAGGTTATGAATGTTTTAGTATAGCACCTTTTGTCACACAATCTTGGATATTGAAGAGTTCGGGCCGAAGAGGGATGTTCGGGCCGTAGTGGTGTTCGGGCCGAAGTGGGATGTTCGGGCCAAAGTGGAGTTCGGGCCGAAGTGGTGTTCGGGTCGAAGCTCGGTGTTCGGGCCGAGGATGATGTTCGGGCCGAGGTTGAAGTTCGGGCCGAGGTCGGAGTTCGGGCCGAGGTTGAAGTTCGGGCCGAGGTTGAAGTTCGGGCCGAAAATATAGTTCGGGCCGGGAACAGTGAAGAGTTCGGGCCGAACTTGTTCTTGGCAGTGACGAACGAACCAGCTATTTTGGTTACTCGTGGGCGTGAAACGGACACCCGAGCTGAAAGTTATGAATGCTTTAGTATAACACCTTTTGACACACAATCTTGGATATTGAAGAGTTCGGGCCGAAGAGGGATGTTAGGGCCAAAGTGGTGTTCGGGCCGAAGTGGGATGTTCGGGCCGAAGTGGTGTTCGGGCTGAAGTTCGGTGTTCGGGCCGAGGATGATTTTCGGGCCGAGGTTGAAGTTCGGGCCAAGGTCGGAGTTCGGGCCGAGGTTGAAGTTCGGGCCGAGGTTGAAGTTCGGGCCGAAAATGTAGTTCGGGCCGGGAACAGTGAAGAGTTCGGGCCGAACTTGTTCTTGGCAGTGACGAACGAACCAAATATTTTGGTTACTCGTGGGCGTGAAACGGACACCCGAGCTGAAAGTTATGAATGTTTTAGTATAGCACCTTTTGTCACATGATCTTGGATATTGAAGAGTTCGGGCCGAAGAGGGATGTTAGGGCCGAAGTGGTGTTCGGGCCGAAGTGGGATGTTCGGGCCGAAGTGGTGTTCGGGCCGACGTGGTGTTCGGGCGGAAGTTCGGTGTTCGGGCCGAGGATGATGTTCGGGCCGAGATTGAAGTTCGGGCCGAGGTCGGAGTTCGGGCCGAGGTTGAAGTTCGGGCCGAAAATGAAGTTCGGGCCGGGAACAGTGAAGAGTTCGGGCCGAACTTGTTCTTGGCAGTGACGAACGAACCAGCAATTTTGGTTACTCGTGGGCGTGAAACGGACACCCGAGCTGAAAGTTATGAATGTTTTAGTATAGCACCTTTTGTCACACAATCTTGGATATTGAAGAGTTCGGGCCAAAGAGGGATGTTCGGGCCGAAGTGGTGTTCGGGCCGAAGTGGGATGTTCGGGCCAAAGTGGTGTTCGGGCCGAAGTGGGGTTCGGGACGAAGTTCGGTGTTCGGGCCGAGGATGATGTTCGTGCCGAGGTTGAAGTTCGGGCCGAGGTCGGAGTTCGGGTCGAGGTTGCAGTTCGGGCCGAGGTTGAAGTTCGGGCCGAAAATGAAGTTCGGGCCGGGAACAGTGAAGAGTTCGAGCCGAACTTGTTCTTGGCAGTGACGAACGAACCAGCAATTTTGGTTACTCGTGGGCGTGAAACGGACACCCGAGCTGAAAGTTATGAATGTTTTAGTATAGCACCTTTTGTCACACAATCTTGGATATTGAAGAGTTCGGGCCGAAGAGGGATGTTCGGGCCGAAGTGGTGTTCGGGCCGAAGTGGGATGTTCGGGCCAAAGTGGTGTTCGGGCCGAAGTGGTGTTCGGGTCGAAGCTCGGTGTTCGGGCCGAGGATGATGTTCGGGCCGAGGTTGAAGTTCGGGCCGAGGTCGGAGTTCGGGCCGAGGTTGAAGTTCGAGCCGAGGTTGAAGTTCGGGCCGAAAATATAGTTCGGGCCGGGAACAGTGAAGAGTTCGGGCCGAACTTGTTCTTGGCAGTGACGAACGAACCAGCTATTTTGGTTACTCGTGGGCGTGAAACGGACACCCGAGCTGAAAGTTATGAATGCTTTAGTATAACACCTTTTGACACACAATCTTGGATATTGAAGAGTTCGGGCCGAAGAGGGATGTTAGGGCCAAAGTGGTGTTCGGGCCGAAGTGGGATGTTCGGGCCGAAGTGGTGTTCGGGCCGAAGTTCGGTGTTCGGGCCGAGGATGATTTTCGGGCCGAGGTTGAAGTTCGGGCCAAGGTCGGAGTTCGGGCCGAGGTTGAAGTTCGGGCCGAGGTTGAAGTTCGGGCCGAAAATGTAGTTCGGGCCGGGAACAGTGAAGAGTTCGGGCCGAACTTGTTCTTGGCAGTGACGAACGAACCAAATATTTTGGTTACTCGTGGGCGTGAAACGGACACCCGAGCTGAAAGTTATGAATGTTTTAGTATAGCACCTTTTGTCACATGATCTTGGATATTGAAGAGTTCGGGCCGAAGAGGGATGTTAGGGCCGAAGTGGTGTTCGGGCCGAAGTGGGATGTTCGGGCCGAAGTGGTGTTCGGGCCGACGTGGTGTTCGGGCGGAAGTTCGGTGTTCGGGCCGAGGATGATGTTCGGGCCGAGATTGAAGTTCGGGCCGAGGTCGGAGTTCGGGCCGAGGTTGAAGTTCGGGCCGAAAATGAAGTTCGGGCCGGGAACAGTGAAGAGTTCGGGCCGAACTTGTTCTTGGCAGTGACGAACGAACCAGCAATTTTGGTTACTCGTGGGCGTGAAACGGACACCCGAGCTGAAAGTTATGAATGTTTTAGTATAGCACCTTTTGTCACACAATCTTGGATATTGAAGAGTTCGGGCCAAAGAGGGATGTTCGGGCCGAAGTGGTGTTCGGGCCGAAGTGGGATGTTCGGGCCAAAGTGGTGTTCGGGCCGAAGTGGGGTTTGGGACGAAGTTCGGTGTTCGGGCCGAGGATGATGTTCGTGCCGAGGTTGAAGTTCGGGCCGAGGTCGGAGTTCGGGTCGAGGTTGCAGTTCGGGCCGAGGTTGAAGTTCGGGCCGAAAATGAAGTTCGGGCCGGGAACAGTGAAGAGTTCGAGCCGAACTTGTTCTTGGCAGTGACGAACGAACCAGCAATTTTGGTTACTCGTGGGCGTGAAACGGACACCCGAGCTGAAAGTTATGAATGTTTTAGTATAGCACCTTTTGTCACACAATCTTGGATATTGAAGAGTTCGGGCCGAAGAGGGATGTTCGGGCCGAAGTGGTGTTCGGGCCGAAGTGGGATGTTCGGGCCAAAGTGGTGTTCGGGCCGAAGTGGTGTTCGGGTCGAAGCTCGGTGTTCGGGCCGAGGATGATGTTCGGGCCGAGGTTGAAGTTCGGGCCGAGGTCGGAGTTCGGGCCGAGGTTGAAGTTCGGGCCGAGGTTGAAGTTCGGGCCGAAAATATAGTTCGGGCCGGGAACAGTGAAGAGTTCGGGCCGAACTTGTTCTTGGCAGTGACGAACGAACCAGCTATTTTGGTTACTCGTGGGCGTGAAACGGACACCCGAGCTGAAAGTTATGAATGCTTTAGTATAACACCTTTTGACACACAATCTTGGATATTGAAGAGTTCGGGCCGAAGAGGGATGTTAGGGCCAAAGTGGTGTTCGGGCCGAAGTGGGATGTTCGGGCCGAAGTGGTGTTCGGGCCGAAGTTCGGTGTTCGGGCCGAGGATGATTTTCGGGCCGAGGTTGAAGTTCGGGCCAAGGTCGGAGTTCGGGCCGAGGTTGAAGTTCGGGCCGAGGTTGAAGTTCGGGCCGAAAATGTAGTTCGGGCCGGGAACAGTGAAGAGTTCGGGCCGAACTTGTTCTTGGCAGTGACGAACGAACCAAATATTTTGGTTACTCGTGGGCGTGAAACGGACACCCGAGCTGAAAGTTATGAATGTTTTAGTATAGCACCTTTTGTCACATGATCTTGGATATTGAAGAGTTCGGGCCGAAGAGGGATGTTAGGGCCGAAGTGGTGTTCGGGCCGAAGTGGGATGTTCGGGCCGAAGTGGTGTTCGGGCCGACGTGGTGTTCGGGCGGAAGTTCGGTGTTCGGGCCGAGGATGATGTTCGGGCCGAGATTGAAGTTCGGGCCGAGGTCGGAGTTCGGGCCGAGGTTGAAGTTCGGGCCGAAAATGAAGTTCGGGCCGGGAACAGTGAAGAGTTCGGGCCGAACTTGTTCTTGGCAGTGACGAACGAACCAGCAATTTTGGTTACTCGTGGGCGTGAAACGGACACCCGAGCTGAAAGTTATGAATGTTTTAGTATAGCACCTTTTGTCACACAATCTTGGATATTGAAGAGTTCGGGCCAAAGAGGGATGTTCGGGCCGAAGTGGTGTTCGGGCCGAAGTGGGATGTTCGGGCCAAAGTGGTGTTCGGGCCGAAGTGGGGTTCGGGACGAAGTTCGGTGTTCGGGCCGAGGATGATGTTCGTGCCGAGGTTGAAGTTCGGGCCGAGGTCGGAGTTCGGGTCGAGGTTGCAGTTCGGGCCGAGGTTGAAGTTCGGGCCGAAAATGAAGTTCGGGCCGGGAACAGTGAAGAGTTCGAGCCGAACTTGTTCTTGGCAGTGACGAACGAACCAGCAATTTTGGTTACTCGTGGGCGTGAAACGGACACCCGAGCTGAAAGTTATGAATGTTTTAGTATAGCACCTTTTGTCACACAATCTTGGATATTGAAGAGTTCGGGCCGAAGAGGGATGTTCGGGCCGAAGTGGTGTTCGGGCCGAAGTGGGATGTTCGTGCCAAAGTGGTGTTCGGGCCGAAGTGGGGTTCGGGACGAAGTTCGGTGTTCGGGCCGAGGATGATGTTCGTGCCGAGGTTGAAGTTCGGGCCGAGGTCGGAGTTCGGGCCGAGGTTGCAGTTCGGGCCGAGGTTGAAGTTCGGGCCGAAAATGTAGTTCGTGCCTGGAACAGTGAAGAGTTCGGGCCGAACTTTTTCTTGGCAGTGACGAACGAACCAGCTATTTTGGTAACTCGTGGGCGTGAAACGGACACCCGAGCTGAAAGTTATGAATGTTTTAGTATAGCACCTTTTGTCACACAATCTTAGATATTGAAGAGTTCTAGCCGAAGAGGGATGTTAGGGCCGTAGTGGTGTTCGGGCCGAAGTAGGATGTTCGGGCCGAAGTGGTGTTCGGGCCGAAGTGGTGTTCGGGCGGAAGTTTGGTGTTCGGGCCGAGGATGATGTTCGGGCCGAGATTGAAGTTCGGGCCGAGGTCGGAGTTCGGGCCGAGGTTGAAGTTTGGGCCGAAAATGAAGTTCGGGCCGGGAACAGTGAAGAGTTCGGGCCGAACTTGTTGTTGGCAGTGACGAACGAACCAGCTATTTTGGTTACTCGTGGGCGTGAAACGTACATCCGAGCTGAAAGTTATGAATGTTTTAGTATAGCACCTTTTGTCACACAATCTTGGATATTGAAGAGTTCGGGCCGAAGAGGGATGTTCGGGCCGTAGTGGTGTTCGGGCCGAAGTGGGATGTTCGGGCCAAAGTGGAGTTCGGGCCGAAGTGGTGTTCGGGTCGAAGCTCGGTGTTCGGGCCGAGGATGATGTTCGGGCCGAGGTTGAAGTTCGGGCCGAGGTCGGAGTTCGGGCCGAGGTTGAAGTTCGGGCCGAGGTTGAAGTTCGGGCCGAAAATATAGTTCGGGCCGGGAACAGTGAAGAGTTCGGGCCGAACTTGTTCTTGGAAGTGACAAACGAACCAGCTATTTTGGTTACTCGTGGGCGTGAAACGGACACCCGAGCTGAAAGTTATGAATGCTTTAGTATAACACCTTTTGACACACAATCTTGGATATTGAAGAGTTCGGGCCGAAGAGGGATGTTAGGGCCGAAGTGGTGTTCGGGCCGAAGTGGGATGTTCGGGCCGAAGTGGTGTTCGGGCCGAAGTTCGGTGTTCGGGCCGAGGATGATTTTCGGGCCGAGGTTGAAGTTCGGGCCAAGGTCGGAGTTCGGGCCGAGGTTGAAGTTCGGGCCGAGGTTGAAGTTCGGGCCGAAAATGTAGTTCGGGCCGGGAACAGTGAAGAATTCGGGCCGAACTTGTTCTTGGCAGGGACGAACGAACCAAATATTTTGGTTACTCGTGGGCGTGAAACGGACACCCGAGCTGAAAGTTATGAATGTTTTAGTATAGCACCTTTTGTCACATGATCTTGGATATTGAAGAGTTCGGGCCGAAGAGGGATGTTAGGGCCGAAGTGGTGTTCGGGCCGAAGTGGGATGTTCGGGCCGAAGTGGTGTTCGGGACGACGTGGTGTTCGGGCGGAAGTTCGGTGTTCGGGCCGAGGATGATGTTCGGGCCGAGATTGAAGTTCGGGCCGAGGTCGGAGTTCGGGCCGAGGTTGAAGTTCGGGCCGAAAATGAAGTTCGGGCCGGGAACAGTGAAGAGTTCGGGCCGAACTTGTTCTTGGCAGTGACGAACGAACCAGCAATTTTGGTTACTCGTGGGCGTGAAACGGACACCCGAGCTGAAAGTTATGAATGTTTTAGTATAGCACCTTTTGTCACACAATCTTGGATATTGAAGAGTTCGGGCCGAAGAGGGATGTTCGGGCCGAAGTGGTGTTCGGGCCGAAGTGGGATGTTCGGGCCAAAGTGGTGTTCGGGCCGAAGTGGGGTTCGGGACGAAGTTCGGTGTTCGGGCCGAGGATGATGTTCGTGCCGAGGTTGAAGTTCGGGCCGAGGTCGGAGTTCGGGCCGAGGTTGCAGTTCGGGCCGAGGTTGAAGTTCGGGCCGAAAATGTAGTTCGTGCCTGGAACAGTGAAGAGTTCGGGCCGAACTTGTTCTTGGCAGTGACGAACGAACCAACTATTTTGGTTACTCGTGGGCGTGAAATGGACACCCGAGCTGAAAGTTATGAATGTTTTAGTATAGCACCTTTTGTCACACAATCTTGGATATTGAAGAGTTCGGGCCGAAGAGGGAGGTTAGGGCCGAAGTGGTGTTCGGGCCGAAGTGGGATGTTCGGGCCGACGTGGTGTTCGGGCGGAGGTTCGGTGTTCGGGCCGAGGATGATGTTCGGGCCGAGATTGAAGTTCGGGCCGAGGTCGGAGTTCGGGCCGAGGTTGAAGTTCGGGCCGAAAATGAAGTTCGGGCCGGGAACAGTGAAGAGTTCGGGCCGAACTTGTTCTTGGCAGTGACGAACGAACCAGCTATTTTGGTAACTCGTGGGCGTGAAACGGACACCCGAGCTGAAAGTTATGAATGTTTTAGTATAGCACCTTTTGTCACACAATCTTAGATATTGAAGAGTTCTAGCCGAAGAGGGATGTTAGGGCCGTAGTGGTGTTCGGGCCGAAGTGGGATGTTCGGGCCGAAGTGGTGTTCGGGCCGAAGTGGTGTTCGGGCGGAAGTTTGGTGTTCGGGCCGAGGATGATGTTCGGGCCGAGATTGAAGTTCGGGCCGAGGTCGGAGTTCGGGCCGAGGTTGAAGTTTGGGCCGAAAATGAAGTTCGGGCCGGGAACAGTGAAGAGTTCGGGCCGAACTTGTTCTTGGCAGTGACGAACGAACCAGCTATTTTGGTTACTCGTGGGCGTGAAACGGACATCCGAGCTGAAGGTTATGAATGTTTTAGTATAGCACCTTTTGTCACACAATCTTGGATATTGAAGAGTTCGGGCCGAAGAGGGATGTTCGGGCCGAAGTGGTGTTCGGGCCGAAGTGGGATGTTCGGGCCAAAGTGGAGTTCGGGCCGAAGTGGTGTTCGGGTCGAAGCTCGGTGTTCGGGCCGAGGATGATGTTCGGGCCGAGGTTGAAGTTCGGGCCGAGGTCGGAGTTCGGGCCGAGGTTGAAGTTCGGGCCGAGGTTGAAGTTCGGGCCGAAAATATAGTTCGGGCCGGGAACAGTGAAGAGTTCGGGCCGAACTTGTTCTTGGCAGTGACGAACGAACCAGCTATTTTGGTTACTCGTGGGCGTGAAACGGACACCCGAGCTGAAAGTTATGAATGTTTTAGTATAGCACCTTTTGACACACAATCTTGGATAATGAAGAGTTCGGGCCGAAGAGGGATGTTAG
Source organism: Calendula officinalis (assembly GCA_963853835.1). Classification (NCBI taxonomy): domain Eukaryota; kingdom Viridiplantae; phylum Streptophyta; class Magnoliopsida; order Asterales; family Asteraceae; genus Calendula; species Calendula officinalis. The sequence continues at coordinate 58,334,770 of OY970820.1, forward strand.
GGCCGAAGTGGTGTTCGGGCCGAAGTGGGATGTTCGGGCCGAAGTGGTGTTCGGGCCGAAGTTCGGTGTTCGGGCCGAGGATGATTTTCGGGCCGAGGTTGAAGTTCGGGCCAAGGTCGGAGTTCGGGCCGAGGTTGAAGTCCGGGCCGAGGTTGAAGTTCGGGCCGAAAATGTAGTTCGGGCCGGGAACAGTGAAGAGTTCGGGCCGAACTTGTTCTTGGAAGTGACGAACGAACCATCTATTTTGGTAACTCGTGGGCGTGAAACGGACACCCGAGCTGAAAGTTATGAATGTTTTAGTATAACACCTTTTGTCACACAATCTTGGATATTGAAGAGTTCGGGCCGAAGACGGATGTTAGGGCCGAAGTGGTGTTCGGGCCGAAGTGGGATGTTCGGGCCGAAGTGGTGTTCGGGCCGAAGTGGTGTTCGGGCGGAAGTTCGGTGTTCGGGCCGAGGATGATGTTCGGGTCGAGGTCGGAGTTCGGGCCGAGGTTGAAGTTCGGGCCGAAAATGAAGTTCGGGCCGGGAACAGTGAAGAGTTCGGGCCGAACTTGTTCTTGGCAGTGACGAACGAACCATCTATTTTGGCTACTCGTGGGCGTGAAACGGACACCCGAGCTGAAAGTTATGAATGTTTTAGTATAGCACCTTTTGTCACACAATCTTGGATATTGAAGAGTTCTGGCCGAAGAGGGATGTTCGGGCCGAAGTGGTGTTCGGGCCGAAGTTCGGTGTTCGGGCCGAAGTTCGGTGTTCGGGCCGATGATGATGTTCGTGCCGACGTTGAAGTTCGGGCCGAGGTTGAAGTTCGGGCCGAAGTGGTGTTCGGGCCGAAGAGGGATGTTAGGGCCGAAGTGGTGTTCGGGCCGAAGTGGGATGTTCGGGCCGAAGTGGTGTTCGGGCCGACGTGGTGTTCGGGCGGAAGTTCGGTGTTCGGGCCGAGGATGATGTTCGGGCCGAGATTGAAGTTCGGGCCGAGGTCGGAGTTCGGGCCGAGGTTGAAGTTCGGGCCGAAAATGAAGTTCGGGCCGGGAACAGTGAAGAGTTCGGGCCGAACTTGTTCTTGGCAGTGACGAACGAACCAGCTATTTTGGTTACTCGTGGGTGTGAAACGGACACCCGAGCTGAAAGTTATGAATGTTTTAGTATAGCACCTTTTGTCACACAATCTTGGATATTGAAGAGTTCTGGCCGAAGAGGGATGTTAGGGCGGGCCGAAGTGGGATGTTCGGGCCGAAGTGGTGTTCGGGCCGAAGTGGTGTTCGGGCGGAAGTTTGGTGTTCGGGCCGAGGATGATGTTCGGGCCGAGATTGAAGTTCGGGCCGAGGTCGGAGTTCAGGCCGAGGTTCAAGTTTGGGCCGAAAATGATGTTCGGGCCGGGAACAGTGAAAAGTTCGGGCCGAACTTGTTGTTGGCAGTGACGAACGAACCAGCTATTTTGGTTACTCGTGGGCGTGAAACGTACATCCGAGCTGAAGGTTATGAATGTTTTAGTATAGAACCTTTTGTCACACAATCTTGGATATTGAAGAGTTCGGGCCGAAGAGGGATGTTCGGGCCGTAGTGGTGTTCGGGCCGAAGTGGGATGTTCGGGCCAAAGTGGAGTTCGGGCCGAAGTGGTGTTCGGGTCGAAGCTCGGTGTTCGGGCCGAGGATGATGTTCGGGCCGAGGTTGAAGTTCGGGCCGAGGTCGGAGTTCGGGCCGAGGTTGAAGTTCGGGCCGAGGTTGAAGTTCGGGCCGAAAATATAGTTCGGGCCGGGAACAGTGAAGAGTTCGGGCCGAACTTGTTCTTGGCAGTGACGAACGAACCAGCTATTTTGGGTACTCGTGGGCGTGAAACGGACACCCGAGCTGAAAGTTATGAATGCTTTAGTATAACACCTTTTGACACACAATCTTGGATATTGAAGAGTTCGGGCCGAAGAGGGATGTTAGGGCCGAAGTGGTGTTCGGGCCGAAGTGGGATGTTCGGGCCGAAGTGGTGTTCGGGCCGAAGTTCGGTGTTCGGGCCGAGGATGATTTTCGGGCCGAGGTTGAAGTTCGGGCCAAGGTCGGAGTTCGGGCCGAGGTTGAAGTTCGGGCCGAGGTTGAAGTTCGGACCGAAAATGTAGTTCGGGCCGGGAACAGTGAAGAGTTCGGGCCGAACTTGTTCTTGGCAGTGACGAACAAACCAAATATTTTGGTTACTCGTGGGCGTGAAACGGACACCCGAGCTGAAAGTTATGAATGTTTTAGTATAGCACCTTTTGTCACACGATCTTGGATATTGAAGAGTTCGGGCCGAAGAGTGATGTTAGGGCCGAAGTGGTGTTCGGGCCGAAGTGGGATGTTCGGGCCGAAGTGGTGTTCGGGCCGACGTGGTGTTCGGGCGGAAGTTCGGTGTTCGGGCCGAGGATGATGTTCGGGCCGAGATTGAAGTTCGGGCCGAGGTCGGAGTTCGGGCCGAGGTTGAAGTTCGGGCCGAAAATGAAGTTCGGGCCGGGAACAGTGAAGAGTTCGGGCCGAACTTGTTCTTGGCAGTGACGAACGAACCAGCAATTTTGGTTACTCGTGGGCGTGAAACGGACACCCGAGCTGAAAGTTATGAATGTTTTAGTATAGCACCTTTTGTCACACAATCTTGGATATTGAAGAGTTCGGGCCGAAGAGGGATGTTCGGGCCGAAGTGGTGTTCGGGCCGAAGTGGGATGTTCGGGCCAAAGTGGTGTTCGGGCCGAAGTGGGGTTCGGGACGAAGTTCGGTGTTCGGGCCGAGGATGATGTTCGTGCCGAGGTTGAAGTTCGGGCCGAGGTCGGAGTTCGGGCCGAGGTTGCAGTTCGGGCCGAGGTTGAAGTTCGGGCCGAAAATGTAGTTCGTGCCTGGAACAGTGAAGAGTTCGGGCCGAACTTGTTCTTGGCAGTGACGAACGAACCAACTATTTTGGTTACTCGTGGGCGTGAAATGGACACCCGAGCTGAAAGTTATGAATGTTTTAGTATAGCACCTTTTGTCACACAATCTTGGATATTGAAGAGTTCGGACCGAAGAGGGAGGTTAGGGCCGAAGTGGTGTTCGGGCCGAAGTGGGATGTTCGGGCCGAAGTGGTGTTCGGGCCGACGTGGTGTTCGGGCGGAAGTTTGGTGTTCGGGCCGAGGATGATGTTCGGGCCGAGATTGAAGTTCGGGCCGAGGTCGGAGTTCGGGCCGAGGTTGAAGTTTGGGCCGAAAATGAAGTTCGGGCCGGGAACAGTGAAGAGTTCGGGCCGAACTTGTTCTTGGCAGTGACGAACGAACCAGCTATTTTGGTTACTCGTGGGCGTGAAACGAACATCCGAGCTGAAGGTTATGAATGTTTTAGTATAGCACCTTTTGTCACACAATCTTGGATATTGAAGAGTTCAGGCCGAAGAGGGATGTTCGGGCCGAAGTGGTGTTCGGGCCGAAGTGGGATGTTCGGGCCAAAGTGGAGTTCGGGCCGAAGTGGTGTTCGGGTCGAAGCTCGGTGTTCGGGCCGAGGATGATGTTCGGGCCGAGGTTGAAGTTCGGGCCGAGGTCGGAGTTCGGGCCGAGGTTGAAGTTCGGGCCGAGGTTGAAGTTCGGGCCGAAAATATAGTTCGGGCCGGGAACAGTGAAGAGTTCGGGCCGAACTTGTTCTTGGCAGTGACGAACGAACCAGCTATTTTGGTTACTCGTGGGCGTGAAACGGACACCCGAGCTGAAAGTTATGAATGTTTTAGTATAGCACATTTTGACACACAATATTGGATAATGAAGAGTTCGGGCCGAAGAGGGATGTTAGGGCCGAAGTGGTGTTCGGGCCGAAGTGGGATGTTCGGGCCGAAGTGGTGTTCGGGCCGAAGTTCGGTGTTCGGGCCGAGGATGATTTTCGGGCCGAGGTTGAAGTTCGGGCCAAGGTCGGAGTTCGGGCCGAGGTTGAAGTTCGGGCCGAGGTTGAAGTTCGGGCCGAAAATGTAGTTCGGGCCGGGAACAGTGAAGAGTTCGGGCCGAACTTGTTCTTGGAAGTGACGAACGAACCATCTATTTTGGTAACTCGTGGGCGTGAAACGGACACCCGAGCTGAAAGTTATGAATGTTTTAGTATAACACCTTTTGTCACACAATCTTGGATATTGAAGAGTTCGGGCCGAAGACGGATGTTAGGGCCGAAGTGGTGTTCGGGCCGAAGTGGGATGTTCGGGCCGAAGTGGTGTTCGGGCCGAAGTGGTGTTCGGGCCGAAGTGGTGTTCGGGCCGAAGTTCGGTGTTCGGGCCGAGGATGATGTTCGGGTCGAGGTCGGAGTTCTGGCCGAGGTTGAAGTTCGGGCCGAAAATGAAGTTCGGGCCGGGAACAGTGAAGAGTTCGGGCCGAACTTGTTCTTGGCAGTGACGAACGAACCATCTATTTTGGCTACTCGTGGGCGTGAAACGGACACCCGAGCTGAAAGTTATGAATGTTTTAGTATAGCACCTTTTGTCACACAATCTTGGATATTGAAGAGTTCTGGCCGAAGAGGGATGTTCGGGCCGAAGTGGTGTTCGGGCCGAAGTTCGGTGTTCGGGCCGAAGTTCGGTGTTCGGGCCGAAGTTCGGTGTTCGGGCCGAGGATGATGTTCGTGCTGAGGTTGAAGTTCGGGCCGAGGTCGGAGTTCGGGCCGAGGTTGCAGTTCGGGCCGAGGTTGAAGTCCGGGCCGAAAATGTAGTTCGTGCCGGGAACAGTGAAGAGTTCGGGCCGAACTTGTTCTTGGCAGTGACGAACGAACCAACTATTTTGGTTACTCGTGGGCGTGAAACGGACACCCGAGCTGAAAGTTATGAATGTTTTAGTATAGCACCTTTTGTCACACAATCTTGGATATTGAAGAGTTCGGGCCGAAGAGGGATGTTAGGGCCGAAGTGGTGTTCGGGCCGAAGTGGGATGTTCGGGCCGAAGTGGTGTTAGGGCCGACGTGGTGTTCGGGCGGAAGTTCGGTGTTCGGGCCGAGGATGATGTTCGGGCCGAGATTGAAGTTCGGGCCGAGGTCGGAGTTCGGGCCGAGGTTGAAGTTCGAGCCGAAAATGAAGTTCGGGCCGGGAACAGTGAAGAGTTAGGGCCGAACTTGTTCTTGGCAGTGACGAACGAACCATCTATTTTGGCTACTCGTGGGCGTGAAACGGACACCCGAGCTGAAAGTTATGAATGTTTTAGTATAGCACCTTTTGTCACACAATCTTGGATACTGAAGAGTTCTGGCCGAAGAGGGATGTTCGGGCCGAAGTGGTGTTCGGGCCGAAGTTCGGTGTTCGGGCCGAAGTTCGGTGTTCGGGCCGAGGATGATGTTCGTGCCGAGGTTGAAGTTCGGGCCGAGGTCGGAGATCGGGCCGAGGTTGCAGTTCGGGCCGAGGTTGAAGTTCGGGCCGAAAATGTAGTTCGTGCCGGGAACAGTGAAGAGTTCGGGCCGAACTTGATCTTGGCAGTGACGAACGAACCAACTATTTTAGTTACTCGTGGGCGTGAAACGGACACCCGAGCTGAAAGTTATGAATGTTTTAGTATAGCACCTTTTGTCACACAATCTTGGATATTGAAGAGTTCGGGCCGAAGAGGGATGTTAGGGCCGAAGTGGTGTTCGGGCCGAAGTGGGATGTTCGGGCCGAAGTGGTGTTCGGGCCGACGTGGTGTTCGGGCGGAAGTTCGGTGTTCGGGCCGAGGATGATGTTCGGGCCGAAATTGAAGTTCGGGCCGAGGTCGGAGTTCGGGCCGAGGTTCAAGTTCGGGCCGAAAATGAAGTTCGGTCCGGGAACAGTGAAGAGTTCGGGCCGAACTTGTTCTTGGCAGTGACGAACGAACCAGCTATTTTGGCTACTCGTGGGCGTGAAACGGACACCCGAGCTGAAAGTTATGAATGTTTTAGTATAGCACCTTTTGTCACACAATCTTGGATATTGAAGAGTTCGGGCCGAAGAGGGATGTTAGGGCCGAAGTGGTGTTCGGGCCGAAGTGGGATGTTCGGGCAGAAGTGGTGTTCGGGCCGACGTGGTGTTCGGGCGGAAGTTCGGTGTTCGGGCCGAGGATGATGTTCGGGCCGAGATTGAAGTTCGGGCCGAGGTCGGAGTTCGGGCCGAGGTTGAAGTTCGGGCCGAAAATGAAGTTCGGGCCGGGAACAGTGAAGAGTTCGGGCCGAACTTGTTCTTGGCAGTGACGAACGAACCAGCTATTTTGGTTACTCGTGGGCGTGAAACGGACACCCGAGCTGAAAGTTATGAATGTTTTAGTATAGCACCTTTTGTCACACAATCTTGGATATTGAAGAGTTCTGGCCGAAGAGGGATGTTAGGGCCGAAGTGGTGTTCGGGCCGAAGTGGGATGTTCGGGCCGAAGTGGTGTTCGGGCCGAAGTGGTGTTCGGGCGGAAGTTTGGTGTTCGGGCCGAGGATGATGTTCGGGCCGAGATTGAAGTTCGGGCCGAGGACGGAGTTCAGGCCGAGGTTGAAGTTTGGGCCGAAAATGAAGTTCGGGCCGGGAACAGTGAAGAGTTCGGGCCGAACTTGTTGTTGGCAGTGACGAACGAACCAGCTATTTTGGTTACTCGTGGGCGTGAAACGTACATCCGAGCTGAAGGTTATGAATGTTTTAGTATAGCACCTTTTGTCACACAATCTTGGATATTGAAGAGTTCGGGCCGAAGAGGGATGTTCGGGCCGTAGTGGTGTTCGGGCCGAAGTGGGATGTTCGGGCCAAAGTGGAGTTCGGGCCGAAGTGGTGTTCGGGTCGAAGCTCGGTGTTCGGGCCGAGGATGATGTTCGGGCCGAGGTTGAAGTTCGGGCCGAGGTCGGAGTTCGGGCCGAGGTTGAAGTTCGGGCCGAAAATATAGTTCGGGCCGGGAACAGTGAAGAGTTCGGGCCGAACTTGTTCTTGGCAGTGACGAACGAACCAGCTATTTTGGTTACTCGTGGGCGTGAAACGGACACCCAAGCTGAAAGTTATGAATGTTTTAGTATAACACCTTTTGACACACAATCTTGGATATTGAAGAGTTCGGGCCGAAGAGGGATGTTAGGGCCGAAGTGGTGTTCGGGCCGAAGTGGGATGTTCGGGCCGAAGTGGTGTTCGGGCCGAAGTTCGTTGTTCGGGCCGAGGATGATTTTCGGGCCGAGGTTGAAGTTCGGGTCAAGGTCGGAGTTCGGGCCGAGGTTGAAGTTCGGGCCGAGGTTGAAGTTCGGGCCGAAAATGTAGTTCGGGCCGGGAACAGTGAAGAGTTCGGGCCGAACTTGTTCTTGGCGGTGACGAACGAACCAACTATTTTGGTTACTCGTGGGCGTGAAACGGACACCCGAGCTGAAAGTTATGTATGTTTTAGTATAGCACCTTTTGTCACACAATCTTGGATATTGAAGAGTTCGGGCCGAAGAGGGATGTTAGGGCCGAAGTGGTGTTCGGACCGAAGTGGGATGTTCGGGCCGAAGTGGTGTTCGGGCCGACGTGGTGTTCGGGCGGAAGTTCGGTGTTCGGGCCGAGGATGATGTTCGGGCCGAGATTGAAGTTCGGGCCGAGGTCGGAGTTCGGGCCGAGGTTGAAGTTCGGGCCGAAAATGAAGTTCGGGCCGGGAACAGTGAAGAGTTCGAGCCGAACTTGTTCTTGGCAGTGACGAACGAACCAGCTATTTTGGTTACTCGTGGGCGTGAAACGGACACCCGAGCTGAAAGTTATGAATGTTTTAGTATAACACCTTTTGACACACAATCTTGGATATTGAAGAGTTCGGGCCGAAGAGGGATGTTTGGGCCGAAGTGGTGTTCGGGCCGAAGTGGGATGTTCGGGCCGAAGTGGTGTTCGGGCCGAAGTTCGTTGTTCGGGCCGAGGATGATTTTCGGGCCGAGGTTGAAGTTCGGGCCAAGGTCGGAGTTCGGGCCGAGGTTGAAGTTCGGGCCGAGGTTGAAGTTCGGGCCGAAAATGTAGTTCGGGCCGGGAACAGTGAAGAGTTCGGGCCGAACTTGTTCTTGGCGGTGACGAACGAACCAACTATTTTGGTTACTCGTGGGCGTGAAACGGACACCCGAGCTGAAAGTTATGAATGTTTTAGTATAGCACCTTTTGTCACACAATCTTGGATATTGAAGAGTTCGGGCCGAAGAGGGATGTTAGGGCCGAAGTGGTGTTCGGGCCGAAGTGGGATGTTCGGGCCGAAGTGGTGTTCGGGCCGACGTGGTGTTCGGGCGGAAGTTCGGTGTTCGGGCCGAGGATGATGTTCGGGCCGAGATTGAAGTTCGGGCCGAGGTCGGAGTTCGGGCCGAGGTTGAAGTTCGAGCCGAAAATGAAGTTCGGGCCGAGAACAGTGAAGAGTTAGGGCCGAACTTGTTCTTGGCAGTGACGAACGAACCATCTATTTTGGCTACTCGTGGGCGTGAAACGGACACCCGAGCTGAAAGTTATGAATGTTTTAGTATAACACCTTTTGTCACACAATCTTGGATACTGAAGAGTTCTGGCCGAAGAGGGATGTTCGGGCCGAAGTGGTGTTCGGGCCGAAGTTCGGTGTTCGGGCCGAAGTTCGGTGTTCGGGCCGAGGATGATGTTCGTGCCGAGGTTGAAGTTCGGGCCGAGGTCGGAGTTCGGGCCGAGGTTGCAGTTCGGGCCGAGGTTGAAGTTCGGGCCGAAAATGTAGTTCGTGCCGGGAACAGTGAAGAGTTGGGGCCGAACTTGATCTTGGCAGTGACGAACGAACCAACTATTTTAGTTACTCGTGGGCGTGAAACGGACACCCGAGCTGAAAGTTATGAATGTTTTAGTATAGCACCTTTTGTCACACAATCTTGGATATTGAAGAGTTCGGGCCGAAGAGGGATGTTAGGGCCGAAGTGGTGTTCGGGCCGAAGTGGGATGTTCGGGCCGAAGTGGTGTTCGGGCCGACGTGGTGTTCGGGCGGAAGTTCGGTGTTCGGGCCGAGGATGATGTTCGGGCCGAAATTGAAGTTCGGGCCGAGGTCGGAGTTCGGGCCGAGGTTCAAGTTCGGGCCGAAAATGAAGTTCGGTCCGGGAACAGTGAAGAGTTCGGGCCGAACTTGTTCTTGGCAGTGACGAACGAACCAGCTATTTTGGCTACTCGTGGGCGTGAAACGGACACCCGAGCTGAAAGTTATGAATGTTTTAGTATAGCACCTTTTGTCACACAATCTTGGATATTGAAGAGTTCGGGCCGAAGAGGGATGTTAGGGCCGAAGTGGTGTTCGGGCCGAAGTGGGATGTTCGGGCAGAAGTGGTGTTCGGGCCGACGTGGTGTTCGGGCGGAAGTTCGGTGTTCGGGCCGAGGATGATGTTCGGGCCGAGATTGAAGTTCGGGCCGAGGTCGGAGTTCGGGCCGAGGTTGAAGTTCGGGCCGAAAATGAAGTTCGGGCCGGGAACAGTGAAGAGTTCGGGCCGAACTTGTTCTTGGCAGTGACGAACGAACCAGCTATTTTGGTTACTCGTGGGCGTGAAACGGACACCCGAGCTGAAAGTTATGAATGTTTTAGTATAGCACCTTTTGTCACACAATCTTGGATATTGAAGAGTTCTGGCCGAAGAGGGATGTTAGGGCCGAAGTGGTGTTCGGGCCGAAGTGGGATGTTCGGGCCGAAGTGGTGTTCGGGCCGAAGTGGTGTTCGGGCGGAAGTTTGGTGTTCGGGCCGAGGATGATGTTCGGGCCGAGATTGAAGTTCGGGCCGAGGACGGAGTTCAGGCCGAGGTTGAAGTTTGGGCCGAAAATGAAGTTCGGGCCGGGAACAGTGAAGAGTTCGGGCCGAACTTGTTGTTGGCAGTGATGAACGAACCAGCTATTTTGGTTACTCGTGGGCGTGAAACGTACATCCGAGCTGAAGGTTATGAATGTTTTAGTATAGCACCTTTTGTCACACAATCTTGGATATTGAAGAGTTCGGGCCGAAGAGGGATGTTCGGGCCGTAGTGGTGTTCGGGCCGAAGTGGGATGTTCGGGCCAAAGTGGAGTTCGGGCCGAAGTGGTGTTCGGGTCGAAGCTCGGTGTTCGGGCCGAGGATGATGTTCGGGCCGAGGTTGAAGTTCGGGCCGAGGTCGGAGTTCGGGCCGAGGTTGAAGTTCGGGCCGAAAATATAGTTCGGGCCGGGAACAGTGAAGAGTTCGGGCCGAACTTGTTCTTGGCAGTGACGAACGAACCAGCTATTTTGGTTACTCGTGGGCGTGAAACGGACACCCAAGCTGAAAGTTATGAATGTTTTAGTATAACACCTTTTGACACACAATCTTGAATATTGAAGAGTTCGGGCCGAAGAGGGATGTTAGGGCCGAAGTGGTGTTCGGGCCGAAGTGGGATGTTCGGGCCGAAGTGGTGTTCGGGCCGAAGTTCGTTGTTCGGGCCGAGGATGATTTTCGGGCCGAGGTTGAAGTTCGGGCCAAGGTCGGAGTTCGGGCCGAGGTTGAAGTTCGGGCCGAGGTTGAAGTTCGGGCCGAAAATGTAGTTCGGGCCGGGAACAGTGAAGAGTTCGGGCCGAACTTGTTCTTGGCGGTGACGAACGAACCAACTATTTTGGTTACTCGTGGGCGTGAAACGGACACCCGAGCTGAAAGTTATGTATGTTTTAGTATAGCACCTTTTGTCACACAATCTTGGATATTGAAGAGTTCGGGCCGAAGAGGGATGTTAGGGCCGAAGTGGTGTTCGGACCGAAGTGGGATGTTCGGGCCGAAGTGGTGTTCGGGCCGACGTGGTGTTCGGGCGGAAGTTCGGTGTTCGGGCCGAGGATGATGTTCGGGCCGAGATTGAAGTTCGGGCCGAGGTCGGAGTTCGGGCCGAGGTTGAAGTTCGGGCCGAAAATGAAGTTCGGGCCGGGAACAGTGAAGAGTTCGAGCCGAACTTGTTCTTGGCAGTGACGAACGAACCAGCTATTTTGGTTACTCGTGGGCGTGAAACGGACACCCGAGCTGAAAGTTATGAATGTTTTAGTATAACACCTTTTGACACACAATCTTGGATATTGAAGAGTTCGGGCCGAAGAGGGATGTTAGGGCCGAAGTGGTGTTCGGGCCGAAGTGGGATGTTCGGGCCGAAGTGGTGTTCGGGCCGAAGTTCGTTGTTCGGGCCGAGGATGATTTTCGGGCCGAGGTTGAAGTTCGGGCCAAGGTCGGAGTTCGGGCCGAGGTTGAAGTTCGGGCCGAGGTTGAAGTTCGGGCCGAAAATGTAGTTCGGGCCGGGAACAGTGAAGAGTTCGGGCCGAACTTGTTCTTGGCGGTGACGAACGAACCAACTATTTTGGTTACTCGTGGGCGTGAAACGGACACCCGAGCTGAAAGTTATGTATGTTTTAGTATAGCACCTTTTGTCACACAATCTTGGATATTGAAGAGTTCGGGCCGAAGAGGGATGTTCGGGCCGAAGTGGTGTTCGGGCCGAAGTGGGATGTTCGGGCCAAAGTGGTGTTCGGGCCGAAGTGGTGTTCGGGACGAAGTTCGGTGTTCGGACCGAGGATGATGTTCGTGCCGAAGTTGAAGTTCGGGCCGAGGTCGGAGTTCGGGCCGAGGTTGCAGTTCGGGCCGAGGTTGAAGTTCGGGCCGAAAATGTAGTTCGTGCCTGGAACAGTGAAGAGTTCGGGCCGAACTTGTTCTTGGCAGTGACGAACGAACCAACTATTTTGGTTACTCGTGGGCGTGAAATGGACACCCGAGCTGAAAGTTATGAATGTTTTAGTATAGCACCTTTTGTCACACAATCTTGGATATTGAAGAGTTCGGGCCGAAGAGGGATGTTAGGGCCGAAGTGGTGTTCGGGCCGAAGTGGGATGTTCGGGCCGAAGTGGTGTTCGGGCCGACGTGGTGTTCGGGCGGAAGTTCGGTGTTCGGGCCGAGGATGATGTTCGGGCCGAGATTGTAGTTCGGGCCGAGGTCGGAGTTCGGGCCGAGGTTGAAGTTCGGGCCGAAAATGAAGTTCGGGCCGGGAACAGTGAAGAGTTCGGGCCGAACTTGTTCTTGGCAGTGACGAACGAACCAGCTATTTTGGTTACTCGTGGGCGTGAAACGGACACCCGAGCTGAAAGTTATGAATGTTTTAGTATAGCACCTTTTGTCACACAATCTTGGATATTGAAGAGTTCTGGCCGAAGAGGGATGTTAGGGCCGAAGTGGTGTTCGGGCCGAAGTGGGATGTTCGGGCCGAAGTGGTGTTCGGGCCGAAGTGGTGTTCGGGCGGAAATTTGGTGTTCGGGCCTAGGATGATGTTCGGGCCGAGATTGAAGTTCGGGCCGAGGTCGGAGTTCGGGCCGAGGTTGAAGTTTGGGCCGAAAATGAAGTTCGGGCCGGGAACAGTGAAGAGTTCGGGCCGAACTTGTTCTTGGCAGTGACGAACGAACCATCTATTTTGGTTACTCGTGGGCGTGAAACGGACATCCGAGCTGAAGGTTATGAATGTTTTAGTATAGCACCTTTTGTCACACAATCTTGGATATTGAAGAGTTCGGGCCGAAGAGGGATGTTAGGGCCGAAGTGGTGTTCGGGCCGAAGTGGGATGTTCGGGCCGAAGTGGTGTTCGGGCCGAAGTTCGGTGTTCGGGCCGAGGATGATTTTCGGGCCGAGGTTGAAGTTCGGGCCAAGGTCGGAGTTCGGGCCGAAGAGGGATGTTCGGGCCGAAGTGGTGTTCGGGCCGAAGTGGGATGTTCGGGCCAAAGTGGAGTTCGGGCCGAAGTGGTGTTCGGGTCGAAGCTCGGTGTTCGGGCCGTGGATGATGTTCGGGCCGAGGTTGAAGTTCGGGCCGAGGTCGGAGTTCGTGCCGAGGTTGAAGTTCGGGCCGAGGTTGAAGTTCGATCCGAAAATATAGTTCGGGCCGGGAACAGTGAAGAGTTCGGGCCGAACTTGTTCTTGGCAGTGACGAACGAACCAGCTATTTTGGTTACTCGTGGGCGTGAAACGGACACCCGAGCTGAAAGTTATGAATGTTTTAGTATAGCACCTTTTGACACACAATCTTGGATATTGAAGAGTTCGGGCCGAAGAGGGATGTTAGGGCCGAAGTGGTGTTCGGGCCGAAGTGGGATGTTCGGGCCGAAGTAGTGTTCGGGCCGAAGTTCGGTGTTCGGGCCGAGGATGATTTTCGGGCCGAGGTTGAAGTTCGGGCCAAGGTCGGAGTTCGGGACGAGGTTGAAGTTCGGGCCGAGGTTGAAGTTCGGGCCGAAAATGTAGTTCGGGCCGGGAACAGTGAAGAGTTCGGGCCGAACTTGTTCTTGGAAGTGACGAACGAACCATCTATTTTGTAACTCGTGGGCGTGAAACGGACACCCGAGCTGAAAGTTATGAATGTTTTAGTATAACACCTTTTGTCACACAATCTTGGATATTGAAGAGTTCGGGCCGAAGACGGATGTTAGGGCCGAAGTGGTGTTCGGGCCGAAGTGGGATGTTCGGGCCGAAGTGGTGTTCGGGCCGAAGTGGTGTTCGGGCGGAAGTTCGGTGTTCGGGCCGAGGATGATGTTCGGGCCGAGGTCGGAGTTCGGGCCGAGGTTGAAGTTCGGGCCGAACATGAAGTTCGGGCCGGGAACAGTGAATAGTTCGGGCCGAACTTGTTCTTGGCAGTGATGAACGAACCAGCTATTTTGGTTACTTGTGGGCGTGAAACGGACACCCGAGCTGAAAGTTATGAAGGTTTTAGTATAGCACCTTTTGTCACACAATCTTGGATATTGAAGAGTTCTGGCCGAAGAGGGATGTTCGGGCCGAAGTGGTGTTCGGGCCGAAGTTCGGTGATCGAGCCGAAGTTCGGTGTTCGGGCCGAGGATGATGTTCGTGCCGAGGTTGAAGTTCGGGCCGAGGTCCGAGTTCGGGCCGAGGTTGCAGTTCGTGCCGAGGTTGAAGTTCGGGCCGAAAATGTAGTTCGTGCCGGGAACTGTGAAGAGTTCGGGCCGAACTTGTTCTTGGCAGTGACGAACGAACCAACTATTTTGGTTACTCGTGGGCGTGAAACGGACACCCGAGCTGAAAGTTATGAATGTTTTAGTATAGCACCTTTTGTCACACAATCTTAGATATTGAAGAGTTCGGGCCGAAGAGGGATGTTAGGGCCGAAGTGGTGTTCGGGCCGAAGTGGGATGTTCGGGCCGAAGTGGTGTTCGGGCCGACGTGGTGTTCGGGCGGAAGTTCGGTGTTCGGGCCGAGGATGATGTTCGGGCCGAGGTCGGAGTTCGGGCCGAGGTCGGAGTTCGGGCCGAGGTTGAAGTTCGGGCCGAAAATGAAGTTCGGGCCGGGAACAGTGAAGAGTTCGGGCCGAACTTGTTCTTGGCAGTGACGAACGAACCATCTATTTTGGCTACTCGTGGGCGTGAAACAGACACCCGAGCTGAAAGTTATGAATGTTTTAGTATAGCACCTTTTGTCACACAATCTTGGATATTGAAGAGTTCTGGCCGAAGAGGGATGTTAGGGCAGAAGTGGTGTTCAGGCCGAAGTGGGATGTTCGGGCCGAAGTGGTGTTCGGGCGGAAGTTTGGTGTTCGGGCCGAGGATGATGTTCGGGCCGAGATTGAAGTTCGGGCCGAGGTCGGAGTTCGGGCCGAGGTTGAAGTTTGGGCCGAAAATGAAGTTCGGGCCGGGAACAGTGAAGAGTTCGGGCCGAACTTGTTCTTGGCAGTGACGAACGAACCAGCTATTTTTGTTACTCGTGGGCGTGAAACCGACATCCGAGCTGAAGGTTATGAATGTTTTAGTATAACACCTTTTGTCACACAATCTTGGATATTGAAGAGTTCGGGCAGAAGAGGGATGTTCGGGCCGAAGTGGTGTTCTGGCCGAAGTGGGATGTTCGGGCCGAAGTGGTGTTCGGGCCGAAGTTCGGTGTTCGGGCCGAGGACGATGTTCGGGCCGAGGTTGAAGTTCGGGCCGAGATCGGAGTTCGGGCCGAGGTTGAAGTTCGGGCCGAGGTCGGAGTTCGGGCCGAGGTTGAAGTTCGGGCCGAAAATGTAGTTCGGGCCGGGAACAGTGAAGAGTTCGGGCCAAACTTGTTCTTGGCAGTGACGAACGAACCAACTATTTTGGTTACTCGTGGGCGTGAAATGGACACCCGAGCTGAAAGTTATGAATGTTTTAGTATAGCACCTTTTGTCACACAATCTTGGATATTGAAGAGTTCTGGCCGAAGAGGGATGTTCGGGCCGAAGTGGTGTTCGGGCCGAAGTTCGGTGTTCGGGCCGAGGATGATGTTCGTGCCGAGGTTGAAGTTCGGGCCGAGGTTGAAGTTCGGGCCGAAGTGGTGTTCGGGCCGAAGAGGGATGTTAGGGCCGAAGTGGTGTTCGGGCCGAAGTGGGATGTTCGGGCCGAAGTGGTGTTCGGGCCGACGTGGTGTTCGGGCGGAAGTTCGGTGTTCGGGCCGAGGATGATGTTCGGGCCGAGATTGAAGTTCGGGCCGCGGTCGGAGTTCGGGCCGAGGTTGAAGTTCGGGCCGAAAATGAAGTTCGGGCCGGGAACAGTGAAGAGTTCGGGCCGAACTTGTTCTTGGCAGTGACGAACGAACCAGCTATTTTTGTTACTCGTGGGCGTGAAACGGACACCCGAGCTGAAAGTTATGAATGTTTTAGTATAGCACCTTTTGTCACACAATCTTGGATATTGAAGAGTTCTGGCCGAAGAGGGATGTTAGGGCCGAAGTGGTGTTCGGGCCGAAGTGGGATGTTCGGGCCGAAGTGGTGTTCGGGCAGAAGTGGTGTTCGGGCGGAAGTTTGGTGTTCGGGCCGAGGATGATGTTCGGGCCGAGATTGAAGTTCGGGCCGAGGTCGGAGTTCGGGCCGAGGTTCAAGTTTGGGCCGAAAATGAAGTTCGGGCCGGGAACAGTGAAGAGTTCGGGCCGAACTTGTTGTTGGCAGTGACGAACGAACCAGGTAGTGACGAACGAACCAGCTATTTTGGTTACTCGAGGGCGTGAAACGGACACCCGAACTGAAAGTTATGAATGTTTTAGTATAGCACCTTTTGTCACACAATCTTGGATATTGAAGAGTTCGGGCCGAAGAGGGATGTTCGGGCCGAAGTGGCGTTCCGGCCGAAGTGGGATATTCGGGCCGAAGTGGTGTTCGGGCCGAAGTGGTGTTCGGGCCGAAGTTCGGTGTTCGGGCCGAGGATGATTTTCGGGCCGAGGTTGAAGTTTGGGCCGAGGTCGGAGTTCGGGCCGAGGTTGAAGTTCGGACCGAGGTTGAAGTTCGGGCCGAAAATGAAGTTCGGGCCGGGAACAGTGAAGAGTTCGGGCCGAACTTGTTCTTCGCAGTGACGAACGAACCAGATATTTTGGTTACTCGTGGGCGTGAAACGGACACCCGAGCTGAAAGTTATGTATGTTTTAGTATAGCACCTTTTGTCACACAATCTTGGATATTGAAGAGTTCGGGCCGAAGAGGGATGTTCGGGCCGAAGTGGTGTTCGGGCCGAAGTGGGATGTTCGGGCCGTAGTGGTGTTCGGGCCGAAGTGGTGTTCGGGCCGAAGTGGGATGTTCGGGCTGAAGTGGTGTTCGGGCCGAAGTGGTGTTCGGGCCGAAGTTCGGTGTTCGGGCCGAGGATGATGTTCGGGCCGAGGTTGAAGTTCGGGCCGAGGTCGGAGTTCGGGCCGAGGTTGAAGTTCGGGCCGAGGTTGAAGTTCGGGCCGAAAATGTAGTTCGGGCCGGGAACAGTGAAGAGTTCGGGCCGAACTTGTTCTTGGCAGTGACGAACGAACCAGCTATTTTGGTTACTCGTGGGCGTGAAACGGACATCCGAGCTGAAGGTTATGAATGTTTTAGTATAGCACCTTTTGTCACACAATTTTGATATTGAAGAGTTCGGGCCGAAGAGGGATGTTCGGGCCGAAGTGGTGTTCGGGCCGAAGTGGGATGTTCGGGCCGAAGTGGTGTTCGGGCCGAAGTTCTGTGTTCGGGCCGAGGACGATGTTCGGGCCGATGTTGAAGTTCGGGCCGAGGTCGGAGTTCGGGCCGAGGTTGAAGTTCGGGCCGAAAATGTAGTTCGGGCCGGGAACAGTGAAGAGTTCGGGCCGAACTTGTTCTTGGCAGTGACGAACGAACCAGCTATTTTGGTTACTCGTGGGCGTGAAACGGACACCCGAGCTGAAAGTTATGAATGTTTTAGTATAGCACCTTTTGTCATACAATCTTGGATATTGAAGAGTTCGGGCCGAAGAGGGATGTTCGGGCCGAAGTGGTGTTCGGGCCGAAGTGGGATGTTCGGGCCGAAGTGGTGTTCGGGCCGAAGTGGTGTTCGGGCCGAAGTTCGGTGTTCGGGCCGAGGATGATGTTCGGGCCGAGGTCGGAGTTCGGGCCGAGGTCAGAGTTCGGGCCAAGGTTGAAGTTCGGGCCGAGGTTGAAGTTCGGGCCGAAAATGAAGTTCGGGCCGGGAACAGTGAAGAGTTCGGGCCGAAGAGGGATGTTCGGGCCGAAGTGGTGTTCTGGCCGAAGTGGGATGTTCGGGCCGAAGTGGTGTTCGGGCCGAAGTTCGGTGTTCGGGCCGAGGACGATGTTCGGGCCGAGGTTGAAGTTCGGGCCGAGATCGGAGTTCGGGCCGAGGTTGAAGTTTGGGCCGAGGTCGGAGTTCGGGCCGAGGTTGAAGTTCGGGCCGAAAATGTAGTTCGGGCCGGGAACAGTGAAGAGTTCGGGCCGAACTTGTTCTTGGTAGTGACGAACGAACCAGCTATTTTGGTTACTCGAGGGCGTGAAACGGACACCCGAACTGAAAGTTATGAATGTTTTAGTATAGCACCTTTTGTCACACAATCTTGGATATTGAAGAGTTCGGGCCGAAGAGGGATGTTCGGGCCGAAGTGGCGTTCCGGCCGAAGTGGGATATTCGGGCCGAAGTGGTGTTCGGGCCGAAGTGGTGTTCGGGCCAAAGTTCGGTGTTCGGGCCGAGGATGATTTTCGGGCCGAGGTTGAAGTTCGGGCCGAGGTCGGAGTTCGGGCCGAGGTTGAAGTTCGGACGGAGGTTGAAGTTCGGGCCGAAAATGAAGTTCGGGCCGGGAACAGTGAAGAGTTCGGGCCGAACTTGTTCTTCGCAGTGACGAACGAACCAGATATTTTGGTTACTCGTGGGCGTGAAACGGACACCCGAGCTGAAAGTTATGTATGTTTTAGTATAGCACCTTTTGTCACACAATCTTGGATATTGAAGAGTTCGGGCCGAAGAGGGATGTTCGGGCCGAAGTGGTGTTCGGGCCGAAGTGGGATGTTCGGGCCGTAGTGGTGTTCGGGCCGAAGTGGTGTTCGGGCCGAAGTGGGATGTTCGGGCTGAAGTGGTGTTCGGGCCGAAGTGGTGTTCGGGCCGAAGTTCGGTGTTCGGGCCGAGGATGATGTTCGGGCCGAGGTTGAAGTTCGGGCCGAGGTCGGAGTTCGGGCCGAGGTTGAAGTTCGGGCCGAGGTTGAAGTTCGGGCCGAAAATGTAGTTCGGGCCGGGAACAGTGAAGAGTTCGGGCCGAACTTGTTCTTGGCAGTGACGAACGAACCAGCTATTTTGGTTACTCGTGGGCGTGAAACGGACATCCGAGCTGAAGGTTATGAATGTTTTAGTATAGCACCATTGGTCACACAATTTTGATATTGAAGAGTTCGGGCCGAAGAGGGATGTTCGGGCCGAAGTGGTGTTCGGGCCGAAGTGGGATGTTCGGGCCGAAGTGGTGTTCGGGCCGAAGTTCGGTGTTCGGGCCGAGGACGATGTTCGGGCCGATGTTGAAGTTCGGGCCGAGGTCGGAGTTCGGGCCGAGGTTGAAGTTCGGGCCGAAAATGTAGTTCGGGCCGGGAACAGTGAAGAGTTCGGGCCGAACTTGTTCTTGGCAGTGACGAACGAACCAGCTATTTTGGTTACTCGTGGGCGTGAAACGGACACCCGAGCTGAAAGTTATGAATGTTTTAGTATAGCACCTTTTGTCATACAATCTTGGATATTGAAGAGTTCGGGCCGAAGAGGGATGTTCGGGCCGAAGTGGTGTTCGGGCCGAAGTGGGATGTTCGGGCCGAAGTGGTGTTCGGGCCGAAGTGGTGTTCGGGCCGAAGTTCGGTGTTCGGGCCGAGGATGATGTTCGGGCCGAGGTCGGAGTTCGGGCCGAGGTCAGAGTTCGGGCCAAGGTTGAAGTTCGGGCCGAGGTTGAAGTTCGGGCCGAAAATGAAGTTCGGGCCGGGAACAGTGAAGAGTTCGGTCCGAACTTGTTCTTGGTTGTGACGAACGAACCAGCTATTTTGGTTACTCGTGGGCGTGAAACGGACACCCGAGCTGAAAGTTATGAATGTTTTAGTATAGCACCTTTTGTCACACAATATTGGATATTGAAGAGTTCGGTCCGAAGAGGGATGTTCGGGCCGAAGTGGTGTTCGGGCCGAAGTGGGATGTTCGGGCCGAAGTGGTGTTCGGGCCGAAGTGGTGTTCGGGCCGAAGTTCGGTGTTCGAGCAGAGGATGATGTTCGGGCCGAGGTTGAAGTTTGGGCCGAGGTCGGAGTTCGGGCCGAGGTTGAAGTTCGGACCGAGGTTGAAGTTCGGGCCGAAAATGAAGTTCGGGCCGGGAACAGTGAAGAGTTCGGGCCGAACTTGTTCTTGGCAGTGACGAACGAACCAGCTATTTTGGTTACTCGTGGGCGTGAAACGGACACCCGAGCTGAAAGTTATGGATGTTTTAGTATAGCACCTTTTGTCACACAATCTTGGATATTGAAGAGTTCGGGCCGAAGAGGGATGTTCGGGCCGAAGTGGTGTTCGGGCCAAGTGGGATGTTCGGGCCGAAGTGGTGTTTGGGCCGAAGTGGTGTTCGGGCCGAAGTGGGATGTTCGGGCTGAAGTGGTGTTCGGGCCGAAGTTCGGTGTTCGGGCCGAGGATGATGTTCGGGCCGAGGTCGGAGTTCGGGCCGAGGTCGGAGTTCGGGCCGAGGTCGGAGTTCGGGCCGAGGTCGGAGTTCGGGCCGAGGTTGAAGTTCGGGGCGAAAATGTAGTTCGGGCCGGGAACAGTGAAGAGTTCGGGCCGAACTTGTTCTTGGCAGTGACGAACGAACCAGCTATTTTGGTTACTCGTGGGCGTGAAACGGACATCCGAGCTGAAGGTTATGAATGTTTTAGTATAGCACCTTTTGTCACACAATCTTGGATATTGAAGAGTTCGGGCCGAAGAGGGATGTTCGGGCCGAAGTGGCGTTCCGGCCGAAGTGGGATATTCGGGCCGAAGTGGTGTTCGGGCCGAAGTGGTGTTCGGGCCGAAGTTCGGTGTTCGGGCCGAGGATGATTTTCGGGCCGAGGTTGAAGTTTGGGCCGAGGTCGGAGTTCGGGCCGAGGTTGAAGTTCGGACCGAGGTTGAAGTTCGGGCCGAAAATGAAGTTCGGGCCGGGAACAGTGAAGAGTTCGGGCCGAACTTGTTCTTCGCAGTGACGAACGAACCAGATATTTTGGTTACTCGTGGGCGTGAAACGGACACCCGAGCTGAAAGTTATGTATGTTTTAGTATAGCACCTTTTGTCACACAATCTTGGATATTGAAGAGTTCGGGCCGAAGAGGGATGTTCGGGCCGAAGTGGTGTTCGGGCCGAAGTGGGATGTTCGGGCCGTAGTGGTGTTCGGGCCGAAGTGGTGTTCGGGCCGAAGTGGGATGTTCGGGCTGAAGTGGTGTTCGGGCCGAAGTGGTGTTCGGGCCGAAGTTCGGTGTTCGGGCCGAGGATGATGTTCGGGCCGAGGTTGAAGTTCGGGCCGAGGTCGGAGTTCGGGCCGAGGTTGAAGTTCGGGCCGAGGTTGAAGTTCGGGCCGAAAATGTAGTTCGGGCCGGGAACAGTGAAGAGTTCGGGCCGAACTTGTTCTTGGCAGTGACGAACGAACCAGCTATTTTGGTTACTCGTGGGCGTGAAACGGACATCCGAGCTGAAGGTTATGAATGTTTTAGTATAGCACCTTTTGTCACACAATTTTGATATTGAAGAGTTCGGGCCGAAGAGGGATGTTCGGGCCGAAGTGGTGTTCGGGCCGAAGTGGGATGTTCGGGCCGAAGTGGTGTTCGGGCCGAAGTTCTGTGTTCGGGCCGAGGACGATGTTCGGGCCGATGTTGAAGTTCGGGCCGAGGTCGGAGTTCGGGCCGAGGTTGAAGTTCGGGCCGAAAATGTAGTTCGGGCCGGGAACAGTGAAGAGTTCGGGCCGAACTTGTTCTTGGCAGTGACGAACGAACCAGCTATTTTGGTTACTCGTGGGCGTGAAACGGACACCCGAGCTGAAAGTTATGAATGTTTTAGTATAGCACCTTTTGTCATACAATCTTGGATATTGAAGAGTTCGGGCCGAAGAGGGATGTTCGGGCCGAAGTGGTGTTCGGGCCGAAGTGGGATGTTCGGGCCGAAGTGGTGTTCGGGCCGAAGTGGTGTTCGGGCCGAAGTTCGGTGTTCGGGCCGAGGATGATGTTCGGGCCGAGGTCGGAGTTCGGGCCGAGGTCAGAGTTCGGGCCAAGGTTGAAGTTCGGGCCGAGGTTGAAGTTCGGGCCGAAAATGAAGTTCGGGCCGGGAACAGTGAAGAGTTCGGGCCGAAGAGGGATGTTCGGGCCGAAGTGGTGTTCTGGCCGAAGTGGGATGTTCGGGCCGAAGTGGTGTTCGGGCCGAAGTTCGGTGTTCGGGCCGAGGACGATGTTCGGGCCGAGGTTGAAGTTCGGGCCGAGATCGGAGTTCGGGCCGAGGTTGAAGTTCGGGCCGAGGTCGGAGTTCGGGCCGAGGTTGAAGTTCGGGCCGAAAATGTAGTTCGGGCCGGGAACAGTGAAGAGTTCGGGCCGAACTTGTTCTTGGTAGTGACGAACGAACCAGCTATTTTGGTTACTCGAGGGCGTGAAACGGACACCCGAACTGAAAGTTATGAATGTTTTAGTATAGCACCTTTTGTCACACAATCTTGGATATTGAAGAGTTCGGGCCGAAGAGGGATGTTCGGGCCGAAGTGGCGTTCCGGCCGAAGTGGGATATTCGGGCCGAAGTGGTGTTCGGGCCGAAGTGGTGTTCGGGCCAAAGTTCGGTGTTCGGGCCGAGGATGATTTTCGGGCCGAGGTTGAAGTTCGGGCCGAGGTCGGAGTTCGGGCCGAGGTTGAAGTTCGGACGGAGGTTGAAGTTCGGGCCGAAAATGAAGTTCGGGCCGGGAACAGTGAAGAGTTCGGGCCGAACTTGTTCTTCGCAGTGACGAACGAACCAGATATTTTGGTTACTCGTGGGCGTGAAACGGACACCCGAGCTGAAAGTTATGTATGTTTTAGTATAGCACCTTTTGTCACACAATCTTGGATATTGAAGAGTTCGGGCCGAAGAGGGATGTTCGGGCCGAAGTGGTGTTCGGGCCGAAGTGGGATGTTCGGGCCGTAGTGGTGTTCGGGCCGAAGTGGTGTTCGGGCCGAAGTGGGATGTTCGGGCTGAAGTGGTGTTCGGGCCGAAGTGGTGTTCGGGCCGAAGTTCGGTGTTCGGGCCGAGGATGATGTTCGGGCCGAGGTTGAAGTTCGGGCCGAGGTCGGAGTTCGGGCCGAGGTTGAAGTTCGGGCCGAGGTTGAAGTTCGGGCCGAAAATGTAGTTCGGGCCGGGAACAGTGAAGAGTTCGGGCCGAACTTGTTCTTGGCAGTGACGAACGAACCAGCTATTTTGGTTACTCGTGGGCGTGAAACGGACATCCGAGCTGAAGGTTATGAATGTTTTAGTATAGCACCTTTGGTCACACAATTTTGATATTGAAGAGTTCGGGCCGAAGAGGGATGTTCGGGCCGAAGTGGTGTTCGGGCCGAAGTGGGATGTTCGGGCCGAAGTGGTGTTCGGGCCGAAGTTCGGTGTTCGGGCCGAGGACGATGTTCGGGCCGATGTTGAAGTTCGGGCCGAGGTCGGAGTTCGGGCCGAGGTTGAAGTTCGGGCCGAAAATGTAGTTCGGGCCGGGAACAGTGAAGAGTTCGGGCCGAACTTGTTCTTGGCAGTGACGAACGAACCAGCTATTTTGGTTACTCGTGGGCGTGAAACGGACACCCGAGCTGAAAGTTATGAATGTTTTAGTATAGCACCTTTTGTCATACAATCTTGGATATTGAAGAGTTCGGGCCGAAGAGGGATGTTCGGGCCGAAGTGGTGTTCGGGCCGAAGTGGGATGTTCGGGCCGAAGTGGTGTTCGGGCCGAAGTGGTGTTCGGGCCGAAGTTCGGTGTTCGGGCCGAGGATGATGTTCGGGCCGAGGTCGGAGTTCGGGCCGAGGTCAGAGTTCGGGCCTAGGTTGAAGTTCGGGCCGAGGTTGAAGTTCGGGCCGAAAATGAAGTTCGGGCCGGGAACAGTGAAGAGTTCGGTCCGAACTTGTTCTTGGTTGTGACGAACGAACCAGCTATTTTGGTTACTCGTGGGCGTGAAACGGACACCCGAGCTGAAAGTTATGAATGTTTTAGTATAGCACCTTTTGTCACACAATATTGGATATTGAAGAGTTCGGTCCGAAGAGGGATGTTCGGGCCGAAGTGGTGTTCGGGCCGAAGTGGGATGTTCGGGCCGAAGTGGTGTTCGGGCCGAAGTGGTGTTCGGGCCGAAGTTCGGTGTTCGAGCAGAGGATGATGTTCGGGCCGAGGTTGAAGTTTGGGCCGAGGTCGGAGTTCGGGCCGAGGTTGAAGTTCGGACCGAGGTTGAAGTTCGGGCCGAAAATGAAGTTCGGGCCGGGAACAGTGAAGAGTTCGGGCCGAACTTGTTCTTGGCAGTGACGAACGAACCAGCTATTTTGGTTACTCGTGGGCGTGAAACGGACACCCGAGCTGAAAGTTATGGATGTTTTAGTATAGCACCTTTTGTCACACAATCTTGGATATTGAAGAGTTCGGGCCGAAGAGGGATGTTCGGGCCGAAGTGGTGTTCGGGCCAAGTGGGATGTTCGGGCCGAAGTGGTGTTTGGGCCGAAGTGGTGTTCGGGCCGAAGTGGGATGTTCGGGCTGAAGTGGTGTTCGGGCCGAAGTTCGGTGTTCGGGCCGAGGATGATGTTCGGGCCGAGGTCGGAATTCGGGCCGAGGTCGGAGTTCGGGCCGAGGTCGGAGTTCGGGCCGAGGTCGGAGTTCGGGCCGAGGTTGAAGTTCGGGGCGAAAATGTAGTTCGGGCCGGGAACAGTGAAGAGTTCGGGCCGAACTTGTTCTTGGCAGTGACGAACGAACCAGCTATTTTGGTTACTCGTGGGCGTGAAACGGACATCCGAGCTGAAGGTTATGAATGTTTTAGTATAGCACCTTTTGTCACACAATCTTGGATATTGAAGAGTTCGGGCCGAAGAGGGATGTTCGGGCCGAAGTGGTGTTCGGGCCGAAGTGGGATGTTCGGGCCGAAGTGGTGTTCGGGCCGAAGTTCGGTGTTCGGGCCGAGGACGATGTTCGGGCCGATGTTGAAGTTCGGGCCGAGGTCGGACTTCGGGCCGAGGTTGAAGTTCGGGCCGAAAATGTAGTTCGGGACGGGAACAGTGAAGAGTTCGGGCCGAACTCGTTCTTGGCAGTGACGAACGAACCAACTATTTTGGTTACTCGTGGGCGTGAAAAGGACACCCGAGCTGAAAGTTATGAATGTTTTAGTATAGCACCTTTTGTCACACAATCTTGGATATTGAAGAGTTCAGGCCGAAGAGGGATGTGAGGGCCGAAGTGGTGTTCGGGCCGAAGTGGGATGTTTGGGCCGAAGTGGTGTTCGGGCCGAAGTGGTGTTCGGGCCGAAGTTCGGTGTTCGGGCCGAGGATGATGTTCGGGCCGAGATTGAAGTTCGGGCCAAGGTCGGAGTTCAGGCCGAGGTTGAAGTTTGGGCCGAAAATGAAGTTCGGGCCGGGAACAGTGAAGAGTTCGGGCCAAACTTGTTCTTGGTAGTGACGAACGAACCAGCTATTTTGGTTACTCGTGGGCGTGAAACGGACACCCGAGCTGAAAGTTATGAATGTTTTAGTATAGCACCTTTTGTCACACAATCTTGGATATTGAAGAGTTCGGGCCGAAGAGGGATGTGAGGGCCGAAGTGGTGTTCGGGCCGAAGTGGGATGTTTGGGCCGAAGTGGTGTTCGGGCCGAAGTGGTGTTCGGGCCGAAGTTCGGTGTTCGGGCCGAGGATGATGTTCGGGCCGAGATTGAAGTTCGGGCCAAGGTCGGAGTTCGGGCCGAGGTTGAAGTTCGGGCCGAAAATGAAATTCGGGCCGGGAACAGTGAAGAGTTCGGGCCGAACTTGTTCTTGGCAGTGACGAACGAACCAGCTATTTTGGTTACTCGTGGGCGTGAAACGGACACCCGAGCTGAAAGTTATGAATGTTTTAGTATAGCACCTTTTGTCATACAATCTTGGATATTGAAGAGTTCGGGCCGAAGAGGGATGTTCGGGCCGAAGTGGTGTTCGGGCCGAAGTGGGATGTTCGGGCCGAAGTGGTGTTCGGGCCGAAGTGGTGTTCGGGCCGAAGTTCGGTGTTCGGGCCGAGGATGATGTTCGGGCCGAGGTCGGAGTTCGGGCCGAGGTTGAAGTTCGGGCCGAAAATGAAGTTCGGGCCGGGAACAGTGAAGAGTTCGGGCCGAACTTGTTCTTGGTAGTGACGAACGAATCAGCTATTTTGGTTACTCGTGGGCGTGAAACGGACACCCGAACTGAAAGTTATGAATGTTTTAGTATAGCACCTTTTGTCACACAATATTGGATATTGAAGAGTTCGGTCCGAAGAGGGATGTTCGGGCCGAAGTGGTGTTCGGGCCGAAGTGGTGTTCGGGCCGAAGTGGC
The DNA here is from genome assembly GCA_963853835.1 of Calendula officinalis. Taxonomy (NCBI): domain Eukaryota; kingdom Viridiplantae; phylum Streptophyta; class Magnoliopsida; order Asterales; family Asteraceae; genus Calendula; species Calendula officinalis. The sequence continues at coordinate 58,360,421 of OY970820.1, forward strand.
GTTCGGGCCGAAGTTCGGTGTTCGGGCCGAGGATGATGTTCGGGCCGAGGTTGAAGTTCGGGCCGAGGTCGGAGTTCGGGCCGAGGTTGAAGTTCGGGCCGAGGTTGAAGTTCGGGCCGAGAACAGTGAAGAGTTCGGGCCGAACTTGTTCTTGGCAGTGACGAACGAACCAGCTATTTTGGTTACTCGTGGGCGTGAAACGGACACCCGAGCTGAAAGTTATGAATGTTTTAGTATAGCACCTTTTGTCATACAATCTTGGATATTGAAGAGTTCGGGCCGAAGAGGGATGTTCGGGCCGAAGTGGTGTTCGGGCCGAAGTGGGATGTTCGGGCCGAAGTGGTGTTCGGGCCGAAGTGGTGTTCGGGCCGAAGTGGGAAATTCGGGCTGAAGTGGTGTTCGGGCCGAAGTTCGGTGTTCGAGCAGAGGATGATGTTCGGGCCGAAGTTCGGTGTTCGAGCAGAGGATGATGTTCGGGCCGAGGTTGAAGTTTGGGCCGAGGTCGGAGTTCGGGCCGAGGTTGAAGTTCGGACCGAGGTTGAAGTTCTGGCCGAAAATGAAGTTCGGGCCGGGAACAGTGAAGAGTTCGGGCCGAACTTGTTCTTGGCAGTGACGAACGAACCAGCTATTTTGGTTACTCGTGGGCGTGAAACGGACACCCGAGCTGAAAGTTATGGATGTTTTAGTATAGCACCTTTTGTCACACAATCTTGGATATTGAAGAGTTCGGGCCGAAGAGGGATGTTCGGGCCGAAGTGGTGTTCGGGCCGAAGTGGGATGTTCGGGCCGAAGTGGTGTTCGGGCCGAAGTGGGATGTTCGGGCTGAAGTGGTGTTCGGGCCGAAGTGGTGTTCGGGCCGAAGTTCGGTGTTCGGGCCGAGGATGATGTTCGGGCCGAGGTTGAAGTTCGGGCCGAGGTCGGAGTTCGGGCTGAGGTTGAAGTTCGGGCCGAGGTTGAAGTTCGGGCCGAAAATGTAGTTCGGGCCGGGAACAGTGAAGAGTTCGGGCCGAACTTGTTCTTGGCAGTGACGAACGAACCAGCTATTTTGGTTACTCGTGGGCGTGAAACGGACATCCGAACTGAAGGTTATGAATGTTTTAGTATAGCACCTTTTGTCACACAATCTTGGATATTGAAGAGTTCGGGCCGAAGAGGGATGTTCGGGCCGAAGTGGTGTTCGGGCCGAAGTTCGGTGTTCGGGCCGAGGACGATGTTCGGGCCGATGTTGAAGTTCGGGCCGAGGTCGGAGTTCGGGCCGAGGTTGAAGTTCGGGCCGAAAATGTAGTTCGGGCCGGGAACAGTGAAGAGTTCGGGCCGAACTTGTTCTTGGCAGTGACGAACGAACCAGCTATTTTGGTTACTCGTGGGCGTGAAACGGACACCCGAGCTGAAAGTTATGAATGTTTTAGTATAGCACCTTTTGTCATACAATCTTGGATATTGAAGAGTTCGGGCCGAAGAGGGATGTTCGGGCCGAAGTGGTGTTCGGGCCGAAGTGGGATGTTCGGGTCGAAGTGGTGTTCGGGCCGAAGTGGTGTTCGGGCCGAAGTGGGATATTCGGGCTGAAGTGGTGTTCGGGCCGAAGTTCGGTGTTCGAGCAGAGGATGATGTTCGGGCCGAGGTTGAAGTTTGGGCCGTGGTCGGAGTTCGGGCCGAGGTTGAAGTTCGGACCGAGGTTGATGTTCGGGCCGAAAATGAAGTTCGGGCCGGGAACAGTGAAGAGTTCGGGCCGAACTTGTTCTTGGCAGTGACGAACGAACCAGCTATTTTGGTTACTCGTGGGCGTGAAACGGACACCCGAGCTGAAAGTTATGAATGTTTTAGTATAGCACCTTTTGTCATACAATCTTGGATATTGAAGAGTTCGGGCCGAAGAGGGATGTTCGGGCCGAAGTGGTGTTCGGGCCGAAGTGGGATGTTCGGGTCGAAGTGGTGTTCGGGCCGAAGTGGTGTTCGGGCCGAAGTGGGATATTCGGGCTGAAGTGGTGTTCGGGCCGAAGTTCGGTGTTCGAGCAGAGGATGATGTTCGGGCCGAGGTTGAAGTTTGGGCCGAGGTCGGAGTTCGGGCCGAGGTTGAAGTTCGGACCGAGGTTGAAGTTCGGGCCGAAAATGAAGTTCGGGCCGGGAACAGTGAATAGTTCGGGCCGAACTTGTTCTTGGCAGTGACGAACGAACCAGCTATTTTGGTTACTCGTGGGCGTGAAACGGACACCCGAGCTGAAAGTTATGGATGTTTTAGTATAGCACCTTTTGTCACACAATCTTGGATATTGAAGAGTTCGGGCCGAAGAGGGATGTTCGGGCCGAAGTGGGATGTTCGGGCCGAAGTGGTGTTCGGGCCGAAGTGGGATGTTCGGGCTGAAGTGGTGTTCGGGCCGAAGTGGTGTTCGGGCCGAAGTTCGGTGTTCGGGCCGAGGATGATGTTCGGGCCGAGGTTGAAGTTCGGGACGAGGTCGGAGTTCGGGCTGAGGTTGAAGTTCGGGCCGAGGTTGAAGTTCGGGCCGAAAATGTAGTTCGGGCCGGGAACAGTGAAGAGTTCGGGCCGAACTTGTTCTTGGCAGTGACGAACGAACCAGCTATTTTGGTTACTCGTGGGCGTGAAACGGACATCCGAACTGAAGGTTATGAATGTTTTAGTATAGCACCTTTTGTCACACAATCTTGGATATTGAAGAGTTCGGGCCGAAGAGGGATGTTCGGGCCGAAGTGGTGTTCGGGCCGAAGTGGGATGTTCGGGCCGAAGTGGTGTTCGGGCCGAAGTTCGGTGTTCGGGCCGAGGACGATGTTCGGGCCGATGTTGAAGTTCGGGCCGAGGTCGGAGTTCGGGCCGAGGTTGAAGTTCGGGCCGAAAATGTAGTTCGGGCCGGGAACAGTGAAGAGTTCGGGCCGAACTTGTTCTTGGCAGTGACGAACGAACCAGCTATTTTTGTTACTCGTGGGCGTGAAACGGACACCCGAGCTGAAAGGTATGAATGTTTTAGTATAGCACCTTTTGTCATACAATCTTGGATATTGAAGAGTTCGGGCCGAAGAGGGATGTTCGGGCCGAAGTGGTGTTCGGGCCGAAGTGGGATGTTCGGGCCGAAGTGGTGTTCGGGCCGAAGTGGTGTTCGGGCCGAAGTGGGATATTCGGGCTGAAGTGGTGTTCGGGCTGAAGTTCGGTGTTCGAGCAGAGGATGATGTTCGGGCCGAGGTTGAAGTTTGGGCCGAGGTCGGAGTTCGGGCCGAGGTTGAAGTTCGGACCGAGGTTGAAGTTCGGGCGGAAAATGAAGTTCGGGCCGGGAACAGTGAAGAGTTCGGGCCGAACTTGTTCTTGGCAGTGACGAACGAACCAGCTATTTTGGTTACTCGTGGGCGTGAAACGGACACCCGAGCTGAAAGTTATGGATGTTTTAGTATAGCACCTTTTGTCACACAATCTTGGATATTGAAGAGTTCGGGCCGAAGAGGGATGTTCGGGCCGAAGTGGTGTTCGGGCCGAAGTGGGATGTTCGGGCCGAAGTGGTGTTCGGGCCGAAGTGGGATGTTCGGGCTGAAGTGGTGTTCGGGCCGAAGTGGTGTTCGGGCCGAAGTTCGGTGTTCGGGCCGAGGATGATGTTCGGGCCGAGGTTGAAGTTCGGGCCGAGGTCGGAGTTCGGGCTGAGGTTGAAGTTCGGGCCGAGGTTGAAGTTCGGGCCGAAAATGTAGTTCGGGCCGGGAACAGTGAAGAGTTCGGGCCGAACTTGTTCTTGGCAGTGACGAACGAACCAGCTATTTTGGTTACTCGTGGGCGTGAAACGGACATCCGAACTGAAGGTTATGAATGTTTTAGTATAGCACCTTTTGTCACACAATCTTGGATATTGAAGAGTTCGGGCCGAAGAGGGATGTTCGGGCCGAAGTGGTGTTCGGGCCGAAGTGGGATGTTCGGGCCGAAGTGGTGTTCGGGCCGAAGTTCGGTGTTCGGGCCGAGGACGATGTTCGGGCCGATGTTGAAGTTCGGGCCGAGGTCGGAGTTCGGGCCGAGGTTGAAGTTCGGGCCGAAAATGTAGTTCGGGCCGGGAACAGTGAAGAGTTCGGGCCGAACTTGTTCTTGGCAGTGACGAACGAACCAGCTATTTTGGTTACTCGTGGGCGTGAAACGGACACCCGAGCTGAAAGTTATGAATGTTTTAGTATAGCACCTTTTGTCACACAATCTTGGATATTGAAGAGTTCAGGCCGAAGAGGGATATGAGGGCCGAAGTGGTGTTCGGGCCGAAGTGGGATGTTTGGGCCGAAGTGGTGTTCGGGCCGAAGTTCGGTGTTCGGGCCGAGGATGATGTTCGGGCCGAGATTGAAGTTCGGGCCCAGGTCGGAGTTCGGGCCGAGGTTGAAGTTCGGGCCGAAAATGAATTTCGGAGTTCGGGCCGAGGTTGAAGAGTTCGGGCCGAAGAGGGATGTTCGGGCCGAACTTGTTCTTGGTAGTGACGAACGAACCAGCTATTTTGGTTACTCGTGGGCGTGAAACGGACACCCGAGCTGAAAGTTATGAATGTTTTAGTATAGCACCTTTTTGTCACACAATATTGGATATTCAAGAGTTCGGGCCGAAGAGGGATGTTCGGGCCGAAGTGGTGTTCGGGCCGAAGTGGGATGTTCGGGCCGAAGTGGTGTTCGGGCCGAAGTGGTGTTCGGGCCGAAGTGGTGTTCGGGCCGAAGTGGTGTTCGGGCCGAAGTTCGGTGTTCGAGCAGAGGATGATGTTTGGGCCGAGGTTGAAGTTTGGGCCGAGGTCGGAGTTCGGGCCGAGGTTTGAAGTTCGGACCGAGGTTGAAGTTCGGGCCGAAAATGAAGTTCGGGCCGGGAACAGTGAAGAGTTCGGGCCGAACTTGTTCTTGGCAGTGACGAACGAACCAGCTATTTTGGTTACTCGTGGGCGTGAAACGGACACCCGAGCTGAAAGTTATGAATGTTTTAGTATAGCACCTTTTGTCACACAATCTTGGATATTGAAGAGTTCGGGCCGAAGAGGGATGTTCGGGCCGAAGTGGTGTTCGAGCCGAAGTGGGATGTTCGGGCCGAAGTGGTGTTCGGGCCGAAGTGGTGTTCGGGCCGAAGAGGGATGTTCGGGCCGAAGTGGTGTTCGGGCCGAAGTGGGATGTTCGGGCCGAAGTGGTGTTCGGGCCGAAGTTCGGTGTTCGGGCCGAGGATGATGTTCGGGCCGAGATTGAATTTCGGGCCAAGGTCGGAGTTCGGGCCGAGGTTGAAGTTCGGGCCGAAAATGAAATTCGGGCCGGGAACAGTGAAGAGTTCGGGCCGAACTTGTTCTTGGCAGTGACGAACGAACCAGCTATTTTGGTTACTCGTGGGCGTGAAACGGACACCCGAGCTGAAAGTTATGAATGTTTTAGTATAGCACCTTTTGTCACACAATCTTGGATATTGAAGAGTTCGGGCCGAAGAGGGATGTTCGGGCCGAAGTGGTATTCGGGCCGAAGTGGGATGTTCGGGCCGAAGTGGTGTTCGGGCTGAAGTGGTGTTCGGGCCGAGGTTCGGTGTTCGGGCCGAGGATGATGTTCGGGCCGAGGTTGAAGTTCGGGCCGAGGTCGGAGTTCGGGCCGAGGTCGGAGTTCGGGCCGAAAATGAAGTTCGGGTCGGGAACAGTGAAGAGTTCGGGCCGAACTTGTTCTTGGCAGTGACGAACGAACCAGCTATTTTGGTTACTCGTGGGCGTGAAACGGACACCCGGGCTGAAAGTTATGAATGTTTTAGTATAGCACCTTTTGTCACACAATATTGGATATTGAAGAGTTCGGGCCGAAGAGGGATGTTCGGGCCGAACTTGTTCTTGGTAGTGACGAACGAACCAGCTATTTTGGTTACTCGTGGGCGTGAAACGGACACCCGAGCTGAAAGTTATGAATGTTTTAGTATTACACCTTTTGTCACACAATATTGGATATTCAAGAGTTCGGGCCGAAGAGGGATGTTCGGGCCGAAGTGGTGTTCGGGCCGAAGTGGGATGTTCGGGCCGAAGTGGTGTTCGGGCCGAAGTGGTGTTCGGGCCGAAGTTCGGTATTCGAGCAGAGGATGATGTTCGGGCCGAGGTTGAAGTTTGGGCCGAGGTCGGAGTTCGGGCCGAGGTTGAAGTTCGGACCGAGGTAGAAGTTCGGGCCGAAAATGAAGTTCGGGCCGGGAACAGTGAAGAGTTCGGGCCGAACTTGTTCTTGGCAGTGACGAACGAACCAGCTATTTTGGTTACTCGTGGGCGTGAAACGGACACCCGAGCTGAAAGTTATGAATGTTTTAGTATAGCACCTTTTGTCACACAATCTTGGATATTGAAGAGTTCGGGCCGAAGAGGGATGTTCGGGCCGAAGTGGTGTTCGGGCCGAAGTGGTGTTCGGGCCGAAGTTCGGTGTTCGGGCCGAGGATGATGTTCGGGCCGAGATTGAAGTTCGGGCCGAGGTCGGAGTTCGGGCCGAGGTTGAAGTTCGGGCCGAAAATGAAATTCGGGCCGGGAACAGTGAAGAGTTCGGGCCGAACTTGTTCTTGGCAGTGACGAACGAACCAGCTATTTTGGTTACTCGTGGGCGTGAAACGGACACCCGAGCTGAAAGTTATGAATGTTTTAGTATAGCACCTTTTGTCACACAATCTTGGATATTGAAGAGTTCGGGCCGAAGAGGGATGTTTGGGCCGAAGTGGTGTTCGGGCCGAAGTGGGATGTTCGGGCCGAAGTGGTGTTCGGGCCGAAGTGGTGTTCGGGCCGAGGTTCGGTGTTCGGGCCGAGGATGATGTTCGGGCCGAGGTTGAAGTTCGAGCCAAGGTCGGAGTTCGGGCCGAGGTTGAAGTTCGGGCCGAAAATGAAGTTCGGGCCGAAAATGAAGTTCGGGCCGGGAACAGTGAAGAGTTCGGGCCGAACTTGTTCTTGGCAGTGACGAACGAACCAGCTATTTTGGTTACTCGTGGGCGTGAAACGGACACCCGGGCTGAAAGTTATGAATGTTTTAGTATAGCACCTTTTGTCACACATTATTGGATATTGAAGAGTTCGGGCCGAAGAGGGATGTTCGGGCCGAACTTGTTCTTGGTAGTGACGAACGAACCAGCTATTTTGGTTACTCGTGGGTGTGAAACGGACACCCGAGCTGAAAGTTATGAATGTTTTAGTATAGCACCTTTTGTTACACAATATTGGATATTGAAGAGTTCGGGCCGAAGAGGGATGTTCGGGCCGAAGTGGTGTTCGGGCCGAAGTGGGATGTTCGGGCCAAAGTGGTGTTCGGGCCGAAGTGGTGTTCGGGCCGAAGTTCGGTGTTCGAGCAGAGGATGATGTTCGGGCCGAGGTTGAAGTTTGGGCCGAGGTCGGAGTTCGGGCCGAGGTTGAAGTTCGGACCGAGGTTGAAGTTCGGGCCGAAAATGAAGTTCGGGCCGGGAACAGTGAAGAGTTCGGGCCGAACTTGTTCTTGGCAGTGACGAACGAACCAGCTATTTTGGTTACTCGTGGGCGTGAAACGGACCCCCGAGCTGAAAGTTATGAATGTTTTAGTATAGCACCTTTTGTCACACAATTTTGGATATTGAAGAGTTCGGGCCGAAGAGGGATGTTCGGGCCGAAGTGGTGTTCGGGCCGAAGTGGTGTTCGGGCCGAAGTGGGATGTTCGGGCCGAAGTGGTGTTCGGGCCGAAGTGGTGTTCGGGCCGAAGTTCGGTGTTCGGGCCGAAGTTCGGTGTTCGGGCCGAGGATGATGTTCGGGCCGAGGTTGAAGTTCGGGCCGAGGTCGGAGTTCGGGCCGAGGTTGAAGTTCGGGCCGAAAGTTTAGTTCGGGCCGGGAACAGTGAAGAGTTCGGGCCGAACTTGTTCTTGGCAGTGACGAACGAACCAGCTATTTTGGTTACTCGTGGGCATGAAACGGACACCCGAGCTGAAAGTTATGAATGTTTTAGTATAGCACCTTTTGTCACACAATCTTGGATATTGAAGAGTTCTGGCCGAAGAGGGATGTTAGGGCCGAAGTGGTGTTCGGGCCGAAGTGGGATGTTCGGGCCGAAGTGGTGTTCGGGCCGAAGTGGTGTTCGGGCGGAAGTTTGGTGTTCGGGCCGAGGATGATGTTCGGGCCGAGATTGAAGTTCGGGCCGAGGTCGGAGTTCGGGCCGAGGTTGAAGTTTGGGCCGAAAATGAAGTTCGGGCCGGGAACAGTGAAGAGTTCGGGCCGAACTTGTTCTTGGCAGTGACGAACGAACCAGCTATTTTGGTTAGTCGTGGGCGTGAAACGGACATCCGAGCTGAAGGTTATGAATGTTTTAGTATAGCACCTTTTGTCACACAATCTTGGATATTGAAGAGTTCGGGCCGAAGAGGGATGTTCGGGCCGAAGTGGTGTTCGGGCCGAAGTGGGATGTTCGGGCCGAAGTGGTGTTCGGGCCGAAGTGGTGTTCGGGTCGAAGTTCGGTGTTCGGGCCGAGGTTGAAGTTCGGGCCGAGGTCGGAGTTCGGGCCGAGGTTGAAGTTCGGGCCGAAAATATAGTTCGGGCCGGGAACAGTGAAGAGTTCGGGCAGAACTTGTTCTTGGCAGTGACGAACGAACCAGCTATTTTGGTTACTCATGGGGGTGAAACGGACACCCGGGCTGAAAGTTATGAAAGTTTTAGTATAGCACCTTTTGTCACACAATATTGGATATTGAAGAGTTCGGGCCGAAGAGGGATGTTAGGGCGGACGTGGTGTTCGGGCCGAAGTGGGGTTCGGGCCGAAGTTCGGTGTTCGGGCCGAGGATGATGTTCGGGCAGAGATTGAAGTTCGGGCCGAGGTCGGAGTTCGGGCCGAGGTTGAAGGTCGGGCCGAAAATGAAGTTCGGGCCAGGAACAGTGAAGAGTTCGGGCCGAACTTGTTCTTGGCACTGACGAACGAACCAGCTATTTTGGTTACTCGTGGGCGTGAAACGGACACCCGAGCTGAAAGTTATGAATGTTTTAGTATAACACCTTTTGTCACACAATCTTGGATATTGAAGAGTTCGGGCCGAAGAGGGATGTTCGGGTCGAAGTGGTGTTCAGGCCGAAGTGGTGTTCGGGCCGAAGTGGTGTTCGGGCCGAAGTTCGGTGTTCGGGCCAAAGTTTGGTGTTCGGGCCGAGGATGATGTTCGGGCCGAGGTCGGAGTTCGGGCCGAGGTCGGAGTTCGGGCCGAGGTTGAAGTTCGGGCCGAGGTTGAAGTTCGGGCCGAGGTTGAAGTTCGGGACGAAAACGAAGCTCGGGCCGGGAACAGTGAAGAGTTCGGGCCGAACTTGTTCTTGGCAGTGACGAACGAACCAGCTATTTTGGTTACTCGTGGGCGTGAACCGGACACCCGAGCTGAAAGTTATGAATGTTTTAGTATAGCACCTTATGTCACACAATATTGGATATTGAAGAGTTCGGTCCAAAGAGGGATGTTCGGGCCAAAGTGGTGTTCGGGCCGAAGTGGGATGTTCGGGCCGAAGTGGTGTTCGGGCCGAAGTTCGGTGTTCGAGCAGAGGATGATGTTCGGCCCAAGGTTGAAGTTTGGGCCGAGGTCGGAGTTCGGGCCGAGGTTGAAGTTCGGACCGAGGTTGAAGTTCGGGCCGAAAATGAAGTTCGGGCCGGGAACAGTGAAGAGTTCGGGCCGAACTTGTTCTTGGGAGTGACGAACGAACCAGCTATTTTGGTTACTCGTGGGCGTGAAACGGACACCCGGGCTGAAAGTTATGAATGTTTTAGTATAGCACCTTTTGTCACACAATATTGGATATTGAAGAGTTCGGGCCGAAGAGGGATGTTAGGGCCGACGTGGTGTTCGGGCCGAAGTGGGATGTTCGGGCCGAAGTGGTGTTCGGGCCGAAGTGGGGTTCGGGCCGAAGTTCGGTGTTCGGGCCGAGGATGATGTTCGGGCCGAGATTGAAGTTCGGGCCGAGGTCGGAGTTCGGGCCGAGGTAGAAGTTCGGGCCGAAAATGAAGTTCGAGCCGGGAACAGTGAAGAGTTCGGGCCGAACTTGTTCTTGGCAGTGACGAACGGACCAGCTATTTTGGTTACTCGTGGGCGTGAAACGGACACCCGAGCTGAAAGTTATGAATGTTTTAGTATAGCACCTTTTGTCACACAATCTTGGATATTGAAGAGTTCGGGCCGAAGAGGGATGTTCGGGCCGAAGTGGTGTTCGGGCCGAAGTGGTGTTCGGGCCGAAGTTCGGTGTTCGGGCCAAAGTTCGGTGTTCGGGCCGAGGATGATGTTCGGGCCGAGGTCGGAGTTCGGGCCGAGGTCGGAGTTCGGGCCGAGGTTGAAGTTCGGGCCGAGGTTGAAGTTCGGGCCGAGGTTGAAGTTCGGGCCGAAAATGAAGTTCGGGCCGGGAACAGTGAAGAGTTCGGGCCGAACTTGTTCTTGGCAGTGAGGAACGAACCAGCTATTTTGGTTACTCGTGGGCGTGAAACGGACAGCCGAGCTGAAAGTTATGAATGTTTTAGTATAGCACCTTTTGTCACACAATCTTGGATATTGAAGAGTTCTGGCCGAAGAGGGATGTTAGGGCCGAAGTGGTGTTCGGGCCGAAGTGGGATGTTCGGGCCGAAGTGGTGTTCGGGCCGAAGTGGTGTTCGGGCGGAAGTTTGGTGTTCGGGCCGAGGATGATGTTCGGGCCGAGATTGAAGTTCGGGCCGAGGTCGGAGTTCGGGCCGAGGTTGAAGTTTGGGCCGAAAATGAAGTTCGGGCCGGGAACAGTGAAGAGTTCGGGCCGAACTTGTTCTTGGCAGTGACGAACGAACCAGCTATTTTGGTTAGTCGTGGGCGTGAAACGGACATCCGAGCTGAAGGTTATGAATGTTTTAGTATAGCACCTTTTGTCACACAATCTTGGATATTGAAGAGTTCGGGCCGAAGAGGGATGTTCGGGCTGAAGTGGTGTTCGGGCCGAAGTGGGATGTTCGGGCCGAAGTGGTGTTCGGGCCGAAGTGGTGTTCGGGTCGAAGTTCGGTGTTCGGGCCGAGGTTGAAGTTCGGGCCGAGGTCGGAGTTCGGGCCGAGGTTGAAGTTCGGGCCGAAAATATAGTTCGGGCCGGGAACAGTGAAGAGTTCGGGCAGAACTTGTTCTTGGCAGTGACGAACGAACCAGCTATTTTGGTTACTCGTGGGGGTGAAACGGACACCCGGGCTGAAAGTTATGAATGTTTTAGTATAGCACCTTTTGTAACACAATATTGGATATTGAAGAGTTCGGGCCGAAGAGGGATGTTAGGGCGGACGTGGTGTTCGGGCCGAAGTGGGATGTTCGGGCCGAAGTGGTGTTCGGGCCGAAGTGGGGTTCGGGCAGAAGTTCGGTGTTCGGGCCGAGGATGATGTTCGGGCAGAGATTAAAGTTCGGGCCGAGGTCGGAGTTCGGGCCGAGGTCGGAGTTCGGGCCGAGGTTGAAGGTCGGGCCGAAAATGAAGTTCGGGCCAGGAACAGTGAAGAGTTCGGGCCGAACTTGTTCTTGGCACTGACGAACGAACCAGCTATTTTGGTTACTCGTGGGCGTGAAACGGACACCCGAGCTGAAAGTTATGAATGTTTTAGTATAACACCTTTTGTCACACAATCTTGGATATTGAAGAGTTCGGGCCGAAGAGGGATGTTCGGGTCAAAGTGGTGTTCGGGCCGAAGTGGTGTTCGGGCCGAAGTTCGGTGTTCGGGCCAAAGTTCGGTGTTCGGGCCGAGGATGATGTTCGGGCCGAGGTCGGAGTTCGGGCCGAGGTCGGAGTTCGGGCCGAGGTTGAAGTTCGGGCCGAGGTTGAAGTTCGGGCCGAGGTTGAAGTTCGGGCCGAAAACGAAGTTCGGGCCGGGAACAGTGAAGAGTTCGGGCCGAACTTGTTCTTGGCAGTGACGAACGAACCAGCTATTTTGGTTACTCGTGGGCGTGAAACGGACACCCGAGCTGAAAGTTATGAATGTTTTAGTATAGCACCTTATGTCACACAATATTGGATATTGAAGAGTTCGGTCCAAAGAGGGATGTTCGGGCCGAAGTGGTGTTCGGGCCGAAGTGGGATGTTCGGGCCGAAGTGGTGTTCGGGCCGAAGTGGTGTTCGGGCCGAAGTTCGGTGTTCGAGCAGAGGATGATGTTCGGCCCAAGGTTGAAGTTTGGGCCGAGGTCGGAGTTCGGGCCGAGGTTGAAGTTCGGACCGAGGTTGAAGTTCGGGCCGAAAATGAAGTTCGGGCCGGGAACAGTGAAGAGTTCGGGCCGAACTTGTTCTTGGGAGTGACGAACGAACCAGCTATTTTGGTTACTCGTGGGCGTGAAACGGACACCCGGGCTGAAAGTTATGAATGTTTTAGTATAGCACCTTTTGTCACACAATATTGGATATTGAAGAGTTCGGGCCGAAGAGGGATGTTAGGGCCGACGTGGTGTTCGGGCCGAAGTGGGATGTTCGGGCCGAAGTGGGATGTTCGGGCCGAAGTGGTGTTCGGGCCGAAGTGGGGTTCGGGCCGAAGTTCGGTGTTCGGGCCGAGGATGATGTTCGGGCCGAGATTGAAGTTCGGGCCGAGGTCGGAGTTCGGGCCGAGGTAGAAGTTCGGGCCGAAAATGAAGTTCGAGCCGGGAACAGTGAAGAGTTCGGGCCGAACTTGTTCTTGGCAGTGACGAACGGACCAGCTATTTTGGTTACTCGTGGGCGTGAAACGGACACCCGAGCTGAAAGTTATGAATGTTTTAGTATAGCACCTTTTGTCACACAATCTTGGATATTGAAGAGTTCGGGCCGAAGAGGGATGTTCGGGCCGAAGTGGTGTTCGGGCCGAAGTGGTGTTCGGGCCGAAGTGGTGTTCGGGCCGAAGTTCGGTGTTCGGGCCAAAGTTCGGTGTTCGGGCCGAGGATGATGTTCGGGCCGAGGTCGGAGTTCGGGCCGAGGTCGGAGTTCGGGCCGAGGTTGAAGTTCGGGCCGAGGTTGAAGTTCGGGCCGAGGTTGAAGTTCAGGCCGAAAATGAAGTTCGGGCCGGGAACAGTGAAGAGTTCGGGCCGAACTTGTTCTTGGCAGTGACGAACGAACCAGCTATTTTGGTTACTCGTGGGCGTGAAACGGACAGCCGAGCTGAAAGTTATGAATGTTTTAGTATAGCACCTTATGTCACACAATATTGGATATTGAAGAGTTCGGTCCAAAGAGGGATGTTCGGGCCAAAATGGTGTTCGGGCCGAAGTGGGATGTTCGGGCCGAAGTGGTGTTCGGGCCGAAGTTCGGTGTTCGAGCAGAGGATGATGTTCGGCCCAAGGTTGAAGTTTGGGCCGAGGTCGGAGTTCGGGCCGAGGTTGAAGTTCGGACCGAGGTTGAAGTTCGGGCCGAAAATGAAGTTCGGGCCGGGAACAGTGAAGAGTTCGGGCCGAACTTGTTCTTGGGAGTGACGAACGAACCAGCTATTTTGGTTACTCGTGGGCGTGAAACGGACACCCGGGCTGAAAGTTATGAATGTTTTAGTATAGCACCTTTTGTCACACAATATTGGATATTGAAGAGTTCGGGCCGAAGAGGGATGTTAGGGCCGACGTGGTGTTCGGGCCGAAGTGGTGTTCGGGCCGAAGTTCGGTGTTCGGGCCAAAGTTCGGTGTTCGGGCCGAGGATGATGTTCGGGCCGAGGTCGGAGTTCGGGCCGAGGTCGGAGTTCGGGCCGAGGTTGAAGTTCGGGCCGAGGTTGAAGTTCGGGCCGAGGTTGAAGTTCAGGCCGCAAATGAAGTTCGGGCCGGGAACAGTGAAGAGTTCGGGGCGAACTTGTTCTTGGCAGTGACGAACGAACCAGCTATTTTGGTTACTCGTGGGCGTGAAACGGACAGCCGAGCTGAAAGTTATGAATGTTTTAGTATAGCACCTTATGTCACACAATATTGGATATTGAAGAGTTCGGTCCAAAGAGGGATGTTCGGGCCAAAGTGGTGTTCGGGCCGAAGTGGTGTTCGGGCCGAAGTGGTGTTCGGGCCGAAGTTCGGTGTTCGAGCAGAGGATGATGTTCGGCCCAAGGTTGAAGTTTGGGCCGAGGTCGGAGTTCGGGCCGAGGTTGAAGTTCGGACCGAGGTTGAAGTTCGGGCCGAAAATGAAGTTCGGGCCGGGAACAGTGAAGAGTTCGGGCCGAACTTGTTCTTGGGAGTGACGAACGAACCAGCTATTTTGGTTACTCGTGGGCGTGAAACGGACACCCGGGCTGAAAGTTATGAATGTTTTAGTATAGCACCTTTTGTCACACAATATTGGATATTGAAGAGTTCGGGCCGAAGAGGGATGTTCGGGTCGAAGTGGTGTTCGGGCCGAAGTGGTGTTCGGGCTGAAGTTCGGTGTTCGGGCCAAAGTTCGGTGTTCGGGCCGAGGATGATGTTCGGGCCGAGGTCGGAGTTCGGGCCGAGGTCGGAGTTCGGGCCGAGGTTGAAGTTCGGGCCGAGGTTGAAGTTCGGGCCGAGGTTGAAGTTCGGGCCGAAAACGAAGTTCGGGCCGGGAACAGTGAAGAGTTCGGGCCGAACTTGTTCTTGGCAGTGACGAACGAACCAGCTATTTTGGTTACTCGTGGGCGTGAAACGGACACCCGAGCTGAAAGTTATGAATGTTTTAGTATAGCACCTTATGTCACACAATATTGGATATTGAAGAGTTCGGTCCAAAGAGGGATGTTCGGGCCGAAGCGGTGTTCGGGCCGAAGTGGGATGTTCGGGCCGAAGTGGTGTTCGGGCCGAAGTGGTGTTCGGGCCGAAGTTCGGTGTTCGAGCAGAGGATGATGTTCGGCCCAAGGTTGAAGTTTGGGCCGAGGTCGGAGTTCGGGCCGAGGTTGAAGGTCGGACCGAGGTTGAAGTTCGGGCCGAAAATGAAGTTCGGGCCGGGAACAGTGAAGAGTTCGGGCCGAACTTGTTCTTGGGAGTGACGAACGAACAAGCTATTTTGGTTACTCGTGGGCGTGAAACGGACACCCGGGCTGAAAGTTATGAATGTTTTAGTATAGCACCTTTTGTCACACAATATTGGATATTGAAGAGTTCGGGCCGAAGAGGGATGTTAGGGCGGACGTGGTGTTCGGGCCGAAGTGGGATGTTCGGGCCGAAGTGGTGTTCGGGCCGAAGTGGGATGTTCGGGCCGAAGTGGTGTTCGGGCCGAAGTGGTGTTCGGGCCGAAGTTCGGTGTTCGAGCAGAGGATGATGTTCGGCCCAAGGTTGAAGTTTGGGCCGAGGTCGGAGTTCGGGCCGAGGTCGGAGTTCGGGCCGAGGTTGAAGGTCGGGCCGAAAATGAAGTTCGGGCCAGGAACAGTGAAGAGTTCGGGCCGAACTTGTTCTTGGCACTGACGAACGAACCAGCTATTTTGGTTACTCGTGGGCGTGAAACGGACACCCGGGCTGAAAGTTATGAATGTTTTAGTATATCACCTTTTGTCACACAATATTGGATATTGAAGAGTTCGGGCCGAAGAGGGATGTTAGGGCCGACGTGGTGTTCGGGCCGAAGTGGGATGTTCGGGCCGAAGTGGTGTTCGGGCCGAAGTGGGGTTCGGGCCGAAGTTCGGTGTTCGGGCCGAGGATGATGTTCGGGCCGAGATTGAAGTTCGGGCCGAGGTCGGAGTTCGGGCCGAGGTTGAAGTTCGGACCGAGGTTGAAGTTCGGGCCGAAAATGAAGTTCGGGCCGGGAACAGTGAAGAGTTCGGGCCGAACTTGTTCTTGGGAGTGACGAACGAACCAGCTATTTTGGTTACTCGTGGGCGTGAAACGGACACCCGGGCTGAAAGTTATGAATGTTTTAGTATAGCACCTTTTGTCACACAATATTGGATATTGAAGAGTTCGGGCCGAAGAAGGATGTTAGGGCCGACGTGGTGTTCGGGCCGAAGTGGGATGTTCGGGCCGAAGTGGGATGTTCGGGCCGAAGTGGTGTTCGGGCCGAAGTGCGGTTCGGGCCGAAGTTCGGTGTTCGGGCTGAGGATGATGTTCGGGCCGAGATTGAAGTTCGGGCCGAGGTCGGAGTTCGGGCCGAGGTAGAAGTTCGGGCCGAAAATGAAGTTCGAGCCGGGAACAGTGAAGAGTTCGGGCCGAACTTGTTCTTGGCAGTGACGAACGGACCAGCTATTTTGGTTACTCGTGGGCGTGAAACGGACACCCGAGCTGAAAGTTATGAATGTTTTAGTATAGCACCTTTTGTCACACAATCTTGGATATTGAAGAGTTCGGGCCGAAGAGGGATGTTCGGGCCGAAGTGGTGTTCGGGCCGAAGTGGTGTTCGGGCCGAAGTGGTGTTCGGGCCGAAGTTCGGTGTTCGGGCCAAAGTTCGGTGTTCGGGCCGAGGATGATGTTCGGGCCGAGGTCGGAGTTCGGGCCGAGGTCGGAGTTCGGGCCGAGGTTGAAGTTCGGGCCGAGGTTGAAGTTCGGGCCGAGGTTGAAGTTCAGGCCGAAAATGAAGTTCGGGCCGGGAACAGTGAAGAGTTCGGGCCGAACTTGTTCTTGGCAGTGACGAACGAACCAGCTATTTTGGTTACTCGTGGGCGTGAAACGGACAGCCGAGCTGAAAGTTATGAATGTTTTAGTATAGCACCTTATGTCACACAATATTGGATATTGAAGAGTTCGGTCCAAAGAGGGATGTTCGGGCCAAAATGGTGTTCGGGCCGAAGTGGGATGTTCGGGCCGAAGTGGTGTTCGGGCCGAAGTTCGGTGTTCGAGCAGAGGATGATGTTCGGCCCAAGGTTGAAGTTTGGGCCGAGGTCGGAGTTCGGGCCGAGGTTGAAGTTCGGACCGAGGTTGAAGTTCGGGCCGAAAATGAAGTTCGGGCCGGGAACAGTGAAGAGTTCGGGCCGAACTTGTTCTTGGGAGTGACGAACGAACCAGCTATTTTGGTTACTCGTGGGCGTGAAACGGACACCCGGGCTGAAAGTTATGAATGTTTTAGTATAGCACCTTTTGTCACACAATATTGGATATTGAAGAGTTCGGGCCGAAGAGGGATGTTAGGGCCGACGTGGTGTTCGGGCCGAAGTGGTGTTCGGGCCGAAGTTCGGTGTTCGGGCCAAAGTTCGGTGTTCGGGCCGAGGATGATGTTCGGGCCGAGGTCGGAGTTCGGGCCGAGGTCGGAGTTCGGGCCGAGGTTGAAGTTCGGGCCGAGGTTGAAGTTCGGGCCGAGGTTGAAGTTCAGGTCGCAAATGAAGTTCGGGCCGGGAACAGTGAAGAGTTCGGGGCGAACTTGTTCTTGGCAGTGACGAACGAACCAGCTATTTTGGTTACTCGTGGGCGTGAAACGGACAGCCGAGCTGAAAGTTATGAATGTTTTAGTATAGCACCTTATGTCACACAATATTGGATATTGAAGAGTTCGGTCCAAAGAGGGATGTTCGGGCCGAAGCGGTGTTCGGGCCGAAGTGGGATGTTCGGGCCGAAGTGGTGTTCGGGCCGAAGTGGTGTTCGGGCCGAAGTTCGGTGTTCGAGCAGAGGATGATGTTCGGCCCAAGGTTGAAGTTTGGGCCGAGGTCGGAGTTCGGGCCGAGGTTGAAGGTCGGACCGAGGTTGAAGTTCGGGCCGAAAATGAAGTTCGGGCCGGGAACAGTGAAGAGTTCGGGCCGAACTTGTTCTTGGGAGTGACGAACGAACCAGCTATTTTGGTTACTCGTGGGCGTGAAACGGACACCCGGGCTGAAAGTTATGAATGTTTTAGTATAGCACCTTTTGTCACACAATATTGGATATTGAAGAGTTCGGGCCGAAGAGGGATGTTAGGGCGGACGTGGTGTTCGGGCCGAAGTGGGATGTTCGGGCCGAAGTGGTGTTCGGGCCGAAGTGGGATGTTCGGGCCGAAGTGGTGTTCGGGCCGAAGTGGTGTTCGGGCCGAAGTTCGGTGTTCGAGCAGAGGATGATGTTCGGCCCAAGGTTGAAGTTTGGGCCGAGGTCGGAGTTCGGGCCGAGGTCGGAGTTCGGGCCGAGGTTGAAGGTCGGGCCGAAAATGAAGTTCGGGCCAGGAACAGTGAAGAGTTCGGGCCGAACTTGTTCTTGGCACTGACGAACGAACCAGCTATTTTGGTTACTCGTGGGCGTGAAACGGACACCCGGGCTGAAAGTTATGAATGTTTTAGTATAGCACCTTTTGTCACACAATATTGGATATTGAAGAGTTCGGGCCGAAGAGGGATGTTAGGGCCGACGTGGTGTTCGGGCCGAAGTGGGATGTTCGGGCCGAAGTGGTGTTCGGGCCGAAGTGGGGTTCGGGCCGAAGTTCGGTGTTCGGGCCGAGGATGATGTTCGGGCCGAGATTGAAGTTCGGGCCGAGGTCGGAGTTCGGGCCGAGGTTGAAGTTCGGGCCGAAAATGAAGTTCGGGCCGGGAACAGTGAAGAGTTCGGGCCGAACTTGTTCTTGGCAGTGACGAACGAACCAGCTATTTTGGTTACTCGTGGGCGTGAAACGGACACCCGAGCTGAAAGTTATGAATGTTTTAGTATAGCACCTTTTGTCACACAATCTTGGATATTGAAGAGTTCGGGCCGAAGAGGGATGTTCGGGCCGAAGTGGTGTTCGGGCCGAAGTGGTGTTCGGGCCGAAGTGGTGTTCGGGCCGAAGTTCGGTGTTCGGGCCAAAGTTCAGTGTTCGGGCCGAGGATAATGTTCGGGCCGAGGTTGAAGTTCGGGCCGAGGTTGAAATTCGGGCCGAGGTTGAAATTCGGGCCGAAAATGAAGTTCAGGCCGGGAACAGTGAAGAGTTCGGGCCGAACTTGTTCTTGGCAGTGACGAACGAACCAGCTATTTTGGTTACTCATGGGCGTGAAACAGACACCCGAGCTGAAAGTTATGAATGTTTTAGTATAGCACCTTTTGTCACACAATCTTGGATATTGAAGAGTTCGGGCCGAAGTGGTGTTCGGGCCGAAGTGGGATGTTGGGGCAGAAGTGGGACGTTCGGGCCGAAGTGGTGTTCGGGCCGAAGTGGTGTACGTGCCGAAGTTCGGTGTTCGGACCGAGGATGATGTTCGGGCCGAGGTTGAAGTTCGGGCCGAGGACGGAGTTCGGGCCGAGGTTGAAGTTCGGGCCGGGAACAGTGAAGAGTTCGGGCCGAACTTGTTCTTGGCAGTGACGAACGAACCAGCTATTTAGGTTACTCGTGGGCGTGAAACGGACTACCGAGCTGAAAGTTATGAGTGTTTTAGTATAGCACCTTTTGTCACACAATTTTGGATATTGAAGAGTTCGGGCCGAAGAGGGATGTTCGGGCCGAAGTGGTGTTCGGGCCGAAGTGGTGTTCGGGCCGTAGTGGGATGTTCGGGCCGAAGTGGTGTTCGGGCCGAAGTTCGGTGTTCGGGCCGAGGATGATTTTCGGGCCGAGGTTGAAGTTCGGGCCGAGGTCGGTGTTCGGGCCGAGGTTGAAGTTTGGGCCGAGGTTGAAGTTCGGGCCGAAAATGAAGTTCGTGCCGGGAATAGTGAAGAGTTCGGGTCGAACTTGTTCTTGGCTGTGACGAACGAACCAGCTATTTTGGATACTCGTGGGTGTGAAACGGACACCCAAGCTGAAAGTTATGAATGTTTTTGTATAGCACCTTTTGTCACACAATCTTGGATATTGAAGAGTTCGAGCCGAAGAGGGATGTTCGGGTCGAAGTGGTGTTCGGGCCGAAGTGAGATGTTCGGGCTGAAGTGGTGTTCGGGCTGAAGTGGTGTTCGGGCCGAAGTGGTGTTCGGGCCGAAGTTCGGTGTTCGGGCCGAGGATGATATTCGGGCCGAGGTTGAAGTTCGGGCCGAGGTCGGAGTTCGGGCCGAGGTTGAAGTTCGGGCCGGGAACAGTGAAGAGTTCGGGCCAAACTTGTTCTTGGCAGTGACGAACGAACCAGCTATTTTGGTTACTCGTGGGCGTGAAACGGACACTCGAGCTGAAAGTTATGAATGATTTAATATAGCACCTTTTGTCACACAATATTGGATATTGAAGAGTTCGGGCCGAAGAGGGATGTTCAGGCCGAAGTGGTGTTCGGGCCGAAGTGGGATGTTCGGCCCGAAGTGGTGTTCGGACCGAAGTTCGGTGTTCGGGAAGAGGATGATGTTCGGGCCGAGGTTGAAGTTCGGGCCGAGGTCGGAGTTCGGGCCGAGGTTGAAGTTCGGGCCGAATATAAAGTTCGGGCCGAGAACAGTGAAGAGTTCGGGCAGAACTTGTTCTTGGCAGTGACGAACGAACCAGCTATTTTGGTTACTCATGGGCGTGAAACGGACACCCGAGCTGAAAGTTATGAATGTTTTAGTATAGCACCTTTTGTCACACAATCTTGGATATTGAAGAGTTCAGGCCGAAGAGGGATGTTCGGGCCGAAGTGGTGTTCGGGCCGAAGTGGGATGTTCGGGTCGAAGTGGTGTTCGGGCCGAAGTGGTGTTCAGGCCGAAGTTCAGTGTTCGGGCCGAGGATAATGTTCGGGCCGAGGTTGAAGTTCGGGCCGAGGTCAGAGTTCGGGCCGAGGTTGAAGTTCGGGCCGAGGTTGAAGTTCGAGCCGAAAATGAAGTTCGGGCCGGGAACAGTGAAGAGTTCGGGCCGAACTTGTTCTTGGCAGTGACGAACGAACCAGCTATTTTGGTTACTCGTGGGCGTGAAACGGACACCCGAGCTGAAAGTTATGAATGTTTTAGTATAGCACCTTTTGTCACACAATTTTGGATATTGAAGAGTTCGGGCCGAAGAGGGATGTTCGGGCCGAAGTGGTGTTCGGGCCGAAGTGGTGTTCGGGCCGAAGTGGTGTTCGGGCCGAAGTGGTGTTCGGGCCGAAGTGGTGTTCGGGCCGAAGTTCGGTGTTCGGGCCGAGGATGATTTTCGGGCCGAGGTTGAAGTTCGGGCCGAGGTCGGAGTTCGGGCCGAGGTTGAAGTTCGGGCCGAAAATGAAGTTCGGGCCGAAAATGAAGTTCGTGCCGGGAATAGTGAAGAGTTCGGGCCGAACTTGTTCTTGGCAGTGACGAACGAACCAGCTATTTTGGTTACTCGTGGGTGTGAAACGGACACCCAAGCTGAAAGTTATGAATGTTTTTGTATAGCACCTTTTGTCACACAATCTTGGATATTGAAGAGTTCGAGCCGAAGAGGGATGTTCGGGTCGAAGTGGTGTTCGGGCCGAAGTGAGATGTTCGGGCTGAAGTGGTGTTCGGGCTGAAGTGGTGTTCGGGCCGAAGTGGTGTTCGGGCCGAAGTTCGGTGTTCGGGCCGAGGATGATATTCGGGCCGAGGTTGAAGTTCGGGCCGAGGTCGGAGTTCGGGCCGAGGTTGAAGTTCGGGCCGGGAACAGTGAAGAGTTCGGGCCAAACTTGTTCTTGGCAGTGACGAACGAACCAGCTATTTTGGTTACTCGTGGGCGTGAAACGGACACTCGAGCTGAAAGTTATGAATGATTTAATATAGCACCTTTTGTCACACAATATTGGATATTGAAGAGTTCGGGCCGAGGAGGGATGTTCAGGCCGAAGTGGTGTTCGGGCCGAAGTGGGATGTTCGGCCCGAAGTGGTGTTCGGACCGAAGTTCGGTGTTCGGGAAGAGGATGATGTTCGGGCCGAGGTTGAAGTTCGGGCCGAGGTCGGAGTTCGGGCCGAGGTTGAAGTTCGGGCCGAGGTTGAAGTTCGGGCCGAATATAAAGTTCGGGCCGAGAACAGTGAAGAGTTCGGGCCGAACTTGTTCTTGGCAGTGACGAACGAACCAGCTATTTTGGTTACTCATGGGCGTGAAACGGACACCCGAGCTGAAAGTTATGAATGTTTTAGTATAGCACCTTTTATCACACAATCTTGGATATTGAAGAGTTCAGGCCGAAGAGGGATGTTCGGGCCGAAGTGGTGTTCGGGCCGAAGTGGGATGTTCGGGTCGAAGTGGTGTTCGGGCCGAAGTGGTGTTCAGGCCGAAGTTCAGTGTTCGGGCCGAGGATAATGTTCGGGCCGAGGTTGAAGTTCGGGCCGAGGTCAGAGTTCGGGCCGAGGTTGAAGTTCGGGCCGAGGTTGAAGTTCGGGCCGAAAATGAAGTTCGGGCCGGGAACAGTGAAGAGTTCGGGCCGAACTTGTTCTTGGCAGTGACGAACGAACCAGCTATTTTGGTTACTCGTGGGCGTGAAACGGACACCCGAGCTGAAAGTTATGAATGTTTTAGTATAGCACCTTTTGTCACACAATCTTGGATATTGAAGAGTTCGGGCCGAAGAGGGATGTTCGGGCCGAAGTGGTGTTCGAGCCGAAGTGGGATGTTCGGGCCGAAGTGGTGTTCGGGCCGAAGTGGTGTTCGGGCCGAAGTTCGGTGTTCGGGCCGAGGATGATGTTCGGGCCGAGGTTGAAGTTCGGGCCGAGGTCGGAGTTCGGGCCGAGGTTGAAGTTCGGGCCGAAAATGAAGTTCGGGCCGGGAACAGTGAAGAGTTCCGGCCGAACTTGTTCTTGGCAGTGACGAACGAACCAGCTATTTTGGTTACTCGTGGGCGTGAAACGGACACCCGAGCTGAAAGTTATGAATGTTTTAGTATAGCACCTTTTGTCACACAATCTTGGATATTGAAGAGTTCGGGCCGAAGAGGGATGTTCGGGCCGAAGTGGTGTTCGGGCCGAAGTGGTGTTCGGGCCGTAGTGGGATGTTCGGGCCGAAGTGGTGTTCGGGCCGAGGATGATTTTCGGGAGGTTGAAGTTCGGGCCGAGGTCGGAGTTCGGGCCGAGGTTGAAGTTCGGGTCGAGGTTGAAGTTCGGGCCGAAAATGAAGTTCGTGCCGGGAACAGTGAAGAGTTCGGGCCGAACTTGTTCTTGGCAGTGACGAACGAACCAGCTATTTTGGTTACTCGTGAGCGTGAAACGGACACCCGAGCTGAAAGTGATGAATGTTTTAGTATAGCACCTTTTGTCACACAATCTTGGATATTGAAGAGTTCGGGCAGAAGAGGGATGTTCGGGTCGAAGTGGTGTTCGGGCCGAAGTGAGATGTTCGGGCCGAAGTGGTGTTCGGGCCGAAGTGGTGTTCGGGCCGAAGTGGTGTTCGGGCCGAAGTTCGGTGTTCGGGCCGAGGATGATATTCGGGCCGAGGTTGAAGTTCGGGCCGAGGTCGGAGTTCGGGCCGGGAACGGTGAAGAGTTCGGGCCAAACTTGTTCTTGGCAGTGACGAACGAACCTGCTATTTTGGTTACTCGTGGGCGTGAAACGGACACTCGAGCTGAAAGTTATGAATGATTTAATATAGCACCTTTTGTCACACAATATTGGATATTGAAGAGTTCGGGCCGAAGAGGGATGTTCGGGCCGAAGTGGTGTTCGGGCCGAAGAGGGATGTTCGGGCCGAAGTGGTGTTCGGGCCGAAGTGGGATGTTCGGGCCGAGGTTGAAGTTCGGGCCGAGGTCGGAGTTCGCGCCGAGGTTGAAGTTCGGGCCGAGGTTGAAGTTCGGGCCGAATATGAAGTTCGGGCCGGGAACAGTGAAGAGTTCAGGCCGAACTTGTTCTTGGCAGTGACGAACGAACCAGGTATTTTGGTTACTCGTGGGCGTGAAACGGACACCCGAGCTGAAAGTTATGAATGTTTTAGTATAGCACCTTTTGTCACACAATCTTGGATATTGAAGAGTTCGGGCCGAAGAGGGATGTTCGGGCCGAAGTGGTGTTCGGGCCGAAGTGGGATGTTCGGGTCGAAGTGGTGTTCGGGCCGAAGTGGTGTTCGGGCCGAAGTTCAGTGTTCGGGCCGAGGATAATGTTCGGGCCGAGGTTGAAGTTCGGGCCGAGGTCAGAGTTCGGGCCGAGGTTGAAGTTCGGGCCGAAAATGAAGTTCGGGCCGGGAACAGTGAAGATTTCGGGCCGAACTTGTTCTTGGCAGTGACGAACGAACCAGCTATTTTGGTTACTCGTGGCCGTGAAACGGACACCCGAGCTGAAAGTTATGAATGTTTTAGTATAGCACCTTTTGTCACACAATCTTGGATATTGAAGAGTTCGGGCCGAAGAGGGATATTCGCGCCGAAGTGGTGTTCGGGCCGAAGTGGGATGTTCGGGCCGAAGTGGTGATCGGACCGAACTTCGGTGTTCGGGCCGAGGATGATGTTCGGGCCGAGGTTGAAGTTCGGGCCGAGGTCGGAGTTCGGGCCGAGGTTGAAGTTCGGGCCGAGGTTGAAGTTCGTGCCGAATATGAAGTTCGGGCCGAAAATGAAGTTCGGGCCGGGAACGGTGAAGAGTTTGGGCCGAACTTGTTCTTGGCAGTGACGAACGAACCAGCTATTTTGGTTACTCGTGGGCGTGAAACGGACACCCGAGCTGAAAGTTATGAATGTTTTAGTATAGCACCTTTTGTCACACAATCTTGGATATTGAAGAGTTCGGGCCGAAGAGGGATATTCGCGCCGAAGTGGTGTTCGGGCCGAAGTGGGATGTTCGGGCCGAAGTGGTGATCGGACCGAACTTCGGTGTTCGGGCCGAGGATGATGTTCGGGCCGAGGTTGAAGTTCGGGCCGAGGTCGGAGTTCGGGCCGGGTTGAAGTTCGGGCCGAGGTTGAAGTTCGGGCCGAATATG
The DNA here is from genome assembly GCA_963853835.1 of Calendula officinalis. NCBI lineage: Eukaryota > Viridiplantae > Streptophyta > Magnoliopsida > Asterales > Asteraceae > Calendula > Calendula officinalis. The sequence continues at coordinate 58,384,846 of OY970820.1, forward strand.
AAGTTCGGGCCGGGAACAGTGAAGAGTTCGGGCCGAACTTGTTCTTGGCAGTGACGAACGAACCAGCTATATTGGTTACTCGTGGGTGTGGAACGGACACCCGAGCTGAAAGTTATGAATGTTTTAGTATAGCACCTTTTGTCACACAATCTTGGATATTGAAGAGTTCGGGCCGAAGAGGGATGTTCGGGCCGAAGTGGTGTTCGGGCCGAAGTGGGATGTTCGGGTCGAAGTGGTGGTCGGGCCGAAGTGGTGTTCGGGCCGAAATTCAGTGTTCGGGCCGAGGATAATGTTCGGGCCGAGGTCAGAGTTCGGGCCGAGGTTGAAGTTCGGGCCGAGGTTGAGGTTCGGGCCGATAATGAAGTTCGGGCCGGGAACAGTGAAGAGTTCGGGCCGAACTGGTTCTTGGCAGTGACGAACGGACCAGCTATTTTGGTTACTCGTGGGCGTGAAACGGACACCCGAGCTGAAAGTTATGAATGTTTTAGTATAGCACCTTTTGTCACACAATCGTGGATATTGAAGAGTTCGGGCCGAAGAGGGATGTTCGGGCCGAAGTGGTGTTCGAGCCGAAGTGGGATGTTCGGGCCGAAGTGGTGTTCGGGCCGAAGTTCGGTGTTCGGACCGAGGATGATGTTCCGGCCGAGGTTGAAGTTCGGGCCGAGGTCGGAGTTCGGGCCGAGGTTGAAGTTCGGGCCGAGGTTAAAGTTCGGGTCGAAAATGAAGTTCGGGCCGGGAACAGTGAAGAGTTTGGGCCGAACTTGTTCTTGGCAGTGACGAACGAACCAGCTATTTTGGTTACTCGTGGGCGTGAAACGGACACCCGAGCTGAAAGTTATGAATGTTTTAGTATAGCACCTTTTGTCACACAATCTTGGATATTGAAGAGTTCGGGCCGAAGAGGGATGTTCGGGCCGAAGTGGTGTTCGGGCCGAAGTGCGATGTTCGGGCCGAAGTGATGTTCGGGCCGAAGTGTTGTTCGGGCCGAAGTTCGGTGTTCGGGCCGAGGATGATGTTCGGGCCGAGGTTGAAGTTCGGGCCGAGGTCGGAGTTCGTGCCGAGGTTGAAGTTCGGGCCGAAAATGAAGTTCGGGCCGGGAACAGTGAAGAGTTCGGGCCGAACTTGTTCTTGGTAGTGACGAACGAACCAGCTATTTTGGTTACTCGTGGGCGTGAAACGGACACCCGAGCTGAAAGTTATGAATGTTTTAGTATAGCACCTCTTGTCACACAATCTTGGATATTGAAGAGTTCGGGCCGAAGAGGGATGTTTGGGCCAAAGTGGTGTTCGGGCCGAAGTGGTGTTCGTGCCAAAGTTCGGTGTTCGGGCCGAGGATGATGTTCGGGCCGAGGTCGGAGTTCGGGCCGAGGTCGGAGTTCGGGCCGAGGTTGAAGTTCGGGCCGGGAACAGTGAAGAGTTCGGGCCGAACTTGTTCTTGGCAGTGTCGAACGAACCAGCTATTTTGGTTACTCGTGGGCGTGAAACGGACACCCGAGCAGAAAGTTATGAATGTTTTAGTATAGCACCTTTTGTCACACAATCTTAGATATTGAAGAGTTCGGGCCGAAGTGGTTTTCGGGCCGAAGTGGTGTTCGGGCTGAAGTTCGGTGTTCGGGCCAAAGTTCGGTGTTCGGGCCGAGGATGATGTTCGGGCCGAGGTTCAAGTTCGGGCCGAGGTCGGAGTTCGGGCCGAGGTTGAAGTTCAGGCCGAGGTTGAAGTTCGGGCTGAAAATGAAGTTCTGGCCAGGAACAGTGAAGAGTTCGGGCCGAACTTGTTCTTGGCAGTGACGAACGAACCAGCTATTTTGGTTACTCGTGGGTTTGAAACGGACACCCGAGCTGAAAGTTATGAATGTTTTAGTATAGCACCTTTTGACACACAATCTTGGATATTGAAGAGTTCGGGCCTAAGTGGTGTTCGGGCCGAAGTGGGATGTTCGGGCCGAAGTGGTGTTCGGGCCGAAGTGGTGTTCGGGCTGAAGTTCGGTGTTCGGGCCGAGGATGATGTTCGGGCCGAGGTTGGAGTTCGGGCCGAGGGCGGAGTTCGGACCGAGGTTGAAGTTCGGGCCGAGGTTGAAGTTCGGGCCGAAAATGAAGTTCGGGCCGGGAACAGTGAAGAGTTCGGGCCGAACTTGTTCTTGGCAGTGACGAACGAACCAACTATTTTGGTTACTCTTGGGCGTGAAACGGACACAAGAGCTGAAAGTTATGAATGTTTTAGTATAGCACATTTTGTCACACAATCTTGGATATTGAAGAGTTCGGGCCGAAGAGGGATGTTCGGGCCGAAGTGGTGTTCGGGCCGAAGTGGGATGTTCGGGCCGAAGTGGTGTTCGGGCCGAAGTTCGGTGTTCGGCCCGAGGATGATGTTCGGGTCGAGGTTGAAGTTCGGGGGCCGAGGTCGGAGTTCGGGACGAGGTTGAAGTTCGGGCCGAGGTTGAAGTTCGGGCCGAAAATGAAGTTCGGGCCGGGAACAGTGAAGAGTTCGGGCCGAACTTGTTCTTGGCAGTGACGAACGAACCAGCTATTTTGGTTACTCGTGGGCGTGAAACGGACACCCGAGCTGAAAGTTATGAGTGTTTTAGTATAGCACCTTTTGTCACACAATCTTGGATATTGAAGAGTTCGGGCCGAAGAGGGATGTTCGGGCCGAAGTGGTGTTCGGGCCGAAGTTCGGTGTTCGGGCCGAGGATGATTTTCGGGCCGAGGTTGAAGTTCGGGCCGAGGTCGGAGTTCGGGCCGAGGTTGAAGCTCGGGCCGAGGTTGAAGTTCGGGCCGAGGTCGGAGTTCGTGCCGAGGTTGAAGTTCGGGCCGAAAATGAAGTTCGGGCCGGGAACAGTGAAGAGTTCGGGCCGAACTTGTTCTTGGTAGTGACGAACGAACCAGCTATTTTGGTTACTCGTGGGCGTGAAACGGACACCCGAGCTGAAAGTTATGAATGTTTTAGTATAGCACCTCTTGTCACACAATCTTGGATATTGAAGAGTTCGGGCCGAAGAGGGATGTTTGGGCCAAAGTGGTGTTCGGGCCGAAGTGGTGTTCGTGCCAAAGTTCGGTGTTCGGGCCGAGGATGATGTTCGGGCCGAGGTCGGAGTTCGGGCCGAGGTCGGAGTTCGGGCCGAGGTTGAAGTTCGGGCCGGGAACAGTGAAGAGTTCGGGCCGAACTTGTTCTTGGCAGTGTCGAACGAACCAGCTATTTTGGTTACTCGTGGGCGTGAAACGGACACCCGAGCAGAAAGTTATGAATGTTTTAGTATAGCACCTTTTGTCACACAATCTTAGATATTGAAGAGTTCGGGCCGAAGTGGTTTTCGGGCCGAAGTGGTGTTCGGGCTGAAGTTCGGTGTTCGGGCCAAAGTTCGGTGTTCGGGCCGAGGATGATGTTCGGGCCGAGGTTCAAGTTCGGGCCGAGGTCGGAGTTCGGGCCGAGGTTGAAGTTCAGGCCGAGGTTGAAGTTCGGGCTGAAAATGAAGTTCTGGCCAGGAACAGTGAAGAGTTCGGGCCGAACTTGTTCTTGGCAGTGACGAACGAACCAGCTATTTTGGTTACTCGTGGGTTTGAAACGGACACCCGAGCTGAAAGTTATGAATGTTTTAGTATAGCACCTTTTGACACACAATCTTGGATATTGAAGAGTTCGGGCCTAAGTGGTGTTCGGGCCGAAGTGGGATGTTCGGGCCGAAGTGGTGTTCGGGCCGAAGTGGTGTTCGGGCTGAAGTTCGGTGTTCGGGCCGAGGATGATGTTCGGGCCGAGGTTGGAGTTCGGGCCGAGGGCGGAGTTCGGACCGAGGTTGAAGTTCGGGCCGAGGTTGAAGTTCGGGCCGAAAATGAAGTTCGGGCCGGGAACAGTGAAGAGTTCGGGCCGAACTTGTTCTTGGCAGTGACGAACGAACCAACTATTTTGGTTACTCTTGGGCGTGAAACGGACACAAGAGCTGAAAGTTATGAATGTTTTAGTATAGCACATTTTGTCACACAATCTTGGATATTGAAGAGTTCGGGCCGAAGAGGGATGTTCGGGCCGAAGTGGTGTTCGGGCCGAAGTGGGATGTTCGGGCCGAAGTGGTGTTCGGGCCGAAGTTCGGTGTTCGGCCCGAGGATGATGTTCGGGTCGAGGTTGAAGTTCGGGGGCCGAGGTCGGAGTTCGGGACGAGGTTGAAGTTCGGGCCGAGGTTGAAGTTCGGGCCGAAAATGAAGTTCGGGCCGGGAACAGTGAAGAGTTCGGGCCGAACTTGTTCTTGGCAGTGACGAACGAACCAGCTATTTTGGTTACTCGTGGGCGTGAAACGGACACCCGAGCTGAAAGTTATGAGTGTTTTAGTATAGCACCTTTTGTCACACAATCTTGGATATTGAAGAGTTCGGGCCGAAGAGGGATGTTCGGGCCGAAGTGGTGTTCGGGCCGAAGTTCGGTGTTCGGGCCGAGGATGATTTTCGGGCCGAGGTTGAAGTTCGGGCCGAGGTCGGAGTTCGGGCCGAGGTTGAAGCTCGGGCCGAAAATGAAGTTCGGGCCGGGAACAGTGAAGAGTTCGGGCCGAACTTGTTCTTGGCAGTGACGAAGGATACAGCTATTTTGGTTACTCGTGGGCGTGAAACGGACACCCGAGCTGAAAGTGATGAATGTTTTAGTATAGCACCTTTTGTCACACAATCTTGGATATTGAAGAGTTCGGGCCGAAGAGGGATGTTCGGGTCGAAGTGGTGTTCGGGCCGAAGTGGGATGTTCGGGCCGAAGTGGTGTTCGGGCCAAAGTGGTGTTCGGGGCGAAGTTCGGTGTTTGGGCCGAGGATGATGTTCGGGCCGAGGTTGATGTTCGGGCCGAGGTCGGAGTTCGGGCCGAGGTTGAAGTTCGGGCCGAGGTTGAAGTTCGGGCCGAGGTTGAAGTTCGTGCCGAAAATGAAGTTCGGGCCGGGAACAGTGAAGAGTTCGGGCCGAACTTGTTCTTGGCAGTGACGAACGAACCAGCTATTTTAGTTACTCGAGGGCGTGGAATGGACACTCGAGCTGAAAGTTATGAATGATTTAATATAGCTCCTTTTGTCACACAATATTGGATATTGAAGAGTTCGGGCCGAAGAGGGATGTTCGGGCCGAAGTGGTGTTCGGGCCGAAGTGGGATGTTCGGGCCGAATTGGCGTTCGGGCCGAAGTTCGGTGTTCGGGCCGAGGATGATGTTCGGGCCGTGGTTGAAGTTCGGGCCGAGGTCGGAGTTCGGGCCGAGGTTGAAGTTCGGGCCGAGGTTGAAGTTCGGGCCGAAAATGAAGTTCGGCCCGGGAACAGTGAAGAGTTCGGGCCGAACTTGTTCTTGGCAGTGACGAACGAACCAGCTATTTTGGTTACTCGTGGGCGTGAAACGGACACCCGAGCAGAAAGTTATGAATGTTTTAGTATAGCACCTTTTGTCACACAATCTTGGATATTGAAGAGTTCGGGCCGAAGAGGGATGTTCGGGCCGAAGTGGTGTTCGGGCCGAAGTGGGATGTTCGGGTCGAAGTGGTGTTTGGGCCGAAGTGGTGTTCGGGCCGAAGTGGTGTTCGGGCCGAAGTTCGGTGTTCGGGCCGAGGATAATGTTCGGGCCGAGGTTGAAGTTCGGGCTGACACTACAAGAAAACAGCGATTTAGCAACGGACGAATTCCGTTGCTAAACCATGAAATTCCGTTGCTAAATGGGTTTAGCAATAGAATTTACAACGGAACCGTTCCATTACAATAAACCCCGTAGCGAATGAATTTGTGACAGAATTTTATTTCCGTTGCACGTTTGCAACGTACTTGATTCCGTAGCAAATGTATTCCGTTGTGGATTCCATAGGTGAAGTCCGTAGCGAGTTCCGTAGCTATTTGTCCGTAGCGAATTCCATGGTTATGTTTCCGTAGCTAATTTCATAGCATGATTCGTGGCAAATTCAGTAGCAATAATGTTGTTGCAAATTCCGTGGACACGCTTCCGTAGTAAAATCCATTACAATAATTCTGTAGCAAAATCTGTAGAAATTTCCGTGGTCAGACATCCGTAGTAAAATCTGTAGCAATTTCCATGGTCACACTTCCGTAGTAAAACCCGTAGCAATTTCCGTGGTCACGATTCCATAGTAAAACCCGTAGCAATTTCCGTGGTCACGATTCCATAGTAAAACCCGTAGCAATTTCCGTGGTCACACTTCCGTAGTAAATTCGGTAGCAGTTTCCATGGTTACGGTTCCGTAGTAAATTCTATAGCACAATCCGTGGTCAAGGTTCTGTAGTAAAACCTGTAGCGAATTCCGTGGTCAAGGTTCCATAGTAAATTCGATAGCACTTTCCATGGTCATGGTTATGTAGTAAGATCTATAGGTCTAATTCCGTAGCAATTTACAAAAATAAATATAGTTTCCAATTATTTTGTTCGAATATCTAAAAACGCAAATATGTAAAACAAAACAATTTTGCATATTAATAACTAAATCCAACAATCTTTATTACATGAAAAGTAAAGAAGTCTAAATCAAAATAAATACTTCCTAAAAACAAAGCAATGGTATTCGACCTACTCCGTTGTCTTCTGTTTGAAGCTGTCAAAAAAGCTTTGGAGTTGTCGTTCGAGGTTATCAATTTTGGAGGTGCTTTGTTCATTTTGTGTCTTTAGTTGATCAGCTTGCATCTTTACTAGTTCTTTCAACTCGTCATTTTGTTCTTTTTGGGCAGTCACAAGTTCCTTCATTTGAGCCAACTCGGCACTCTTCTCGGCTAGCTCTTTGTTGTCGTTTGTCTCCGGAGTGTAATACATGTCATTAGAACTTTCCTTTGATGGAATAAATTTTCCATACGACCCAAAACCATACAACCTCCTTTTTCGGTCATGACCTCCAAGAACTTCATAAAAGATGGAGTCATCATCTACATCTTCTCCTGTTTCTTCTAATTGTTTGCGTTTTTCCAAATAAGAAGCCTGCAAAATTAATATACTCTAGATTTAGATTAAGTCATTGGAAAGAAAACATACAATATTTATAAGACTTTTAACAAATGAAACTTACATGAATCTCTCGATCTTTGTCATTTATAAAAGTTTCTCCGTCATGATTTGCCGTGTGTGTATATAAGAAAAACTTGATATGAGGCGGTTCGCATCCTAAAGATCTCTTCTGCAATTATCAATTCAAAAATTTTTTTAACAGCAAAAAATATCAACTCAGCAATTATTAGGTCAAGATGGACTGTTTTGTTCATTTTTAGCAGTTTGGATGTTGGGATGGAGCTGATTTTTTGTGGAAGGCTTGGGTCTATGATTTCCAATTTTTCAGAATTTTTTGGGATTTTTCTGAATGTTTCTGGAAAATGGGCTGAATGGGTTTTTCTGGACTGTTTGGACAGATTTTGGCAGTTTCGGTGGTCTTTTGAAGCTGATTTTTTTTGTGGGCCTTAGTGTCCTAAATTCCCATTTTACTGGATTTTCTGGGATTTTTCCGATTTTTTTCCGCTGTTGTTACTGTTCTGTGCAGTTTACGATTTTTTTCTCCTATTATAAGATCATAACTAGCCTATAACCCGTTACGGATGACTTGTAAACTTTTTGATAAAGTTTTCATGTGTATTTTCATAGTCATTTACTTCTATAATAATTAATAATAATTACTTCTATATTATAAACAAACATGTCAAATGGATCTAAAACTAAATATGTATTGAAGTTTAAGTTACACAAGCTATTAAGAAGTGGAAGCATAACTGACCAGTTTAGAGGCAATCTTCACATGAGAGGCAGATCCGGAGGTATGGGTAGGACGAGCTGGAGCATCCGGCACCCCATTACGCCTGTTGACCTTATTTTGATTGGATATCTTTTTGAAATCTTCCGAATTCCATTTTTCCCACCAGGATTTCCAAACTAGTTCTGATACATGACTAGGTTTCTTTTTAGTTTTGTTCCTTTGAGGATTTCGCATGTTGAAGACGTATTGACTATATGCTAGTGATGCCTTAGTTTTCCAAGCAATCCTTACTTTGGCATCGTCTTGTTCTTCCCAGAAGAAGTGTTTCTACAAAAAAAAAAATAGTTAAAAAGTAAGATTTTTTCATGACGTTACATATAATACCTTAAACTCGTCCCAATAAAACTGCTTGTTAGTTTCGCTAACATTTGCCCAGCGATACCCGTCTGGATCTACCCTTTCAACAAAGGAGTCACTTATGATGGTTGCACATTTGTCTGTTGGTATTAATCTGCATAGGAAAAGTTCCTTCAGCTATTAATTGAATTCTATAACACACTTTATATTAACGTGGTAATAAGCCATTGCTGTTCAAAAGTATTCAATAAGAAATAAATTTATTTAGGTTCAAAAACTTACATTTTGTTGAAAACAGTAACAGCTATGCGCCCGTCTGGTCTTGTGGGAACTGTTTGAACTGCATCACTTTCTTTAGCATGATCAATACGAGTTGTTGTGGAGGTATTAACAGGTGGCAAGGTTGTAGGAGTAGTAGGTGTAGATTCTGACATGGTCTCTGTGTTATTTGATGTGTATAAGGGGTCAGAGGCGGTTAGAGTAATTGTTGTTGCTATAGGTGACGTTGTAGGAGTAGTTGATGTTGGCGTTGGTGATGTTGTAGGAGTACTGGTAGGTTTTGTCATAGACGCTGAGGTTGTTGATTTGTCAAGTGAGTTGTAGGTACTCTTTGTGGTTGATGCTGATTTTGGCTTAGTTGGAAGCTTATAGATGGATTCAGATGCATCAAGGGATGAGTTTGTGGATTTTGGCTTAGTTGGAAGCTTAGAGATGGATGCAGATGCATCAAGGGATGAGTTTTGGGAATTTACTTTTTGCATCTGCTGGGAAATGCTTTTTAGAAAGCGTGGAGCAACCATTTTCTTTCGGTTCCAAACATCAGGTGTAGTTTTGTATGCACTTGCTTTTTTACCTAATGCTTCCTTTGCATTTATTTGAGACATGTTTCCTGAAAATTAAATACCAAGTATATCAAATCACATATTACAGGTTACACAATATAAATGAACTTGATATTGTATCTTTCAATGTATATCACAAGACTTGATTATATAAGAATGCATAAAATTTCAGTCCATTATGTAGTAGGCTCATTAATAAATAACAAAAGAATAAAGAAATAAATGTTAGAATCAAAAGAGGGCTGCTGGAGGAGAATGAACGCGTGACTAGGCCTGGGCACGGTCCAAGAACCGGACCGACCCGGACCGACCCGGTTAGGACCGAGAACCGAAAATTCTGTTTTTTGTGGACCGAGGACCGGACCGAAAAAGCCTGGTTCGGTTCGGTTTTTGTTCGGGTATTGTCGGTCCGGACCGGTTTGGACCGTCTAGAACCGTAAGCAATTTTTAGCTTTTTTTGGGTATTTTCGCTACTGTTTCGAGCAGGAAAAACCCAGTTTTTAGCTGCATATTTTGTGCAGAAAACGTACTTTTGGCTGCATAAAACTGCAGTGTTTAGCTGATTTTTTGAGCTGTTTTTACTGCTGTTTTATGTGCAGAAATATGCAGTTTTTACTGCAGTTTTTTTGTGCAGAAATAAGCAATTTTTACTGCTGTTTTTGGTGCAGAAACATGTAGTTTTTACTGTTGTTTTTACTGCTGTGTTTGGTGCAGAAACATGCAGTTTTTACTGCTGTTTTTGGTTCAAAAAACTGCAGTTTTACTGCTTTTTTGTGCAGAAACAAAACTGCAGTTTTACTGCTTTTTTGTGCAGAAACAATTTATCAATTTGTTCTAAGGAATCGGGCAAACAAAACTGGTTCTTAATTTCGTAAGTTCAGTTTCATTGTCATTGTTTCAAATTAGAATTATGTTATAATGGATTTGAGTTTATCGATGTCAATTCATCATAGTAAGTTAGTCACGAACATATATCTTGCTATGGACCTCAATTAGCGTCTGATTCTGATTTGAAATGTGCAATCCAATTTTTTTTCATTGAAGTTAATAGCCCCAATGGAAATAACCAGATATCATATAATTATAAACCCTGGAAAAACTTACTTGCGTCAAGAATTGAAATTGAGTAAAAGGAAGTCGAATACAACCTGTTGAACTGTGTGTGTTGCACGGACGAACTTGAATTGTTGAAAGCCTTGATCGCTCTGCTCTGGAGAGGAGGAATCGTTCGAAGATATGAGAAAGAAACCCTATTTGTTTTCTAAGTAATACGACGTGCCTACATATTATGCGGGGTTTGAGTACACGTACATGAATTCATATCCCATTTGCCTTCATTTTGTAGAAACTGAATTCCCCTTATTTCGTATACCATACGGTTGAAACCTGGAGCCAGTTTGAATGTTTAACTATGGGATTGGGATAAACACGATCTCCATATTATTTTAGAAATATAGTTGTAATTAATTTGGTAATTAACAGATGTATTTATATTTATACTAATATACATTTTATATCGTGAATGAACGTACCAACCAGCTGAATTCTTTTTTCTTTAACATAGCCCAAGCTATCTTTGTTGACTATGAACCGTGCCAGCCAAATTTACTTCGTCCAATTAATTTCTTTACCATAGTCTTTTTTTTAAGTTTATACATTAGTTTATTTATTAGTTTATATATATATAAATATATTATAGGATTCTGCTAACCAACCATTGCCCTTAGCGTATTGGTTAGGAAAAATATTTAAGCTTAAATATATTATACATTACCCATAAAAATGCCAACCCTCTGAATTTTGCTAACAAGTTGTTATGTTTTAAGACTTGTACATTTGTATCCTTAACTAATCTCAGGGCAAAGGTTAGCAAAACTCATATATATGTGAGGAATACTTTGACTAATCTCAAGGTAAATACCGGCTTTGTTAGAACAAGGTTAACCTCCGTTGTTTCCTTAAAGTAATTTTTTTAGTCCTAAGAAATATATTGAAATGTATGTTTTTTTAGTATAAAATATGATTAATATTAAATTAGTATTTATATTTAATGGTATGATTTTGTTATAAGTCATGTATGTATGTATGGGTATTTGTATGGGTCGACTCAACTGACACGTTTATTAACGAGTCGATTTAGGGTTGAACATTTTTAACCCGCCAACCCGCGAACACGAACCCAAGAAATAGGGTTGCTAACACGAGTCGATTTAGGGTTGAACATTTTTTCATTTTGTATACACTTACGTCTGTTTTATAAGCCACCCGTGATTTATCATGGGTTATATGCTAGTATTATATAGAGAAAAGTTAATATATCCTAAATACCTATTCATTAAGAAATTTCCGGTCGCAACCTTTTTTTTTCATATCTTTGAGTCTTGAGGTCATATTTTTGATCATATAGTTAGCAAAATCTTTAATATATTAATTAAGATATTACCTAATTGAACTTTGGACAACAATGAAAATAATAACGTAACATCCTACCTTTTATATCTCTTCCTTTTTAAATTATATACTAAGTTATGCTTATCTAAAATATGAGTGGATATCTTGACGCAATTTGAATCCTTCCACTATTTCTTTTGCAGCGAAAAACCCACCCAAAAAATTCACCATTAAATTTGACGCATCATTCGACCACGAAAACAACTTTCTCTTCCAGTTTCAGGTTTAAACGAATCAATTTCTTATTTCTAACCACCTAACCAACATCGATATATATTTACAAATATTTGATTTCACTGCATACCAATCAATTTCTGATTTTGAATTTGCGGTATTAGTGATGTATATGTAGGAATATTTGATTTCTGGTTTGTTTACCGATCAAATTCGTATTTTGAATCGGCAGTATTAGTGATGCATATTTTCGAATTTTTTATTTTAGATCTGCTTACCAATCAAAAATACATTCCTACACAGTATTTTCAGCAACAACAACAATGCTATTACATCAAAAGTAAATATTTTTTACTTCAAGATACATGACTAATTTTGGTATGTGGTGCTGCAGATGTACTAAAATGTCCAACCCAGATAGAAAGTGGATGTATGAACAATATGATGACCGTGGTCATTTGTCAATAAATTTCATTAAGGGTGTGAAAGCCTTTGTGAATTTTGCTAGTACTCAACCAAGTCATATGGATGAAGATAGAATTAAATGTCCATGCAAAAATTGCCGTAACATCCATTATCATGGTGTTGATGAGGTCAAATTGCATCTTTACAAGGCTGGTTTTGTGCAACATTACGAGTTTTGGGAAAAACATGGGGAAACATTGCTTGATAATACTACATTAGATGCAGATGATACATACAGTATTGTCCATGAACAACATGCACCTAGTTATACAAAAATGATTTTGGATGGAACAGATCCTGATTTCATACCTGCTTTTATGAATAGACCAATCGAGGAGGAGCCAAATGCAGCAGATAAGAAATTTTTTGATATGTTAAAGGCAGCAGATAAAGAGTTGTGGTCTGGTTGTAATAAAGCCACACAACTATCTGTCGTGTCTCGACTACTGAATATCAAATCCGATTATCGCATGCCTGAGAAATGTTACGATACTATCTGCCAGTTGATAAACGATTTGATACCGGAAGAGAATAACATGGTCGATAGTTTATACGACAGTAAAAAGTTAGTGCAGTCACTTGGCCTGCCTGTGGAGGTGATTGATTGCTGCAGGTCTGGATGCATGATATACTGGATGGGAGACAAAGATCTTGATAGGTGCAAAATTTGTAATTTGGATAGGTTCAAACCGAGATCAAGAAGTGCGTCGACACGTTCTCGTATACCTTGGAGAAGAATGCATTTTTTTCCCATGACTCCGAGGTTGAAGAGGTTGTATGCTTCACTAGCAACAGCTGGTTACATGCGTTGGCACGCCACTAATCATGGCCATGATGTTGGTGTGATGTGTCATTCGTCCGATTCTGAAGCTTGGAAGCACTTTGATAACACTTATCCTTCATTTGCATCAGAAACACGGAATGTGAGATTAGGTCTCTGTACGGATGGGTTTGCACCACACGGGGCTTTTGGGAAACAGTATTCATCATGGCCTATTATTATAACACCATATAATCTGCCACCATCTATGTGTATGAAAGAGCCTTATATGTTTTTGGCAGCAGTTGTGCCCGGTCCTGCTAACCCAAAGCACAAACTAGATGTATACCTTCAACCGGTTATCGCTGAATTGAAGCAGTTATGGGAAGAGGGTGTAGTAACTTATGATGTTTCTTTGAAGCAGAATTTTCAATTACGAGCAGCTTTGATGTGGACAATTAGTGATTTTCCGGCTTATGCAATGTTATCAGGATGGTCAACTGCGGGGAAGCTAGCATGTCCGCATTGTGGGAAACATACTCAAGCATTCAGGCTCGACAACGGTAATAAGATGTCGTGGTTTGACTGTCATAGAAGATTCCTCACAGCCGATCACACATACAGAAAGGATAAAAATAAGTTTAAAAAGAATCGTGTAGAGACTAAAGGTCCTCCTCCACGTTTGAATGGTGAAGAAACATTAAGGCAAATTGAACAATTAGGTTTGGTAAAAGTGACTGAACTTCAAGCCGATGAAGTAAACAAAGCACGTGGGAATTTTGGTTGGAAAAAGAGGAGCATCTTTTGGGATTTACCCTACTGGACAACAAACCTCATTAGACATAATTTGGATGTCATGCATATTGAGAAGAATGTCTTTGACAATTTTTTTTACACTATTATGGATGTAAAAACAAAGACAAAGGACAATGCAGCGGCGAGAAAAGATCTCAAACTCTATTGTAGGAAGAGAAAAGGATTCGGCGAAAATGAAAGACCAAATTATGCTCTTGAAAAGAGGCAAAAGAAAGCAGTATGTGAGTGGGTGGAGAAACTGCGTTTTCCCGATGGTTATGTCTCAAATTTAGGGAGGTGTGTAGATTTGAACGCATGTAGACTGTTCGGAATGAAAAGCCACGATTGCCATGTATTTATGCAGAGGTTGATGCCAATTGCATTCCGTGAGATGTTGCCAAAAAATGTATGGGAAGCAGTTACAGAGTTGAGTATCTTCTTCAAAACATTGACAGCGCCGTCAATAACAATACAAGACATGGAAAGAATTGAAGCAGACATCCCCATAATTTTATGTAAATTAGAGACCATCTTTATTCCTGGTATTTTTAACTCCATGGAACATTTGCCGGTCCATTTGCCATATGAAGCGAGAATTGGCGGTCCCGTGCAATATCGTTGGATGTATCAATTTGAAAGGTTAGTTTTTATTCAATTCTTATGTACAACTTGCATATGATAACTTTTTGCTCATATTTTTTATGTTAAACCGTAGATTTCTCAATCAGTTGAAAAAAGATGTGAAAAACAAGTCTAAAGTTGAAGGGTCGATCGTTAACGCATACTTGCTTCGTGAAGCTGCTAACTTTTGCTCATACTATTTTGAGCCAAATGTTCTCACACGTAACAGTAATGTCCCTCGTAATGATGATGGGGGGGATGACCGAGGTGATGATGACAACGAAATATTAAAGATATTTTCCTATCCTGGCCGGGCCTATGGCAAACTAAAGAAGAGAATGTTGTCGGACGAGGAATTCAACGCGGTCCATACTTACATACTCCTTAATGAAGAGCAGATTAAAACCTACATAGAGTAATATTCGATCTATTTTCTACATAACCACTCTCATGCATTTCTTATATAATTTGTATATATATATGATCAGATTTGTTTTTTTATTTCTTATATACCTCAACAAACATTATATTAATATATGTTTATGTACAGCGAGTTTGAGGAAATGTTGAAAGAGCTCTATCCGGATATAAATCAACATGACATCGATCTTGAAGTGGATAAACATTTTGCTACATGGTTCGAAAACCATGTACGTGTTAAACTTGTTTTATATATTATCATTATTTACATTTGCTAAATGGTCTTACATACTCCTTATAATTTTGTCCTATATATATAGGCACGTGAAAAAGAAATAAAGAACAAGTACATATATGACCTTTCAAGAAGACCACTGAGGTCCGTGAAATCTTACAAAGTATACTTCGTCAATGGTTACAAGTTTCACACGGATGCCCACAGTGAGAACAAAGCATCAATGAATAGCGGAATTTGTCTAAGTAGTGAAGTTGGTGACTACTATGGAAAAATTTTGGAAATTTTAGAGGTTGAATACCCTGGTTTCCCAAGGAAAACCACTTTTGTGTTTAAATGTGACTGGTACGATCCAACACCTAATGTAGGAGTTAAGGTTCACAAAGAGTATAACTTGGTTGATATAAACAAAAAAAGGAAATTCAACAAGTTCGAGCCGTTTGTTCTAGCGATGCAACCTACTCAAGTGTGTTTCATGCCTTATCCCAGTTTAAAACAAAACAACACTGACTGGATGGTGGTATTTAAGGTTAAACCCCGTGGATGGACTAATGTAGGAGAAAGTGATCATCAAAAAGATGTTGCTTTTCAAGAAGACGAAGTTATAGCAAGTGAGATCATTAGCAATGCAACAGAAGCATTCGAGTATGATGACACCTCAAGCAACGGTTCAGATGATGAAATTACTAATGATGTTGAAGGGTACTTTGATGATGCAAATAACAGTGGAGACGATGGTATTGCCGACTCCGAGGGTAGTTTTGAGTATAGCACATCAGACAATGAAGAAGAGGTCGAGGAGGAAGATGAGTGTGACGATAGTGATTAGCACCACAACGGATGTTTAGCCTGTTTTATGCAGTCAATTTTTTTTGCATTTTCAAAATTTACAGGAACCCAATTCCGCGTTATAAAAACTTCAGAAAAAAATACATAACTTATTTTCATGTTGTTAGCTGATGTTTTATTAAAAACTTCTGTTTTGAGCAGCTATTTTGTTTTTGTTTTTCAGCATTTTCCTGTACCAGCTACCGATTTGAAATGAGACTGTAATTAGGAATTTTTTTATTTTGATGGGATATTCATTCTTCAATTCCTTGTTTTCGTGGGTTTATGGATAAATGGATAGTTGGAGTTGCTGCTGGTTATATAGCCAAGCATTTTAATAAATTTAAGCATGATAGCGGTCAAACAAAGTCAGAATCATTGACTCAGGCTTCAACAAGCGAATTTGATGGCAAAAATGCTTAATTTTGATGGTACTAGTGATGAATTAGCAAATAAACCACTGACTCCTAGAAGTAAAATATTTACTCTGATGGTTTCATTATTTTGTTTGTAATCAATCAATATTATATAGATTTATGATAGTAATGTTATTAAGATGAACATCAACTAACTAAACACATGATATCAGTCATTTATCTCCTATTAAAAACCGCAAGAACACTAATTGCTCTCACAAACAAGATTGAATTTTTCACCTACTGAGCCCGTAAGAGTCGAAGTTTTACATTTCAGATTCAACAAAACACTTAAAAATAGCAGACCATAATAAGCTGCAAACAACTGTCCACTTGAAAATAAAACAATCAAGCTCTCTTAGCAAAATCATCAGCATCATCATTATCCCTGTAGCTTCCTTGTACCTGACCATCATCAGCACCACCAAAGTTGCTTCCACCATCATTTGCAAAGCTATCACCGCCACCAACACCAAAGTTTTGACCTTCACCGCCATAACCACCACCACCAGATCCATAACTATTTCCACCATAACCACCACCATAGGCGCCACCACCACCACTGCCATAACCGCCTCCGCCATAGCCGCCGCCTCCCCGGAAGCCGCCACCTCCTTGTGGTCTATCATTGGCATAGTTCACTTTCACCATTCGACCATGCAACTCCTGCAAAATGTGTTCATAAACAACCATTTCTAGCATTATAAAAAATTAATGTACAAACCAAATAAAAAAAAAAGAATGAAATTCCCGTTGATCCATTGCCTGAATTGCAGTAGATGCAGCCTCAGTGTCAGCAAAAGTAACAAAGCCAAAATCGCTCTAGTTGTTGCATTACATATGAAGCTATCAGAAATTTAACACACACTATTAACTTTAATTTAGAATAAGGCAATCGATTGATCTCATCAAATGAATAAAAACCAGAAGACATAAAAGTACAGAGCAAGCAAAACAGCACACTTTCTGTGATAAAATTATGCTGAATACTTCTCTAATTCAAAACGAGAACGAGATTAAAAAATGAGCATGTTTGCTCTAGCTAACAATTATAACCTATCATTTCGGTGTTGGAGATCAACCGGAAAAAATCGCTAGAACCGCAAGCTCAGCTCTCAATTAACAAACATAATAAGTAATACCATACAGTGAAACAGAAGCACCCTTGTAGTACAAGCCGGATATGAACACAAAGCAGATAATTAAACAAAAAGAGCAAAACGATCAGCCTTATCGGTCCAAATAACAATGAAACGAGATGATCAATATCTACTACAAGCTCCAATCTCAGTCTTAATCGATGTTAATGGTGAACATATGAATTTATAAATCACAGACAAAAAAAAAATGACAAATTAGCAATACCGAAACTCGATAAAGCTCAGAAAATGGAGTACAGAAATTGCGAATGGAGTGGAGTACCTCTAGTACGCTGATCTTTTTGAGCGACCGTGTATAAATAAAACCCTAGACGAGGGCTTTTTTGGCGTTTGCAGCTGATAACGGAAGGGAGAAGAGGCCGGGGGTATGAGGTTTTCTTTCAAAGGGCAGGGAGAAATTAACACCTACGATATAATGCAGAGTTGCAGCCTTTGAATACCCCGATTCAAGCTTGAAGGAATCGATGTAATGCAGAGTTGCAGACACTCGCTGAAGGAATCGATGCGTCTTTTAGGTTAAAATTGAATAGAGGAGACGTTATGGGGAATTGTAAAACGGAGGGGTTAAGATTGAATCGAGGACGTGTTAGTGTTATTGCTTGATGTAGAAACAGCATACATCATGACTTGTAGACCAGCTGGTTAGCAATCTCGTGAATTGTGGTGATGGTTCAGGGTTCAATTCTTGTTCAGTGAAATTCTTTTTAAAAACCCAATTCAAAACAAAAAGGAAAGTTTTTCATTTTAGCCCCTGAATTTTACTGTTATTCACAAACTCCCATGTTGTTCACCATTTTAAATCATTTCAATTCGATGGGCAAGTTAACCACATAATAAAATTTGCTTGATGGGCCGTTTGATAAATAATAACATATAGGCATGTTATAATGGGTGGGCCTCACCCGTGTTTAAAGCAATATATAGCTGAAGTTTAGGATCATACTCCAGCTGTAAGCTAGCTCAATCGGTAACGACTGTGCTTTATAACGCGTAAATGGCGACTTCGAAACCTTTCCAAGGTTCTTTTTTTTTTCCAAAACGATTAATTCTATAATTATAGAAGGGGTAAATGCTTTATAATGTACTCCTTTTCATAATGGTTTCATTTTAGCCCCTGAATTTTATTGTTATAATTTACAAACTCCCGCGCGGTTCACCATTTTAATTCATTTCAAATGAAAAATGTATATTTTAAATCCCGCAACAACGCGTGGTTCACCATTATCCTCGTTACAAAATATCTACACATATTAATTTCTGTAGCAAATGTCTTCTGTAACAAAATTTCGTAGTACATTAGCAACCACATCCACATGTGCACATTACAAAACATCGACGGATATTTATATCCGTAGAAAATTTCTTATGTGCACATTATGAAACATCTACGCATATTAATTTACGCAGAAAATTTATTTTGTAACAAAATTTCGTATCAGATTAGCAACACAACTACGGGAGTAAGTTTTCTAACAGAGTTCCGTTGCTAAATAGCTATACAATTACTTTCCATAGCAAACTAGCTATGGAAATGCAGGGCGTAACAGAATTCGTAACAAAAATACCAACGGATATTTATTCCATTGTAAAATAACTACGGACCGCAGTTCCGTAGTTGGTTTCCGTAACAACCTAACCATGAACTTTCATTCCATAGTAAACTAGCTGCGGAAAATAATTTCGTAGCAAAATACCCGTCGCAAAATAACAACGGATTATTATTTCGTAGCAAAATAACCATGGAATATATTTTCGTAGTTATTATCGTAGCAAAATAACCACGAAATACTTTTCCGTAGATATTTTCGTAGCTTAACAGCAACGAAACGCCACTCCATAGCAAATGTGGTAGCAAGATAGCAACAGCATTTGTTTTCGTGACAAAAACCGTAGTAATACTTGGGTTCGCTACGGAATTTTCAATTCGTGGCAAATTTCGTAGTAACTTTACCACGAAAAATCATTCCGTAGTATAAACCGTAGCAATTTAGCCACGAAAATGACTTCCGTAGCACTCTTCCGTTGCTAAATCACTGTTTTCTTGTAGTGTGAGGTCGGAGTTCGGGCCGAGGTTGAAGTTCGGGCCGAGGTTGAAGTTCGGGCCGAAAATGAAGTTCGGGCCGAAAATGAAGTTCGGGCCGGGAACAGTGAAGAGTTCGGGCCGAACTTGTTCTTGGCAGTGACGAACGAACCAACTATTTTGGTTACTCGTGGGCGTGAAACGGACACCCGAGCTGAAAGTTACGAATGTTTTAGTATAGCACCTTTTGTCACACAATCTTGGATACTGAAGAGTTCGGGCCGAAGAGGGATGTTCGGGCCGAAGTGGGATGTTCGGGCCGAAGTGGTGTTCGGGCCGAAGTGGTGTTCGGGCCGAAGTTCGGTGTTCGGGCCGAGGATGATGTTCGGGCCGAGGTTGAAGTTCGGGCCGAGGTCGGAATTCGGGCAGAGGTTGAAGTTCGGGCCGAGGTTGAAGTTCGGGCCGAAAATGAAGTTCGGGCCGGGAACAGTGAAGAGTTTGGGCCGAACCTGTTCTTGGCAGTGACGAACGAACCAGCTATTTTGGTTACTCGTGGGCGTGAAACGGACACCCGAGCTGAAAGTTATGAATGTTTTAGTATAGCACCTTTTGTCACACAATCTTGGATATTGAAGAGTTCGGGCCGAAGAGGGATGTTCGGGCCGAAGTGGTGTTCGGGCCGAAGTGGTGTTCGGGCCGAAGTGGTGTTCGGGCCGAAGTTCGGTGTTCGGGCCGAGGATGATGTTCGGGCCGAGGTTGAAGTTCCGGCCGAGGTCGGAGTTCGGGCTGAGGTTGGAGTTCGGGCCGAGGTTGAAGTTCGTGCCGGGAACAGTGAAGAGTTCGGGCCGAACTTGTTCTTGGCAGTGACGAACGAACCAGCTATTTTGGTTACTCGTGGGGGTGAAACGGACACCCGAGCTGAAAGTGATGAATGTTTTAGTATAGCACCTTTTGTCACACAATCTTGGATATTGAAGAGTTCGGGCAGAAGAGGGATGTTCGGGTCGAAGTGGTGTTCGGGCCGAAGTGAGATGTTCGGGCTGAAGTGGTGTTCGGGCCGAAGTGGTGTTCGGGCCGAAGTGGTGTTCGGGCCGAAGTTCGGTGTTCGGGCCGAGGATGATATTCGGGCCGAGGTTGAAGTTCGGGCCGAGGTCGGAGTTCGGGCCGAGGTTGAAGTTCGGGGCCGAGGTTGAAGTTCGGACCGGGAACAGTGAAGAGTTCGGGCCAAACTTGTTCTTGGCAGTGACGAACGAACCTGCTATTTTGGTTACTCGTGGGCGTGAAACGGACACTCGAGCTGAAAGTTATGAATGATTTAATATAGCACCTTTTGTCACACAATATTGGATATTGAAGAGTTGTGGCCGAAGAGGGATGTTCGGGCCGAAGTGGTGTTCGGGCCGAAGTGGGATGTTCGGGCCGAAGTGGTGTTCGGACCGAAGTTCGGTGTTCGGGCCGAGGATGATGTTCGGGCCGAGGTTGAAGTTCGGGCCGAGGTCGGAGTTCGCGCCGAGGTTGAAGTTCGGGCCGAGGTTGAAGTTCGGGCCGAATATGAAGTTCGGGCCGGGAACAGTGAAGAGCTCAGGCCGAACTTGTTCTTGGCAGTGACGAACGAACCAGGTATTTTGGTTACTCGTGGGCGTGAAACGGACACCCGAGCTGAAAGTTATGAATGTTTTAGTATAGCACCTTTTGTCACACAATCTTGGATATTGAAGAGTTCGGGCCGAAGAGGGATGTTCGGGCCGAAGTGGTGTTCGGGCCGAAGTGGGATGTTCGGGTCGAAGTGGTGTTCGGGCCGAAGTGGTGTTCGGGCCGAAGTTCAGTGTTCGGGCCGAGGATAATGTTCGGGCCAAGGTTGAAGTTCGGGCCGAGGTCAGAGTTCGGGCCGAGGTTGAAGTTCGGGCCGAAAATGAAGTTCGGGCCGGGAACAGTGAAGATTTCGGGCCGAACTTGTTCTTGGCAGTGACGAACGAACCAGCTATTTTGGTTACTCGTGGGCGTGCAACGGACACCCGAGCTGAAAGTTATGAATGTTTTAGTATAGCACCTTTTGTCACACAATCTTGGATATTGAAGAGTTCGGGCCGAAGAGGAATGTTCGGGCCGAACTGGTGTTCGAGCCGAAGTGGGATGTTCGGGCCGAAGTGGTGTTCGGGCCGAAGTGGTGTTCGGGCCGAAGTTTGGTGTTCGGGCCGAGGATGATGTTCGGGCCGAGGTTGAAGTTCGGGCCGAGGTCGGAGTTCGGGCCGAGGTTGAAGTTCGGGCCGAGGTTGAAGTTCGGGTCGAAAATGAAGTTCGGGCCGGGAACAGTGAAGAGTTTGGGCCGAACTTGTTCTTGGCAGTGACGAACGAACCAGCTATTTTGGTTACTCGTGGGCGTGAAACGGACACCCGAGCTGAAAGTTATGAATGCTTTAGTATAGCACCTTTTGTCACACAATCTTGGATATTGAAGAGTTCGGGCCGAAGAGGGATATTCGGGCCGAAGTGGTGTTCGGGCCGAAGTGGGATGTTCGGGCCGAAGTGGTGATCGGACCGAACTTTGGTGTTCGGGCCGAGGATGATGTTCGGGCCGAGGTTGAAGTTCGGGCCGAGGTCGGAGTTCGGGCCGAGGTTGAAGTTCGGGGCGAGGTTGAAGTTCGGGCCGAATATGAAGTTCGGGCCGGGAACAGTGAAGAGTTCGGGCCGAACTTGTTCTTGGCAGTGACGAACGAACCAGCTATATTGGTTACTCGTGGGCGTGGAACGGACACCCGAGCTGAAAGTTATGAATGTTTTAGTATAGCACCTTTTGTCACACAATCTTGGATATTGAAGAGTTCGGGCCGAAGAGGGATGTTCGGGCCGAAGTGGTGTTCGGGCCGAAGTGGGATGTTCGGGTCGAAGTGGTGGTCGAGCCGAAGTGGTGTTCGGGCCGAAGTTCAGTGTTCGGGCCGAGGATAATGTTCGGGCCGAGGTTGAAGTTCGGGCCGAGGTAAGAGTTCGGGCCGAGGTTGAAGTTCGGGCCGAGGTTGAAGTTCGGGCCGGGAACAGTGAAGAGTTCGGGCCGAACTTGTTCTTGGCAGTGACGAACGGACCAGCTATTTTGGTTACTCGTGGGCGTGAAACGGACACCCGAGCTGAAAGTTATGAATGTTTTAGTATAGCACCTTTTGTCACACAATATTGGATATTGAAGAGTTCGGGCCGAAGAGGGATGTTCGGGCCGAAGTGGTGTTCGGGCCGAAGTGGGATGTTCGGGCCGAATTGGCGTTCGGGCCGAAGTTCGGTGTTCGGGCCGAGGATGATGTTCGGGCCGAGGTTGAAGTTCGGGCCGAGGTCGGAGTTCGGGCCGAGGTTGAAGTTCGGGCCGAGGTTGAAGTTCGGGCCGAAAATGAAGTTCGGCCCGGGAACAGTGAAGAGTTCGGGCCGAACTTGTTCTTGGCAGTGACGAACGAACCAGCTATTTTGGTTACTCGTGGGCGTGAAACGGACACCCGAGCAGAAAGTTATGAATGTTTTAGTATAGCACCTTTTGTCACACAATCTTGGATATTGAAGAGTTCGGGCCGAAGAGGGATGTTCGGGCCGAAGTGGTGTTCGGGCCGAAGTGGGATGTTCGGGTCGAAGTGGTGTTCGGGCCGAAGTGGTGTTCGGGCCGAAGTGGTGTTCGGGCCGAAGTTCGGTGTACGGGCCGAGGATAATGTTCGGGCCGAGGTTGAAGTTCGGGCTGAGGTCGGAGTTCGGGCCGAGGTTGAAGTTCGGGCCGAGGTTGAAGTTCGGGCCGAAAATGAAGTTCGGGCCGAAAATGAAGTTCGGGCCGGGAATGGTGAAGAGTTCGGGCCGAACTTGTTCTGGGCAGTGACGAACGAACCAACTATTTTGGTTACTCGTGGGCGTGAAACGGACACCCGAGCTGAAAGTTACGAATGTTTTAGTATAGCACCTTTTGTCACACAATCTTGGATATTGAAGAGTTCGGGCCGAAGAGGGATGTTCGGGCCGAAGTGGGATGTTCGGGCCGAAGTGGTGTTCGGGCCGAAGTGGTGTTCGGGCCGAAGTTCGGTGTTCGGGCCGAGGATGATGTTCGGGCCGAGGTTGAAGTTCGGGCCGAGGTCGGAGTTCGGGCAGAGGTTGAAGTTCGGGCCGAGGTTGAAGTTCGGGCCGAAAATGAAGTTCGGGCCGGGAATAGTGAAGAGTTTGGGCCGAACTTGTTCTTGGCGGAGACGAACGAACCAGCTATTTTGGTTACTCGTGGGCGTGAAACGGACACCCGAGCTGAAAGTTATGAATGTTTTAGTATAGCACCTTTTGTCACACAATCTTGGATATTGAAGAGTTCGGGCCGAAGAGGGATGTTCGGGCCGAAGTGGTGTTCGGGCCGAAGTGGTGTTCGGGCCGAAGTTCGGTGTTCGGGCCGAGGATGATGTTCGGGCCGAGGTTGAAGTTCGGGCCGAGGTCGGAGTTCGGGCTGAGGTTGGAGTTCGGGCCGAGGTTGAAGTTCGTGCCGGGAACAGTGAAGAGTTCGGGCCGAACTTGTTCTTGGCAGTGACGAACGAACCAGCTATTTTGGTTACTCGTGGGCGTGAAACGGACACCCCAGCTGAAAGTGATGAATGTTTTAGTATAACACCTTTTGTCACACAATCTTGGATATTGAAGAGTTCGGGCAGAAGAGGGATGTTCGGGTCGAAGTGGTGTTCGGGCCGAAGTGAGATGTTCGGGCTGAAGTGGTGTTCGGGCCGAAGTGGTGTTCGGGCCGAAGTGGTGTTCGGGCCGAAGTTCGGTGTTCGGGCCGAGGATGATATTCGGGCCGAGGTTGAAGTTCGGGCCGAGGTCGGAGTTCGGGCCGAGGTTGAAGTTCGGGGCCGAGGTTGAAGTTCGGGCCGAATATGAAGTTCGGGCCGGGAACAGTGAAGAGCTCAGGCCGAACTTGTTCTTGGCAGTGACGAACGAACCAGGTATTTTGGTTACTCGTGGGCGTGAAACGGACACCCGAGCTGAAAGTTATGAATGTTTTAGTATAGCACCTTTTGTCACACAATCTTGGATATTTAAAGAGTTCGGGCCGAAGAGGGATGTTCGGGCCGAAGTGGTGTTCGGGCCGAAGTGGGATGTTCGGGTCGAAGTGGTGTTCGGGCCGAAGTGGTGTTCGGGCCGAAGTTCAGTGTTCGGGCCGAGGATAATGTTCGGGCCGAGGTTGAAGTTCGGGCCGAGGTCAGAGTTCGGGCCGAGGTTGAAGTTCGGGCCGAAAATGAAGTTCGGGCCGGGAACAGTGAAGATTTCGGGCCGAACTTGTTCTTGGCAGTGACGAACGAACCAGCTATTTTGGTTACTCGTGGGCGTGAAACGGACACCCGAGCTGAAAGTTATGAATGTTTTAGTATAGCACCTTTTGTCACACAATCTTGGATATTGAAGAGTTCGGGCCGAAGAGGAATGTTCGGGCCGAACTGGTGTTCGAGCCGCAGTGGGATGTTCGGGCCGAAGTGGTGTTCGGGCCGAAGTGGTGTTCGGGCCGAAGTTTGGTGTTCGGGCCGAGGATGATGTTCGGGCCGAGGTTGAAGTTCGGGCTGAGGTCGGAGTTCGGGCCGAGGTTGAAGTTCGGGCCGAGGTTGAAGTTCGGGTTGAAAATGAAGTTCGGGCCGGGAACAGTGAAGAGTTTGGGCCGAACTTGTTCTTGGCAGTGACGAACAAACCAGCTATTTTGAATACTCGTGGGCGTGAAACGGACACCCGAGCTGAAAGTTATGAATGCTTTAGTATAGCACCTTTTGTCACACAATCTTGGATATTGAAGAGTTCGGGCCGAAGAGGGATATTCGGGCCGAAGTGGTGTTCGGGCCGAAGTGGGATGTTCGGGACGAAGTGGTGATCGGACCGAACTTCGGTGTTCGGGCCGAGGATGATGTTCGGGCCGAGGTTGAAGTTCGGGCCGAGGTCGGAGTTCGGGCCGAGGTTGAAGTTCGGGCCGAGGTTGAAGTTCGGGCCGAATATGAAGTTCGGGCCGGGAACAGTGAAGAGTTCGGGCCGAACTTGTTCTTGGCAGTGACGAACGAACCAGCTATATTGGTTACTCGTGGGCGTGGAACGGACACCCGAGCTGAAAGTTATGAATGTTTTAATATAGCACCTTTTGTCACACAATCTTGGATATTGAAGAGTTCGGGCCGAAGAGGGATGTTCGGGCCGAAGTGGTGTTCGGGCCGAAGTGGGATGTTCGGGTCGAAGTGGTGGTCGAGCCGAAGTGGTGTTCGGGCCGAAGTTCAGTGTTCGGGCCGAGGATAATGTTCGGGCCGAGGTTGAAGTTCGGGCCGAGGTAAGAGTTCGGGCCGAGGTTGAAGTTCGGGCCGAGGTTGAAGTTCGGGCCGAAAATGAAGTTCGGTCCGGGAACAGTGAAGAGTTCGGGCCGAACTTGTTCTTGGCAGTGACGAACGGACCAGCTATTTTGGTTACTCGTGGGCGTGAAACGGACACCCGAGCTGAAAGTTATGAATGTTTTAGTATAGCACCTTTTGTCACACAATCTTGGATATTGAAGTGTTCGGGCCGAAGACGGATGTTCGGGCCGAAGTGGTGTTCGAGCCGAAGTGGGATGTTCGGGCCGAAGTGGTGTTCGGGCTGAAGTTCGGTGTTCGGACCGAGGATGATGTTCCGGCCGAGGTTGAAGTTCGGGCCGAGGTCGGAGTTCGGGCCGAGGTTGAAGTTCGGGCCGAGGTTGAAGTTCGGGTCGAAAATGAAGTTCGGGCCGGGAACAGTGAAGAGTTTGGGTCGAACTTGTTCTTGGCAGTGACGAACGAACCATCTATTTTGGTTACTCGTGGGCGTGAAACGGACACCCGAGCTGAAAGTTATGAATGTTTTAGTATATCACCTTTTGTCACACAATCTTGGATATTGAAGAGTTCGGGCCGAAGAGGGATGTTAAAGCCGAAGTGATGTTCGGGCTGAAGTGCGATGTTCGGCCCGAAGTGATGTTCGGGCCGAAGTGTTGTTCGGGCCGAAGTTCGGTGTTCGGGCCGAGGATGATGTTCGGGCCGAGGTTGAAGTTCGGGCCGAGGTCGGAGTTCGTGCCGAGGTTGAAGTTCGGGCCGAAAATGAAGTTCGGGCCGGGAACAGTGAAGAGTTCGGGCCGAACTTGTTCTTGGCAGTGACGAACGAACCAGCTATTTTGGTTACTCGTGGGCGTGAAACGGACACCCGAGCTGAAAGTTATGAATGTTTTAGTATAGCACCTCTTGTCACACAATCTTGGATATTGAAGAGTTCGGGCCGAAGAGGGATGTTTGGGCCAAAGTGGTGTTCGGGCCGAAGTGGTGTTCGTGCCAAAGTTCGGTGTTCGGGCCGAGGATGATGTTCGGGCCGAGGTCTGAGTTCGGGCCGAGGTCGGAGTTCGGGCCGAGGTTGAAGTTCGGGCCGGGAACAGTGAAGAGTTCGGGCCGAACTTGTTCTTGGCAGTGTCGAACGAACCAGCTATTTTGGTTACTCGTGGGCGTGAAACGGACACCCGAGCTGAAAGTTATGAATGTTTTAGTATAGCACCTTTTGTCACACAATCTTGGATATTGAAGAGTTCGGGCCGAAGTGGTTTTCGGGCCGAAGTGGTGTTCGAGCTGAAGTTCGGTGTTCGGGCCAAAGTTCGGTTTTCGGGCCGAGGATGATGTTCGGGCCGAGGTTCAAGTTCGGGCCGAGGTCGGAGTTCGGGCCGAGGTTGAAGTTCAGGCCGAGGTTGAAGTTCGGGCCGAAAATGAAGTTCGGGCCAGGAACAGTGAAGAGTTCGGGCCGAACTTGTTCTTGGCAGTGACGAACGAACCAGCTATTTTGGTTACTCGTGGGTTTGAAACGGACACCTGAGCTGAAAGTTATGAATGTTTTAGTATAGCACCTTTTGTCACACAATCTTGGATATTGAAGAGTTCGGGCCGAAGTGGTGTTCGGGCCGAAGTGGTGTTCGGGCCGAAGTGGTGTTCGGGCTGAAGTTCGGTGTTCGGGCCGAGGATGATGTTCGGGACGAGGTTGGAGTTCGGGCCGAGGGCGGAGTTCGGGCCGAGGTTGAAGTTCGGGCCGAGGTTGAAGTTCGGGCCGAAAATGAAGTTCGGGCCGGGAACAGTGAAGAGTTCGGGCCGAACTTGTTCTTGGCAGTGACGAACGAACCAACTATTTTGGTTACTCGTGGGCGTGAAACGGACACAAGAGCTGAAAGTTATGAATGTTTTAGTATAGCACATTTTGTCACACAATCTTGGATATTGAAGAGTTCGGGCCGAAGAGGGATGTTCGGGCCGAAGTGGTGTTCGGGCCGAAGTGGGATGTTCGGGCCGAAGTGGTGTTCGGGCCGAAGTACGGTGTTCGGCCCGAGGATGATGTTCGGGTCGAGGTTGAAGTTCGGGGGCCGAGGTCGGAGTTCGGGCCGAGGTTGAAGTTCGGGCCGAGGTTGAAGTTCGGGCCGAAAATGAAGTTCGGGCCGGGAACAGTGAAGAGTTCGGCCCGAACTTGTTCTTGGCAGTGACGAACGAACCAGATATTTTGGTTACTCGTGGGCGTGAAACGGACACCCGAGCTGAAAGTTATGAGTGTTTTAGTATAACACCTTTTGTCACACAATCTTGGATATTGAAGAGTTCGGGCCAAAGAGGGATGTTCGAGCCGAAGTGGTGTTCGGGCCGAAGTTCGGTGTTCGGGCCGAGGATGATTTTCGGGCCGAGGTTGAAGTTCGGGCCGAGGTCGGAGTTCGGGCCGAGGTTGAAGCTCGGGTCGAAAATGAAGTTCGGGCCGGGAACAGAGAAGAGTTCGGGCCGAACTTGTTCTTGGCAGTGACGAACGATACAGCTATTTTGGTTACTCGTGGGCGTGAAACGGACACCCGAGCTGAAAGTTATGAATGTTTTAGTATAGCACCTTTTGTCACACAATCTTGGATATTGAAGAGTTCGGGCCGAAGAGGGATGTTCGGGTCGAAGTGGTGTTCGGGCCGAAGTGGGATGTTCGGGCCGAAGTGGTGTTCGGGCCGAAGTGGTGTTCGGGCCGAAGTTCGGTGTTTGGGCCGAGGATGATGTTCGGGCCGAGGTTGAAGTTCGGGCCGAGGTCGGAGTTCGGGCCGAGGTTCAAGTTCGGGCCGAGGTTGAAGTTCGGGCCGAGGTTGAAGTTCGGGCCGAAAATGAAGTTCGGGCCGGGAACAGTGAAGAGTTCGGGCCGAACTTGTTCTTGGCAGTGACGAACGAACCAGCTATTTTAGTTACTCGTGGGCGTGAAATGGACACTCGAGCTGAAAGTTATGAATGATTTAATATAGCACCTTTTGTCACACAATATTGGATATTGAAGAGTTCGGGCCGAAGAGGGATGTTCGGGCCGAAGTGGTGTTCGGGCCGAAATGGGATGTTCGGGCCGAATTGGTGTTCGGGCCGAGGATGATGTTCGGGCTGAGGTTGAAGTTCGGGCCGAGGTCGGAGTTCGGGCCGAGGTTGAAGTTCGGGCCGAGGTTGAAGTTCGGGCCGAAAATGAAGTTCGGGCCGGGAACAGTGAAGAGTTCGGGCCGAACTTGTTCTTGGCAGTGACGAACGAACCAGCTATTTTGGTTACTCGTGGGCGTGAAACGGACACCCGAGCAGAAAGTTATGAATGTTTTAGTATAGCACCTTTTGTCACACAATCTTGGATATTGAAGAGTTCGGGCCGAAGAGGGATGTTCGGGCCGAAGTGGTGTTCGGGCCGAAGTGGGATGTTCGGGTCGAAGTGGTGTTCGGGCCGAAGTGGTGGTCGGGCCGAAGTGGTGTTCGGGCCGAAGTTCGGTGTTCGGGCCGAGGATAATGTTCGGGCCGAGGTTGAAGTTCGGGCTGAGGTCGGAGTTCGGGCCGAGGTTGAAGTTCGAGCCGAGGTTGAAGTTCGGGCCGAAAATGAAGTTCGGGCCGGGAACAGTGAAGAGTTCGGGCCGAACTTGTTCTTGGCAGTGACGAACGAACCAACTATTTTGGTTACTCGTGGGTGTGAAACGGACACCCGAGCTGAAAGTTACGAATGTTTTAGTATAGCACCTTTTGTCACACAATCTTGGATATTGAAGAGTTCGGGCCGAAGAGGGATGTTCGGGCCGAAGTGGTGTTCGGGCCGAAGTGGGATGTTCGGGCCGAAGTGGTGTTCGGGCCGAAGTGGTGTTCGGGCCGAAGTTCGGTGTTCGGGCCGAGGATGATGTTCGGGCCGAGGTTGAAGTTCGGGCCGAGGTCGGAGTTCGGGCAGAGGTTGAAGTTCGGGCCGAGGTTGAAGTTCGGGCCGAAAATGAAGTTCGGGCCGGGAACAGTGAAGAGTTTGGGCCGAACTTGTTCTTGGCAGTGACGAAGAACCAGCAATTTTGGTTACTCGTGGGCGTGAAACGGACACCCGAGCTGAAAGTTATGAATGTTTTAGTATAGCACCTTTTGTCACACAATCTTGGATATTGAAGAGTTCGGGCCGAAGAGGGATGTTCGGGTCGAAGTGGTGTTCGGGCCGAAGTGGGATGTTCGGGCCGAAGTGGTGTTCGGGCCGAAGTGGTGTTCGGGCCGAAGTTCGGTGTTTGGGCCGAGGATGATGTTCGGGCCGAGGTTGAAGTTCGGGCCGAGGTCGGAGTTCGGGCCGAGGTTCAAGTTCGGGCCGAGGTTGAAGTTCGGGCCGAGGTTGAAGTTCGGGCTGAAAATGAAGTTCGGGCCGGGAACAGTGAAGAGTTCGGGCCGAACTTGTTCTTGGCAGTGACGAACGAACCAGCTATTTTAGTTACTCGTGGGCGTGAAATGGACACTCGAGCTGAAAGTTATGAATGATTTAATATAGCACCTTTTGTCACACAATATTGGATATTGAAGAGTTCGGGCCGAAGAGGGATGTTCGGGCCGAAGTGGTGTTCGGGCCGAAGTGGGATGTTCGGGTCGAAGTGGTGTTCGGGCCGAAGTGGTGTTCGGGCCGAAGTGGTGTTCGGGCCGAAGTGGTGTTCGGGCCGAAGTTCGGTGTTCGGGCCGAGGATAATGTTCGGGCCGAGGTTGAAGTTCGGGCTGAGGTCGGAGTTCGGGCCGAGGTTGAAGTTCGGGCCGAGGTTGAAGTTCGGGCCGAAAATGAAGTTCGGGCCGGGAACAGTGAAGAGTTCGGGCCGAACTTGTTCTTGGCAGTGACGAACGAACCAACTATTTTGGTTACTCGTGGGCGTGAAACGGACACCCGAGCTGAAAGTTACGTATGTTTTAGTATAGCACCTTTTGTCACACAATCTTGGATATTGAAGAGTTCGGGCCGAAGAGGGATGTTCGGGCCGAAGTGGTGTTCGGGCCGAAGTGGGATGTTCGGGCCGAAGTGGTGTTCGGGCCGAAGTGGTGTTCGGGCCGAAGTTCGGTGTTCGGGCCGAGGATGATGTTCGGGCCGAGGTTGAAGTTCGGGCCGAGGTCGGAGTTCGGGCAGAGGTTGAAGTTCGGGCCGAGGTTGAAGTTCGGGCCGAAAATGAAGTTCGGGCCGGGAACAGTGAAGAGTTTGGGCCGAACTTGTTCTTGGCAGTGACGAAGAACCAGCTATTTTGGTTACTCGTGGGCGTGAAACGGACACCCGAGCTGAAAGTTATGAATGTTTTAGTATAGCACCTTTTGTCACACAATCTTGGATATTGAAGAGTTCGGGCCGAAGAGGGATGTTCGGGTCGAAGTGGTGTTCGGGCCGAAGTGGGATGTTCGGGCCGAAGTGGTGTTCGGGCCGAAGTGGTGTTCGGGCCGAAGTTCGGTGTTTGGGCCGAGGATGATGTTCGGGCCGAGGTTGAAGTTCGGGCCGAGGTCGGAGTTCGGGCCGAGGTTCAAGTTCGGGCCGAGGTTGAAGTTCGGGCCGAGGTTGAAGTTCGGGCCGAAAATGAAGTTCGGGCCGGGAACAGTGAAGAGTTCGGGCCGAACTTGTTCTTGGCAGTGACGAACGAACCAGCTATTTTAGTTACTCGCGGGCGTGAAATGGACACTCGAGCTGAAAGTTATGAATGATTTAATATAGCACCTTTTGTCACACAATATTGGATATTGAAGAGTTCGGGCCGAAGAGGGATGTTCGGGCCGAAGTGGTGTTCGGGCCGAAGTGGGATGTTCGGGCCGAATTGGTGTTCGGGCCGAGGATGATGTTCGGGCTGAGGTTGAAGTTCGGGCCGAGGTCGGAGTTCGGGCCGAGGTTGAAGTTCGGGCCGAGGTTGAAGTTCGGGCCGAAAATGAAGTTCGGGCCGGGAACAGTGAAGAGTTCGGGCCGAACTTGTTCTTGGCAGTGACGAACGAACCAGCTATTTTGGTTACTCGTGGGCGTGAAATGGACACCCGAGCAGAAAGTTATGAATGTTTTAGTATAGCACCTTTTGTCACACAATCTTGGATATTGAAGAGTTCGGGCCGAAGAGGGATGTTCGGGCCGAAGTGGTGTTCGGGCCGAAGTGGGATGTTCGGGTCGAAGTGGTGTTCGGGCCGAAGTGGTGTTCGGGCCGAAGTGGTGTTCGGGCCGAAGTTCGGTGTTCGGGCCGAGGATAATGTTCGGGCCGAGGTTGAAGTTCGGGCTGAGGTCGGAGTTCGGGCCGAGGTTGAAGTTCGGGCCGAGGTTGAAGTTCGGGCCGAAAATGAAGTTCGGACCGGGAACAGTGAAGAGTTCGGGCCGAACTTGTTCTTGGCAGTGACGAACGAACCAACTATTTTGGTTACTCGTGGGCGTGAAACGGACACCCGAGCTGAAAGTTACGAATGTTTTAGTATAGCACCTTTTGTCACACAATCTTGGATATTGAAGAGTTCGGGCCGAAGAGGGATGTTCGGGCCGAAGTGGTGTTCGGGCCGAAGTGGGATGTTCGGGCCGAAGTGGTGTTCGGGCCGAAGTGGTGTTCGGGCCGAAGTTCGGTGTTCGGGCCGAGGATGATGTTCGGGCCGAGGTTGAAGTTCGGGCCGAGGTCGGAGTTCGGGCAGAGGTTGAAGTTCGGGCCGAGGTTGAAGTTCGGGCCGAAAATGAAGTTCGGGCCGGGAACAGTGAAGAGTTTGGGCCGAACTTGTTCTTGGCAGTGACGAAGAACCAGCTATTTTGGTTACTCGTGGGCGTGAAACGGACACCCGAGCTGAAAGTTATGAATGTTTTAGTATAGCACCTTTTGTCACACAATCTTGGATATTGAAGAGTTCGGGCCGAAGAGGGATGTTCGGGTCGAAGTGGTGTTCGGGCCGAAGTGGGATGTTCGGGCCGAAGTGGTGTTCGGGCCGAAGTGGTGTTCGGGCCGAAGTTCGGTGTTTGGGCCGAGGATGATGTTCGGGCCGAGGTTGAAGTTCGGGCCGAGGTCGGAGTTCGGGCCGAGGTTCAAGTTCGGGCCGAGGTTGAAGTTCGGGCCGAGGTTGAAGTTCGGGCCGAAAATGAAGTTCGGGCCGGGAACAGTGAAGAGTTCGGGCCGAACTTGTTATAGGCAGTGACGAACGAACCAGCTATTTTAGTTACTCGTGGGCATGAAATGGACACTCGAGCTGAAAGTTATGAATGATTTAATATAGCACCTTTTGTCACACAATATTGGATATTGAAGAGTTCGGGCCGAAGAGGGATGTTCGGGCCGAAGTGGTGTTCGGGCCGAAGTGGGATGTTCGGGCCGAATTGGTGTTCGGGCCGAGGATGATGTTCGGGCTGAGGTTGAAGTTCGGGCCGAGGTCGGAGTTCGGGCCGAGGTTGAAGTTCGGGCCGAGGTTGAAGTTCGGGCCGAAAATGAAGTTCGGGCCGGGAACAGTGAAGAGTTCGGGCCGAACTTGTTCCTGGCAGTGACGAACGAACCAGCTATTTTGGTTACTCGTGGGCGTGAAATGGACACCCGAGCAGAAAGTTATGAATGTTTTAGTATAGCACCTTTTGTCACACAATCTTGGATATTGAAGAGTTCGGGCCGAAGAGGGATGTTCGGGCCGAAGTGGTGTTCGGGCCGAAGTGGGATGTTCGGGTCGAAGTGGTGTTCGGGCCGAAGTGGTGTTCGGGCCGAAGTGGTGTTCGGGCCGAAGTTCGGTGTTCGGGCCGAGGATAATGTTCGGGCCGAGGTTGAAGTTCGGGCTGAGGTCGGAGTTCGGGCCGAGGTTGAAGTTCGGGCCGAGGTTGAAGTTCGGGCCGAAAATGAAGTTCGGGCCGGGAACAGTGAAGAGTTCGGGCCGAACTTGTTCTTGGCAGTGACGAACGAACCAGCTATTTTGGTTACTCGTGGGCGTGAAACGGACACCCGAGCTGAAAGTTATGAATGTTTTAGTATAGCACATTTTGTCACACAATCTTGGATATTGAAGAGTTCGGGCCGAAGAGGGATGTTCGGGCCGAAGTGGTGTTCGGGTCGAAGTGCGATGATCGGGCCGAAGTGGTGTTCGGGCCGAAGTGGTGTTCGGGCCGAAGTTCGGTGTTCGGGCCGAGGATGATGTTCGGGCCGAGGTTGAAGTTCGGGCTGAGGTCGGAGTTCGGGCCGAGGTTGAAGTTCGGGCCGAGGTTGAAGTTCGGGCCGAAAATGAAGTTCGGGCCGGGAACAGTGAAGAGTTCGGGCCGAACTTGTTCTTGGCAGTGACGAACGAACCAACTATTTTGGTTACTCGTGGGCGTGAAACGGACACCCGAGCTGAAAGTTACGAATGTTTTAGTATAGCACCTTTTGTCACACAATCTTGGATATTGAAGAGTTCGGGCCGAAGAGGGATGTTCGGGCCGAAGTGGTGTTCGGGCCGAAGTGGGATGTTCGGGCCGAAGTGGTGTTCGGGCCGAAGTTCGGTGTTCGGGCCGAGGATGATGTTCGGGCCGAGGTTGAAGTTCGGGCCGAGGTCGGAGTTCGGGCAGAGGTTGAAGTTCGTGCCGAGGTTGAAGTTCGGGCCGAAAATGAAGTTCGGGCCGAAGTGGTGTTCGGGCCGAAGTTCGGTGTTCGGGCCGAGGATGTTGTTCGGGCCGAGGTTGAAGTTCGGGCCGAGGACGGAGTTCGGGCTGAGGTTGGAGTTCGGGCCGAGGTTGAAGTTTGGGCCGAAAATGAAGTTCGGGCCGGGAACAGTGAAGAGTTCGGGCCGAACTTGTTCTTGGCAGTGACGAACGAACCAACTATTTTGGTTACTCATGGGCGTGAAACGGACACCCGAGCTGAAAGTTATGAATGTTTTAGTATAGCACCTTTTGTCACACAATCTTGGATATTGAAGAGTTCGGGCCGAAGAGGGATGTTTGGGCCAAAGTGGTGTTCGGGCCGAAGTGGTGTTCGGGCCAAAGTTCGGTGTTCGGGCAGAGGATGATGTTCGGGCCGAGGTCGGAGTTCGGGCCGAGGTTGAAGTTCGGGCCGAAAATGAAGTTCGGGCCGGGAACAGTGAAGAGTTCGGGCCGAACTTGTTCTTGGCAGTGTCGAACGAACCAACTATTTTGGTTACTCGTGGGCGTGAAACGGACACCCGAGCTGAAAGTTACGAATGTTTTAGTATAGCACCTTTTGTCACACAATCTTGGATATTGAAGAGTTCGGGCCGAAGAGGGATGTTCGGGCCGAAGTGGTGTTCGGGCCGAAGTGGGATGTTCGGGCCGAAGTGGTGTTCGGGCCGAAGTGGTGTTCGGGCCGAAGTTCGGTGTTCGGGCCGAGGATGATGTTCGGGCCGAGGTTGAAGTTCGGGCCGAGGTCGGAGTTCGGGCAGAGGTTGAAGTTCGGGCCGAGGTTGAAGTTCGGGCCGAAAATGAAGTTCGGGCCGGGAATAGTGAAGAGTTTGGGCCGAACTTGTTCTTGGCAGTGACGAAGAACCAGCTATTTTGGTTACTCGTGGGCGTGAAACGGACACCCGAGCTGAAAGTTATGAATGTTTTAGTATAGCACCTTTTGTCACACAATCTTGGATATTGAAGAGTTCGGGCCGAAGAGGGATGTTCGGGTCGAAGTGGTGTTCGGGCCGAAGTGGGATGTTCGGGCCGAAGTGGTGTTCGGGCCGAAGTGGTGTTCGGGCCGAAGTTCGGTGTTTGGGCCGAGGATGATGTTCGGGCCGAGGTTGAAGTTCGGGCCGAGGTCGGAGTTCGGGCCGAGGTTGAAGTTCGGGCCGAGGTTGAAGTTCGGGCCGAGGTTGAAGTTCGGGCCGAAAATGAAGTTCGGGCCGGGAACAGTGAAGAGTTCGGGCCGAACTTGTTCTTGGCAGTGACGAACGAACCAGCTATTTTAGTTACTCGTGGGCGTGAAATGGACACTCGAGCTGAAAGTTATGAATGATTTAATATAGCACCTTTTGTCACACAATATTGGATATTGAAGAGTTCGGGCCGAAGAGGGATGTTCGGGCCGAAGTAGTGTTCGGGCCGAAGTGGGATGTTCGGGCCGAATTGGTGTTCGGGCCGAGGATGATGTTCGGGCTGAGGTTGAAGTTCGGGCCGAGGTCGGAGTTCGGGCCGAGGTTGAAGTTCGGGCCGAGGTTGAAGTTCGGGCCGAAAATGAAGTTCGGGCCGGGAACAGTGAAGAGTTCGGGCCGAACTTGTTCTTGGCAGTGACGAACGAACCAGCTATTTTGGTTACTCGTGGGCGTGAAATGGACACCCGAGCAGAAAGTTATGAATGTTTTAGTATAGCACCTTTTGTCACACAATCTTGGATATTGAAGAGTTCGGGCCGAAGAGGGATGTTCGGGCCGAAGTGATGTTCGGGCCGAAGTGGGATGTTCGGGTCGAAGTGGTGTTCGGGCCGAAGTGGTGTTCGGGCCGAAGTTCGGTGTTCGGGCCGAGGATAATGTTCGGGCCGAGGTTGAAGTTCGGGCTGAGGTCGGAGTTCGGGCCGAGGTTGAAGTTCGGGCCGAGGTTGAAGTTCGGGCCGAAAATGAAGTTCGGGCCGGGAACAGTGAAGAGTTCGGGCCGAACTTGTTCTTGGCAGTGACGAACGAACCAACTATTTTGGTTACTCGTGGGCGTGAAACGGACACCCGAGCTGAAAGTTACGAATGTTTTAGTATAGCACCTTTTGTCACACAATCTTGGATATTGAAGAGTTCGGGCCGAAGAGGGATGTTCGGGCCGAAGTGGTGTTCGGGCCGAAGTGCGATGATCGGGCCGAAGTGGTGTTCGGGCCGAAGTGGTGTTCGGGCCGAAGTTCGGTGTTCGGGCCGAGGATGTTGTTCGGGCCGAGGTTGAAGTTCGGGCCGAGGACGGAGTTCGGGCTGAGGTTGGAGTTCGGGCCGAGTTTGAAGTTTGGGCCGAAAATGAAGTTCGGGCCGGGAACAGTGAAGAGTTCGGGCCGAACTTGTTCTTGGCAGTGACGAACGAACCAACTATTTTGGTTACTCATGGGCGTGAAACGGACACCCGAGCTGAAAGTTATGAATGTTTTAGTATAGCACATTTTGTCACACAATCTTGGATATTGAAGAGTTCGGGCCGAAGAGGGATGTTTGGGCCAAAGTGGTGTTCGGGCCGAAGTGGTGTTCGGGCCAAAGTTCGGTGTTCGGGCAGAGGATGATGTTCGGGCCGAGGTCGGAGTTCGGGCCGAGGTTGAAGTTCGGGCCGAAAATGAAGTTCGGGCCGGGAACAGTGAAGAGTTCGGGCCGAACTTGTTCTTGGCAGTGTCGAACGAACCAACTATTTTGGTTACTCGTGGGCGTGAAACGGACACCCGAGCTGAAAGTTACGAATGTTTTAGTATAGCACCTTTTGTCACACAATCTTGGATATTGAAGAGTTCGGGCCGAAGAGGGATGTTCGGGCCGAAGTGGTGTTCGGGCCGAAGTGGGATGTTCGGGCCGAAGTGGTGTTCGGGCCGAAGTGGTGTTCGGGCCGAAGTTCGGTGTTCGGGCCGAGGATGATGTTCGGGCCGAGGTTGAAGTTCGGGCCGAGGTCGGAGTTCGGGCAGAGGTTGAAGTTCGGGCCGAAAATGAAGTTCGGGCCGGGAACAGTGAAGAGTTTGGGCCGAACTTGTTCTTGGCAGTGACGAAGAACCAGCTATTTTGGTTACTCGTGGGCGTGAAACGGACACCCGAGCTGAAAGTTATGAATGTTTTAGTATAGCACCTTTTGTCACACAATCTTGGATATTGAAGAGTTCGGGCCGAAGAGGGATGTTCGGGTCGAAGTGGTGTTCGGGCCGAAGTGGGATGTTCGGGCCGAAGTGGTGTTCGGGCCGAAGTTCGGTGTTTGGGCCGAGGATGATGTTCGGGCCGAGGTTGAAGTTCGGGCCGAGGTCGGAGTTCGGGCCGAGGTTCAAGTTCGGGCCGAGGTTGAAGTTCGGGCCGAGGATGAAGTTCGGGCCGAAAATGAAGTTCGGGCCGGGAACAGTGAAGAGTTCGGGCCGGGAACAGTGAAGAGTTCGGGCCGAACTTGTTCTTGGCAGTGACGAACGAACCAGCTATTTTAGTTACTCGTGGGCGTGAAATGGACACTCGAGCTGAAAGTTATGAATGATTTAATATAGCACCTTTTGTCACACAATATTGGATATTGAAGAGTTCGGGCCGAAGAGGGATGTTCGGGCCGAAGTGGTGTTCGGGCCGAAGTGGGATGTTCGGGCCGAATTGGTGTTCGGGCCGAGGATGATGTTCGGGCTGAGGTTGAAGTTCGGGCCGAGGTCGAAGTTCGGGCCGAGGTTGAAGTTCGGGCCGAGGTTGAAGTTCGGGCCGAAAATGAAGTTCGGGCCGGGAACAGTGAAGAGTTCGGGCCGAACTTGTTCTTGGCAGTGACGAACGAACCAGCTATTTTGGTTACTCGTGGGCGTGAAATGGACACCCGAGCAGAAAGTTATGAATGTTTTAGTATAGCACCTTTTGTCACACAATCTTGGATATTGAAGAGTTCGGGCCGAAGAGGGATGTTCGGGCCGAAGTGGTGTTCGGGCCGAAGTGGGATGTTCGGGTCGAAGTGGTGTTCGGGCCGAAGTGGTGTTCGGGCCGAACTGGTGTTCGGGCCGAAGTTCGGTGTTCGGGCCGAGGATAATGTTCGGGCCGAGGTTGAAGTTCGGGCTGAGGTCGGAGTTCGGGCCGAGGTTGAAGTTGGGCCGAGGTTGAAGTTCGGGCCGAAAATGAAGTTCGGGCCGGGAACAGTGAAGAGTTCGGGCCGAACTTGTTCTTGGCAGTGACGAACGAACCAACTATTTTGGTTACTCGTGGGCGTGAAACGGACACCCGAGCTGAAAGTTACGAATGTTTTAGTATAGCACCTTTTGTCACACAATCTTGGATATTGAAGAGTTCGGGCCGAAGAGGGATGTTCGGGCCGAAGTGGTGTTCGGGCCGAAGTGGGATGTTCGGGCCGAAGTGGTGTTCGGGCCGAAGTGGTGTTCGGGCCGAAGTTCGGTGTTCGGGCCGAGGATGATGTTCGGGCCGAGGTTGAAGTTCGGGCCGAGGTCGGAGTTCGGGCAGAGGTTGAAGTTCGGGCCGAGGTTGAAGTTCGGGCCGAAAATGAAGTTCGGGCCGGGAACAGTGAAGAGTTTGGGCCGAACTTGTTCTTGGCAGTGACGAACGAACCAGCTATTTTGGTTACTCGTGGGCGTGAAACGGACACCCGAGCTGAAAGTTATGAATGTTTTAGTATAGCACATTTTGTCACACAATCTTGGATATTGAAGAGTTCGGGCCGAAGAGGGATGTTCGGGCCGAAGTGGTGTTCGGGCCGAAGTGCGATGATCGGGCCGAAGTGGTGTTCGGGCCGAAGTGGTGTTCGGGCCGAAGTTCGGTGTTCGGGCCGAGGATGTTGTTCGGGCCGAGGTTGAAGTTCGGGCCGAGGACGGAGTTCGGGCTGAGGTTGGAGTTCGGGCCGAGGTTGAAGTTTGGGCCGAAAATGAAGTTCGGGCCGGGAACAGTGAAGAGTTCGGGCCGAACTTGTTCTTGGCAGTGACGAACGAACCAACTATTTTGGTTACTCATGGGCGTGAAACGGACACCCGAGCTGAAAGTTATGAATGTTTTAGTATAGCACCTTTTGTCACACAATCTTGGATATTGAAGAGTTCGGGCCGAAGAGGGATGTTTGGGCCAAAGTGGTGTTCGGGCCGAAGTGGTGTTCGGGCCAAAGTTCGGTGTTCGGGCAGAGGATGATGTTCGGGCCGAGGTCGGAGTTCGGGTCGAGGTTGAAGTTCGGGCCGAAAATGAAGTTCGGGCCGGGAACAGTGAAGAGTTCGGGCCGAACTTGTTCTTGACAGTGAAGAGTTCGGGCCGAACGAACCAGCTATTTTGGTTACTCGTAGACGTGAAACGGAAACCCGAGCTGAAAGTTATGAATGTTTTAGTATAGCACCTTTTGTCACACAATCTTGGATATTGAAGAGTTCGGGCCGAAGTGGTGTTCGGGCTGAAGTGGGATGTTCGGGCCGAAGTGGTGTTCGGGCCGAAGTTCGGTGTTCCGGCCAAAGTTCGGTGTTCAGGCCGAGGATGATGTTCGGGCCGAGGTTGAAGTTCGGGCCGAGGTCGGAGTTCGGGCCGAGGTTGAAGTTCGGGCCGAGGTTGAAGTTCGGGCCGAGGTTGAAGTTCGGGTCGAAAATGAAGTTCGGGCCGGGAACAGTGAAGAGTTCGGGCCGAACTTGTTCTTGGCAGTGACGAACGAACCAGCTATTTTGGTTACTCGTGGGCGTGAAATGGACACTCGAGCTGAAAGTTATGAATGATTTAAGATAGCACCTTTTGTCACACAATATTGGATATTGAAGAGTTCGGGCCGAAGAGGGATGTTCGGGCCGAAGTGGTGTTCGGGCCGAAGTGGGATGTTCGGGCCGAATTGGTGTTCGGGCCGAATTTCGGTGTTCGGGCCGAGGATGATGTTCGGGCCGAGGTTGAAGTTCGGGCCGAGGTCGGAGTTCGGGCCGAGGTTGAAGTTCGGGCCGAGGTTGAAGTTCGGGCCGAAAATGAAGTTCGGGCCGGGAACAGTGAAGAGTTCGGGCCGAACTTGTTCTTGGCAGTGACGAGCGAACCAGCTATTTTGGTTACTCGTGGGCGTGAAACGGACACCCGAGCAGAAAGTTATGAGTGTTTTAGTATAGCACCATTTGTCACACAATCTTGGATATTGAAGAGTTCGGGCCGAAGAGGGATGTTCGGGCCGAAGTGGTGTTCGGGCCGAAGTGGGATGTTAGGGTCGAAGTGGTGTTCGGGCCGAAGTGGTGTTCGGGCCGAAGTGGTGTTCGGGCCGAAGTTCGGTGTTCGGGCCGAGGATAATGTTCGGGCCGAGGTTGAAGTTCGGGCTGAGGTCGGAGTTCGGGCCGAGGTTGAAGTTCGGGCCGAGGTTGAAGTTCGGGCCGAAAATGAAGTTCGGGCCGGGAACAGTGAAGAGTTCGGGCCGAACTTGTTCTTGGCAGTGACGAACGAACCAACTATTTTGGTTACTCGTGGGCGTGAAACGGACACCCGAGCTGAAAGTTACGAATGTTTTAGTATAGCACCTTTTGTCACACAATCTTGGATATTGAAGAGTTCGGGCCGAAGAGGGATGTTCGGGCCGAAGTGGTGTTCGGGCCGAAGTGGGATGTTCGGGCCGAAGTGGTGTTCGGGCCGAAGTTCGGTGTTCGGGCCAAGGATGATGTTCGGGCCGAGGTTGAAGTTCGGGCCGAGGTCGGAGTTCGGGCCGAGGTTGAAGTTCGGGCCGAGGTTGAAGTTCGGGCCGAAAATGAAGTTCGGGCCGGGAACAGTGAAGAGTTTGGGCCGAACTTGTTATTGGCAGTGACGAACGAACCAGCTATTTTGCTTACTCGTGGGCGTGAAACGGACACCCGAGCTGAAAGTTATGAATGTTTTAGTATAGCACCTTTTGTCACACAATCTTGGATATTGAAGAGTTCGGGCCGAAGAGGGATGTTTGGGCCAAAATGGTGTTCGGGCCGAAGTGGTGTTCGGGCCAAAGTTCGGTGTTCGGGCAGAGGATGATGTTCGGTCCGAGGTCGGAGTTCGGGCCGAGGTTGAAGTTCGGGCCGAAAATGAAGTTCGGGCCGGGAACAGTGAAGAGTTCGGGCCGAACTTGTTCTTGGCAGTGTCGAACGAACCAGCTATTTTGGTTACTCGTAGACGTGAAACGGACACCCGAGCTGAAAGTTATGAATGTTTTAGTATAGCACCTTTTGTCACACAATCTTGGATATTGAAGAGTTCGGGCCGAAGTGGTGTTCGGGCCGAAGTGGGATGTTCGGGCCGAAGTGGTGTTCGGGCCGAAGTTCGGTGTTCCGGCCAAAGTTCGGTGTTCGGGCCGAGGATGATGTTCGGGCCGAGGTTGAAGTTCGGGCCGAGGTCGGAGTTCGGGCCGAGGTTGAAGTTCGGGCCGAGGTTGAAGTTCGGGCCGAGGTTGAAGTTCGGGTCGAAAATGAAGTTCGGGCCGGGAACAGTGAAGAGTTCGGGCCGAACTTGTTCTTGGCAGTGACGAACGAACCAGCTATTTTGGTTACTCGTGGGCGTGAAATGGACACTCGAGCTGAAAGTTATGAATGATTTAAGATAGCACCTTTTGTCACACAATATTGGATATTGAAGAGTTCGGGCCGAAGAGGGATGTTCGGGCCGAAGTGGTGTTCGGGCCGAAGTGGGATGTTCGGGCCGAATTGGTGTTCGGGCCGAATTTCGGTGTTCGGGCCGAGGATGATGTTCGGGCCGAGGTTGAAGTTCGGGCCGAGGTCGGAGTTCGGGCCGAGGTTGAAGTTCGGGCCGAGGTTGAAGTTCGGGCCGAAAATGAAGTTCGGGCCGGGAACAGTGAAGAGTTCAGGCCGAACTTGTTCTTGGCAGTGACGAGCGAACCAGCTATTTTGGTTACTCGTGGGCGTGAAACGGACACCCGAGCAGAAAGTTATGAGTGTTTTAGTATAGCACCATTTGTCACACAATCTTGGATATTGAAGAGTTCGGGCCGAAGAGGGATGTTCGGGCCGAAGTGGTGTTCGGGCCGAAGTGGGATGTTAGGGTCGAAGTGGTGTTCGGGCCGAAGTGGTGTTCGGGCCGAAGTGGTGTTCGGGCCGAAGTTCGGTGTTCGGGCCGAGGATAATGTTCGGGCCGAGGTTGAAGTTCGGGCTGAGGTCGGAGTTCGGGCCGAGGTTGAAGTTCGGGCCGAGGTTGAAGTTCGGGCCGAAAATGAAGTTCGGGCCGGGAACAGTGAAGAGTTCGGGCCGAACTTGTTCTTGGCAGTGACGAACGAACCAACTATTTTGGTTACTCGTGGGCGTGAAACGGACACCCGAGCTGAAAGTTACGAATGTTTTAGTATAGCACCTTTTGTCACACAATCTTGGATATTGAA
The DNA here is from genome assembly GCA_963853835.1 of Calendula officinalis. Taxonomy (NCBI): domain Eukaryota; kingdom Viridiplantae; phylum Streptophyta; class Magnoliopsida; order Asterales; family Asteraceae; genus Calendula; species Calendula officinalis. The sequence goes on from OY970820.1 coordinate 58,427,238, forward strand.
GAGTTCGGGCCGAAGAGGGATGTTCGGGCCGAAGTGGTGTTCGGGCCGAAGTGGGATGTTCGGGCCGAAGTGGTGTTCGGGCCGAAGTTCGGTGTTCGGGCCAAGGATGATGTTCGGGCCGAGGTTGAAGTTCGGGCCGAGGTCGGAGTTCGGGCCGAGGTTGAAGTTCGGGCCGAGGTTGAAGTTCGGGCCGAAAATGAAGTTCGGGCCGGGAACAGTGAAGAGTTTGGGCCGAACTTGTTATTGGCAGTGACGAACGAACCAGCTATTTTGCTTACTCGTGGGCGTGAAACGGACACCCGAGCTGAAAGTTATGAATGTTTTAGTATAGCACCTTTTGTCACACAATCTTGGATATTGAAGAGTTCGGGCCGAAGAGGGATGTTCGGGCCGAAGTGGTGTTCGGGCCGAAGTGCGATGATCGGGCCGAAGTGGTGTTCGGGCCGAAGTTCGGTGTTCGGGCCGAGGATGATGTTCGGGCCGAGATTGAAGTTCGGGCCGAGGTCGGAGTTCGGGCCGAGGTTGGAGTTCGGGCCGAGGTTGAAGTTTGGGCCGAAAATGAAGTTCGGGCCGGGAACAGTGAAGAGTTCGGGCCGAACTTGTTCTTGGCAGTGACGAACGAACCAACTATTTTGGTTACTCGTGGGCGTGAAACGGACACCCGAGCTGAAAGTTATGAATGTTTTAGTATAACACCATTTGTCACACAATCTTGGATATTGAAGAGTTCGGGCCGCAGAGGGATGTTCGGGCCGAAGTGGTGTTCGGGCCGAAGTGGGATGTTAGGGTCGAAGTGGTGTTCGGGCCGAAGTGGTGTTCGGGCCGAAGTGGTGTTCGGGCCGAAGTTCGGTGTTCGGGCCGAGGATAATGTTCGGGCCGAGGTTGAAGTTCGGGCTGAGGTCGGAGTTCGGGCCGAGGTTGAAGTTCGGGCCGAGGTTGAAGTTCGGGCCGAAAATGAAGTTCGGGCCGGGAACAGTGAAGAGTTCGGGCCGAACTTGTTCTTGGCAGTGACGAACGAACCAACTATTTTGGTTACTCGTGGGCGTGAAACGGACACCCGAGCTGAAAGTTACGAATGTTTTAGTATAGCACCTTTTGTCACACAATCTTGGATATTGAAGAGTTCGGGCCGAAGAGGGATGTTCGGGCCGAAGTGGTGTTCGGGCCGAAGTGGGATGTTCGGGCCGAAGTGGTGTTCGGGCCGAAGTTCGGTGTTCGGGCCAAGGATGATGTTCGGGCCGAGGTTGAAGTTCGGGCCGAGGTCGGAGTTCGGGCCGAGGTTGAAGTTCGGGCCGAGGTTGAAGTTCGGGCCGAAAATGAAGTTCGGGCCGGGAACAGTGAAGAGTTTGGGCCGAACTTGTTATTGGCAGTGACGAACGAACCAGCTATTTTGCTTACTCGTGGGCGTGAAACGGACACCCGAGCTGAAAGTTATGAATGTTTTAGTATAGCACCTTTTGTCACACAATCTTGGATATTGAAGAGTTCGGGCCGAAGAGGGATGTTTGGGCCAAAATGGTGTTCGGGCCGAAGTGGTGTTCGGGCCAAAGTTCGGTGTTCGGGCAGAGGATGATGTTCGGTCCGAGGTCGGAGTTCGGGCCGAGGTTGAAGTTCGGGCCGAAAATGAAGTTCGGGCCGGGAACAGTGAAGAGTTCGGGCCGAACTTGTTCTTGGCAGTGTCGAACGAACCAGCTATTTTGGTTACTCGTAGACGTGAAACGGACACCCGAGCTGAAAGTTATGAATGTTTTAGTATAGCACCTTTTGTCACACAATCTTGGATATTGAAGAGTTCGGGCCGAAGTGGTGTTCGGGCCGAAGTGGGATGTTCGGGCCGAAGTGGTGTTCGGGCCGAAGTTCGGTGTTCCGGCCAAAGTTCGGTGTTCGGGCCGAGGATGATGTTCGGGCCGAGGTTGAAGTTCGGGCCGAGGTCGGAGTTCGGGCCGAGGTTGAAGTTCGGGCCGAGGTTGAAGTTCGGGCCGAGGTTGAAGTTCGGGTCGAAAATGAAGTTCGGGCCGGGAACAGTGAAGAGTTCGGGCCGAACTTGTTCTTGGCAGTGACGAACGAACCAGCTATTTTGGTTACTCGTGGGCGTGAAATGGACACTCGAGCTGAAAGTTATGAATGATTTAAGATAGCACATTTTGTCACACAATATTGGATATTGAAGAGTTCGGGCCGAAGAGGGATGTTCGGGCCGAAGTGGTGTTCGGGCCGAAGTGGGATGTTCGGGCCGAATTGGTGTTCGGGCCGAATTTCGGTGTTCGGGCCGAGGATGATGTTCGGGCCGAGGTTGAAGTTCGGGCCGAGGTCGGAGTTCGGGCCGAGGTTGAAGTTCGGGCCGAGGTTGAAGTTCGGGCCGAAAATGAAGTTCGGGCCGGGAACAGTGAAGAGTTCAGGCCGAACTTGTTCTTGGCAGTGACGAGCGAACCAGCTATTTTGGTTACTCGTGGGCGTGAAACGGACACCCGAGCAGAAAGTTATGAGTGTTTTAGTATAGCACCATTTGTCACACAATCTTGGATATTGAAGAGTTCGGGCCGAAGAGGGATGTTCGGGCCGAAGTGGTGTTCGGGCCGAAGTGGGATGTTAGGGTCGAAGTGGTGTTCGGGCCGAAGTGGTGTTCGGGCCGAAGTGGTGTTCGGGCCGAAGTTCGGTGTTCGGGCCGAGGATAATGTTCGGGCCGAGGTTGAAGTTCGGGCTGAGGTCGGAGTTCGGGCCGAGGTTGAAGTTCGGGCCGAGGTTGAAGTTCGGGCCGAAAATGAAGTTCGGGCCGGGAACAGTGAAGAGTTCGGGCCGAACTTGTTCTTGGCAGTGACGAACGAACCAACTATTTTGGTTACTCGTGGGCGTGAAACGGACACCCGAGCTGAAAGTTACGAATGTTTTAGTATAGCACCTTTTGTCACACAATCTTGGATATTGAAGAGTTCGGGCCGAAGAGGGATGTTCGGGCCGAAGTGGTGTTCGGGCCGAAGTGGGATGTTCGGGCCGAAGTGGTGTTCGGGCCGAAGTTCGGTGTTCGGGCCAAGGATGATGTTCGGGCCGAGGTTGAAGTTCGGGCCGAGGTCGGAGTTCGGGCCGAGGTTGAAGTTCGGGCCGAGGTTGAAGTTCGGGCCGAAAATGAAGTTCGGGCCGGGAACAGTGAAGAGTTTGGGCCGAACTTGTTATTGGCAGTGACGAACGAACCAGCTATTTTGCTTACTCGTGGGCGTGAAACGGACACCCGAGCTGAAAGTTATGAATGTTTTAGTATAGCACCTTTTGTCACACAATCTTGGATATTGAAGAGTTCGGGCCGAAGAGGGATGTTCGGGCCGAAGTGGTGTTCGGGCCGAAGTGCGATGATCGGGCCGAAGTGGTGTTCGGGCCGAAGTTCGGTGTTCGGGCCGAGGATGATGTTCGGGCCGAGATTGAAGTTCGGGCCGAGGTCGGAGTTCGGGCCGAGGTTGGAGTTCGGGCCGAGGTTGAAGTTTGGGCCGAAAATGAAGTTCGGGCCGGGAACAGTGAAGAGTTCGGGCCGAACTTGTTCTTGGCAGTGACGAACGAACCAACTATTTTGGTTACTCGTGGGCGTGAAACGGACACCCGAGCTGAAAGTTATGAATGTTTTAGTATAACACCTTTTGTCACACAATCTTGGATATTGAAGAGTTCGGGCCGAAGAGGGATGTTTGGGCCAAAGTGGTGTTCGGGCCGAAGTGGTGTTCGGGCTAATGTTCGGTGTTCGGACAGAGGATGATGATCGGGCCGAGGTCGGAGTTCGGGCCGATGTTGAAGTTCGGGCCGAAAATGAAGTTCGGGCCGGGAACAATGAAGAGTTCGGGCCGAACTTGTTCTTGGCAGTGTCGAACGAACCAGCTATTTTGGTTACTCGTAGGCGTGAAACGGACACCCGAGCTGAAAGTTATGAATGTTTTCGTATAGCACCTTTTGTCACACAATCTTGGATATTGAAGAGTTCGGGCCGAAGTGGTGTTCGGGCCGAAGTGGGATGTTCGGGCCGAAGTGGTGTTCGGGCCGAAGTTCGGTGTTCCGGCCAAAGTTCGATGTTCGGGCCGAGGATGATGTTCGGGCCGAGGTTGAAGTTCCGGCCGAGGTCGGAGTTCGGGCCGAGGTTGAAGTTCGGGCCGAAAATGAAGTTCGGGCCGAAAATGAAGTTCGGGCCGGGAACAGTGAAGAGTTCGGGCCGAACTTGTTCTTGGCAGTGACGAACGAACCAGCTATTTTGGTTACTCGTGGGCTTGAAACGGACACCCGAGCTGGCAGTTATGAATGTTTTAGTATAGCACCTTTTGTCACACAATCTTGGATATTGAAGAGTTCGGGCCGAAGTGGTGTTCGGGCCGAAGTGGGATGTTCGGGCCGAAGTGGTGTTCGGGCCGAAGATCGGTGTTCGGGCCGAGGATGATGTTCGGGCCGAGGTTGAAGTTCGGGCCGAGGTCGGAGTTCGGGCCGAGGTTGAAGTTCGGGCCGAGGTTGAAGTTCGGGTCGAAAATGATGTTCGGGCCGGGAACAGTGAAGTGTTCGGGCCGAACTTATTCTTGGCAGTGACGAACGAACCAGCTATTTTGATTACTCGTGGGCGTGAAACTGACACCCGAGCTGAAAGTTATGAATGTTTTAGTATAGCACCTCTTTGTCACACAATCTTGGATATTGAAGAGTTCGGGCCGAAGAGGGATGTTCGGGCCGAAGTAAGATGTTCGGGCCGAAGTGGTGTTCGGGCCGAAGTTCGGTGTTCGGGCCGTGGATGATGTTCGGGCCGAGGTTGGAGTTCGGGCCGAGGTCGGAGTTCGGGCCGAGGTTGAAGTTCGGGCCGAAAATGAAGTTCAGGTAGGGAACAGTGAAGAGTTCGGGCCGAACTTGTTCTTGGCAGTGATGAACGAACCAGCTATTTTGGTTACTCGTGGGTGTGAAACGGACACCCGAGCTGAAAGTTATGAATGTTTTAGTATAGCACCTTTTGTCACACAATCTTGGATATTGAAGAGTTCGGGCCGAAGAGGGATGTTCGGGCCGAAGTGGTGTTCGGGCCGAAGAGGGATGTACGGGCCGAAGTGGTGTTCGGGCCGAAGTGGTGTTCGGGCCGAAGTGGTGTTCGGGCTGAAGTTCGGTGTTCGGGGGCCGAGGATGATGTTCGGGCCGAGGTTGGAGTTCGGGCCGAGGTCGGAGTTCGGGCCGAGGTTGAAGTTCGGGTCGAGGTTGAAGTTCGGGCCGAAAATGAAGTTCTGGCCGGGAACAGTGAAGAGTTCGGGCCGAACTTGTTCTTGGCAGTGACGAACGAACCAGCTATTTTGGTTACTCATGGGCGTGAAACGGACACCCGAGCTGAAAGTTATGAATGTTTAGTATATCACCTTTTGTCACACAATCTTTGATATTGAAGAGTTCGGGCCGAAGAGGGATGTTCGGGCCGAAGTGGTGTTCGGGCCGAGGTTGAAGTTCGGGTCGAGGTTGAAGTTCGGGCCGAAAATGAAGTTCGGGCCGGGAACAGTGAAGAGTTCGGGCCGAACTTGTTCTTGGCAGTGTCGAACGAACCAGCTATTTTGGTTACTCGTAGACGTGAAACGGACACCCGAGCTGAAAGTTATGAATGTTTTAGTATAGCACCTTTTGTCACACAATCTTGGATATTGAAGAGTTCGGGCCGAAGAGGGATGTTTGGGCCAAAGTGGTGTTCGGGCCGAAGTGGTGTTCGGGCCAAAGTTCGGTGTTCGGGCAGAGGATGATGTTCGGGCCGAGGTCGGAGTTCGGGTCGAGGTTGAAGTTCGGGCCGAAAATGAAGTTCGGGCCGGGAACAGTGAAGAGTTCGGGCCGAACTTGTTCTTGACAGTGAAGAGTTCGGGCCGAACGAACCAGCTATTTTGGTTACTCGTAGACGTGAAACGGACACCCGAGCTGAAAGTTATGAATGTTTTAGTATAGCACCTTTTGTCACACAATCTTGGATATTGAAGAGTTCGGGCCGAAGTGGTGTTCGGGCTGAAGTGGGATGTTCGGGCCGAAGTGGTGTTCGGGCCGAAGTTCGGTGTTCCGGCCAAAGTTCGGTGTTCAGGCCGAGGATGATGTTCGGGCCGAGGTTGAAGTTCGGGCCGAGGTCGGAGTTCGGGCCGAGGTTGAAGTTCGGGCCGAGGTTGAAGTTCGGGCCGAGGTTGAAGTTCGGGTCGAAAATGAAGTTCGGGCCGGGAACAGTGAAGAGTTCGGGCCGAACTTGTTCTTGGCAGTGACGAACGAACCAGCTATTTTGGTTACTCGTGGGCGTGAAATGGACACTCGAGCTGAAAGTTATGAATGATTTAAGATAGCACCTTTTGTCACACAATATTGGATATTGAAGAGTTCGGGCCGAAGAGGGATGTTCGTGCCGAAGTGGTGTTCGGGCCGAAGTGGGATGTTCGGGCCGAATTGGTGTTCGGGCCGAATTTCGGTGTTCGGGCCGAGGATGATGTTCGGGCCGAGGTTGAAGTTCGGGCCGAGGTCGGAGTTCGGGCCGAGGTTGAAGTTCGGGCCGAGGTTGAAGTTCGGGCCGAAAATGAAGTTCGGGCCGGGAACAGTGAAGAGTTCGGGCCGAACTTGTTCTTGGCAGTGACGAGCGAACCAGCTATTTTGGTTACTCGTGGGCGTGAAACGGACACCCGAGCAGAAAGTTATGAGTGTTTTAGTATAGCACCATTTGTCACACAATCTTGGATATTGAAGAGTTCGGGCCGAAGAGGGATGTTCGGGCCGAAGTGGTGTTCGGGCCGAAGTGGGATGTTAGGGTCGAAGTGGTGTTCGGGCCGAAGTGGTGTTCGGGCCGAAGTTCGGTGTTCGGGCCGAGGATAATGTTCGGGCCGAGGTTGAAGTTCGGGCTGAGGTCGGAGTTCGGGCCGAGGTTGAAGTTCGGGCCGAGGTTGAAGTTCGGGCCGAAAATGAAGTTCGGGCCGGGAACAGTGAAGAGTTCGGGCCGAACTTGTTCTTGGCAGTGACGAACGAACCAACTATTTTGGTTACTCGTGGGCGTGAAACGGACACCCGAGCTGAAAGTTACGAATGTTTTAGTATAGCACCTTTTGTCACACAATCTTGGATATTGAAGAGTTCGGGCCGAAGAGGGATGTTCGGGCCGAAGTGGTGTTCGGGCCGAAGTGGGATGTTCGGGCCGAAGTGGTGTTCGGGCCGAAGTTCGGTGTTCGGGCCAAGGATGATGTTCGGGCCGAGGTTGAAGTTCGGGCCGAGGTCGGAGTTCGGGCCGAGGTTGAAGTTCGGGCCGAGGTTGAAGTTCGGGCCGAAAATGAAGTTCGGGCCGGGAACAGTGAAGAGTTTGGGCCGAACTTGTTATTGGCAGTGACGAACGAACCAGCTATTTTGCTTACTCGTGGGCGTGAAACGGACACCCGAGCTGAAAGTTATGAATGTTTTAGTATAGCACCTTTTGTCACACAATCTTGGATATTGAAGAGTTCGGGCCGAAGAGGGATGTTTGGGCCAAAATGGTGTTCGGGCCGAAGTGGTGTTCGGGCCAAAGTTCGGTGTTCGGGCAGAGGATGATGTTCGGTCCGAGGTCGGAGTTCGGGCCGAGGTTGAAGTTCGGGCCGAAAATGAAGTTCGGGCCGGGAACAGTGAAGAGTTCGGGCCGAACTTGTTCTTGGCAGTGTCGAACGAACCAGCTATTTTGGTTACTCGTAGACGTGAAACGGACACCCGAGCTGAAAGTTATGAATGTTTTAGTATAGCACCTTTTGTCACACAATCTTGGATATTGAAGAGTTCGGGCCGAAGTGGTGTTCGGGCCGAAGTGGGATGTTCGGGCCGAAGTGGTGTTCGGGCCGAAGTTCGGTGTTCCGGCCAAAGTTCGGTGTTCGGGCCGAGGATGATGTTCGGGCCGAGGTTGAAGTTCGGGCCGAGGTCGGAGTTCGGGCCGAGGTTGAAGTTCGGGCCGAGGTTGAAGTTCGGGCCGAGGTTGAAGTTCGGGTCGAAAATGAAGTTCGGGCCGGGAACAGTGAAGAGTTCGGGCCGAACTTGTTCTTGGCAGTGACGAACGAACCAGCTATTTTGGTTACTCGTGGGCGTGAAATGGACACTCGAGCTGAAAGTTATGAATGATTTAAGATAGCACCTTTTGTCACACAATATTGGATATTGAAGAGTTCGGGCCGAAGAGGGATGTTCGGGCCGAAGTGGTGTTCGGGCCGAAGTGGGATGTTCGGGCCGAATTGGTGTTCGGGCCGAATTTCGGTGTTCGGGCCGAGGATGATGTTCGGGCCGAGGTTGAAGTTCGGGCCGAGGTCGGAGTTCGGGCCGAGGTTGAAGTTCGGGCCGAGGTTGAAGTTCGGGCCGAAAATGAAGTTCGGGCCGGGAACAGTGAAGAGTTCAGGCCGAACTTGTTCTTGGCAGTGACGAGCGAACCAGCTATTTTGGTTACTCGTGGGCGTGAAACGGACACCCGAGCAGAAAGTTATGAGTGTTTTAGTATAGCACCATTTGTCACACAATCTTGGATATTGAAGAGTTCGGGCCGAAGAGGGATGTTCGGGCCGAAGTGGTGTTCGGGCCGAAGTGGGATGTTAGGGTCGAAGTGGTGTTCGGGCCGAAGTGGTGTTCGGGCCGAAGTGGTGTTCGGGCCGAAGTTCGGTGTTCGGGCCGAGGATAATGTTCGGGCCGAGGTTGAAGTTCGGGCTGAGGTCGGAGTTCGGGCCGAGGTTGAAGTTCGGGCCGAGGTTGAAGTTCGGGCCGAAAATGAAGTTCGGGCCGGGAACAGTGAAGAGTTCGGGCCGAACTTGTTCTTGGCAGTGACGAACGAACCAACTATTTTGGTTACTCGTGGGCGTGAAACGGACACCCGAGCTGAAAGTTACGAATGTTTTAGTATAGCACCTTTTGTCACACAATCTTGGATATTGAAGAGTTCGGGCCGAAGAGGGATGTTCGGGCCGAAGTGGTGTTCGGGCCGAAGTGGGATGTTCGGGCCGAAGTGGTGTTCGGGCCGAAGTTCGGTGTTCGGGCCAAGGATGATGTTCGGGCCGAGGTTGAAGTTCGGGCCGAGGTCGGAGTTCGGGCCGAGGTTGAAGTTCGGGCCGAGGTTGAAGTTCGGGCCGAAAATGAAGTTCGGGCCGGGAACAGTGAAGAGTTTGGGCCGAACTTGTTATTGGCAGTGACGAACGAACCAGCTATTTTGCTTACTCGTGGGCGTGAAACGGACACCCGAGCTGAAAGTTATGAATGTTTTAGTATAGCACCTTTTGTCACACAATCTTGGATATTGAAGAGTTCGGGCCGAAGAGGGATGTTCGGGCCGAAGTGGTGTTCGGGCCGAAGTGCGATGATCGGGCCGAAGTGGTGTTCGGGCCGAAGTTCGGTGTTCGGGCCGAGGATGATGTTCGGGCCGAGATTGAAGTTCGGGCCGAGGTCGGAGTTCGGGCCGAGGTTGGAGTTCGGGCCGAGGTTGAAGTTTGGGCCGAAAATGAAGTTCGGGCCGGGAACAGTGAAGAGTTCGGGCCGAACTTGTTCTTGGCAGTGACGAACGAACCAACTATTTTGGTTACTCGTGGGCGTGAAACGGACACCCGAGCTGAAAGTTATGAATGTTTTAGTATAACACCTTTTGTCACACAATCTTGGATATTGAAGAGTTCGGGCCGAAGAGGGATGTTTGGGCCAAAGTGGTGTTCGGGCCGAAGTGGTGTTCGGGCTAATGTTCGGTGTTCGGACAGAGGATGATGATCGGGCCGAGGTCGGAGTTCGGGCCGATGTTGAAGTTCGGGCCGAAAATGAAGTTCGGGCCGGGAACAATGAAGAGTTCGGGCCGAACTTGTTCTTGGCAGTGTCGAACGAACCAGCTATTTTGGTTACTCGTAGGCGTGAAACGGACACCCGAGCTGAAAGTTATGAATGTTTTCGTATAGCACCTTTTGTCACACAATCTTGGATATTGAAGAGTTCGGGCCGAAGTGGTGTTCGGGCCGAAGTGGGATGTTCGGGCCGAAGTGGTGTTCGGGCCGAAGTTCGGTGTTCCGGCCAAAGTTCGATGTTCGGGCCGAGGATGATGTTCGGGCCGAGGTTGAAGTTCCGGCCGAGGTCGGAGTTCGGGCCGAGGTTGAAGTTCGGGCCGAAAATGAAGTTCGGGCCGAAAATGAAGTTCGGGCCGGGAACAGTGAAGAGTTCGGGCCGAACTTGTTCTTGGCAGTGACGAACGAACCAGCTATTTTGGTTACTCGTGGGCTTGAAACGGACACCCGAGCTGGCAGTTATGAATGTTTTAGTATAGCACCTTTTGTCACACAATCTTGGATATTGAAGAGTTCGGGCCGAAGTGGTGTTCGGGCCGAAGTGGGATGTTCGGGCCGAAGTGGTGTTCGGGCCGAAGATCGGTGTTCGGGCCGAGGATGATGTTCGGGCCGAGGTTGAAGTTCGGGCCGAGGTCGGAGTTCGGGCCGAGGTTGAAGTTCGGGCCGAGGTTGAAGTTCGGGTCGAAAATGAAGTTCGGGCCGGGAACAGTGAAGTGTTCGGGCCGAACTTATTCTTGGCAGTGACGAACGAACCAGCTATTTTGATTACTCGTGGGCGTGAAACTGACACCCGAGCTGAAAGTTATGAATGTTTTAGTATAGCACCTCTTTGTCACACAATCTTGGATATTGAAGAGTTCGGGCCGAAGAGGGATGTTCGGGCCGAAGTAAGATGTTCGGGCCGAAGTGGTGTTCGGGCCGAAGTTCGGTGTTCGGGCCGTGGATGATGTTCGGGCCGAGGTTGGAGTTCGGGCCGAGGTCGGAGTTCGGGCCGAGGTTGAAGTTCGGGCCGAAAATGAAGTTCAGGTAGGGAACAGTGAAGAGTTCGGGCCGAACTTGTTCTTGGCAGTGATGAACGAACCAGCTATTTTGGTTACTCGTGGGTGTGAAACGGACACCCGAGCTGAAAGTTATGAATGTTTTAGTATAGCACCTTTTGTCACACAATCTTGGATATTGAAGAGTTCGGGCCGAAGAGGGATGTTCGGGCCGAAGTGGTGTTCGGGCCGAAGAGGGATGTACGGGCCGAAGTGGTGTTCGGGCCGAAGTGGTGTTCGGGCCGAAGTGGTGTTCGGGCTGAAGTTCGGTGTTCGGGGGCCGAGGATGATGTTCGGGCCGAGGTTGGAGTTCGGGCCGAGGTCGGAGTTCGGGCCGAGGTTGAAGTTCGGGTCGAGGTTGAAGTTCGGGCCGAAAATGAAGTTCTGGCCGGGAACAGTGAAGAGTTCGGGCCGAACTTGTTCTTGGCAGTGACGAACGAACCAGCTATTTTGGTTACTCATGGGCGTGAAACGGACACCCGAGCTGAAAGTTATGAATGTTTAGTATATCACCTTTTGTCACACAATCTTTGATATTGAAGAGTTCGGGCCGAAGAGGGATGTTCGGGCCGAAGTGGTGTTCGGGCCGAAGTGGGATGTTCGGGCCGAAGTGGTGTTCGGGCCAAAGTGGTGTTCGGGCCGAAGTTCGGTGGTGTTCGGGCCGAGGATGATGTTCGGGCCGAGGTTGAAGTTCGGGCCGAGGTCGGAGTTCGGGCCGAGGTTGAAGTTCGGGCCGAGGTTGAAGTTTGGGCCGAAAATGAAGTTCGGGTCGGGAACAGTGAAGAGTTCGGGCTGAACTTGTTCTTGACAGTGACAAACGAACCAGCTATGTTGGTTACTCGTGGGGGTGAAACGGACACCCGAGCTGAAAGTTATGAATGTTTTAGTATAGCACCTTTTGTTACACAATCTTGGATATTGAAGAGTTCGGGTCGAAGAGGGATGTTCGGGCCGAAGTAGTGTTCGGCCCGAAGTGGTGTTCGGGCCGAGGATGATGTTCGGGCCGAAGTTTGGTGTTCGGGCCGAGGATGATGTTCGGGCCGAGGTTCAAGTTTGGGCCGAGGTCGGAGTTCGGGCCGAGGTTGAAGTTCGGGCCGAGGTTGAAGTTCGGGCCGAAAATGAAGTTCCGGCCGGGAACTGTGAAGAGTTCGGGCCGAACATGTTCTTGGCAGTGACAAACGAACCAGCTATTTTGGCTACTCGTGGGCGTGAAACGGACACCCGAGCTGAAAGTTATGAATGTTTTAGTATATCACCTTTTGTCACACAATCTTGGATATTGAAGAGTTCGGGCCGAAGAGGGATGTTCGGGCCGAAGTGGTGTTCGTGCCGAAGTGGGATGTTCGGGCCGAAGTGGTGTTCGGGCCAAAGTTCGGTGTTCGGGCCGAGGATGATGTTCGGGCCGAGGTCGGAGTTTGGGCCGAGGTCGGAGTTTGGGCCGAGGTCGGAGTTCGGGCCGAGGTTGAAGTTCCGGCCGAAAATGATGTTCGGGCCGAAAATGAAGTTCGGGCCGGGAACAGTGAAGAGTTCGGGCTGAACTTGTTCTTGGCAGTGACGAACGAACCAGCTATTTTGGTTACTCGTGGGCGTGAAACGGACACCCGAGCTGAAAGTTATGAATGTTTTAGTATAGCACCTTTTGTCACACAATCTTGGATATTGAAGAGTTCGGGCCGAAGATGGATGTTCGGGCCGAAGTGGTGTTCGGGCCGAAGTTCGGTGTTCGGGCCGAGGATGATGTTCGTGCCGAGGTTGAAGTTCGGGCCGAGGTCGTAGTTCGGGCCGAGGTTGAAGTTCGGGCCGAGGTTGAAGTTCGGGCCGAAAATGAAGTTCGGGCCGGGAACAGTGAAGAGTTCGGGCCGAACATGTTCTTGGCAGAGACGAACGAACCAGCTATTTTGGCTACTCGTGGGCGTGAAACGGACACCCGAGCTGAAAGTTATGAATGTTTTAGTATAGCACCTTTTTGTCACACAATCTTGGATATTGAAGAGTTCGGGCCGAAGAAGGATGTTCGGGCCGAAGTTGTGTTCGGGCCGAAGTGGGATGTTCGGGCCGAAGTGGTGTTCGGACTGAAGTTCGGTGTTCGGGCCGAGGATGATGTTCGGGCCGAGGTTGAAGTTCGGCCCGAGGTCGGAGTTCGGCCCGAGGTTGAAGTTCGGGCCGAGGTTGAAGTTCGGGCCGAAAATGAAGTTCGGGCCGGGAACAGTGAAGAGTTCGGGCCGAACATGTTCTTGGCAGTGACGAACGAACCAGCTATTTTGGCTACTCGTGGGCGTGAAACGGACACCCGAGCTGAAAGTTATGAATGTTTTAGTATATCACATTTTGTCACACAATCTTGGATATTGAAGAGTTCGGGCCGAAGAGGGATGTTCGGGCCGAAGTGGTGTTCGGGCCGAAGTGGTGTTCGGGCCGAAGTTCGGTGTTCGGGCCAAAGTTCGGTGTTCGTGCCGAGGATGATGTTCGGGCCGAGGTCGGAGTTCGGGCCGAGGTCGGAGTTCGGGCCGAGGTCGGAGTTCGGGCCGAGGTTGAAGTTCGGGCCGAAAATGAAGTTCGGGCCGGGAACAGTGAAGAGTTCGGGCCGAACTTGTTCTTGGCAGTGACGAACGAACCAGCTATTTTGGTTACTCGTGGGCGTGAAACGGACACCCGAGCTGAAAGTTAAGAATGTTTTAGTATAGCACCTTTTGTCACACAATATTGGATATTGAAGAGTTCCAGCCGAAGAGGGATGTTCGGGCCGAAGTGGTGTTCGGGCCGAAGTGGGATGTTCGGGCTTAAGTGGTGTTTGGGCCCAAGTTCGGTGTTCGGGCCGAGGATGATGTTCGGGCCGAGGTTGAAGTTCGGGCCGAGGTCGGAGTTCGGGCCGAGGTTGAAGTTCGGGCCGAGGTTGAAGTTCGGGCCGAATATGAAGTTCGGGCCGGGAACAGTGAAGAGTTCGGGCCGAGGTTGAAGTTCGGGCCGAAAATGAAGTTCGGGCCGGGAACAGTGAAGAGTTCGGACCAAACTTGTTCTTGGCAGTGACGAACGAACCAGCTATTTTGGTTACTCGTGGGCGTGAAATGGACACCCGAGCTGAAAGTTATGAATGTTTTAGTATAGCACCTTTTGTCACACAATCTTGGATATTGAAGAGTTCAGGCCGAAGAGGGATGTTCGGGCCAAAGTGGCGTTCCGGCCGAAGTGGGATGTTCGGGCCGAAGTGGTGTTCGTTCCGAAGTGGTGTTCGGGCCGAAGTTCGGTGTTCGGGCCGAGGATGATTTTCGGGCCGAGGGTGAAGTTCGGGCCGAGGTCGGAGTTCGGGCCGAGGTTGAAGTTCGGGCCGAGGTTGAAGTTCTGGCCGAAAATGTAGTTCGGGCCGGGAACAGTGAAGAGTTCGGGCCGAACTTGTTCTTGGCAGTGACGAACGAACCAGCTATTTTGGTTACTCGTGGGCGTGAAACGGACACCCGAGCTGAAAGTTATGAATGTTTTAGTATAGCACCTTTTGTCACACAATCTTGGATATTGAAGAGTTCAGGCCGAAGAGGGATGTTAGGGCCGAAGTGGTGTTCGGGCCGAAGTGGGATGTTCGGGCCGAAGTGGTGTTCGGGCCGAAGTGGTGTTCGGGCCGAGGATGATGTTCGGGCCGAGGATGATGTTCGGGCCGAGGTCGGAGTTTGGGCCGAGGTTGAAGTTCGGGCGGAAAATGAAGTTCGGGCCGGGAATGAAGTTCGGGCCGGGAACAGTGAAGAGTTCGGGCCGAACTTGTTCTTTGCAGTGACGAACGAACCAGCTATTTTGGTTACTCGTGGGCGTGAAACGGACACCCGAGTTGAAAGTTATGAATGTTTTAGTATAGCACCTTTTGTCACACAATCTTGGATATTGAAGAGTTCGGGCCGAAGAGGGATGTTCGGGCCGAAGTGGTGTTCGGGCCGAAATGGGATGTTCGGGCCGAAGTGGTGTTCGGGCCAAAGTGGTGTTCGGGCCGAAGTGGTGTTCGGGCTGAAGTTCGGTGTTCGGGCCAAAGTTCGGTGTTCGTGCCGAGGATGATGTTCGGGCCGAGGTCGGAGTTCGGGCCGAGGTCGGAGTTCGGGCCGAGGTTGAAGTTCGGGCCGAAAATGAAGTTCGGACCGGGAACAGTGAAGAGTTCGGGCCGAACTTGTTCTTGGCAGTGACGAACGAACCAGCTATTTTGGTTACTCGTGGGCGTGAAACGGACACCCGAGCTGAAAGTTAAGAATGTTTTAGTATAGCACCTTTTGTCACACAATATTGGATATTGAAGAGTTCGGGCCGAAGAGGGATGTTCGGGCCGAAGTGGTGTTCGAGCCGAAGTGGGATGTTCGGGCTTAAGTGGTGTTTGGGCCGAAGTTCGGTGTTCGGGCCGAGGATGATGTTCGGGCCGAGGTTGAAGTTCAGGCCGAGGTCGGAGTTCGGGCCGAGGTTGAAGTTCGGGCCGAATATGAAGTTCGGGCCGAATATGAAGTTCGGGCCGGGAACAGTGAAGAGTTCGGGCCGAGGTTGAAGTTCGGGCCGAAAATGAAGTTCGGGCCGGGAACAGGGAAGAGTTCGGGCCAAACTTGTTATTGGCAGTGACGAACGAACCAGCTATTTTGGTTACTCGTGGGCGTGAAACGGACACCCGAGCTGAAAGTTATGAATGTTTTAGTATAGCACCTTTTGTCACACAATCTTGGATATTGAAGAGTTCGGGCCGAAGAGGGATGTTCGGGCCAAAGTGGCGTTCGGGCCGAAGTGGGATGTTCGGGCCGAAGTGGTGTTCGTTCCGAAGTGGTGTTCGGGCCGAAGTTCGGTGTTCGGGCCGAGGATGATTTTCGGGCCGAGGGTGAAGTTCGGGCCGAGGTCGGAGTTCGGGCCGAGGTTGAAGTTCGGGCCGAGGTTTAAGTTCTGGCCGAAAATGTAGTTCGGGCCGGGAACAGTGAAGAGTTCGGGCCGAAATTGTTCTTGGCAGTGACGAACGAACCAGCTACTTTGGTTACTCGAGGGCGTGAAACGGACACCCGAGCTGAAAGTTATGAATGTTTTAGTATAGCACCTTTTGTCACACAATCTTGGATATTGAAGAGTTCGGGCCGAAGAGGGATGTTCGGGCCGAAGTGGTGTTCGGGTCGAAATGGGATGTTCGGGCCGAAGTGGTGTTCGGGCCGAAGTGGTGTTCGGGCCGAAGTGGTGTTCGGGCCGAAGTTCGGTGTTCGGGCCGAAGTTCGGTGTTCGTGCCGAGGATGATGTTCGGGCCGAGGTCGGAGTTCGGGCCGAGGTCGGAGTTCGGGCCGAGGTCGGAGTTCGGGCCGAGGTTGAAGTTCGGGCCGAAAATGAAGTTCGGGCCGGGAACAGTGAAGAGTTCGGGCCGAACTTGTTCTTGGCAGTGACGAACGAACCAGCTATTTTGGTTACTCGTGGGTGTGAAACGGACACCCGAGCTGAAAGTTAAGAATGTTTTAGTATAGCACCTTTTGTCACACAATATTGGATATTGAAGAGTTCGGGCCTAACAGGGATGTTCGGGCCGAAGTGGTGTTCGGGCCAAAGTGGGATGTTCGGGCTTAAGTGGTGTTTGGGCCGAAGTTCGGTGTTCGGGCCGAGGATGATGTTCGGGCCGAGGTTGAAGTTCGGGCCGAGGTCGGAGTTCGGGCCGAGGTTGAAGTTCGGGCCGAGGTTGAAGTTCGGGCCGAATATGAAGTTCGGGCCGGGAACAGTGAAGAGTTCGGGCCGAGGTTGAAGTTCGGGCCGAAAATGAAGTTCGGGCCGGGAACAGTGAAGAGTTCGGGCCAAACTTGTTCTTGGCAGTGACGAACGAACCAGCTATTTTGGTTACTCGTGGGCGTGAAACGGACACCCGAGCTGAAAGTTATGAATGTTTTAGTATAGCACCTTTTGTCACACAATCTTGGATATTGAAGAGTTCGGGCCGAAGAGGGATGTTCGGGCCAAAGTGGCGTTCCGGCCGAAGTGGGATGTTCGGGCCGAAGTGGTGTTCGTTCCGAAGTGGTGTTCGGGCCGAAGTTCGGTGTTCGGGCCGAAGATGATTTTCGGGCCGAGGGTGAAGTTCGGGCCGAGGTCGGAGTTCGGGCCGAGGTTGAAGTTCGGGCCGAGGTTGAAGTTCTGGCCGAAAATGTAGTTCGGGCCGGGAACAGTGAAGAGTTCGGGCCGAACTTGTTCTTGGCAGTGACGAACAAACCAGCTATTTTGGTTACTCGTGGGCGTGAA